>CM077643.1:197155104-197827604 GCA_039707465.1 Rhabdophis nuchalis | reverse complement strand
TGCCAAATTGAACTGTTTACTCTGAGTGTATATATAGCACTTATTCTACTAAGCCAAAGATGAAAATTATGGCTTGAATGTCCTCCCCCCCCCCCCCATGCCATTATAAGACTAGATCAGAATAAGATTTGCAGTGAAGAGGCATACTTGTGATGTGTTCATGGTACCAAAGAGAAATAGCTCTTGATAAATGTCTTGTATTAGGTTTCTGGGGTTGCAGTAACTCTTTCATGCTTGCTATAAAAATCCACGTGACACACTGTTGCCTCCTCGGGGGCCGGGGGTGGGGGCGTTCTTACAAAAGAAAGCCAAATGTTTTTGAGACAGCAGGGTTATGCAGAAGTCTCAAACTCAAATTGTCACAAGCACTGATAATTCAAGATTCAAATAACAACATTAGCCTATGGGCCATAACACTGAATGCTTGTCATAAGTTGTGGTAAAACTCTTTAGTCAGCCAAAAAGAAAGAAAATGCAAAATAATGCAGTGTGTCATTAAATATACATTTCTTACTCTTAATAAAAAAAAAATACTGTGAGACATGGCTAATTTTGTAACAGTCACTTCATTTCAACCACTTACTTGGTGGCATTTTTTAAATAGTAGATAAGTGCAATATCACTAAAGGAATAATGTAACTTACTATTACCCTGCAGTTATGAAACCATGTATGCTGACAACCATGCTGGCCAACAGCCCAGACATCCAGAACTCCTGTGATATCTTAACATTCCCATGCAAGCTTCTTTTTTTAAACAACATATTTGAATGAGAAACCATCCTACATGGTGAAATTTTTCCCATCATTGAAACCACTCAATTGTTAAAAGAAGAAAATTGTTCTAAGGATAGATTTTGATCTCTTGAATATTTCCTTCAGGGCATAGTATGTTTTTATTGAAGATCCCCCCCCCAAATATAGTAAAACCGGCTACAATACTAAGGAAGCAGACACTACAAAGCACGTTGATCAACTCTACAATATATTCACACTATGGAATAATATAAACAGTATGTAATGCAAGAGAATTTGAAAATCAGCTTTACAGATCTCTTTTACAGACATGGGTGCCCGTAACAATGCTTAATTATCTGCTCTGAAAATAGTAATAAGTTCATTATTTATTACGGAATGAGCCAAGTTCTCATTTTTGTCCTCAAAATTCTAATTAAAGTAAGGCCACATTTACTTACTGTTATATTAATGAATTCTAATTCACTGATTACTTAGTGTTATATTAGTTAGGATAAATCAATGATTACTTGTAAAGGGCATTCTTGTTTTCCAACAAGGATCAAATATTTTATGTTAGAGATTCAAATAACAGTACAGCGCCTAAGGCAAAACTGGAGGGCAAGAACTACCCAGGTTAGGAAAAACGAAGACAAAGTATGCAAGAGAAGGCAAGCCAAGAAGAGCAGAGCAACCGAAGGTGCATAAAAGAAGAAAGATAAAGTTTTATCAAAAAAGAAAGCCCAACGCATCAATCGCTGCAAAACAGAAAAAAAGAGAGGAGGAAAGCACATGGTGTAGGAGCCATATTCCCAGAGCTTTCTTTGCAAGACAGAAGGAATATCAATCCCTCGACTTCACTTTGTATCGTCAACTTTTCTTCCATTTTTCTCTTGAAAAAGGTATTATTGTAGAAGACAGTGGATGGAGCATTCTAGTTTCCATTTCTGTAAGATACAGTTGGAAATGCAAGGCAAGAGAGTTTCTAGGGGTCTGCAAATCTTGTTAGAAATGCTTCTTTTGGCTGAGCAGAAGTGTGTGTGAAATAGTTCTCTTCAGAAGAATAAAGCAGCTCTGATGGGGGGGGGGGGGGAGTGTGCATAAACCTGCAGAAAGTGCCAGGAAGCAGGCAAGAAAAAAGATGTAGCTGGTTTAAGAAAGATCTCTGCAATGCTCTCTACATGGGGCTCCCCTTGAGATGCACCCGGAGACTTCAGCTGGTGCAGAATGCGGCTGCGTGGGGGATTCTGGGAGTCCCACGGTACTCCCCGGTAACACCTCTCCTGCGCGAGCTGCACTGGCTGCCTGTGGTCTTCCGGGTGCGCTTCAAGGTGTTAATTACCATCTTCAAAGCGCTCCATGGCACGGGTCCTGGCTACTTGCGAGACCGCCTCCTACCACACACCTCCCTTCGACCTGTTCGCTCCCACAGGGCGGGCCTCCTCAGGGTGCCGTCTGCCGGTCAATGCCGGCTGGCGACTCCCAGGGGAAGAGCCTTCTCTGTGGCGTGTCCGAGCCTCTGGAACGACCTGCCCCCCGATCTTTGCACCATTACTGACCTACGCCTCTTCCGTCGGATGCTTAAAACGCATTTCTTCCATCTGGCCGGCCTGACATAGATTAAGGGTTTTTAGAGTTAATATTTTAATGGTCTTAATTTTCTTAGCATAGATTTTATTATTTAATTCGATTTTAGATTATATGTATGTGTTGTGGTTTTTATTTTTCTGTGCACTGCCCTGAGTCCTACCACGGAGAATAGGGCGGTATATAAATCTGATAAATAAAATAAAATAAAATAAATAAATCTCCATATGTGTACCTGTGGACTGCAAAGCACCTCTTCCAAAGGAGTTGCATGTCCTCATTTATCTTGTCTCTTGGGAATGCATTAGGAATCCCTAGGTTTGTTATGAGATATTGGAGGGACAAGAAGACAAGAACTGATTAGTACAATAAATTGAATTAAGTGCAATCCAACATGCTTTGGCAGCCATTTGATGTTACAGTCTGCTAATCTCTAGAAATCTCTTCTTTCATAGCACTTGGGCCTTGTTTTACAGGTCTATTCTGCAGCAGGGAGCCTGGTTCATCCTAATCCACCTCTCTCTTTATCCCAACCAGGTCTCTTAGCCAGAGCTTGTCTCAGACATCTGGACCTGTCTGAGCAGCAGTGGTGGCAGGGAGCTCACAGTGAAACAAGGAAAAGGGAGATTTCTCCCTAACTCTGCCCACACCCGGGGTGGGCTGCTGTGGGTTCACCCAGGTTTGGGAGAACCCGTAGCTAACGTTATGGCCAGTTTGGAGAACCTCCAAATCCTAACCTTGGCTGGCCCTGCCCCTCCCAACCCACCCCTCCCAGGAGTCTCCACGCAGCCTGTATTGGATGTAGCCTCCCCCGGGCCCCCGGAGGCCCTTCAGAAGGCAGAAACGGATTGTTTCCAAACTTCTGGTTGACCATTGGGCCTGTTTTTCACCCTCCCTATGCTCCAGAGGCTTTCCTGAAACCTGGCAATGGCGAAAAATGGCTCAATGGCCCAACCTGAAGTTTGGGAACAAACTTCCAGTTGACCCATTGGGCCTGTTTTTCACCCTCCCCAGGCTCCGGAGGCTTTCCTGAAGCCTGGGGAGGGCGAAAGTTGCCTCCCCTGACCCTCCAGAAAGCCAAAGGTCAGCTGGCCAGTACGCACATGCTGTAGTTGATATTTGATCAAGTATTTGATAAACCTGTTTCCAGAAGAAACCTGACAATTGGGTTATATCAGCAGGGAGTCAGGCTCCCTTTGAATATATCTGCACAAAACACACGTGTGATGCTAGAACAAGAATTGACAGGATGTTAAATCCACCGGTCTAGTTGAATGTCAAAACTTACCTTCTCCTTGGCCCCACTGTAAGTTAAGAAAACTGATTGGTTGATGTTTTTCCACTGGCTAGGATACCCATGGAAGAATAAGGATCTTCAGGATAAGGAGCAATGACACCGAGGTATTTTTCTGCTGGTTCAAAGATCTGAGATAGTACTTCAACACAGCCATGGCAAAGAACCTAGGATAAATGAAAGAAACTTGCATCCAGCCATAAAGATCCCATAATTTGTGTGTGTGTGTGTGTGTGTGTGTGTGTGTGTGTGTGTGTGTGTCTGCATGTTGATAGATGAATCAACAGAACAAACGAAACTCCTCTTTTTCACTCTCCCTCTCAAATCGAAAATAGTTGAAAAATCACAAATTAAATTCTTGGCCCAATGTTAGCACACAGTCCTAAACGTAGGACTGATAATGACTACAAAATTCCACTCGGTAGCAATTCATTAGTTAGCCTTCTGGGTGGCATCTCTGTCCTTGTTCCAATAACACCAGTGCTGAAAGAGATGTATGGTTCTTTTCCCACTTCTAAGCCAAGGTATTGAGACTCCTATTTAAAGCCCCAAATGGCTTGAGACCCAAGAGTTTAAAAATGCCCATCCTCCCAACTCCATAGGTGCATACTTGACAGAGCTTAAATGACTACGCCATTCAAGGTGAGATCTTTTCATTATGGTGCCTTCTCCCATGCAGGAAGCTTCCTTCTATAGCAGAGAATCTCCAGATATTCATCTAGTGAATATGCACAGGAATTTACCTGAGCCTTTTTTTTTTCATGTCAAACTGTTTCATGTTTTACTACTGAGAACAATATCCAAACAGCTTTGCTTATACCAGCATTAAATGTATGTGATTAGTCTATGTTGAAGTTGGATTTGTTATACTTTGGCTACATTCACAGAAATATGCTTGAAACTAAACTAATCCATTATATGGGTTCTATTTATTCAATCAAATAGTTTGGGTTTACCCCATATACAAAGTTGCCCCAAAGCTATCAAACTTTAGCACATTACGTGTATGCAACTATTAGACCCTTTCCTGACCAGATTAAGCATATCGTGCTTTTTATCTCTGGGTTTTAATTGAATAATTTCTTGGCTTTGTATACTTCTTTGAAGTCTAATGGAATAAGTAATAATATGCAAATGTATTAAATACAATAAATAAAAACAGGTGGAATATATTTTGCAGGACACACTACCATGTGACTTCTTAAAATGTTATTATGGGACGCAGTGGTGCAATGGTTAGAGTGCAGTATTGCAAGCTACTTCAGCTGACTGCTAGCTGCAATTTGGCAGATCGAATCTCACCAGGCTCAAGGTTGACTCAGCCTTCTATCCCTCCGAGGTGGGTAAAACAAGGGCTGAGATTGTGGGGGCAATATTCTGACTCTGTAAACCGCTTAGAGAGGGCTGTAAAGTCTAAGTCTAAAGTATATGTCTTCAGTGCTATTGCTATTACTTTAGAATTAGGAGCACTTTTAAGTGGCCCCTGGATACCAATGAATTATGCTTGATTCTCTAATTTCTCACCATACTGGAATGCAGTTAGGTTAGCCATCATATAGGGCTCATAAACTGCATAAGCCAAATGTTCAATTTATATTTAACATGCATTGTATTAGCCAATCTTGGTTAGGTTATGTAAAACAATATTTAAAAGTAACTGTGAGCCAAATACACTTAAGATTTGAGAACCCAGCAGAAAAAGTCAGGATCTTAGAGAGGCCTGTAAGCACTATGAAGCGGTCTATAAGTCTAGATGCTATTGCTAAGTGCTATTATATTGCTAAAACTAAGCCTAGAAAAATGTTCCATTAATTACTAGAACAGAAAAACACTCATTGACAAGGTGAATTCTGAAAGCCTGCGCTGATTAGTGGCATTTGCTTTCCTAACATTCATGCTAACTTGTCAACATAAATAGTGACCTCTCCAGCTATATTTCTATAAATTGGAGTGCAGAGAACAGTTTAGCATCCCAGAAAAATAATCAGGTTGTCAGGCATGTGACAGCTTATTTCTAAAATAGAATTAAGAAACAGGCCTCTGGTAAATTGTTGGGGTTGAGTGGGCTGGCAGGAAATCACATAGATGTGATGTGTGCCGGCAATCCTGTGTATACTTTGCCATGAATAATGCCCACTGAATACAGTGCAACTTATACATTAATAAGAAGAGATGGAAAGGCATTAAGAAACCGTATAAAATATAACATTTGAAGCCTGGAGTGGAATGAATTGTATCTTATCAGAGTTCCCACCAGTTCCTCTAGGAGGAGAGGGAATTGGCTTAAAGCAGAATGATTTGTTACCAAGGCCAGGATCAGACAAGTTTTAGATCTATAGGACATTTGTTTCGTACCCAAGTCTACTCTATAGGGCTGACAGTCTCCAAGTGCAGGGAAATATAAAGGGGCATTATGATGATCTTAGGGTTTTTGGACCCGTCACCAAAGCTATTAGGGTTGCCCCTGCAAGGCAATAACTTTGGAATCAGCTTTTCCCCCACTTTTGAGCACAACTGGTATCAATAAATTTGTCAGTCATCATGCAGATTATTTCTCAGATTTTCTTGTTAGTCTTAACTTTGTTTCTCCAGACTAATAATGACACAATGCCATCAGAACATAAAAATTAAAGTCTACCTGTTAAAAATCAGCGATCTCAAACATCATTTTGCAAACATATTGGTGCAGCAGGTTGTCTGGCTAAGGAGACACAATGAGTAATCTTCATTGTAGATTTCTTTTTTAATTTGTTGAATAACTAAGAAATTGATCCAGGCAATTACCATATTTGCCCAATCCTAAAGGCATCATTGAATGCACAAATATTAGAAATTAGAGCTGTAGGTCTCATATTTGCAGCTTTAATCCCTATATTCCAAAATCTATTGAGTCGGCAGCATTCAGATGATGTATGTATCAGTGGTGGGATTCAAAAAAATTTACTATCAGTTCTATGGGCATGGCTTAATAATAATAATAATAATAATTTAATTTTATATCCCGCTCTCTCTCCCCAAGGGGACTCGAGGCGGGGCACAGGCAATTAAAAATACAAATAAGACCACAGACAAAATACAAAATTAAGAATGGATTAAATTGATCCTGCGCTAAAACCCATAAACTAAACTAAAAATTACCCCTAAAACCCCTAACCTAAAAAGAGACTACCCAAGGCCGGCCAGGCGAAAAAAGTGTGTCTTTAATTTTAAGCGGAAGGAGCGGAGGTCCGTGGTTGTCCTGATATCGGGGGGAAGGTCGTTCCAGAGGGCTGGGCCCGCCACAGAGAAGGCCCTTCCCCTGGGCGTCGCCCGCTGACAAAGTCTAGTGGACGGCACCCGGAGAAGTCCCTCTCTGTGGGAGCGAATCGGCCGTGAGGATGTATGGGGCTTGGTGGGTGTGGCTTGGTGAGCATGGCAGGAGAAGGTTACTGCAAAATCCCCATTCCCTCCCAATCAGCTGGGACTCGAGAGGCAGAGAATAGATGGGGGTGGGGACAGTCAGAGGTGGTCTACACCCCTCTAAAACATAAGATAACCTTATTTCTTGTGCAATCATCCTGCAACAAATTTGATGGGGAGATTCGGATAAAGATATTTTCCATTTGTGACCTCCCTCCCTCCCTCTTTGTATTTACTTTTTCTTCAATCTATTTTTTTCTTGCCACATAAAAACTGTGAAAGATAGAAAGATGGCCAGCGCACGCAATGCGTTCTGACTAATGCTAGGGGCCATCCACCTGGAAGGCCCGTGTCTCATTGAAGATGGTAAAGCACATGCCACCTAAATGGAGCTTACACACCAGGCGGAAAACTATTTTAGCTGGATCAATTTGTCAAAACCTGTCCCTCTCCACCGCGCGGTAAAAATGTAATATTCTCTAGACCCCATTAGTTTTCTGTTATATCAAGATGTAATAGCACCCAGGGAATAATGTATTAAAGGTAGTTCAGAAAGAAATTGGTGGATTGAGAATTTTTGAGAGGAAGGGAAGCCTGCCACAATCTTTAATCATGTGGAAGTCTAAGCTCCAACTATTCCCTTGGGATCTCCCCAACATAGTGCCTACTATGAAAAGTATACTTTTCCCTTCCCACCCTCAGTAAAAAAACACAACCCAACCGTCTTTGAGTTCCAGCTTGATTTGGAATTTGTTTCAACCACAATCCAAATTATTGGGGGAGAGGAGAGGGAGGGGTCTCCCTAAAGAAGCAAGATAGGCATAAAATGAGCCGTGGTGGTGCAGTGTTTAGAATGGAGTATTGCGGGATGATTCTGTTCATTGCCAGGAGTTTGATCCTAACTGGCGTAAAGTTGTCTCAGCCTTCCAATCTTTCCAAGATATGTAAAATGAGAACCCTGATTTGTGGGGGCAATATGCTCTGTAAACCGCTTAAGAGAGTGCAATTTATCTGAAACCGAAGCAAATCTGGTGTTTTCTTTGCAAAACTGTGGCTCTGTAAAGTTTATAGGTAATCTTTTTCCCCACTGAAGGGAACAACTGGCTCAAGATTCCCGCAGAGCTGGATTCTTTCTCCCCTACGAAAATGCCAGCAGTTCACATCTACAGTCTTTAAAATGCAACAGAGTAGTGGCAGGGTAGTTTGGAGGTATACAAATCAAACTAAACCTTTATTATCAATGCACATGTGTACAATGAAATTGAATGAGCCTCCCTTGGTGCAGCCCCCCCAAAAACACAGAATACATCTCAATAACTCAATAAAGAAAAGAAAAAGAAATCCCTAAACCGAAATAAGTACCGTATTTTTCGGAGTATAAGGTTTTGAAGAGGCTTTTTTTTTTAAAGGGCCCATTTTTTTTCAAAAAAAAAAAAGAGAGGCATGAATAGCCTTTGGGGGGGGCTTGCAGAGTGCTCCTGGGGGGTGTGGGGGGAAGCGAGGAAAAAACAGCCTGTTTTTTGCAAAAAGAGGTCTTTTTTGTCAAATGAATTGCATGCATAGCCTTATTGAGGCTTATAGAGTGCTTTTGGGGGCTGGGGAGAATAAAAAGCAGCTTGCTTTTTGCTCATTTCTGCCCTCCCAAGCCTGCAGAAGCTGTCTGAAAGCCTCCGTAAGGCTATGCACGGCCATTTTGGTGAATGGGCAGGGCTTCGGGAGGCAAAAGAATGCTGTATTCAGTGTATAAGACACACCCTGAATTTCAGCCTCTTTTTAGAGGAAAAAATGTGCATCTTATACTCCAAAAAATACGGTAATAACCAGAACACATTCCCATATACAGATATGTACTATATAACATTATTTACACCAGTATAAACATGTTGCACGTTGCGCTGGCCCTGCAAGGCTATCATATTAAACCTGATTGTGGTGCTAGGTTGCATTCAAAAGTCTGACGGCCCACAGATAAAAGCTGTTTTTCAGCCTGTTCATTTGGCTTCTATATCTCCTGCCCGACAGTAGGAGGGTGTGAATCATAAAGAAGTGCTGACCAGGGTGTGAATCATCCCTGAGGATTTTCATCACTCTGCTAAGGTAGTGGGTCCAGGTGATTACATTCAGTGGGGTCAGGGGGCAGCCCATGATTTTTTGTGCTGTCCTCATCACCCTCTGTAATGCCTTTCTGTCCGCAGCTGTCAAACCAGCATACCATACAACTTTCATTCAGTGTTTCCTCTCATACCAATATTGATGGAGTAGTCACTCTTACTATATTCTATTTCTATTTTGTGTGGCATTTTTATTTTTTACTCCAGGGCTTAGTGTGGGGTGAAGGGGCTCAGAACCAAGGCATTTTCTTTGCACCATTTTGAGTCAGCTAAAGATATCATTGATTGGCTTATACAAGATCATGCTCTGGACTGTATTGAAATTTGTAGAAACTGATTCCCAAAGAATTCCACCAATGACCTACTAACACCCTGGTATGGCTCCATGTTTCCATTGTAAAAGAATAGTGTTTGGTAAATCCATGGTTCTTCATCTAATTCAAAATAAATCTTTTTTTTTCTTTTAACAACCCTGTAATCCAGGGGTCTAAAACTCAATTTACCTGGGGGCCGCTGGAGGCAGAGTCTGGGTGAGGCTGGGCTGCATTCCTTATATTAATATTAATACTAATATTATACTTTCATATCACGGTGGGGGCCACAAGATACCATCCTGCGGGCCGCAATTGGCCTGCGGGCCGCGAGAATGAGACCTCTGCTGTAATCCCTTGCACCATGATGGAATCGGGACAACTGAATTGGAGCTGAGCATTTACTGGATAGATGCCCTTCCTGATATTTTCTCTTTGCACCCAGAGGCTCAAACTAGGCTACCTCGGCTCAAACTCACAGCCTCTTGATCATAAGGTAAGAACTCTATCTCTAGGTCACCAGACCACTCACAATTCAAAATAAATCATAATCCCATCTTTAAATAATACGAGTCTTCCCAAAACAATATTTACACACATATGGATTTTAACTCAAAACAATGGATCAAGGTATCTCATAAGCATTCCCTCCATCATTCTTCACATCCAGCACCATGAAGTTGAGAGTGATGTCCACAGGGAACTTTGAAAATCTGTAAAAGGAATATTTGTTTTACATCCCCTAGGGCTTCATAGGGACAATTTGTTGCAAACCGCTGCATTAAATAGCATTTTTTTCCTAAAACTAGGAAGTAAATTTTATTTATATATTGGGGACAGGATGCAAAAATATGCTTGGGACTCCCCAAATAGCCCAACTCCTAAAGCTAAACTCCTCTGTGGTGAGAATTTGATATTTCCAAATTAGAATTTCCCTAGTCTTGCTTTTCATTACATTCACCAAGGCAGCTGTTAAACCCTGCAGAGAAACATTGCTGCAATTAGACAAGATATAAATATTATATCTGTATTAAATACCCGAACAAAAATTCTCACATGTTCATTTGCGCTCCTTGATCTTGGCACTAACCAATGTTCTTGATGACGCCAAGATTTAAATCTCACAAGGTTTTCCAAAGGCCCAGCTGTGCTACCACTTTCACAACTGCATTGTAAAAAAAAACCCTGAACCAATTGGTACCGAGATGTCAGCTAGATCATCCAAATTACTGCATCTAGCATTTCTGTCACAGACTCAGCTTTCATAATAATGAAAATCGGCTTTCTGAAGACAGATGCAAAAAATATAGAAGCACACTGTATCGAATGAGAAAGACATGCCTTTAAAACAGCCTTGCTGGTGTCTATAGCTTAAGCTTTATGGATGCTGTCTGATATGTCAGAAATGGATTTTGTTCCTTTATACCACCAGCACCCCCACTTTCTTTCCAGAAAGCAAATTTGGGGTCTCTATTCTGTCTATCATCTGCCTGAGCAAAGAAGGAAAACCTGGATATGGAGCTATTGTTGAAGGTGCCTTATTTCAACTTCCTGATCTTAATTTCATCACTTCTTCCTTTCTCTCCAATACATCGGAGGTGGTATTCAGCAGGTTCTGATGAGTTCTGGAGAACAGGTAGCAGAAATTTTGAGTAGTTCAGAGAACCGGTAAATACCACCTCTGACTGGCCCCACCTCCATCTATTCTCTGCCTCCCGAGTCCCAGCTGATTGGGAGGAAAAGGGGATTTTGCAGTAACCTTCCCCTGGAGTGGGGTGGGGGGGAGGAATGGAAATTTTATAGCATCCTTCCCCTGCCACCCCCACCAAGCCATGCCACCCCCACCAAGCCATGCCATGCCCACCAAGCCACGCCCACAGAACTGGTAGTAAAAAAAAATGAATTCCACCACTGCAATACATGATAGTTTAGATGCTACACAGCCTATTGTCATGGGGTCCACCACTTGATATGAGAACAATGTTCTGTATTGAAAACACTGGGTAGCCAATTAAATTAGCCTTACATTCTATTGCATAAGAGGGGAAAGCAAGAAGAGATTTGTTAGAACTTTTGGTTTCCTTTTCGGATGTTACAATGTTCGGATGTTCATTTAGCAAGCCATTTTTAAAAACAAGCTTGGTTTGACAGGTGACTTCACCCAGAGATCTTGGCTAATCTCAGCAGGGCTAAGATAAGATAAGCAGGGTCTTTACTGAGTAGTACTTGGGATGAAAATATTCTAAGAAATTTCAGGACTGGGCACAGGAAAGTTAAACCATCCTTAGGAGAAAAAGCAAATGCAAACCATTTTTGAAACATGCCCAAGAAAGCTGAGAAGCCACATTGAGCTTGAGATGAGGCTATTGGACTGATGCTGTGGTTTCTTCGGCCTTCAAATAAACAGATGCCAGGTTTTTACTGTTTGTAATTTTTTGATGTGTTTAGTTTTATAATGTTAATATGGTTTCATATGTTGTTTTAACTTTTGATTGGGAACCACCCAGAGTTGGTTGGAACATCGGTGGCTAAATAAATGTTTCAAATAAATAAATTTGAGAGGAATTCAATGCAAAATACCATATCAATCTTTCCTGCATATATTAAATAAGACATCTAGTTTAGATTTCCCAGCCACATTCCTTAGCAGGAGTTAACAAGGCTATTTATGGCTAGACATGCCAAGTGCTTAACTTCATTCTTTTTTTGAAATAAGAGCAACTGCTAAGAGAATGTAAAATGCAAAGCAATTAAACTTAATATTGTGCACTACAAGTATTTTTAATAGGATATGGATGCATTCTATAATATTGGAAAGAGAGAATAGAATAGAATAGAATAGAATAACTGAGTTGGAAGGAACCTTGGAGGTCTTCTAGTCCAACCCCCTGCTTAAGCAGGAAACCCTACACCACTCCAGACAAATGGTTATCCTACATCTTAAAACTTCTCGCTGGAGGCAAGTTGTTCCATTGATTAATTGTTCTAACTGTCAAGAAATTTCTCCAGAGAGAAAGGGGAGAGTGGGGGCGAAAGAGGGGGTGGGGAGAGGGAGAGAGAAATGTCATGCCTAGATTAGGAGAGAAATAGAAGGATTAGGGAGACTGTTTCCAGCAATGTGTCTGCTCTTTACATTTTCAGCATCCACCTCTGCATTGTATAATCGTAAGCCACCTAGAGTTGCCTTGTTAAGATATGGCATAGAACTTTAATAATAAATACATACAAAAATCACACCCAACCAGACTTTTCAGCAATCTTCACTGGACTCTACAAACTAACAAGCCTTCAGAGATGTGAACACAACCCACACAATTCTGCCAGCCTATATATTGTTCTGTATTAAAATTCTAGGAATGCAACAGTCAGACCTATTTACATCCATCTTAGTTGCCAGCCATTACCTCTTCCCAAAGTTTCGCTGGCAAAAATAAGTCTGGAATAGCAGCGCAACAGCCTTCCCGCTCTTCTACAGGAACTTTGTCTACATGAAATTAAACAATACTGCCATCTTAGCTTCTCCTTACAAGCAAAACTTTCACGAAGCCTACACTTGGTTTTCTGGTGGGGTTCAAGTTTTTTTACTACTGGTTCTGTGGGTGTGGATTGATGGGTGCGGTATGGCTTGGTGGGCGTGTCAGGGGAAGGATACTGTAAAATCTCCATTCTCTCCCCACTCCAGGGGAAGGTTACTGCAAAATCCCCTTTTCCTCCCAATCAGCTGGGACTGGGGAGGCAGAGAATAGATGGGGGCGGGGCCAGTCAGAGGTGGTATTTACCGGTTCTCCAAACTACTCAAAATTTCTGCCACCGGCACTCCAGAACTGGTCAAAACCTGCTGAATACCACCTCTGATGTGAACAACCAGTAGGAAGATTTGGCCATCGCTTGATATCTTTACCTTTCCTCCCCCCCCCCCCCCTCTGGTATTTTTTGTAATTGGCTAACAATTCTTACAGTTTCGCTAAATTAAATCAGCCAAATTTTATAATGTAAACACTCAGCATTTTTAAGAACTTTCATTTTAATCATTGGCCTAGCATCACCCTCTTTTATTACAGATTAGATCAAGATTCTGTGATGCTTAAAGAGTAGATCAAATGAAATTAATTTAATCATAACTGATTTCAGTGGGTTGCCTTCAAGCCTGACTACATCTTAATCCAGCTCAATGTTTCTTTTCAATTTCGTATTAACAGTGATCTTGGAATATTTTACAACTTTCAAATTGGTGAATACATTTCCCATGTATTGTGAAGTTCCCGAAAAGCATTTGTGTTTATGGTTAATATTTTTAAATTAAGAACTTTTTAATCTTTTGCATTTATTTGTGCCTTTGGTGCAGCTAATACACTAAGGTTTTGCAACCATTTATCATCATCTCTGCCTTGTAGCTTATATTTTATGGTCCATTAAATCTTCTCTCATTTCCTATAAATGGAAAAAAGGGGACCAAAAGTGGTTACATGAGGATATGCCTATAAAAATGAAATGGCATTGAAAGCCCTTGTATGCACATGTTTATGTTTATTCAATTTCTATACCGCTCCTATCTCCCCAAACGGGCTCAGGGCGTTGATGGGGGCGGTACTGCTAACTCATGTACTGCAAAGAGAGTATTTTGTCCCAAACAATGGCACTGGCTGGGAGAGTGAGACCATGCAGACTGATTAAAGCAGGTTGGTCTAATGGTTAAAGCACCAGGGTAAAACTCAAGAGATGTGAGTTCTAGTCCCGCCTTGGGCACAAAGCCAGCTGGATGACCTTGGGCCAGTCACACTTTCTCAGCCCCAGGAAGAAGACAAAGACAAAGTGCTTCTGAAAAACATTGCTAGAAAACTGCAGACTAATCCAGACAGTTACCAGGAGTCATGACTAACCTGAAGCCCACTATCACCATTGCAATGCAACCTTTCTAAACATGCATCATGGCACACAACTCCAAAAGGGACAAAACTTGTCATGAGAGCACAACATTGTTTTGATCATTTCACAAAAGTAGCCAGCTGCAAACATTCCCGGTCCCAAAGCTTTACGGTGTCACATTTTACAAGGTAACCCTGATCATAAAGCAACTCAAAATCTTCAAATATTTGCCGAGTTACTCCCTAAATTATAAGAGGCCATTTGACCAGGTAACAAAAGAACTAATCGTAATCTTTCAAGCTTTGTTTCTCTTCGTCTCAAATGAAATGTACACATGAATTCAAAATGCCCAATTCATCTGGAAAATAAATGTCAGTTTTCAATAGCTGATTATTTGATGGAAAGTGGGTTGCAGGAAAGGTTACTTTAAAATACTTTTAAACACTTTAAAACAAATTAGAAATGGTGAAAATAAAATAAAAAATTCAGGTGGTTTCTTCTGCTATCCTCTTTTCCTTTTATTGAAATCCAGCACATTGGACAATAAAGAATATTAAAAATAAAAGCTAGAGACTGGTGGTGCAGTGGTTAGAATGCAGTATTGCAGGCTAACTCTTCCCACACCGCTAGTTCAACCCTGACCAGCTCACGGTTGACTCAGGTTTTCATCATTCTGAGACTGGTAAAATGAGGACCCAGATTTTGGGGGGGGCGGGGGCCAATACAGTGACTCTGTAAACTGCTCAGAGTGCTGTAAACCACTATGAAGCAGTTTATAAGTCTAAGTGCTATGGCTAAGTAATAAGCTAAATTTGAAATCTTCTGCCACCTTTTCTCAAATTTGTCAAAATTATGAACTCTCTTCCTAAAGAATATGGGAATATTTTTTATTGTCTTTTGTACATGTTCAAAAGCAGCAGTTATTTTTCACTCATCAAATCTTTTTTGTGCTTGTGCAATTCTCAAGAATGTGTGTCAAGTGATGCAGATTTGGTTGCTGTTTATCAGAGACAGAAATGAAATGTTTCATCAAGAGGATCAGACGTTTTGAAATATGGAAAGATGATGATTCCCTTTTTGGGCTAATTCATTCTCCCCAGCCATATGCATAAAAATATAACTTGGTTACTGCAGATTGTGTCACCCCCATTTCCATTCCTCCATCAAGAAAAATCTACTTTCTTTTTCCTCATTCAGCCTAACTCACTCAAATTATATTATTCTGCAAATCAAAGACGAAAGGGATGACAAACTTCAAAAAGTGAGAAGAAATTATGACTTAATTCTTCTCTACCACTCAACCTTTAAAAGCGTTCGTTCTCTCCTGCTCCAATCTCATTTCCAGTTGAGTAGTAACTGATGAAAAAAAAATCTAGCAAGAAATATTAGGCTGGATTTTTCCCAGAGGGAACATGGAATGATGGGAAACTCTACCAGCTGAATTGTGATTCATTAGACCTGCAATGGTGGAACAAGTCTATTAATAGTATAGCAGCTACATGCAAGTTGCCACCACCAGAGGGAGCATTTAGATCACCACTAATGTCCACATTTACCTTGGCATCGTTTTTGCCTGAAATGTCTTTGAATTTGAATTGTTTTTGCCTAATATTCAGAATATTCGCCGCCCTGGGTCCTTGTTAGAAGAAGGGCGGGGTATAAATTTGAAAAATAAAAATAAAATAATCCCAACTCCTTTCTGTTTTAAAGGCCAGGAATCCATTTCCATGTAAATAAGATTTCTTGAATAAGATTTCATACTCTTGGATCTACATTTCCAAAACTTACATGCTGCTGCTCCATGGCCGTAATATTGAGATATTGTATTGACTTAATTCCAAGTATCATTGAGAAACACCTACATAATGGGCCTGCCAGTGGCTTCCTGAAGATATCATGCAACATGACCCTTAATAAAGAGATCCCGATAACCTTGTGTTGATTTCAGCTGTACAAATTAAACCCTGTTCTCACTGCTGCACTGGGGGAGCACCAGCAGTTCACAATTAAATCTGATCTTCCTAGCAAAAGGTGAGGACTGCTGTGCAAAGTTTTACCCACCCCAGAGGCAGGTGGACTAAATTAATGGTTTTGGTCCTAATACTTATTATGTATCAATGCCTTCTTCCAGACTTTTAGCCTCTCAATCTAGTCTACTGTTCTAGATATTTCTGATGGCTCCAAAGAACAAAGTGCCATTCACCTTTTAAGCTCAGCCGAGGTCAGCTAGGTATGGCCACCGACTATGACACATTCATAGGAGAACCAGTTTAAATGCTTAAGTAGCAAATGCCAAGACAGCTTAATGCATGAGAAACTAACTTAAAACAAGATCCATTTTTACTTCCAAACTTTCATAGGTACATAATTTAATCAAGTTTTGCTCTAGGATTTTTCTCAGTATGGAATCAGAAGTGGATTCCTACCGGTTGAGCCAAACCAATAGTGGTATGCCGGTCTGGGTTGGAGAACAAGCAGCGACCCAGACTTGCCAGGCTCTAAGTCTAAGTCTAAAGTATATGTCTTCAGTGCTATTGCTATTATTTTAGAATTAGGAGCACTTTTAAGTGGCCCATGGAAACTAATGAATTATGCTTGATTCTCTAATTTTTCACCATACTAGAATAGAATAGAATAGATTTTATTTTTCTATACCGCGTCCTCTCCCCAGGGGGACTCGGAGCGGTGCACAGGGAAAATTAAAACAACATAAAATATATACATAAATAAATACAATAAAACAGATTAAATCAACTGTCCCTGCACTAAAATCCCCATTTTTAAAATTAACATTCCCTAACCCCTGAGGTAGAGACTAACCTAGGCCGGCCAAGCAGAAGAAGTGAGTTTTTAATTTCTGACGGAAGGAGCGGAGGTCCGTAGTTGTTCTAATATCGGGGGGGAAGGTCGTTCCAGAGGGCTGGGCCCACCACAGAGAAGGCCCTTCCCCTGGGCGTCGCCCGCTGACAAAGTCTAGTGGACGGCACCCGGAGAAGTCCCTCTCTGTGGGAGCGAATCGGCCGGGAAGATGTATGGGGCAGAATCCGATCCCGCAGATAGCTAGGTCCCGGAATGCATTTAGGTTAGCCATCACATAGGGCTCATAAACTGCATAAGCCAAATGCTCAATTTACTTTATTTAACATGCGTTTTATTAACCAATCTTGGTTAGGCTATGCAAAACAATACTTAAAAATAGCTGTGAGCCAAATTCACTAAGATTTGAGAACCCAGCAGAAAGCGTCAGGATCAAATTTACCTTTTCCACTCACAGGGGCCAACCCTAGTGGTCAAAGTTTTTAAAGGGTGAATGTCATGGTTATATAGGAGCAGGAAGATACTTTCCAATTAACACCTAAACCTATGACCAACAAGCCATTTTTTTTTTTTTGCAGCTATTGGAAGAACTGTTTTCCACAACACCTTCACTTATCAAAATATTAAGACATGACTGTACAAGGTGCGAAGAGATTGAAAATCTGCAGGTACTAGATTTTATTCAGGAAACAAATCAGATGCTTAAGACATTGTGTCATGGGCATTCCATCCCCATTTCAAGATGCAAGATCCAAAATTACATAAAATAGTCTGTATGCTGGGGCGTTTCAAACAGTTCTATCGTGTTTCTTTCCAATCAGTCCATATACTACTGAAGCTCTCAATAAGCATCTACTAATGTTATTTACACAGGACATTTACCATTTTAGAAAAAGGACAGTGGGAAGCGTTTAAAAAGGGTTCCAAAATTTGTTATATAAAGGTTAGTAAATATCTACATCCTCTACATTTAGAAATTATCTTTATGTCCATGTAAATCTGGACCAACAGAAGTCATTGCTTTGAACTGTTTTTTTAAACAAGTAAAAAAAAACACCAAGGTTTGTTTTTTTTCTTAAAGTAGTTAGTGCAAATCTAATTATGAACACTTCATCCAAAAGGTAAATGGGGGAGGGGGAGAGAATCCAGTCATTTTATAGCATTTTGATATATTCCAAATCATAATCTTAAGACTGGATAGTTTTATCACTACCAAAGAATAATTACAAAACAGGTTTTTTAACAATAAAACTTAATATTAATGCCAGTGTATTTCTGCTTTCTCAAACTCAGCAACCTGAAAATTTGAATTCGGTCAGAGTGAAGATTCTTTTTCCAAAAGAAATCCCACTCCCACCAAAGTTAAGAACTGCAAAAGCATTGGTTTAACACAGGGGCATCTAACCTTGGCAATTTCTAAGCAAAGCTGGCTGGGGAATTCTGGGAGTTGAAGTCCACCAGGCTTAAAGTTGCCAAGGTTGGAGACTCCTGGTTTAACAGGCACTTCAGAATTGAGGGTTCTTACAAAAAGCGATTGTTATTATTGATCACATCCACCTTTTCTTTGTAGCATTCCACTTCAGCTGCCAGGGGAAGATTTATGCTGCTTACTTGGGAGGCTCCAAAGAATCCTTTTGTGAAAAGGATGAAAGCATCATGCTACTGTGACACCAGCTCTCTCCCTTTCATTATATGCTGCATCCCTCACAATTCCCCTATAAAAAGGGTGGAGCACCACAACTGCTTTAATTATTTACCCCTTGAGAACAGTCCTGCATAATTTGCAAGTCTGAGATTCAATATTCTCATGGGGGGAAGAGGGGGGGGAAGAACAGTGCAAATGAAAAATTTCCATGTCTAGGACGTTCTTTGGTTGTGTACAGGAAATCTCTCTTCTCTTCCCTACACATAAACCCTCTTGAAACCACTACTTACCACTTTAAATCAGCAGGGATCGTTTACAGCAGCAATTTGCACAACCAACTGGCAAAAGATTTTCCAAATTCCACACCAGCTGGGAATATGGACAGCAAGAAAAGATCAAAAGGACAAAATAACCTACCGTGTTTTTCAGACTATAAGACGCATTTGTCCCCCCAAAAGGGGGTGAGAATTTCTGTGAGTCTTATAGTCCGAATATTGCCAAAGCCCTGTCCAGCCACTGGCCATTTTTTGGCCTCCACGTGCCCAGGTTTTGGGCCTTTTTTCATCCTTTTTCAGGCCTTTTTTGGGGGGGGGGTCCATTTCTGGAGCTTTTTTTCAGCCTGTTTTCAGCCCATTTTTGAGGCTTTTTGCGATGTTTTTTAAACAAAAACAGGCCGAAAAAAGCCTCAAAATGGGCCGAAAAAAGCCTTGAAAACAGGCCAAAAAAGCCTCAAAAATGAGCCAGAAAAAAATCAAAATCAGGCTGAAAAAAGCCCCCAAAATGGGCTTAAAAAGCCTCAAAAAAGGACAAAAAGGGCCTTGAAAACGGGTAGAAAAAAAGGCCAGAAAAGGACCAGAAAAAGGGCCAAAAATGGGGCACACAGAAGCCAAAACCCTTTCCCCCCTCCCTTCTAAATTTAGGTGCATCTTAGTCAGGTGTGTCTTACAATCCAAAACATACGGTACTTCTAGTATGAAAAAACTTCAATCCCGAGAAGAGTGATTTAAAAAAAAGAGAGATGTCTGAGAGATTTAAAGTTCTGTTGGCATTTTTTAAAAGCAGGATATCTGGTAAAAATCTGGGGTTTTATATAGGTTGGATTCTTATCAGCACACATTTTAACAGGACACATGTGACTCTTGCCGTGAGATCAGCCCCAACCAAATAACAAGTCAACCAGCTTGGACAGTTTATCTGCACTTATTCTTACGAAAATTTTAATTGAGAACTGGCTTGTTAGATGGAACTTCTTCCTACCCCTCCCACCCCCACCCCCCACCCCAATTATCCCAAGCTCCCACCAACTGGGATGTGTGTCAGTCCCAAGAGCAGAAAGGAAACAAGCATCTTAAGGCTGCATCACACAAACTAAACCCAAGATAAAAATATTTATCCAGCCCAAAAAGGGCCACCTTTTGGAAAATGGCAACTAATATTTAACAAGGAGATCTATTTTTAAATAGGCTTCTATATTTCCACACATTTTCTTTCCGGGGGTGACAACGCATGATCAGTAGCTTCACTGAAGTTTGAATCGGGGCGCGGCGGTGGGGGGGGGGGGGGGGCAAAGAAGTGAGAAAGTCTCTCCCTCCAGACAATGGAAGGCCGAGAATCAGAAAGAATAAACGTTTTCACAGTAAACCATAAATAAAAGTGCAGCAAGTGTTCAAGTAGGCTAACGAGGCTATGTGGACAGGGTGGTGTTTGGCTTGGTCATCTTTTGGAGGCCCTGCGGGGGTCCCTCCCATTACTAATTGTGCTTTGAAAGGGACGAGCGTTGTTAGACAGCACAGGCGCGAGAGGAGCGGGGGGCCGTCCGCCAGACCTCCCAGAACCTGCATAGGTGGGGGCATGATTATAAGCATTGGACAATCCACTCAACTCTGGTCCAGTCGGCAAACCATTTCCTAAAAAAAAAAAAAAAAAAGAGGAAACAATTTTTTAAAAACTGTCATCAAACTTTCTATTTTCTCAGGTCATATTTCTTTAGCAATGGAGACTGCCAATGCTCCAAAGAACCTGTTCTTCACTAGGGAGCATTTAGCATGAAGTTGCCGAGAGCTGGTAAAATCACCAGTGGAGACCACAAAGTCCCAGGAGGCAGCATGTCACACAATGGTAATCAATGCATCAGAAAAACAAGAGGTGACTACCTTAGTGACGTAGCAGGATCTTGGCAGTTCTGTATAATGCAAGTAATTCCTGCTAATCTAAGCTAAACAGGCACCAAAGCTAATTTAAAAAGTTAACATTATCACATCAACTTTTAAGATGTGGGGACTTGAAGAGGATGGCTAGGAAATTCTTGGAGTTGAAGTTCATGCACCTTAAAAGTTGTTAGCATGATGGTGCAAAATCTTTAGTGGGTGTTAACTTACCGGGAACAATTATCTTACAAAGAAGATTATATAGCAGATACTTTTTTTATTGTGTCCAGCTGTGGGTTAAATAAATTAGGTTATTGTATCCTCTGATCAGGAACTTGAGGTTCTACAAAACCAGTTCCCCGTATATTCTCCACAGTAAGTTGCGCTGATAAAATGGTTGATGTATATGGAATTATGCCAAAGGAATCATATGCCTGGTTTGTCCGTAGTTTTATTTATTTGTGAAATGAAATTGTGGAATGGGAGATGTAAAGTGACACATATTACCAAAACCTGACTGGACAAGGAGCAGTGAGTACTCCTCCGAAATTTGTCTAGCAAAGTTTTGGATTCATTATTTTAATTTATGTATTTATTTAATTTCTATAGCCGCCCATCTCAGTCAATGACTTTGGGGTCATTAGTGATGAGTCCAGGGCTAGGTATGTTAAGTCGACTTGCTTTTTTAAATTCTGTGTCAAATTTGGCTTTAATTATCATGGTTAATCTAGGAGCAAGCCAAAAGTTAACTATAGTTTCTTAGCTTTGCCTTTTAAAATCAACCACCAATTTAAACAGAGGCATCTTCCCAAATAGCCATTCCATGCTTTCTTCTACTTCCCATACAATTTACTTACCAGTTGGCCCAAAGGTACAAGTACCCGAATTAGCTGACAGAATGGAATTATTAGCCTGCTCACCCTGTGCCTTGAAAAAAGAAATGCAAAGGGAGGAAAAAGCATTAAGAAAACATTTTTTTCCTTGAAAGTTATCCCCCCCTCCCACTTGATCATTTAAAAGCCCATTGTTCCCATAAAGATTGGGGGGGGGGGGGGATTCCACTGCAGCAAAAGGTTGTATTAGATAAGACCCAAGAAAGTTTGTTTCTTAAAAGCTGTTGATGGCAGATCCCAGAATGGAGCTGCATGTGACACACCTACCACTTTATTCGGCTGCCCAGGGTGATCTGAACTGGGTTCACTGAAGTTGGGCACTTCTGAATACACCATGCAGAACCTGTACAGAAAAACAAGCTCATGAGAGAATGAAGTTTCTTACCGCAACTATTTCTGCAACCTCTGTCCCGTTTCCAGCAATAAACCCCAGAGGTAACCAGAAATGGCTACAAGACCCCCAATGAGAAATACAGTCTTCAAATTCGATGTCGTTAGCTTATCCAAAGTTCAGGTCCCGAGAAAACTTAAGCCTGTGCAAACGATGGGACTGGCCTCCAAGGTTGCAATTCCAAGCCCCCATTTCCTTCTGCTGTAAGACACCCGTATTTAACATTCTAATCATTTCTGCAGAAGGATACACACCAGGGCTACAACCCTTTGTACATTTCCCTGAGAGGGAGATCCACTGAATCATGAATACCTCGCTTGTATGAAAACATGCCTAGATCTGAACCATACAGAGAAGACACAGTAAGGCTAGTGTGCAGCAAGTTCCAAAGAGAAGTGTTTCAAGATCAGACAACATTCCAAATATTGCAACCCCAAAAGTCTGCATATTAAATTGCTCTTTAAAACTTCTTCGACCAAACAATTGTATTTGGAGTCTGAGTCTCCTGTGGGGTAGAATCTATTAAGCGACATTGTGCTCAGCAGAATGTTCCTTCACACTGGCAAATCCAAAACAAATGCATTTCAATCTCTGGTGTCACTTAGCCTTCCCAAACTAAAATCAGATAGCCATCTCTTTTAGAAATGTATATTAATCTTCTCTAAATCCAGATCATCAAGTGATCAGCCCTGTTTTTGCTAAAATATCCACCCTCTGCCATTTCCATTGCAACACTTATTTTCTAACAAAATTAGTCATGTTCACTTTTTTCCCCTTTATGGCAACATCCGTGGTGATGCAGTGGTTAGGATGCAGTACTGCAAACTACTGCTGGCTGCCGACAGTTCGATTCTGAACGGCTCAAAGTTGACTCAGCCTTCCATCCTTCCAAGATGGGTAAAGTTAATATTCTGATTCTGTAAACCACTTATGATAGGAATGTAAAGCACTGTGAAGCACTATATAAGTCACTTAGCCTCCCCAAACTAAAATCTGATAGCCATCTCTTTTAGAAATGTATACTAATCTTCTCTAAATCTAGACACCCTTTGGATTTTTTGCTTTAATTAAAAAAAATGGAAGCAGATATAATGGAAGGTAATGTACTGTGAATAATCAGAGGTCACATTGCATAAATTAGACTATGAGTATAATCACACAAGAGGCCACTTAACATTCCAACTGTTAGAACTATGCCCTAAAATATTCCTATCTAGGTTGGCCTGGTTCACAATGCATGATTATGACAGAATGACTGGAAGACAAATTATGGACCAATTATTGAAAAGTTTGAATGGGGTCACTAGCACATTAATCTTCATTTACTGAATATACAAGGCTAGCCCAATTCACAGAAAACAGAGAATGCCAAGAATTCTTCCTTTGCATCTGACGCAATGCAAGGAGAAGCAAACTTTTTCAGTACATCTTCAATACAGGGTTAAACCTTTGATGACCATCTAATGTTCCCACCATCATTCATGTCAAGATGAACCAGCCCCCTAAAGTAAAAAAGAAAAAATCTGAACGGGTCCAGTTCTTTGCTTTTAAAGTTTTATTACCGGTCTCAATGAATATTCTACACAAAGTTGATAAATGCAAAGTTGATAAATGCAAAGTTGATAAATGCAAAGTTGATAAATGCAAGCCAACAGTCTGATTCAGGACACAGTAGATCTCAGAGATCTTAATTAGAACCTAAAAGATTCTGCTACATAGAGGGGGAAATTTACCTTTACACCCCTAGAGAGGCTGGCTCCTCCAGGACAGATTGGAGCTCAATACCAGAGTAGGATGTGGAAGCTCGCATTGCGGCTGCCTCTACCGTACCTGGCCTGTGAATAAATAGAGGACTTCAGATTTTCATGCTGCAAGTCCTTGAAAGTGACAATGTCTTAACCTAACAAATGGCTAAACTTACCTGCTTACAACTAATATACTCAAAAGGCAGAAGTTATGCAGGAGGGAAAAGACTAATCAAGATGCCATTTCTTAGCTATTGAAGTTCCCAAGCGCTATAGACCCCCATCCCACTTTCAGGCAGAATAAAACCAAATGATGTTGGATCAAAACCACAGAGTAGTTGTAAATGGCAGAGAGGTTTTTTTCCCTTTAAGGCCTGGATTTTGCCTTACCTATCAGGCTTCAAACAATGAACAGGTTATGTGCAAAATGAGATACTCACTCCCCAATTTTTTGCAGGTCACCTCCCCTTCCGGTATAAAGCGTAAGGCATCCTTTCCACAAAGAGGCATACCTAAGCAAGGAAACACAAGCAACATTATGGAATGGATGGAGATTAAACAAGGAGAGAAGCAACCTGAAATTAAGGAGAAACTTCCTAACAATGAGGACAATTAATCAGTGGAAACAAGTTTGTCATCAGAAGTTGTGGATCCTTCATCACTGGAGTTTTTTAAGAAAAGCTTGGGCAGCCACCTGTCTGAAATGGTGTAAGGTCATCTGCTTGAGCAGGGGGTTGGACAAGAACATTTCCAAGGTCCCTTCCGGCTCCAGTCGGACTGAACCATTAAACATGCTAGAAGAGAATGGGGGGACTGTACAAGTTTTATCAAGATAAAACATAAACCATCACTCATCAAATGCCATCACATTTATTGTCAATACAATAAAAAATATACTTAAAGCACTGAAACATTAAACTTGGATTTGCCTTACATTAATTGCTGACTTCTATACTTTGGTTGTAATTAAGAACCGATTAGATAACTTTATTTTATCAAGTTGAAGAATTAAATAACTGAAATTTGCATTCCACTTT
Source organism: Rhabdophis nuchalis (assembly GCA_039707465.1). Classification (NCBI taxonomy): domain Eukaryota; kingdom Metazoa; phylum Chordata; class Lepidosauria; order Squamata; family Natricidae; genus Rhabdophis; species Rhabdophis nuchalis. The sequence goes on along the minus strand of CM077643.1, from coordinate 197,802,627 downwards.
ATGCCTCCGGATGGTCCTTGAGACTCATAATTCAACAAAATAACTCAAGATTTCACTGAGTCTGATAGAAAGAGGAAAAAGATACGGTTTCCTTATAACCATTATTATTGCTTCTAAAACTTTTGCAGATGGCCAAAGTTTTGAGTTTTCAAAGAAGTTATCCATCTCTTTTGTGTGAGTTACATATGTGTTCTGCCTCACTCAGCTCCACCGTGCATGCGCACATACCTCCTTCCAGCAAGCTGGTTTTTGGGTCTCTGCTGTGCATGTGCAAGGGTGCATGCAGATGTGCATGCACGCAGAGCGCACATGCGGGAGTCACATGCAGATGTGCGGGGGCAAGGGGGTTTGCATGCGCGCGTTTGCACATGCATGAACGGGGAAGGGTGCATATGGACGTATGCAGGGCTTGTGCGCACATGCGCAGGAGGCTCATGCATGCATGTGGGAGGCAGGGCACATACGGAGGTCTTGCATGCATGCGCAGGGGTGGGGCATACGCAGGGAGGTCACACAAGCATTGTATTATGGGGCATGTGTGTGCTTTTGGCACACGACAAAAGGTTAGCCATCTGGTTGCCCATTGATACAGAAGCAAGTCTTGCATTATTGTTCCCAAGTAAGCAGCCATGATTGTCTTTTAAGCCAAAGAATAAGTTCCAGCCTCATTCAGGATATATTGTATGCCTCTGTCCAAGGTATGCTAAATATGGGTGTAAGATTATTCCATTCCATTGCAGTTGCAGGATTATAAAGCCAGTTGTACTGGAAAGGATAGTCTTATATCTTGAGCAGGTCATTATAAAATTGATAAGACAAAAAGATCCAAAGACAAATTACATCAGTTTAACTCCAAAGTACTTATTGCATGAGTCTTACCAGTGGATAATTGTAGTCTAATATGCAATGAGAAAACACCTCAGGAAAATATGTATTAGACCAGTGTTTCTCAACCTTGTCAAGTTTAAGATGAGTGGACTTCAACTCCCAGAATTCCCCAGCCAGCCATGGCTGGCAGGGGAATTCTGGGAGTTGAAGTCCACTCATCTTAAACTTGACAAGGTGGAGAAATACTGTATTAGACCATTTTAATGGAATGAGCAGCCAGGGAAAAGTCTTAATAACAGCTGAGCGCTGAATTGGATTGGGGGGGGGGGGAATGATCCAGAGCTTGGGAGGGTGCCAATACAATGACAATCAGCAGTTCCTTGAAACCACTTCCTTTCCTCCAATTACGCAAGAATAACTGTGCAAAACTGACCAAAGGCTTTTGCAGAACAGTGGTGCTGCCGGCAACCGATGAGATATAGCTGAAGTCCTTGTTTTTTTATACTAACTGGCAAATAATTCAACAAGGCCATCCCTGACACCTGTTAGCTTCCTTTGGCCTGAATCTGATGCAAAAAACATGCTGATTACCTACAATAAATTAAGATGCTTTATTACTAATTATTAATTCTGTCTCTCTCCCTTTTAAAATAGCCCGCTTTCTCAGTAATACTTGATAGGGACTTGACAGAGGCAGAAATAGCCAGCTGCAACAGGAAAGATATGTTACAAATCACATTACACCGGATCTCAATCCATTACTCTAATTTATTTCAAAAGAGGGTACTATATCTAAGCATTCAGAGCCATTTATCCTTTGTGTAAAGACTCCAAAGCATTTCCTTTATTTATTTTTTTAAAAAAAACAGCCTGGGAAATTTCACCTTACAGGGCCCGTTTTGAAGACGACACTGGAGGGAAGAGGCCTTGAATTTCCAACTCAGTAAGAAACCCTACTTTGGGCCAGCTTAGATACTGAAAAAGGAGGTGTAAATTTAAAAACAGCAGTGAGACCCACCATTTAGAAAGGGGGGGAGGGAGAGTCAGAGAAGTACCCTCAAGCAGGGTGTTTTGTCCAAAGGCTGCTTCTAGGGGTTGGTCTTTACTGGGAAGTCATGGAAATAAAATGAATTATCATGGTCTTTAAAAAAAAAAAAAGCTCAGGAAGTTGGAAAAGATGTTCAGAATGTTAGCTATGAAGCTGAGCACCACAAATGCCTTCTTATCTCCCTACCTCTGCAGAAAACTGCTTCAGTTATGGGGAAGTCAAAAATTATCTTCCACCAAAACCAGGAGTCTCCAACCTTGGCAACTTTAAGCCTGGCGGACTTCAACTCCCAGAATTCCCCAGCCAGCTGGCTGGGGAATTCTGGGAGTTGAAGTCCCCCAGGCTTGCCAAGGTTAGAGACCCGACCTAAACTACTCTATCTACAGAGAAGATATGAATGTAGAGAGCAGTTCTGATCCGTCCTCCTGTTCATTTATGAAAGTCTTTTAAAGAAGTGAAATCTCCCTTAGATCAAGCTTGACTCTTGCTGATTTTATGACGTCATGTTGTTTCCTTGGCAACAATACCAAAGTTGTTTCCACTTGCTTTCTTCCCATAAGATAAATAAATATAAATATGATTCTTTGGGTTTCTGGCTCGAAGATTTACTAGCAGCCTCCCATGCAAATGCTAATCTGGTCTGACTGTGGGTTGTTGTTGTTTTCCAGATTAGATAAAGCCAGTTAAGTTCTGCTATCTGGATATCTCTTTATTTCACAAGCCTTGAGTATTTCCCAAGTTCTACCACTGCAATGTTCAACTTGGCTCTTGAAGAGGAAGGACAGAAGGGGAGTGAATAGCTTCTGTTTCTCCATCATAGGAAACCCCTTAAGTCAACCCACTTCTACAAAACACGGGCCTAGAGACAATCGAGAAAACTGGGCAGGTCACCTATTTTCTTAAGCCCGCTTTCCCAACCCATTCCGTCAAAGGGCCACCACCTGCAGCCAACTTGATCAGTGACCATGTTGGTTGAAAAACTGGGAATCATGTTGGGGAAGGACGCTTTAAGAGGTCAGTCAAGGCCAACGTGTGATTTAAAAAGTCTCCGTTGCTATACACCAAGCCAGAGACAACACTTTTGTTTATATCTGGGTCAGTTCCAATCATATACAAAGCACTGTGTGTGACAGAGTGGGAGGACAGACTAGCGGAAACAGTGAACCCCCTTCCTATGCCTGCCGCTTACCCTCAGGAGCCGATCTCTCAATCTAGTTCATGGGAGCGAGCACTGAGGGGACAGGTGTTTTTCCAAGAAACAAAGTGGCACAGGGACCCCCTTTCCGCTTGTCAATCTTGGCCTGTCCTCCTGTTAAAGGGATCAAGCATTAGGGGATTGGAATAACCTTGAAGAAGTATTGTCAGTCAACAGGCATTTTGTGGGTTAGAGGTGGCAAAGGGATGAGTCAGCCCAACAGTTCTTCCTATGTACAGTATATTGATTGAAGCAAACTCAGTTTAGACAACCAGTTTGCTGTTCCCACTTTAACAGCAGCCTTGCAAGAAAAGAATTCCTGTTCTCATTGCCCTCTTTTTCCAAAAGAGATGGCAGTCACAGCTGCTTCAGTGCGAGTTTTACCTAGTCCATGTTCAGGGAACGCCACCTTCCAAGTTGCAGACAAGCTGTTTCAAGAGCAAACAAGCCAGGCTGAGTTCAGCCTGACATCATCCTTATTTTGCATTACGTACCCTTTGGTCAACCGAATAATATCACCTGGCTGGATGAGGCTGCCAAGCTCATCCCACACAGAGATGGTGATGCTTCCTGTCTTGTCAGCTACTTTGCACGCCCTGACCTCATGTCCATCTTTGGTTTTGGTAACACGTCCTGCCAGGAAACAGCAAAAAAAATAAAGATAAGAGAGAGAGAGAAAGCAACCAATGAGACACACGCAGGAAGAATGACCCAATAAATACAAGCTGTCACCATAATTTATTCTCCTGTAAATATGAACTTCGGCTTTGAAAAGGAGATGAGCACCACCCCCTAGAGTCGAGAACAACTAGCTAGCACCTATGTGCAAGGGGAACCTTTACCTTTAGCTAAATATGATTAGGAAGTTATTATGGAGTTTAAAAGCTTTGGAAGTGGTGGCAGAAAAATACTACAATAAAAAATTAGAAGATAACTAAAAGTCTATATTTAAAAATAGGACTTTTTTTTAAAGGATGGAGCACACCACCCTGCCAACCTTTTCCCTGAAAAGTGACCACGTGTCCCAAACTCTCTCTCTCTCTCTCTCTCTCTCTCTCTCTCACACACACACACACACACACACACAGAGCTTCTGAGCTAGAAAGAGGAAGGAGGAAAGATAGGAAGGGGAGACGGAGAGGAGAGATTGAGGGAAGAAAACAATGAATGCGATGGTTCCAAGGGACACCCACTTACCTATCTCCAGTACAATAAAGACGACATTTACATTTTTCAGTCCGGCCTTTATATCTTTTATGAAGAAGTGTGTCTCGTTTGCCATGCTCATGCTACTTGCTCAGGAGGAAAACACGGGCGTTGCGGGGACAGAATGAGCAGGACAAACCATCCCTTCCCAGCGGAACACTGGGTACCAGAGGGCAGCCGGGGATCGGGATGAGAGTTTGACCAGCTTTTCAAAAAAATAAAAAAAAAATAAAAAGCAATTATATGTACAGCTGGAGATGGCAAGGGGAGAAGGCGCTTTTTTTTTTTTAAGAGACAAGGCATACACATACAGCAACCCTTTCCTGTAGCTCAAACTGGTTGAACTTCTAATCGAGGGGGGAACCCCCGATCGCAGACAAATCTAAAGCCGGGTTGGGGTTAGAAGCCCGAGTTCTGTGATTATACAGGCAGAGTTTGGCCGGCTTCAGCTGCGATTTCCGCCCCTGCCGGTGGAAGGGAAAAAACAGTCCAGCATTCTCCTCTCCTCCCTGCTTCTTACAGCGCGCTTCGCTCCACCGAAAAACGAGGGAGAAAAGAAAGCGGGGCGCTTTCTCTTGTTCCTTGTTATTTTACAACCACTGAAGGTGCTTTAGCTGCGCCTTGTTCACCCACCCACCCCCACCTAGTGAGCACACCAACCCCAGGAAAGAAAGTGCAGTAACTTCATTCCCCCCTGACGGCAGCTCCCTTCGCAAACGCTCCCCCTCTATGGAAGGCAAGCATGTGCCGCATCGCGCTTTTATAGTCGAGCGGACCGATCCATTTGCTCTTCGTGAGGGGAAGGGAGGAAAGAGTGCGAAGGGCGGTACAAGAGAAACAGAGAAGGAAGACACCGACTGCCGGGCAAACGAGTCTGATCAACCTCGCGTCGTATGTTATCCGCGTTGTAACCAACCGGCGCTGGAGATATTAAAAAAAGAAGGACGGGGCCCACCCAAGTGAAATGGTACCGTCCCGGGGACGAGGAATGGAACTGAATGTGACAAAGTGCCTCGTGAAAGGAGCCGATTGGTCGGAGGAGATTCTTTTGTCCTCTGACCTAGAATATTTACTCCAGCTCGTCGCCGTCCACACCTTCTTTTCCTTCGGCTCCTTCCACGGGGAGAGTCGAAGCTTGCTTCACCCGAGGACAATGCTCTGCTCTCATCGGGAGCTTCCCGGAATGGCGGTGTCTGGCTTTTCACATGGCTGCTGATCCCTTCACTGACTTCCCCCTTTTCGAAAGGAGGGTGTCGGCCAACCTGTCCGCCCTAGGATTAGCCCCCTTGTTTGTAATGTACAGCAAAACGACTTTCCCCCCAAAGCTTAGATAACGTTTGAAACGGAGCAGACTAAGCAGCAAAATCCATGTGTTCCGTGTCTAGGAAAGCTTGAACGCTGGAGATAATAACCGACAGCCTTAAAAGGGACTGTAATTGACCGTGGCGGCTTAACGCTTGAAAACTGCACTTTTTTTCAGGCGGAAAAAATATTTGAAAGCCAACCCACGCGTTATTTTCCAGATCAATGCTCTCCGACCTGATTGATGGGCTTGTTTCTTGATAGCTGTGGCTAAATAGTGTACAATTTAGATCAGCGGATCCCTACTTTGGGGGGAGGGGGGGAATGGTGTATGTGGTGTACAGTCAAGCATATAATTATTCAATTTATTAAGTGCCTCATAAAATAATATTTCTCCAGGCTTAATATCTGGTGAAATTACAGTTGTGAGTATCAAAGAGTTTATTGGACGTGTAACTTATAAAAGACTTAAGGACAGTTAAAGTGAAGTATCTCCTATAATTTCATAGAATTTATCTGAAACCAGAGTGCTCTATACTTGCATTTCCTGTGATCCCCCCCCCCCCATCACTTCTCTTTACCTGCATGCAATCTTGAGCATGTATGAAATGCTTGGATATCAGCAGAAATGTCCAGAAAAACCTTACATAGTTCACTGAGAAGGCATTGTTGTATATAGATACCACTTCCCTGATAAGCCGGATTGGACTCAATGCAATTTTTTTCTACAGAACTGAATAGAGAATTCTACAGTTAATCCTGACAGAACAAACACCTATTTTGCTAATCTCTATAGTTCATACAATTTAGGTTAAGTTTCCTGTTTCTTTAAAACAAAATGTTTTAGATTTAGATTTCAACAGGTACAACAGGAATGAAGCTTGACTTGATAGAAATATGCTGACCTCTTTATTTTGTATGATTTATTTTGTCTCGGCAGGATGAATTGCATTCAAGAGTACTATAAAAAAATATCACTATCTAATCTAGAATTGTCACACCCCAAAACGACAGCTTAGAAGTGATAAAAAAGTAGGTATTTACTATAAGATCAAGACCAAAAGGCAGAAATTCCTTTGTTTGGTCAGGTCAGTTTAGAGACTGGCCTGGACCAGATTACAGATAGTGGTCATTTTATGACCTCAATTGAGTCCAAAATTTCTGTTACTAAGCAAGACAGCAATGTTGCCCCAATTTGCCACCTTTCTTGCCACAATTGTTAAATGAATCACTGCAGCTCTTAAGTTAGTAGCCCAGTTGTTAAGTGAATCTGGCTTCCCCATTAACTTGTCAGAAGGTCACATAAAATTATCGCATGATTGCAGGACACTGCAACCGTCGAAAATAGTCAGTTGCCAAGTATCTGAATTTTGGTCATAGGTTCGTGGGGATGCTGCAATGGTTTTAAGTATGAAAAACGCTCGTAAGTCACTTTCTTCAGTGCCGTTGTAATTTTGACTGGTGACTAAATGAACTGTTGTAAATCAAGGGTTACCAGTACAATGCTACATGATACAAGTTGGCATCAAAACTATGTTTTTAAAACATGAGTTATAAGATTGAGCCTATATAGAAATGAATGATTGAATGAAAGTTTTCACTTTTGCCATCCATTCAATTTATGGATAAGGATAAAAGTGACAATGCAGTCCTATTTTACCTTTTATCTTAATTGCATGGGTATGATTCACTAATTCAGTGATATCTGAATACACACATTCTCAATTTTTAAAATCTTCATATATAATACCAGAACACGGTTTGTTTAATCTTGTTTTGATGAATAAACCACACCTTAAGAGGTTTGCTCAAACTGCTAGGCTAAAATCATATAAATTTAACATATTGTGTATGAATGCAGCCAAAATTCAACTCATAATATTTATAGGAATATTCCTAGAAAAAGCATTGTTTAGAGGAACAGTTATTTTCTTCTTGGAAAAACAAGTTTTTTCTATCCATTTTAATTATGATTCATAATTTTATGTGAAGCAAATGTCAGCTGTAATGTGTTTAATGCTAATTTGATTTCCAACTGATTCGTATTTTGAAGCAGAGTTATATGGCCATATCTTTGTTCCACACTAAAGAACTAATCGAAGTATTCAATTAAAAGAATCCTCCATTTAAATAACAGAATAACTAGAGTTATTTATTTATTTATTTATTTATTTATTTATTTATAAATTTTATATAACCGCACCCTCTCCCCGAAGGGACCCGGGGCGGTGCACAGGAAGTTTAAAACAAACACAATACAAAATATAAATAATTAATATTGAATTAAATAGATTATCCCTGTGCTAAAATTTAAATAGTTAAAACATAATCCCTTAAAAACCCAATTAAAACAATTTATAATACAGACTGAAGGCTAGGTAAATAACTTAGGCCAAACCGGCCTGATGGAACAGGAGTGTCTTTAATTTCTGGCGGAAGGTGCGGAGGTCTGTAGTTGTTCTGAGGTCGGGGGGTAGGTCGTTCCAGAGGGTTGGGCCCACCACAGAGAAGGCCCTTCCCCTGGGCGTCGCCCGCTGGCATTGCCTAGTGGACGGCACCCGGAGAAGTCCCTCTCTGTGGGAGCGAATCGGCCGCAGGGATGTATGAGGTAGGATGCGGTCTCGCAGATAGCTTGGTCCCGTGCCATGGAGCGCTTTAAAGATGGTGATCAACACCTTGAAGCGCACCCGAAAGACCACAGGTAACCAGTGCAGCTCGCGCAGGAGCGGTGTTACATGGGAATATCTAGACATTCCCAAGATCGCCCGCGCGGCCGCATTCTAGACCAGCTGCAGTCTTCGGGTGCACGCCAAGGGGAGCCCCATGTAGAGAGCATTACAGTAGTCCAGCCGGGATGTCACAAGCGCGTGTGTGATTGTGCGGAGGGCGTCCCGGTCCAATAAGGGACACAACTGCCACACCAGGCGTACCTGGTGGAAAGCCCCCCTGGCCACGGCTGTCACGTGATCTTGCATAGACAGCCGGGTATCCAGGAGGACACCTAGGTTGCGTGCCCGATCCATGGGGGCCAGATGTTCGCCCCCAATGGCCAGTGATGGAATCAACTGGTTGAACTGGGGCGCCGGAAACCACAGCCACTCGGTCTTGGACGGGTTGAGTTTGAATCTGTTGCTTCCCATCCAGATCCATACGGCTTCCAGACATCGGGACATCACTTCAACGGCATCGTTGGGGTGGTTTGGGGTAGAAAAATGCAGCTGCGTATCATCAGCGTAGATGTGGTACTCTACCCCAAAACCACGGATGATCTCACCCAGCGGCTTCATGTATGTGTTGAACAGGAGTGGCGAGAGGACCGACCCCTGAGGCACCCCACAAGTGAGGGGTCTTGAGGCCGACCTCTGCCCTCCTGTCAACACAAATTGCGATCGGCCGGAAAGGTAGGAGGAGAACCACCGTAAAACAGTGCCCCTCACCCCCAACCCCTCCAGCCGATGCAATAGGATACCATGGTCGATGGTATCGAAAGCCGCCGAGAGATCTAACAGGACCAGGATGGAGGAGCAACCCCCATCTCTGGCTCTCCAGAGATCATCCACCAACGCGACCAATGCCGTCTCAGTGCTGTGCCCTGGCCGGAAGCCGGACTGGCGCAGGTCCAGATAATCAACTTCCTCCAGGTGACGGGGAAACTGTTGTGCCACCACACTCTCAACAACCTTCGCTAGAAAATGAAGGTTGGAGACTGGACGATAGTTTTCCACAGAGCTGGGTCCAGGGAAGGCTTCTTGAGGAGGGGTCTCACCATCGCCTCTTTAAGGGAGGCCGGTAAGAACCCCTCACTCAAAGAAGCGTTGACTAACTCCTGGAGCCAGCCTCGTGTCACCTCCCAGGATGCCAGTACAAGCCAGGAGGGACACGGGTCCAATAAACGTGGTGGCTCTCAGTCGCCCACGTAACCTGTCCATATCGTCGGAAGCAACAGAGTCAAACTCCTCCCAGGATGGTATCTCAAGACCCGCTTCTGACAATCCCTCTAGGCCACTCTCGGTGGAGATCAGCTCGCTCCGAATCTGAGCGATTTTATCCTGCAGATAAATACCAAATTCCTCTGCTCGACCCTGCAGAGGGGCTTCCCGCGGCCTCTGTTGAAGGAGGGAGCGGGTCACCCCAAACAGGGCGGCAGGGCGGTTCTCTGCGGATGCGATAAGAATGGCACAGTATTGACGCTTGGCCACTCTCATCGCCAGTTGGAAGAAACATTGGAGATCATCTAGTCCAATCCCCTGGTCAAGCATAAGACTCAACCATTTCAGACAAATGATTGTCCAATCTCTTCTTAAAAACCTCCAACCTTTGGAGGGAAGCTGTGTCACTGATTAATTGTTCTGTCAGGAAATTTTTCCTCAGTTCTAGGTTGCTTCTTTCTGAAGCAATAACAGCTACAACAACAGTACAACAGCTGCACGTGGACCTGCACTTTTCCATTTATATGACATTTCTGACTGTGTACCTTTAAGCATGAGTTTTTGAGTATATTGTCGTGATTGAAGAAAGGAGTATGGGATTTGTGATTAGGTCCATAAGTTTATTGAATCAAATGCTACACTGAAGTCTATAAAAGTTGTAAATAGTTGGCTCTCTTTAACTGTATATTTTTCTATAAGTGACATAAATTGAAACCATTATGTATAAAGATCAGGGTCAGATTGGATGTAAGGGATGATGACTCACAATGTACATGTCTTATTGTTTTCTTTGTATCCATTTGTATATTTGTATTAGTTTTATATTTTGATATGGTCAAAAGACTGAATAAAGTTTCTATTCTATTCTACCCAAATGAGCTGAAGACTTTACTTTTATCTAACTAGTTTGACCTTGAAACTCCTTGAAAAGCTATTCTAAGCTTTCTTAATCAAGGCTATTATTTTAACTGACATTTTTTAACTGACCTGTTTTTTATCATCTATATTAGAATAATAATAATAATATAATAACTTTGAATTTATTAACCGCTCCCTCTCCCCACAGGGACCCGGGGCGGTGCACAGGAGGACTAAAAACAATATAAACAATAGATACAAAAATATATACTTTAAAACACAATTAAACAATGTTATCCCGTGCTAAAAAATTAAAACCCATTAAAATACATTTAAAATCTATAGACAGAGAGACTATCCAAGGCCGGCCAGTCGAAAGAAATGGGTCTTTAATTTCGTACGGAAGGAGCGGAGGTCCGTGGTCGTTCTGATATCGGGGGGAAGGTCGTTCCAGAGGGCCGGGCCCGCCACAGAAAGAGCCCTTCCCCTGGGCGTCGCCCGCTGACAAAGTCTAGTGGACGGCACCCGGAGAAGTCCCTCTCTGTGGGAGCGAATCGGTCGTGAGGATGTATGGGGCAGGATCCGATCCCGCAGATAGCTAGGTCCCGAGCCATGGAGCGCCTTAAAGATGATAGTTAGCACCTTGAAGAATACTGGTGCTGATGTATATTAGCATGAAAGATTTTTCAGGCCATTTTTTCTTTCTTTCAAGTTGATACATTTCTATTACTCAGACATTTAAAACTGTTTAGGTCAACTTTTTAAACTGTATTCCACAGTGATCTGCAAGGATTTGATTGGATTCCATAATAAAGGATTTTCCCCCCCACCCAAACATTACTAATCTTCTACCACTAAAGCTTTGCCTCTTGATCAGGAGTTCTGGGTCAATTTTTTTAATAGGACAGAATGATTGGGTTCCACATCAAGAAGTTTGAAATTCTGATCTTGATTACTTGGCACATTTCGATCATTTAAACCATTGTTGTTGTTTTTAAAGAGAAAGCTAACTGTAGAATTAATTTCTAAAAAAATAGTAAACTCGTAAGAGATGAGAAGAGAGTGACAAAACTTCAAAGATTACAAAAATCCAGCACAGGATAATCAAATTGTGTGGGCTGTAACCTTTTAATAGAGAAAGTGCTATTCTTAAAAATGTCTCCACACAGAAAACAAATATATTACCGAAAAGAACTAGAGTGGTAATAACCAAATCCTCTTCTGGGATTTCCTGAGTATATCTAAAATGAACTTCTCTGGACCTAAAGGGATCAACTGACACTTCTGATTATGCTTTGCAGACATAACCCATGACACCACTTGCACTTCATAATACATGTTTTGAGTAGTGATGACTTCGAAGCCCAAGCCTCAAAGGGCATATGGGGAGTAAAAGTCTAGAGATACCAATCACAATGGGTTAAAGCACTGAGTCCCAGAAAGAAAACTAAAGACTGACAGCCTAGCCAGGTCATCATGTCAAGGGCTTCCAAAGGAGACAAACTTTTGAGTGACCTGGGTTACAAGCTGGGCCAAACCTTGGGAGAAGGAAGCTATTCCAAGGTAAGAGTGGCCACCTCGGCCAAATACAAAGGGCCACTAGCAATCAAAATGGTTGACCGACGTCGAGCACCCCGGGATTTTGTGGAAAAGTTTCTACCGCGGGAACTCTCCATTTTGCGAGGGATCCGGCACCCACACATTGTAAGAGTGTATGAATTCATTGAAGTTTGCAACGGGACTCTCTACATTGTGATGGAAGCTGCATCCACGGACTTGCTACAAATGGTACAACAAGCAGGGAAATTACCCTGCGCCCCTGAAGCGCGAGACATCTTTGCCCAAGTTGTGGGTGCTGTGCGCTACCTCCATGACAGGCATTTGGTGCATCGGGATCTGAAGTGTGAGAATGTGTTGCTTACTTCAGACGGCCGTCGAGCAAAATTGACTGACTTTGGTTTTGGCAAAGAATCACGTGGATACCCTGAACTGAGTACTACCTACTGTGGATCAGCTGCGTACGCATCCCCAGAAGTGCTGATGGGTATCCCCTACGATCCAAAAAAGTACGATATATGGAGCCTGGGTGTAATGCTCTATGTGATGATTACTGGCTGCATGCCCTTCGATGACACGCACATTCACAGCATGCCGTGCCGCCAGAAGAAAGGGGTCATGTTCCCTGAAGATCTGCCTTGTCTGTGTGAGCCCTGCAAGGCTCTCATTAGGCAGCTGCTCCAGTTCAATCCGGAATCCCGACCTGGCGTGGGACTCGTATCTAAGAACAGCTGGCTGAAAGGGGAAGCTTAAATTGGGAGTCCTTCCCTACCTTGCCAATTACGTGATTCAGCCAGTTTTATCTACTGCAGGCAACTGTTTCAAGAGGGAACATGGGGAGGAAAAAAAAAATGGAACTACGTCACTGTGGAAAAAGAGATTTCTGGGATATTGACTAGGGGAAGTAAGAGGGCAAATTGCTTTAGAGGGGAAAAAAACCAATTCAAATATAGGTTCCTCTGAAATTAAAGGGACTTACTTCCTAAATAACATATTCCTGACTGGATGCAGTGAGTTATTTTAAACTCTCTTTTATACATTAGCTCTCATTCTGTATTTGTCTATATTTCTCTCGTAGTTTCTGAAATGGAAAGCAAGTTTCCTATGCCTAATTCAAGTTTGGGGGATGTGTTTTGTGGGGTAAGAAGGAAAGCGTTGCCCAGGAAAATTATTCTACCCATATATAGTAATGGTAATAGTAACTGTACTACTGTAGTAGTAACTATAAGAGGGATCTTGGAGTCCTAGTGGACAGCCATTTAAATATGAGCCAGCAGATGTATTTTGTGGGGTAAGAAGGAAAGCGTTGCCCAGGCAAATTATTCTACCCAAATATAGTAATGGTAGTAGTAACTACTACTGTAGTAGTAACTGTGAGAGGGATCTTGGGAGTTCTAGTGGACAATCATTTAAATATGAGCCAGCAGTGTGCAGCAGCTGCCAAAAAAGCCAACACAGTTCTAGGCTGCATCAACAGAGGGATAGAATCAAGATCACATGAAGTGTTAATGCCACTTTATAATGCCTTGGTAAGGCCACACTTGGAATACTGCATCCAGGATGTGGAGATTCTAGAACAGTGATGACAAAACTTTTCGGCACCGAGTGGGTTGTGTGGAAATGTTGCACGCACACACTCAGCGGGGCCACACTCCAGAAAAGCTGAACTTCTGGCTTCTAGCATGCCTGTGCATGATCAGCTGGCCTGCTGCGCATGCAAATGTACCACACTCCAGAAAAAAACGAACTTCTGGGTTCTGCCGTGAATACGCACCCAACAGTCAGCTGACCTGCGTGCATGCGCACACTCTGTGCAAAGGACAGCTGATCATTGGGTGTGCATGCACATCAGAAATCCGGAAGACAAGACAGGCAAGGCCACACATGCCGACCAACATGGCTTCATGTGCCACTTTGGGCACGTGTGCCATACGTTCACCATCATCGCTCTAGAAAGTGCAGAGAAGAGCAACAAAGATGATTAGTGGACTGGAGACTAAAACATATGAAGAACAGTTGCTGGAACTGGGGTATGTCTGGTTTAATGAAAAGAAGGACTAGGAGAGCCATGATAGCAGTGTTCCATTATCTCAGGGGTTGCCACAAAGAAGAGGGAGTCAAACTATTCTCCAAGGCACCTGAGGGTAGAACAAGAAGCAATGGGTGGAAACTAATCAAGGAGAGAAGCAACTTAGAACTAAGGAGAAATTTCCTGACAGTTAAAACAATTAATCAGTGGAACAACTTGCCTCCAACACTGGAAATTTTTAAGAAGAGGTTGGATAACCATTTGTCTGAAGCAGTATAAGGTTTCCTGCCTAAGCAGGGGGTTAGACTAGAAGATATCCCAGCTCACTTCCAACTCAGTTATTGTATTCTAGTTAATCATTAACATACCCCAACTATTTCACAGAATTATGATTTTCTACCTTGGATTATGCAGGATGCCACATAGTAAAACTAATCAAAAAGTGTCAAAATGACACCCTCAACATAGAGTAGCTTAATATTTTTAAATTGTAATCAGTATAATTGGGTAATGATCAGATATATAACAGCAAAATTATTTGAAAAATCCAACTCTTCAATTTACAGAATAAAACTAAACAAGTTTAGAGTTGCACATTATCTCTGATTTTCTGATTTGTGTTATTCTAGGCAGCAATTTAGTGTACTTCCATTACCTGATTTCCTCCCCCCCCCCCCCTATGGAATCAGAATGTTTACAAGTACAAACCTCTGATCTGATCGTTCCAGAAATATAACATTGGATTGAAGTCAAACTCTTTACATGATGTTAAAGTTTATGGAACTAAACATTCTAAAATCAAGCATATTTATTTAACATATTACTTGTGCATTATATGTTGCTTAAAAAGCAAAAAAAAGAACTGTGTTATATCATTCTTCTGTCTTCTCAGCATTAAAAGTATGAAATGAAGGCTAAATAGAAAATGCCCGAGGTCAGTTTTAGTATTAAGATTTCTGTTTTACGTGCTGTATTGAAGAAGGCAGCTGATGCTAAGAGAATTCTCCAAAGATCTGACTTCCCAAATCTCATGTTTCATTTATTTAAGATACAGATCATCTTTGACTTGCAACCATTCATTTAGTGATGGTTCGAAGTTACAGTGGCACTGAAAAAGGAACTTATGACCATTTGTCACACGACTGTTGCAGCATCCTCATGGTCACATGGTCATAATTTGGATAGTTGGCAAATGACCTCTATGATGGTTGCAGAGTCTCAGGGTCATGCGATCCCATTTTGCGAACTTCTGACAAGCAAAGTCAAGGGGGAAGCCAGATTCACTCACCATGTTACTAATTTAACAACTGCATTGATTCACTTAACAACTGTGGCGAAAAAAATGTTGTAAAATGGGGCAAAAACTCACTTCACAACTGTCTTACTTAGCAACAAAACATTTGGGCTCACTTATGGTCATAAGTCAAGGATGATCTGTGCTTGTTCGCTACATTTCAAAGTGTTTAAATTTCTGAAGCTGACCCAGCATCTTTTAACGGTGCAAAGATGAGTGGAGAAATCATAAAACCAGTCATATTATGTCTGCCACAGTATTCTAAACAGAAGACAGATATATGTGTGTGTGTGTGTGTGTGTTTTCGTAGATTTTCACAGGTGTAGGTATGCTGGAATTGCTGGCTTCGGGGATTTTCCCGTGTATATAGCATGGAGATGTTATTGCAACGTTTCGGCAAGATCTCACTTGCCATCATCAGGCAGGATTATGTCTTAATCCTGCCTGATGATGGCAAGTGAGATCTTGCCGAAACTAAAGCAGAAGGATTAAGCTGGATGATTCTTCCAAAGACAGCCGTACTGAATGTGGAACCCGGGGTGAAATCTTACTTTTGCTACCGGTTCATGATTGTGAGCGCAGAGCGTCAAAAACAGACATGATGATATCCAGGCGGGTGGGCAGAGCCTGCTACTGAGCGTGCCTGAAAGGTATGTAGAACAGCGAGGGGGAGGAATCCGCTGTGCCACATTGTTTAGATTATCTAGAAAGGAAATCCTGCTTTCTAGCTAATATAAATCACGTGTCACAGCTGATCGTCAAAAATACCGGTTTGCCCGAACCAGTAGCATTTTTTTACTACCAGTTCGGGTGAAACAGTCCAAACTGGTAGCATTTCACCCCTGGTGGAACCCCAATGAGAGGACTATGTTGTTGTTGCTGCTTTTTGTGCATTCAAGTATCAGCTTAGTTTCTGGGCCATAAAGAAAGCTTCAGCCCTCTTGGTGCTTTTTCACGGATTTATTCTCAAACAGCTTAAAGATCAGTATCAATGTTTTGAATTGGACTTAGAGCTGATGGGAGAAATTGGTTTAATAAAATCATTTGATCTGATGCATTATTTGTGCACTAGTCTCCTCTAAAGGCACCTCATATGTGGAATATGTCACAGAAGTCCAGCCTGGATATGGGCTAGGTGGAGATGAGTTACTACAGCAAGTTCTACCGCATTTGTATGAGAGTCACAGTTAATGCTGTGCTGATACAAGATACTCATTATAACCAATTGTGGCTATCCAATAATAAAATCATCCCGATTAAATCTGGGAAACTGCAAAGATTTCACGCAAACAGAAGTTATAAAATGAATTCTAGTGGCATCCATTAACCCAAGATGCTTCAGGTCGATTCTATGCTCAAGAATCAAAGGGATTGTATTCCCGCCATCCATTTCCAAAATTAAGCATTCATAAGTCAGACTGAGGTCAAATCTAGATAATGCTTTGCCTCCAGAATTATGGGAATGGGACATTGTATACTAGGGCGTAATTTTCAAGATCCAAACGTTTGTATCCCCCCCACCCCGCCCTATGAAAATTTCATTGCTAGCTTTTTTTAGGGCAGCAGGAACACTATCTCCCATCAAGAAGTATGCGTCAGTTGAGGACAATGTGGTAGATTTCCATGTGCCTCAGTCTTCAAGCAATTTATCTACATTCTCACGGTTGCACAATCTGAACAGTAACTAGACAAATAAGACCGTAGGGAATACTGGCAATACACTTGTCCCATTCTTTTAAAGCTGCCTATTTTATTTACTGTCTGTAATGTACATGTCTGAACAAGTCCCTAAAATTTTCTTGACAAGGTTTCAGGAGTAGTCTGCCATTGCCTGCTTCTTAGGGCTGAGAGAAAGTGACTGGCCCAAAGTCACCCAGCTGGCATTATGCCTGTGAAAGGACTAGAACTCATGTTTTTCCAGTTTCTTGCTTAGTACCGTACGCACTGTGCCAAACTGGCACTCCTTTATATTCATAATTCTAAGTTAATGTGTGACATTATTTTCTTTGCTAAAAATAAAAAAAAAGAAGCAACAGGAGTTGGTTCATGCAGTCTTATTGGTTCTTTTTGCCTAAAATTGTAATGGAGATCTTGAAATATATATGTCATTTTATATACAAATGTGCAACAACTTCCATATAACTTCTTGCTTAGGGAGAGAGAACACTAAGTCTTATTTCATCATACCACATCCTGTTTTAAAGTCACATGCCCTAGTTCAATTTAATACCTGGTGTCACTAATTATAGGCGTTGGTCGTTTTAAAAAAGTTATTGAGGATTTCATCAGACAAGTTACTCCAAAGGTTTTTGATTCATGATTAACAAACTGATTAACAGGTTGAGGATTGTGCCATAACGTATTAGTAAGACTGACAATTACACATGAGAAAACATTACACATGACCCTTCAAAAGGGTGTAGTAGCAAATATAAATAAAAGAATACAATTGTTAACTAGCAGCTGAATCAGTAGTAATCTTCTATATTGTTCTATTCTGTTAAACGATAAAAATCAGACCACGTGATTGGTTTTAATTCTATGACTTTCATTATGAACATTTTCATTTTAACATTCTAATTATGTAAAATAAAAAACCCAAGATAATATAATGCACACTGTTAATTCAAGAGTTTCTTAATTTAAGCTTGTTTTATAAAACACGTTTCCACTTAGAAAAATACCCAGTTAAACCATTACAAGAGGTCGTCACTTAATGACCACTCATTCAAAACTTGCTCGAATTTACAGCATTAAACAAGTGGTTCTTCTGAATGGTCCTTGAAGTTCCAGCTGTTGCAGTGCCCCTGTGGCAACATGATCACAATCGAGGTGCTTGGCAACTGGCATTCCATAATCACTGATGCAGTTTATTTATTTTTATTTTTTTATTGAAATTTTTATACTGTTTTACAATATTTCACCCAGTGCTGTACAAAACAAAAGGAAGAGTTGGTTTCAAGTATCATCTATTATCTTTAGGATCTCCAAAATCCACGTTCCCTCGGTACAGGCGTCGAGACGTCCAAAGTTCCAAGTGCATAGTCCACAAATGGCTTCCAAGTCTTCCAAAAGATATCGTTTTTATAAACCCCCTCTCTAAATTTAATATCACACGTCATTTTATCATTTAAGGCTAATTTCCACATTTCACAGTACCATTCTTCTATTTTAATATTTACCTCTATTTTCCAATATCTTGCTATTACAATTCTACCCATTATAATCATAATTCTAATCAGTTCTTTCTCATGTTTTGTTAACTCTGGTTCATTAATTATCAATAACAATATAGTTTCTGGTCTCAATATTATTATTCTTTTCATCATTTCACACATCGTTCTTTCTAATTGCTGCCAAAACTTTTTAATTTTCACACATTTATACCACATATGTTCATAAGTTCCCAATTCCGTATTACATCTCCAACATTTATCACTCATTTTTTTATCTATCAGTGATAATCTTAATGGGGTCCAGTACCATTTCCAAACAACCTTAAAATTATGTTCTTTAATCCTTATAGATAAAGTCCTCATAATCCGACTCTTCCAATTCTCGTTCCAATCCAAATCCAATATTTTAATCTTTAGGTCTTCCTCCCAATTCCTTTTCATTACCATTTGTGGATTTCCATCAAAGTTTATAATCTTGTATATCTTACTGACGAGTCCTTTTAACCCAGTTTCATCCTTAATAATTTGAGATACTAAACTTTCAAATTTAGTTTTACTTCTATCTATGTTACATATTCCCCTTACTTTCATAGTCCATTTTTCTACCTGTATTTTTTCAAACCAATTTAACTCCAATTTTTGAATTACTTTTTTCTTCCTACTTTCAGTTCCTAGAGCTCTTAACCAATCTACTATATTTCCTATATTTTCATCCTCAATTACTTTGTTCCGACTTATATTAGTTTTAATCGGCCAACTTTCAGTTGTCTTTCCCAAAAACGTTATATCCGGAATCAGTTTTTTAACAAATTTATTCCAAGTTTTACTCAGCCCCTTTAACCAATAACTATTAATTGCCTTTTTTGTTTTTGCTCTATCTAAAAACCATATAGACCCAAATCTCTTAATATCTTTTAACTCCAGATCTTCCCAATGACCATCTCCACCTTTAAGTATTTTTATCACAGTTCTAATATTATACGCCCGATAATAATTAAGTAGATTGGGAATTCCCAATCCACCCTCTTTTTGGTTTTGATACCACAATTTCTTCATTAATCTTGGTCTTTTCCCACCATTACAAAATTTATCTAATTTCTTCTGATATTCTTCTATATCTTTCTCTGTCAAATTTAATGGTAGCATCTCAAATAAAAAGTTAAACTTTGGTAATAACATCATTTTACACATTGCAATTCTACCAAACCAAGACAACTTTATCTCTTTATATTTATCTATCTTTTTCTCTACTTCCTTCAACATCACCTCATAATTAATTTTTTTTAATTCTCTAACTTTAAGTGAAAGTGTTATCCCCAAGTATTTCAATGTGTTCTTAGCTCTTATCCCAAATTGTTCTTGCATACTCTCCCACTCCTTACCATCTTTATTCATTAATAATTCAGATTTTGACCAATTTACCTTTAAACCTGTCATTTCTTCAAATTCTATCAAATGTTTATTTATCCTCTTTAAATCTTTCTCTATATCTTTCAAAATAATCAAAGTGTCATCCGCATACAAATTTATCTTATATCCCTTGTAACCTTCCAACTCTTCATCTGCTTCTATCAATTTAATCAAAACCTCCATAACTAACAAAAATAATGTTGGAGACAAGGGACATCCTTGTCTCGTGCCTGCTTCCAATTTAATCTCTTCCGTCATTGTTCCATTCACCTTTACCTTTGCACTACTTTTTTGATACAGTTTTGAAATAACATGTATAAATTTATTACCAAAACCTAATGCCTCAATAATTACTTTTATAGTATCCCATTGTACAGAATCAAAAGCTTTAAAAATATCTAACGATATTATACCTAATTCATCTCCATTATTCTCTGCTACATCTATAATATTCAATACTCTTCTAATTATATCATTCATATATCTACCTTTAACAAACCCTACTTGATTATAACTTATATATTTGTCTATAAAACTATTTAATCTATTACTTATAATAGCTGTAAATATTTTAGCATCTTGGTTGATTAAAGAAATAGGTCGATAGGACTCGATCCTCTCAAGATCTTTATCCGGTTTAGGAATTATAGATATTACTGTCTTATTCCATGACATCGGGACTTCTCCACCATGTAAAATTCCATTAAATAATTTTTGCAGTTTTGGTATTATTAGTTCTTTAAAATCTTTATAAAATTCAGCAGGTAATCCATCTTCTCCTGGGGTCTTCCCTAATTTTAACTCTTGTATTATTTCGTTGATTTCCTCCTGTGTTATATCTCTTTCCATCAAATCTTTGTATGTTTGATCTATTTTCATACCATATTTTCTAAGATGATTCTTCAATTTTTCTAAATCAATTGATTTCTTTAAATATAATTTTTGAAAAAAATTCCTAGCTACTTCACATTTCTCCAATCTCTTATAACACCTTGTACCTTTTTCATCTATCAGAGAACCAATTTCTCTCTTTTGAGTTTTATTTTTCGCCATCTTTGCCAATAACCTAGAATTTTTATTACTAAATTCAAAAAAATCCCTATTCAAATATCTTAATTTTTTTTTAACCAATTCAATATCTTCTTCTATCAATTTAGTTTTTAATAAGGTCAATTCCTCCAGACATTTTTTATCTTTCGTAAGTGAGAATTGGTTCTCCAATATCTTAATTTGTCTTGTATCCTGATCAATTTTTGCTTTGTATTCTCTATATTTCCTGCTTGACAATTTAATACTTTCTCCTCTAAATATAGCTTTCATGGTATCCCAAACAATTTCAAATTTAACCTCTTCATTATCATTCAATTCCCAACTTTCCTTCCATTTTTTGAATATCCATATTTTATCCTCCTCCCTTTTGTACAATTTTTCATCATATCTCCAACCTCTTTCCTTTTTCTCAAAATTAAAATCTATTTCCATCATAACTTCTGCATGATCAGAATCCTTAAAAATTCCCACATCTATTCTATCTACTTTATTCAGCAAATCTTTAGAAACAAAAATATAATCAATCCTTGAATAAGTATTATGTACCTTAGAACAAAAGGTATACACCCTTTCAGAGCCTTTCAACTCCCTCCAAACATCTGCCACACTGTTTTGAAACATCCATTTATTTAAAATTTCCCCTTTATTTGTTTGTCTAAAGCGGGTGGGATTATTACTATCAATTCTATCCCTAATTAGGTTAAAATCTCCCGCCACAATTACTTTCCCTTCACTTTCTGTTTCCAAAATCTTAGTAATTTTATCCAAAAATCCCTTTTGTTTTTCATTCGGTAGATATAAATTAACCAATGTCACTTTTTGCTCGTTAATATTCCCTATAATTATTAAATATCTGCCTTCCTCATCTCTAATTACTTGTTTTTTCTCAAAGTATACCCTATTTGATATCAATATCGCAACTCCTCTAGCTTTGGAAGTCCCAAAAGATTTTTCATAAATTTGCATACCTTTAATATTCATTCTATTAAAATCCTCAGATTTTTGATGAGTTTCCTGCAAAAATAATATATCTGGAGAATCCCTTTTAAATTTAAGTTCCAATCTTTTCCTTTTTATATGATTGCCTGTACCCTTCACGTTCCATGTCATTATTTTTATAAACCGCATTTAAGCGGTAACTTTTTTAATCCTGACCCCTCCTCTTCCTTTATGTGCACACCCAACACCAAACAAAAAAGACATACAAAAACATAAAACTCCACAAACAGTATATAACAAACAACATAAACATAAAACTCAAATATCAGACACAACAACCACAACAAATAACAAGCAATCTTCATCCCCCACATCCTCAATCAGATATCGCCTCTATATAAAGAGTGTGGGGGAGTGGGACATGCCGATGGTCGGGTCACCTCTTCGGGCTGTTCTTTAAATTCCACTTTCAAAAAAAGAAGACAACACTGGCTTCGCCCCGGACTCAGCTTCCTGCTTTTTACTAAGATCCTCCATCTTGTCTGGCGTTCGTTCGGTATCTTCACGAATTTTCTTATACTCAGAAACTGCCGGGGAAATTTCTTTTCTCTTTAAACTCTTGGGATCCTGGCCGCCAATTGCACCTTTTTCTTCCAAAATTGAGGATTCCTCTTGTACTCCACCCATCTTAAGCATATAATCTTTAATTTCTACCAAATCTTCCTCTTTCTCAATCAGCCCAAGCTCCCGAATTAATCTTATTACGTCTGTTTCTGGGGTAATAGTATGCATCCTTCCTTTGTAAAAAAATTTCAACTGCTGTAGTGGCCTCCAATTGTACTTAATATCATTGTCTCTCAAAACCTTTGTAACTGGTTTCAAATAATATCTCCAAGATCTGTCTTCCCTGGAAATATCCGGAAAAACTTGGATTTCTTTCTCCTCAAACTTAGGAACACCTTCCAGTTCCCTTATTTTTGCCATAACCTCTAGTTTATCTCCAAGGTTTGCAAATCTTACTAAAACATTTCTATTTGCTCCATTTTGTCTCTTATAACCAATCCTAAAAACACTTACTAGGTCTGCTGCTGTGTATTCAAATCCAAAATCATTCAACCATTTTAACACCCTCTGCTTCAAATCATCCGGGGGCGTGGCGATGCTCGTGTAAAGAGAGGGTGTTTCCTCCACCTCGCAGGGCTTTTTTTTTTAATAAATGTGGATTAAAGTGATTAAAACGCGCCGTTAGGAGCTGGAAATGTTTACAGGTGTTTTGGAAGGTCGGTGTGACTTGTAAATTGCTTTTTCAAAGTGATTGATCAACCCGAACTGCTCGAATTTCAAAGTTTCGTTTCTCCGTGGAGGCAGAGGGTTGAGCAAGGCGGCCCGAGGTAAGAGGGGGGCTACCCTTTGTTCTGGCAAATATCACGATTTGCATGCTTTTTGTCTCGCTACAAGGCTTTAAACACAAGCTGAAGACTAAGAAGGAAGTTGGCTGATGGCATGTGGATTACAACTCCTTTGAACTTTTGAATTCTTCTAAAGTGGATTGTGTTAGCTGAATGTAGCGAGCAAGTTTTTGGATTACATTTAAAATGGAGGCTTAAGAAGTTAAATAAACTGGGGAAGCCCTCCTATCTCTCTTTCTGGCTCCTTTGGTGCATTAAAAGCCGGCTCAACTTTATTTTATTTGGGACACTGCCCTTACTCTTCACAAAAGACCCTCTTGGCAAAGAAATATATTTTTTTTTATAAAGAAAAAGCTTTTTTGAATTGAAATGACGACTCAACAGCCCTCAGAACTTGAACGGATCTTCGGAGCCTTAAATACAATTGGAGAAAAGTTAACTACACTGACTGATCATGTGGGGAATTTGACACTGGAAGTTCAAAAAGCTAAAGAACAGATAAGTGAATTGAATGTTAGTTTTGTAAAGCAAAACGTGGAGGTGAAATTTATTAAAGATGAAATTGAACAAATCCATGCACATGATGCACAAATTGATCGTAAAATAGAGGGAATTTTTTATTAAAATCAGCAGCAAGACAAGAGAATTAGTCTTTTGGAGGAGGACGCTAGGAAATATAATATTGTTATACGTAATATTCCAGAAAATAGATCACTGATGCAGTTTAACAAGAAAAGTCATTGGAGAAGCTGGAGGGAAATCGAAAGTCACAATCATGTGATCTCCTTTCTTAACGTATAAGCTGACTTTTCGTATCATTTTGTCAGAGTTGAACAGGAAAGAGCCATACTGAAAAAACTCTTGTACTGCTGCCATTCTAGAAAAACAGACTTATAAAGCATTTAAGGATGATGATTCATTTTGTTTCCTTTTTTTTTCACTGCAAAATCTCCCACATCTAGTGAATTCTTTTAAATGGGTCACAATAAACTTCTCACTGTTGCCAAAACAAATTATCTTCTGTGCTTTAAGCTAGTCAAATATGGAAGAAACAAAAGCATAAAAATAAATCCAGAGCTAAGTTTCTAAAGAAAAAAAATTCTGTAGAAATGAAAAATGCAGGTTGTAATAGAGACACCCAGTTTTCCTTATCCTTCAAAGTTCTATAACTCTTTAACACTGCTGCACGAAATCATAACTGAATGAAAATAAACAGCTTAACAACATTAGGCAGCTTGATTTTAATTGATTAGGTTTGGTCAAACTAGGATGCTTTTTCTAGACCACATTGTCTCCTATCTTCTTACTTACTGTGGCAGGAGTGGGCAATTAATTTTCATACGAGGCCACATGAGACACTGGGAGTGTTGTGGAGGGTCACCACCATCTCAACTCTCACTCCCCACCACCACCTTGCTGCCATCCTCAGCTGCCACCACCCTGCCCCCACCCCACTGCCCCCCTACCCATCAGTGCTACCCTGCCCCTCCACCACAACCCTGCCACCCACCCATCCACCAATGCTCCTCCCCCTGCTGCTGATGTGGCCAACTCTGTGGACCAGACAGGGACAGGTGAAAGGCCAGATGTGGCCCACGGTCCATAAAATGCCCAGATATGTACTATAGCACAGCAACAGGAAGGAAGAGATTTACCAGAGGCTCAATAACACCCATATCTTCACAAGGAATTGTCCCCAAAGAAGCATCTAGCAAGAATCAAGAGGAATACGTGACCAACAAAATCTGCCCAAGATTTAGAAATTTACATTTAGAAATTGAGATGTTGCCTTCCCTCTTTCAATTATGAAGGCTCTAGAGTCTAGATCAATTTCAGCACTTGTAATTGGGTAAGATCTTCATGCCATTCTCTTCCAGGGTTTTTGCATCTCCCCAGTACTGTTTACCTGAGGCATATCATGGTACTCTTAACGGTATAGAAGGAAGAAGAAGAAGAAGGAGAAGGAGAAGGAGAAGGAGAAGAAGAAGAAGAGCTACAGTTAAGTAGTTTTAGCATAAATATTTACATCTTCCTGTGAAATGGACATACATTGGGCCTATTTTGAGCCAGTAAAACCATGGAACGTTTATAAAAATAACTGGACCTCAAACATGGCCAGTTCCAAATTAATTTCTTTGGATATTCATCTAAGCAGGTAGTCTGATAATTTCCAGGAATGGTAATTAAGCCAGGGCTATTCACAGTGATAAAAGGAAGGCAAACAGAGTGACTTAACAGGCTTACCTTCTTCTGTATTATATGAAGGGTTGCCATGACAGCACCCTACACCTAAGTAC
This sequence comes from Rhabdophis nuchalis, assembly GCA_039707465.1. NCBI lineage: Eukaryota > Metazoa > Chordata > Lepidosauria > Squamata > Natricidae > Rhabdophis > Rhabdophis nuchalis. Next base: position 197,777,100 of record CM077643.1, on the reverse strand, counting down.
TTATTAGTCTCAGCAAGCCATTTCCCATTTGAGTCAGATTGCACAATTCTAGGCAGGAATTGCTAAGCCATCTTCGTGAAACAAAATATTTTAGCAGACAATCATGGCAATTAGCATCTGCCAGAGACAGCTGAAAGACTATTTTAGGGCCAGAATACCTTTTTAATGTTTACAATTTATCACGACTCTACTTATAACAGAAGTGGCTGTTCTGTCAAATGCAGAGTAATTCTAATTCCAAATGCAGTTTAATTTAGGGGGCAAAATACTACACTTTCTCCTTTTTAATTCCTATGGGAACACCAGAAGAATAGAATAAACATTCATCTTAGCCTTCTATTTAGCTTTATTTTGCATTTTTGCACAAAACAAAAATAGTTTCAGAAATACAAGTTGAAGGAAGAATGAAACTAAAGTCAAAAGGAGCAGGGAAAATTGCAGAGGAGGTACTGAGAGTATTTGGAGGAGCCTTTAAAAAAAGTGACAGTCATTTTAAAGACCACTTTTAAATGTGATATGATTCCAAGAGAGTTCTCATTTCTCCAGTAGTTGCCAAAGAAAAAGAGTAAAGATCTTGGGCTGCCTTCTGGAACTGACTGCAATCCATATATGTTAGGATTGCAATTCTCAGAATTCTCAGCCAGCCTGCTGATTGGTAATTTGATGAGTTGATCGACCAGTCACAATGCACAATGCAACTGTTTTAGTCAAAACATCTCACTAGATTATATAGGAGTAGCAATAGCACTTAGACTTACTGTATATTCAGCTTCATAGTAATTTATAGCACTCTATAAGGGCTTTACAGAATCAATATTGCCCCAACAATCTGAGTCCTCATTTTACCAACCTCGGAAGGAGGAAAGACTGAGACAACCTTGAGTCAGTCAGGATCGAACTCCTGGCAGTGGGTCGAATCAGCCTACAATACTGCATTCTAACTAGTACGCCACCACTATTCTGATGGCGCAGTAGTTAGAATTATTTCACCATGGAAGTTGAAATAATGAAAGGTTCTTGGAGCCCACAACAATAGCTAATCTATTTATCCTGCAGGATAGGAGCTGCACATTGTAGGAATTGTGATCCAGACCCAACTGGAATCTTATGCTCTCTAATGATTAAAATTATGCTATCTCTTGTGCATGTGTGTCCACACCCACAATTCAATGTGCCCCACCCACCTACGCATGTGCATACGACCCCAGCCCTGCACGGGAGGAGGTTTTCACCCTCCCTAGGCTCCTAAGGTTTTCCTGAAGCCTGGGGAGGGCAAAAATGACCTCCCCCAACCCCTTTGGAGGCGCTCCAGAAGCCAGAAATGGATCCAGCTTTCGGAGGGCCTCTGTGGGAGATTGTTTTCACCCTCCCCAGGCTTCAGGAAAGCCTCTGGAGTGTGGGGAGGGTGAAAAACAGGCCCAATGGGCCAACCAGAAGTTATGTTTTTTGCCATCCCCGAGCCCTGGAGGCTTTCCTGAAGCTTGGGGAGGATGAAAATGCCACCCCTGCCCCTCCAGAAGCCCGAAAATCAGTGCTGGAGCTGACGGCTCGTGTGCCAGCAAATATGGCTTTGCGTGCCACCTATGGTACGCATGCCATAGGTTCACCATCATGGCTTTAGATCAAGTCCAATGAATGGCTGCACCTTGATTAACCAGATACTTTGCAGAAACACATAAAAGTTAATGTCACTCTTGCATTGAGCATGATGAATGTATCAGTGCAACAATTATTATTTTGGCAATAACATTTAAGGAGTTTGAAATTGCCTCAAATTTCCAATTTAGTCTACTGCTTGGGACTACTTAATAGTCCACGTGTTCAGGTATTTTGAAGGCAAACCCTGTTTAGATATTTTCAAGATCAGCCTTGGTCAGCTAGGGTACAGCCACCTGCTATGACCCTCTTCTGCTCCAAGAAACATATCTATATGTAGAGAACACAATGTACTTTTCATGTTTAATTTTTTAAGCCTTTTAGATTTAGTGGTCATCATCCAAAGTAACTGATCCTGCCTCCATTATTCCACCTTGAAAGAATCATTGTGTTCATTATGTTCAATGATTATGTTTTTCATATTTCCAATATTCACATTTTTTTTTCTCTTGCTCATCTGGCATTCAGCTCCCTGGCCATTTTAATTTTTCCCACTTACTTACCTCCCTTCAAGCTTTCTGTTCAATTTGGCTCTCATCATGCAAATACCACAACAATAACTCCTGATTACTGTATTCATCTTTGTAAGCATGAGAGAAATATTTGCGCAAGAAGCTATTTAAAACATAGAAATCCAGTAATTTCAGAATATTTAGAGAAATGATGAATTGTAAAACTATTTCAAAACTATTTTGTACTAAAGGTTCATAGCAATTGGCTGGGAAATCACTAGGAAATACCAGGTATATATATATATATACATTTTAGTTTGGGAAAATAAACACACATACACATACACAAACACACACACAAAGGCAGTGGCAAACTACTTATAATATTGCTAGGACAACAACATTGAGCTTGACTCAAAAATAGCTTTATCTTAATAGTCATTCCACTTTCTAAGGGAACTCTGAAAAATTTAGGTCTAAGTAATAACAAGTGGACTTAATCATACAATGCTCTGTGCTAGCCACATTTTAAATCATATAATTTTCCAGAGAAAACGTCACTTAAATGACTATGTGGTTTCAATGTTAAAATGACTTTTATCTTATTTCTGTATTCCTTTTAATCCAGAGCATCTCTCCAAAGCACAGAAATTACCATCTTTCAAACTTCTGCTTTTTTGAGAAACTCGTTATTCCTTAGAAAGTTTATTTCATTTTACCAGATCAAGCCAATCTGCCACAGTGCAAAGCCACAAAAGAATTCAAGACAAACTTCAGATAGTGTCTACAGTTTTCTATTAAGTAATGAGTCATCTGTATCAGATTTGTATTATCCAAAAGATAGATGTGACATGAAAATTAGCTAGTGCCTGTGAATATGTAATTTCAGGTTAATGTTTACCTGGAAGCCAACCTAAATCCCATCATTTAAAGCAGGGGTCCCAAACCTTTTTGGCACCAGGGACCGATTTCATGTAAAAAAAATTCCGCGGACCGGTGGGGGCCTCCAGTGGGTTAGTCGAGTCATGTGGGCAGCGCGTGTTCGGCGGTCATGTGGAACCCGAGGCAGGAACCCGCGTCTCGTGGGAACGCAACCCGGGGAGTGCGCCTTGCGTGTAACCAGGCGGGAAAGCTTCCAGGGGTCCCGAGCAAAGGATCCTCGGCTGGGGCAGGGAAGGACGGGCTGAGTTCCAGGCAGGAGAGCCTGGCAGCTCCTTCCCCCCCCACAGGGCCGGGTGGTGCCCTGAACCCCCCCAATGCAGCGCCCCGTCCAGCCGCCAGGATAGCCGCCAGGATACACTTTCCTAAGAGTTGTGCTACTGTCTCCGCCGCTCACTGCGGCCCGGTTACTATCAAGCCACGGACCGGCACCGGTCCGCGGACCGGGGGTTGGGGACCCCTGATTTAAAGAATGATGAGAGAGGGATGAGAAAAAAGGATGATTCACATATTTGTTCTTTTGCTCACCTGGCATCTGAGTGTAATTTCCCCCCCCCCCCAAGTTATCTTATTCAATATGACTCTCATCATCCAAATAACATAAACAAGTCCCATTATTACCATCTTTATTAACAAGAGAGAAGTATTTTGTGCAAAGTAGCAAATGAAGACATATAAATTCAAGTAATTTCAGTGCACTTCAAAGAAACAATGGATTGTAAACTCATTTGTGAGGATAATTGGAAGCATACTGTATTTGACGTAAACAAGACATTACCATCCCAGTACTTTTACATGGTCTCATATTCCTTTTTTGCCCATCAAAATGGTCTTGCCTTGTGTGCCGGTGAATTTTATGCATCAAAAGATTATGCCTACTAATTTGGGCTATCTCACATTTCTCCCCACCACATACACACAAACACACACACAGACTGGTTTAGGGTTAATGATTAAGGGTGAAGAGTTCTTTCTGTCAATTTCAGTAACTGTGTCCTAATCACAACCAATACTGTATATCACACCCATCAACTATATCCACGGCAAACAAAAAACTTTTCAGATATGACATTCTAATGCTGGTAGCGGGCAAAACAGAAACGTGAGTTTTTGCCCATTTTAGACAACTAATTGTGGGTTATAAAGTAGCATCACATACACTTAATATGATAGATCCTCAAAATCCTAGGCTCTATAATAGATGCACCCGGCCCAGAGCAACCTTCACTACAAGGCATCATGATGAATAACATCACATCAATGAAAAAGAGCGTTGGTACTTACCTGATACGCTTCTTCTAATAAGGTGGGGATAGCATCCATGAATGGGTTAACTCCGCCTTTCTCTGATTGGACTGAGTCTGTTAAATATTAATTAGTACCACTATATAACCCTCTGCCCATGGACCTAGCCCATTCTTTCGGCGAAGAAGATATACACAGACTCAATATCCTTATCCCAACCAAACCATAGGAAATTTATTGCACAACCAGAACAACTTGACCAAACCAGAAAAAAAACTTACACACACACCCCCGGAGACCAGGCGAAAAACACAAAGGGAGTGGCCGGATGCTATCCCCACCTTATTAGAAGAAGCGTATCAGGTAAGTACCAACGCTCTTTCTCCATAAGGTGGGGATAGCATCCATGAATGGGACATACCCAAGCCAACTGTCCCTAGGGTGGGCCAGAAAAAGCCTGGACTCCGTCATGTGGACAAATGTGCCGCCTGCAGGACCCTCCGGCCAAATGCAGCGTCGGCCGATGCGTAACTGTCCAATTTATAATGCCTGATGAAGGGCGACGGGGAAGCCCATGTGGCCGCCCTACAAATCTCTTCAACCGAAGCCTGGAAGGCCCACGCCGTCGAAGTCGCCGCACTCCTCGTCGAATGGGCCGTCACACCAGCCGGTACTGGTTCATTAGATGCCTCGTAGGCCCCCTTGATACAAGCCTTTATCCACCTGCCAATCATGGAGACAGATGCCTTCGCTCCCTGAGACGGACCCTGAAACGAGACAAAAAGGAACTCCGACCGACGGAACTCGGCCGTCCTATCTAGGTACACCTGCAATGCCCTCTTTACATCCAGAGTATGCCCCGCGTGCCCCAATGGGAGCCGAGGATCCGGACAAAAATCCGGTAACACCACCTCCTACGCCCGATGGAACCAAGAAGCCACTTTAGGCATGAAGGTGGGGTCGGGTCGCAGAACCACCCTGTCCTCGTGGAAGGTGCACAGCCCTTGTCTCATGGAGAGAGCTTGAATCTCCGAAACCCTCCTGGCCGACGTAACCGCAACCAAAAAGACCACCTTCCAGGTGAGTAGGGACAGAGGAACCGTCAGCAAGGGCTCAAATGGTGCTTTGGTGAGGGCCTCCAACACCTTGGGCAGATCCCAAGAAGGGAACCTGTGTACAGCTTGCGGCCTGATGTTCCTGGCCCCCTTCATAAACCGCTTCACCGCCGCGTGTTGGGAAAGTGAGAACCCTTCGCCCCACGATATAACTGATCCCAGTGCCGCAATCTGTCTGCGGACAGTATTTGGAGACAAACCCTTGTCCAGCCCCGCCTGAAGAAACTCCAGAATCCGAGGGACAGAGGCTTCCGTAGGCGACACCCCCTTAGATGAACACCAAGAACAAAAGGCCCGCCAAGTCGCATTATATATACGGACCGTAGAAGGGCGCCTTGACGCCTGTATGGTGGCAACGACCCCGGGCGAAAAGTGAGCTAGTGTGAGCTGTTCCCTCTCAACCGCCACATGGTCAAGTGAAGCCATTGAGGGTCCGGGTGTTGTAGGGCCCCCTGTCTCAAGGAAACCCTGTCCGGGGGAATCCGCCATGGGCTGTCCGTCGACAGATCCAGGAGGTCGGCAAACCACGGACGTCTCGGCCAATGGGGCGCCACTAGGATGATGTCCGCCCCACACGTTACTACCCGACTGATCACCCTGGGGAGCAGCGTTGTCGGTGGGAATGCATACAGCAGCCCCTGTGGCCCGGATGTCTCAAGGCGTCTACAGCCTCCGCCCCCCTGGAGGGGAACCTGGACATGAACCGAGGTAGCTGCGTGTTGCTCGGTGACGCAAAGAGGTCGATGATCGGGACCCCAAACCGACGAGTGGCCTCCTGAAAGAGAGAAGGGTGTAATTGCCACTCGTTAGGATCAGCCAGCGACCTGCTGAGCCAGTCCGCCCTGTCATTATCCACCCCTGAAATGTGTTCAGCCACCAAGGATAGAAGACGGGATTCCGCCCACTGCCCCAATTCCCTGGCTTCCTGCATGAGGTGGATCGACCTCGTGCCGCCCTGCCTATTAACGTGGGCCTTGGCTGTAACGTTATCTGTGAGGACCAGGACGTGACGACCCCTCACATAGGGCTCGAAGTGAAACAAGGCCAGCTTGATGGCTCTAAGCTCAAGGAGATTAATACTAAATGTGGACTCCTCCTGTGACCACAGACCTTGCACCATATGTTCCTCCAGGTGGGCCCCCCACCCCGAGAGACTAGCATCGGTGGTAACCGTCACCCTCTGGTCGACCTGGGTCGTTGCCACCATACAGGCGTCAAGGCGCCCTTCTACGGTCCGTATATATAATGCGACTTGGCGGGCCTTTTGTTCTTGGTGTTCATCTAAGGGGGTGTCGCCTACGGAAGCCTCTGTCCCTCGGATTCTGGAGTTTCTTCAGGCGGGGCTGGACAAGGGTTTGTCTCCAAATACTGTCCGCAGACAGATTGCGGCACTGGGATCAGTTATATCGTGGGGCGAAGGGTTCTCACTTTCCCAACACGCGGCGGTGAAGCGGTTTATGAAGGGGGCCAGGAACATCAGGCCGCAAGCTGTACACAGGTTCCCTTCTTGGGATCTGCCCAAGGTGTTGGAGGCCCTCACCAAAGCACCATTTGAGCCCTTGCTGACGGTTCCTCTGTCCCTACTCACCTGGAAGGTGGTCTTTTTGGTTGCGGTTACGTCGGCCAGGAGGGTTTCGGAGATTCAAGCTCTCTCCATGAGACAAGGGCTGTGCACCTTCCACGAGGACAGGGTGGTTCTGCGACCCGACCCCACCTTCATGCCTAAAGTGGCTTCTTGGTTCCATCGGGCGCAGGAGGTGGTGTTACCGGATTTTTGTCCGGATCCTCGGCTCCCATTGGGGCACGCGGGGCGTACTCTGGATGTAAAGAGGGCATTGCAGGTGTACCTAGATAGGACGGCCGAGTTCCGTCGGTCGGAGTTCCTTTTTGTCTCGTTTCAGGGTCCGTCTCAGGGAGCGAAGGCATCTGTCTCCATGATTGGCAGGTGGATAAAGGCTTGTATCAAGGGGGCCTACGAGGCATCTAATGAACCAGTACCGGCTGGTGTGACGGCCCATTCGACGAGGAGTGCGGCGACTTCGACGGCGTGGGCCTTCCAGGCTTCGGTTGAAGAGATTTGTAGGGCGGCCACATGGGCTTCCCCGTCGCCCTTCATCAGGCATTATAAATTGGACAGTTACGCATCGGCCGACGCTGCATTTGGCCGGAGGGTCCTGCAGGCGGCACATTTGTCCACATGACGGAGTCCAGGCTTTTTCTGGCCCACCCTAGGGACAGTTGGCTTGGGTATGTCCCAACTGTAGGGCGGCTATGGGGGGATCGACAGTCGGCCACTTAAGGAGGGCATCCAGCCCGTCATCCACTTTGTAAAACCTCCTGTCCGAGGAGGAGGGGGCTGGGCCTGCAGATGGCGCTGTCCATTGCTTACGGACCGCATTCAGGAACAACTGCGGGACTGGGATGACGTCCTCCGGCCATGACTGCTCGTTAAACCAGTCAGAGTAGGCAGCCGATGTGGAGGGCGCGTCAGCTGCAGGGGTCGCCGCCGGTGGGGGGGCCAGGACAGCCGCCACCTTAGCCTTAGCTAGCAATTGGCCAAAGAGGTCAGGCGGGAAGAGGCCCTTGGATCGTGGCTTCTCAGGCCGCTTCCCCTCGTCGTCCGACAGGGTCGTGCCCCTGAGCTCCCCGTCCTCAGAGCCCGAGTCCTGGTCATCGAGGTCCTCCGTGGGAGACATGCCCACCGGAGCCTGCGGCACCCCAGTAGGGAGGGGTGCTAGCCTGCGGTCTGGCATGGCCGGGGCGCCCTTATCATGGAGGCCGGCCGCGATCCCCTGTCTGATGGCCTCAGAAATGATCTCCGGCACCAATGGTGGGGGAGCCTGCATCGCGTGTTGTGCGGCATACGCGGACCAGTCACAGAGTGGGCCCAGAGGCCTGCTGAGAGGCGGGGGGTTATGGTCCCCATAGGGAGTTGACACCGCCCCCGTGGGCCGTTGACCAGAGCCCCAGATCCCCGAAGTATCGATGGTGAGGAGGGGGCTGAAGGGGCCCTGAGGGACCTCCCTGCGGGAGGAGGTGTCCCTGCTCTGAGCTGACAAGGGGGCCTGGGCGCTTGTGGTGTCCAAATGCTTTGTCTTAGCGGCCACCTTGCCACCCTTCTTGGACTTGTCCTTAACCTTCTGCTTGGGGGCCTTGCGTTCCCCCTCCGGGTTCTCCCCCGCCAGCGTCTGCCCGGGGGAAGCCTCCCCGTGCCCATCTGGAGCTTGATGGTCCTGCTCCCTGGGCGTCGGGCCATGCGCGTTACCGGAGGCCATAGCGCAGCGTTAGCCTGTAGTCTTGCGGTCGGCAGCTATCTAGGCCTCAAACGAGCGTCCAAAATGGCGGCCGGAACTTATAGTGTCTTCAAAATGGCCGCCGCCCGACTTCCGGCTCCCAAAATGGCCGCCACCTAACGTCCGGACACTCAAAATGGCCGTCGGCGGACTTCCGGTCCTCCAAAATGGCCGCCGTGCGAGGGACGCAACCAAGATGGCGGCGCGTCGTCGTCACAGGCCGCGTCGCCCCGACCTCACCAAGATGGCGGTTCGCGCCTTTTCCGACCGCCAAACCGCGGCCCACCCCAGACGCCGCAGTCGCCTGCCGGTTTAGGAGCCGCTCTCGCGTCGCTCACACCGGCTATGGAGGCCCTTCTCTGGTGCCTGGGAGCTGTTAACCAGCTCACCTCGCAGGGAGCGACGAGCTTTCCGGCCCCTCACGTCAGGGCGCCTGGACTCCCGCGAAGGTTGCCTCCGCACTCCGGGCCGGGCCTAAAGAGGCCACCAAAGCCCCTGAGACCACCGGCCTAGGCTGCAAGCCCAACACGGCCGACAATTTGGTGAGTCTCACAAACCCCAGAATCAGACAGTCCTGTGGGGTAGTTTTTAGCAGTTAGCCAACACAAATCCTCAGAGATAATCTTTGCAGAATGGGATAAGGAATGTCTTCAGAGGAGACTGAGTCGAAAGAATGGGCTAGGTCCATGGGCAGAGGGTTATATAGTGGTACTAATTAATATTTAACAGACTCAGTCCAATCAGAGAAAGGCGGAGTTAACCCATTCATGGATGCTATCCCCACCTTATGGAGAACTGTTGCTTCTAATTTACATAGGACTATAATCCTGGATCTCTCAAACTAGGAAAATCAAAACACAGCAGCACAAAACAGGCTAAACTCTCTCTCCCTTTTGCTAAGCAGGCAATGTGGAGCGAGAGAAACATTTACGGCACATTCTGTGCAATTGATACTTTCACCCATTTTATACAATGCTAACCTTCTTTTCTTTCTTTGGTACACATGTCCTCATACCTATGTACCAAGTGAAGTAAGAATGCAGGTAGTGCTTAACTTACAGTAGTTCATTTGGTGAACGTTCAAAATTAAAACAGCATTGAAAAGGTGACTTAGGGCCATTTTTCATACTTATGGCATTTATAGCATCCCATATTCATGTGATCAACATTCAGATGCTTGGCAACTGATTCATATGTATGACAGTTGCAGTGTCCCTGGGTCATGTGATCATCTTTTGCAAGCTTTGGACAAGCAAAATCAATGGGGGAAGCCAGATTCACTTAACAACCGTGGCAAGAAAGGTCGTAAAATGGGGCAAGGCTTACTGAACATATGCCTCACTTAACAACAGAATGTTGGGCTCAATTTTGGTCGTAAGTCAAGACTAACTGTACAGCACAGTCACTACACAAAAAAGATGAAAAAGGTTTCTAGAGGAAGTATAAGAAACATGAGTTCCTTCAAGATAATTAGCTGCTGTGGTTATTATTGATGGTATTTGAAATTATGACAGTCCCTATACTTAAACCTTACTGCAATTAACCCAAAGAACAGTGAGTCTTCTTCCTTTAGTTCACAATTACAATTCTGACTGATGATACAAACAGAGATGTGAGACATTAGTGGTTTTAAAGCAGAAAATGCCTGAGTATCTCTGCCATTGTATAAAGTATATACACTTTACAACTACATTTCCTATTATGTGAATGGATTTTGCTGCTACAGGTAGTCCTCGAGTTATAACCAGTCAAATGATCATTCAAAGTTATGTCAGATCCCTCAAAAACTACTTATGACCTGTTTTCAAAATTACAGCAGCGGCAGCAACCGTGCAATCACGTGAACAAAATAGGGTGGATTTGCTTTTACAAAGATGCCACTGCTGCCTCCCTCCATCTCATCCCACTACAACCCCATAGGCCTTGGGCCCTGACACATATCTGATGACATGCTGATATAATGAGCTGGGCAGGAAACGAAAGGAAAACTGCTGATGTGAAGACCCAGAAGCTCCTCACAATGTAGGGAGGTCTCCATCCCAAGTCCAAAATCCTGACACTATACATTAGCCAGAAAGTGGATAGAGTATTGTAATGTCAAAGCCATTGTCCTGGATGAAACCTAGATCATACAGAAGGACAACAGTAAGATGGCATCCAAAGATGAGCTACTGGGAGAATGCCTAAGGCAGCAGCAGACATGGGAAGTAGGTCAAACAGAGGAAGTGCCACGGTAATTCAGATAGCTGGACTGGCAGACATTGGGATATCCTATGGTGTATAGAAAGGACTAGACTAAAAGACAGCAATGAGTCACTGATCGTAGCTGCACAAGAACAGGTACCAAAAACAAGATCCATAGAAGCAGGGGTCTACCATGCTAGGCAGGATTCAAGACAGTCTAGTATATAGTGGCAGGATTTCAGATGCAGACAAGAACATCATACATTGTATGGCATAACCAAGTTGTTGGTATTGTGTACAGGAATATCTTCACAGTGTATCAGTGGTGGGTTCTGGATCCCATTACAACCAGTATGGTGCAATGGGGTCGGATGTCCACCACATGCACATGTGCAACGCACATGCATACTTACCACCCACAATGCTCCGTGATGCTCCAGCTGCTCGGCGGAGTTTCGTGTAGGCACCATACACTCCATGCGCATGTGCGGAAGCCCCGATCAGCTCAAATACAAGTAAGGAGGATGGACGGGTGGGTGGGCGCTCCAGAACACCGTACCAGAATGGTACCTGGTGCTCCCAGCAAGCACCGGTACACCCATACCAGGGTGTAACGGTCGTATCCCACCACTGCAGTGTATGTGCTAGAATCTAGACCAGAGGTTCCCAAACTTGGCAACTTTAAGACTTGTGGACTTCAACTCCCAGAATTCTTCACCCAGAAGAGCTTAAAAGCTCTCTCAAAGCTCTGCTGGCTGGAGAATTCTGGGAGTTGAAGTCCACAAGTCTTAAAGTTGCCAAGTTTGGGAACTCCTGCTCTAAACTATGCTGAACAGAGCTGGGGCAGTATATGCCTACTCATCATGTTATTCCCTTTTAGGGTAAGTAACATTATGCAAAACAAAGCACAGAAAAAGCTGAGAAATAGTAAGCAAGGACATCTAAATGTGAATCAGAAGGTACAACAATCTTAATTTCTACAAGACATTTACTATACTTCTCCATATTCTTTTACCATTGCTCCCAATCATCAATCAGTCTTGTTGATTCTTATTTTATTATGCACATGTTTTAAATACTCCCGTTTTCACTACACTCGTTTTTTGCTTCTCCCAATGCTCTTTACTGTTTTGCCATAGCAAGGTTTGAGCAATAGGTTCATGGATTTGAAGATAATGAGCATATACAGTGATCCCTCATTTTTCGCGGTTAATGGGGACCGGAACCTTCCGCGAAAACTGAAAAACCGCGAAGTAGGATTCGCACCGGAAACTTGAGTTGGTGGACATCGTTTAAAGCAAGCACTAGGGGGCGCTTGCCTCCTACCGATGCATTTTTTTCTATTCTGTATTTTTGAAAAACCCGCGAAGCACTGAAGCCGCGAAACATGAAACCGCGAAAAACGAGGGATCATTGTAAATGAGGCAGAAATAATGTATTGAGCAAATTAAATCAAAAGAAAACAATCCACAAACTGCAACATGTAATATATTTACAGACAAGCAGCAAACACGCCTGTTTGTTGAATCTAACATTCAATAGATGAGTAGAAATACAGAATAGATCACATTCTTCAGCTTTTAGGATCCCTACCTTTGTCACAGGCAAAGCAAAATCCCCTCCCAAAGATTATTTTAGCTAATGTATAATGCCTGTCACGGTAGGCCTATGTTGAAGGTCCTAGGCAGGTCACCAAAAGTTTTTATATAATATACTACTGCAATTACTCATACTTCTTATTAAGCACTTTTATTGTTTCTCCTTCTTATGTAGTATTATCAAATGCTCTTCCCTTACACCCTTCTTATATAACAGGCTGGCCTTGGAGGTAAAAGAAGTGATACCCCACATGATATGCTACATGAGGAGACTGCTGATTAAAAAAAAAGAAGAACAGAGAGCAAAGGAGGAGATTTGGATTTAGAAATACTAGGCCTTGCCCAGCCATGCTATGCCCAACAATACAAAAAGAAAGCCATTTTATACCCAAAAACACCATAATGAGGTGTATGTTTTAAATCATCTTGCTGTTCCAATGGAATCACAAGTCACCATTCTCACTCCTTTTCTGGTAAATAAGTGGCTATTTGACCCCCCCCCCTCTTAAAAATGGAACAATTCCTATAACAAAATTGAAAATTACAATTGATTTTTTTTATTTTCAAGTTTGTATTTTACTAAGAAAACCTTTTTTTAACAAATTATGAAAGAAACCACAATGTTGCAATCAACATCTGGTAATTTTATTTAACTTCAAATTAAAACATGAATGTAAATGTCATACGACTTTGAATTACAAGACGGGAGAAATCTTTTTCAAAAAGATTTCATTTTCTGCTGGGTGATTGTTCTGTTAAATGTACTAGATGCATGGCAGAATATCTGAGATAAAAAATATTTACAGATGATGCAATCTTTTAGATATCACATAATAATTCATTCTTTGAAAAAACAGCACTATCTCATTTGAGAATAGCAACATGTTATTTTATCGTAGCCAATACTGTGAATGGGCACTTTGTTTATCTCCACTAGTACATAATGGAATCTTATTTATGAAAAATAAAAATAATTTTCCCAATGAGACAAGTGCATATGACTAAGATCAAATTAGTCCACGTGATAGCTTGAGGCAAAGTCAAGACATTGCTCCCTTATTCTCACTCCATATTCCACATAGAAAAATCAATCAGATGCCATCTAAGTTCCTTTTAAAAATGTCTTGTCCTTGGGAAGCAAGTTTGTGAGACAAGGAGCAGGATTATTCTGTTCAACATCTTACTTCTGCTTTCCATACATCTAACATCTGAGGGGATCAGCCCAGAGGTCTATCCAACTCAGACATATTACTACAGTATGCTTAACACTGTTCCCTTTGCTTTCTGTTGCATTAGTCATATTGATTGCTGTCACAGAACCTACTTAACATTTGCTAAGTTCACATAATACTATGAACTGTAAATTCACCAAACATTCACAAAAACATACTAATCCATTCAAAAAACACTTAACAATAAAGAAATTTAGTGTCTTTAAGTGATTCTCACTGTCATGGGGGGGCAAAATCTAATTTTGCAGCTGCAGTTGTAACTTTGCTAAGGCCTTTAGAGAGCTACAGTAGTTTTTACTCTTCATGTTGCCAAAAAATCATTTTGCAATCTAACTGAAGGAGATGGAAGTACACAATCTTCTGAGCACCAGAAAATATCTCAAGGTTGCAGGACTGTAGTTGGCACTGTTTGGCAAGGCCATTATATTAACAAATTAATCTCGGTTGATCTGTTGTTTCCCCTCCTTTCTTGATGTGTCCCTTTGTTTCCTCTGAGTGAGCTATTATAAAAACAGATTGAAGAACCAGCACTGTTCACCTTCTCCTTTGCTTATAAACAGTTGATCCAAAGGAGAGAGAAATCATGGACATAAAGAGCAGCAACAAAGAGAGGCTGAATTCAATTGAGAACATCTTGCCCAAACATCTTAGAGTAAAATGTAAAAAAAAATCACTGCTCATACAAGTGTTACTGTGGTCAGCAAAGATCCTACTTAAAGTCCTGTTGTTATCAGAACTATATTGCTAACATATGGAATATATGTGCTCAGAAGGACCAGTGTGTTCTAGTGTGTTCAAAATGGACAAAGATTCACTTGGTGAAAGCTTACTAAACGAGAGATTTAATTGCTATGCAGAGCCTCTGAGGAGAACATTTGGTATGGTGAAGGTCCCCACATTTTGAATCTCATACACCTCAAGTTTCTACTGACAATTTACCGTATGATTTAGTAGCACCTTTGAATTTGATACACATTTGCTTAGAGGGGGAAAAAAGTTTTGTTTATTGATTAAAAAGTCCTTTTGATTTATTTATTTTATTTGCTGATCTCACCTGAATCATGATTACATTGTCAGCATCCTCAGATTCATACCCAATTCCAAACAAGATTTATTAACTTTCAAATCATAGTTTCACATGTAAAACATCAAGACTAAAGGGATCTCGAGATCACCTAGTCTAACCGGTTTTTCTAAAGAAAGAAATAGTATAATAGAGTTGTTTGCCTACAGTATACATTGTACACATTTCTTTTGTCTTACTGTCAGCTGTATGGCAAACGATTTCCATATTTAGAAGAATTATGAAAGCTTGAAAAAAGCTGTTAGGTCACAGATAATAGGTCGGGCAGACATTACATCAAATTATGGCTTGGCAAAACAGAAATGAGCCCTTAGAGATCTTTTCAATATTATAGATGACAATTAATTGTTGTGGCTACCATAATTCTTCTTCCTACCAATATATAGCTATATAAAAATATTGAGTACAATTTAGTGTGCAGTCTTTATTTACACAAAGAAATGAAATGAGAATGGGAACCAGGAATAGCCCAGCAAGTTGCATGAGCCAGCTGTATATTCTAGAATCTTTCCAATTCTCTTGATTTAAAACAAAGTCAAATGAATATTAGTTCACATTGCACTTTGTTTGAAATCTGCTTTTAAAAACTTTGTCTCATAATTACAAATGCAACAATTTAACCAAATGCACATTTAATTTACACTAAGGTAAATCCCAACAATACGAAACAAAAAGAAGCTTAAATCAGTGTTAAGAACCAACTGGATGTTTTAAATAATCAAATTCTTTACAGCCAAAATACTGTCTTCCACAGAATACATGCTCGCAACATTCTTTGATGGAAATCATTGATTTGAGCGACGTGAGCACTTCTTGCAATGTGGAATCTTGTTCGTGCTCTCATTTCCAATATTTTAAAAATATGGAAGCACCTACACAGCTTTTCAACATTTATTGCAACCATTCTAGAAGCACATGGAACATAATGATGGGTATGGAACCCAACATTATGATTCCATTTTATTTCCCCATAATACTTTGTACTTTGTAGGAGTTTGATTTATTTATCTTTAATTACTTATCTTTGTATTTACTTCCAGAAATTCAAATCTGTACACCTAACTTCAACATTGGCAACTTTAAGATGCCTGGATTTCAACTCCAAGAATGCTCCAGTCATAAAAAATGTTAATTTGCGATCAGTGCAGAACTTTTAATCCACAGGAAATGGGATTAATTCTTGGATACAAGTTTAATTGGGATGTATTTAAATTTATGCCTTTGAGTCAGTGTTGACTCCTGGCAACTGCCTAGACAAGTCCCTGAATTTTTCTTGGCAAGGTTTTTTAAGTTGTTTGCCTTTGCCTGCTTCCTAGGGCTGAGAGAAAGTGACTGGCCCAATGTCACCCAACTGGCTTTGTGCCTAAGGCAGGACTAGAACTCAGAGTCTCCCAGTTTCTAGCCTCATGCTTTAATTACTACACAAAATTGCCTCTCATATCATATTTACAGCTCTATTTACAAATAAAGGTGATAATGTATTTAAACAAAACCATAGAATGTTTTGGAACTGCCAGTGACAATACACAATTACGGTACAGTATGTCAAAATACATTTTTCCAGAAATTCAGAAATTCTTAGGTTGTGAACTAATCCTCAATTATTTAGGAGTAAATGCCACTGAATTACAGTATAAAAAGACTAAGGCAGGATAAAACATTCCCAAACAAACCTGCAGCATAGGGCTATGCTATGCAACATAAAAAAAAGTGCAAAAGAGATGAGCAGTGCCACCTACAGGCAGAAATTAGACTGTATTTATTTGTTTGTTTGTTTAATCTCACCTTTATTATTTTTATAAATAACTCAAGATGGCAAGCATACCTAGTAATATTCCTTCATCCTCCTATTTTGGCTTACATCTCTGTTTTGCGAAACTCTTCATAAGAGGCCATACCGATGAATATAATAAATTAATAGTAGTGCCACAGTGGTGGGTTTCAAAAATGTTTAGAACCTCTTCTGTAGGTGTGGCCTGCTTTGTGGGAGTAGCTTGCTGGCCATGTGACCGAGTGGGAGTGGCTTGGCAGACATGTGACTGGGTGGGAGTGGCTTGGCAGACATGTGACTGGATGGGAGTGGCCAACTTGTAAAATGTGGTGAAACTCACTTAACAACACTCTTGCTTAGCAACCAAAATGTTGGCTCAGAAACTCTAACTCTTTAGGGGAAAAAACCCCAGGGGTATTCAAACTTGAAAGCTTTAAGACTTGTGGACTTCAACTCCCAGAATTCCTCTCGCTCTTCATCTTGATGATGTGCAGACGGGTGGGGGGAGGGAGCTGGAACTGGTTCTAAACGGCACTGTAGATTTGTGGAACCTCTTTTATAGAAGAGGTTAGAACTGACAGGAACCCACCCCTGCAGTGCCATATCTTTATTAGGCCAACCAAGACGTCATAAAATAGTGGTCAAATGTTTTGAGTTCTCATTTTCATCAGGCAAAATGTTTGTCTTTTTTCATCAGGCAAGATGTTAGCAAAACAGAGAAGCAGGGAAAGAAAACCAAGCAGATTTTAGAATCACGGAACTAATTTTAGGGATAATCATAGCTTTTGCCTTCATTGTTGAATTTTTCTTCTGAATCAACAGACACAGCTCCCCAAGAAAAACTCCAACTTGGGGAAAATTTTTTATAACATTTAAAGAAAGGGTTATAGAATATTTATTTATCTTGTTGCAAAAGATTACCCCATTTGGCTTCTATTGGCTAAAATAAAATTATAGCATATTCCCTAAAACAAATCTAAAATAATATAGTTAAAAAGTTCTAAATAATGGATGAATATTATATTTTTAAAAAGGGAAATGGAGCCAGTGTTTGTTTATGTCAATAGACTCAAAAGCATCTCTGGATGAGGGTACAAACTACAAAATGGACCTGCTTTGATTTGGTTCAGTTAGGAGCATTGAGAGTTATGCAAATGAGATTCACTTACTGTTGTTTCACCTCTTCCAGCTTTGCAAGTACTAGAAGAGCTTGCAGAAGGTTCCTTGGAGTTTTGAAAAGTGCAGCTGTGCAGCAATACAATATAATGCGATGCGATTTGATGTAATACAATGCAATACAATACAATACAATAGCAGAGTTGGAAGGGACCTTGGAGGTCTTCTAGTCCAACCCCCTGCCTAGGCAGGAAACCCTATACCATTTCAGACCAATGGCTATCCAACATCTTCTTAAAGACTTCCAGGGTTGGGGCATTCACAACTTCTGGAGGCAACTTCTGTTCCACTGGTTAATTGTTCTAACTGTCAGGAAATTTATCCTCAGTTCTAAGTTGCTTCTCTCCTTGATTAGTTTCCACCCACAACTTTGGTGTACTTTAAAAGAGAGAGAGAGAGACTGCGTTGCTTTGCCAAGCAGCTTCGACAGATAATATTGCTTTAGCCTTTATTGAAGCAAAGTGCCCAGCACAAACTTACTATCCCATTTCTCATTTTTACAGTTGAAGATCTGTTCTGGCATCTACAAATTTACTCCCAATTTGAATTTGAACTAATGCTCATTTTTGTAAGTTACTTCATTTGCATCTACCTGCATCCTTTGAATAAGAACATCATCGTGCATGATGAAATCACATCATTTGTGTCATGCTGTAATTATCCAAATGGTATAAATCACCTCAAAAAGTTGATTCATTTCAAGTCCATTGCAACAAGATCTGTTAAGCTTAGAGTCCACTGTATGTTCTATGCTGTGCATGCATAATTTGCAAACAATTTGTCTCTAACATAACACAGTAGTATACTCATTTTTAAACTGTGGAGGACTACGTTGCAAGATTTTGGAAAATATGTATGTCAACCTATAGTTCCATTACGATTTATGCATACATTCAGAAAGTTGAATTGGATAAAAGTATATAAATATTCAAGTTTTAAAAATCTTTTAATCTATTTTAGCCCCACCACCTGACTCATCACATTCTTGCAAAATCAAATCAAATCAAATATCTTCTTACAGTATTGTCTAATCTAGCAACCATTAATCGTTCTAATTTAACTGAGGACACTATTGGCCAGGGCACTGACAGGAAAATAAAACCATGTGTTGCTATATACAGACCAGTCATCAGAAATCTCTCCCGTTTACTTGTCTCATCTTTTAAAAACTCTCCTGAATGTATGACTGACTGAAATCCTTAACAACAACTAACCAAATGCAGCAGGAATATACGAACTCCAACTCTTTGTTTTTTAAATTCCTGTTTCCTGTTATATTGACAACATTTTTCAAACATAGCCATTTTCAGGTTAGAAATAACCAGATGTCATAACATTTGAACCTAGAGAGATGCTTTTTTGTTTATTTACAGAGACGCCCTATGGGGTATCAGCTGTATTTTCTCCACATAACATTTCCTCATGTTGGAAGAAATGTCTAACTGGGACAGAAATGTCCAAGTGGGGGAAAAGACACTGGAAACATGGAGACTGCTTGGAAAGATGGTTTAATGGTGGACAGGATCACATGGTTTGAGGTCCAGGCCAAAAAGGGAAGAGATGCTGAGAGTGCCCTGGTTTTATGCCCTCTCTGAGCTTTTGACTTTGAGCTTGTATTCTGATTGGTTGTCAGACTCCCATGGGGCCATGCAGGGACAACTCTGTAGGCTGTCCTGAGTCCCAGGCTTGGTTGAGCCTTTGCTGGGTGATGATGTAATGAAAGGTCGTTTGGATTTCTATTATGGCTCTGCCTGAAGGAGGTGGGTCTTTGTTATGTAGAATAGACTGGCTCAGGCCTTAATGGCCCATTGACAAAGGGGGGGGGCTGAGTTTCTGCCTCCCTTTTAGGGGAAATATTTTGTCCATTTAATATTTCCTAAAATATTTCATTTTTCTAGGAGAGGGGTGGGTGCTGACTCCCTACACCCATGAAGAAATTATGGGATTAAGGAAGCAACCCATATTTGTTACAACCCTGAATCACTTTGGAGCCCAAATTATGGCCTTTAGACTACCAGAATTGGAAGGCTTGGTAATACTTTGAATCTTGTTTAGTTTTCAAGTCAAACAGTAGATACCTTTGAAATCTGGAAATACTAATTCAGTATAAGTAATGACTAATCTTAGTAAATAGATTAAGCACTTCTCACATCCTTAATAGTTACATGGCATGTAAAAATTAACTAGTGTTAGAACACTAATTGCTTTAAAAGGTTGTGGGTGATCTAGAAAATTCTGAGTACACCCAGAGGGGTTTTCTTCATTTGTACAGACTTCCTCATATCATTCTGGAATATGGCTCAATGGGGATATATACATATATATGATTTCTTTTATGACATGGAATAAAACATGGAGTTTGACCTTTCAATTTCAGCACAGAAGAAATGCTTCTTTGTTATTTCAATTATTGCCTGTTATTGTGCTCAGAACATGTTCTTATTTACTGTACTGGAACAAGCCTAGTATGTTGTTAAATACTTCCCCATATTTCTGCAAACAATAAGACGTTTCACTGACATAAAGTTTATCTGTGCCTAATTCCCTTTAAAGTCTGATCATTGGAGGCTTCAGCTTCTTTAATACAATCATCAATAGAGTTTTCCTGGTTCACACTGGAACTGAAGGTCTCATGAGCAGTGATTCAAGAATGCAACTCTTGATAAATTTGATTTAACAACGCAGCTACTGTACATCAGTCAGTGTTCAACTCTTAAACCTTTTTCTCCTGTCTGTGTGGCTCCTTCTCTCCTTCCTCCTTCCCTAAGTGGGAAGGACGGAACAGCTGGCACGTGTGGTTTGTTATCCAGACAAGATGGGTCTCTGACTCCTTCTGGCCATGCTGTATCTAGTCCTTAGAATCACTGCTTTCACTCTTCGAACCATCAGAAGCAATTGGAAGACAATCCACAATTGTGTTTTCTTCTGCTGATTCAGAAATGCCGAGACAAAGGGAAAACGTAATTATTCTATCTAAGCAGTTAAAAGGTTGAATACCTGTATCCATCTTATACCTTTCACTTCCGTCGTGTTTATATAGCTAGTGGGCATGCTGATGGAAAAACAGAACAGTCCTTTCTGGAGGGGGATCTTTCCCTTTGAAACTCTTCCTAGCATAGCTCCAAATCAGCAAGCAAGGTTGGGCGAAGATTTTCATGCAGAGGTTACAAGAAATGGTCATGAAAAGCCATGGTGGTACAGTGGTTAGAATGCAGTATTGCAGGCTAACTCTGCCCACAGGAGTTTTATCCTGACCAGCTCAAGGTTGATTCAGCCTTCCATCCTTCTGAGGTCAGTAAAATGAGGACCCAGATTGTTGAGGGCAGTATGCTGATGTTGTAAACCACCTAGAGCAATGGTAGTTAACCTGGTCCCTACCGCCCACTAGTGGGCATTCCAGCTTTCATGGTGGACAGTAGGGGTTTTGTCCGATACTGAAGCACTTTCCTTTTTTTAATTTAATTGACTTCCCTACTTTATAAATCATCATTACTGTGGAAACGGTGGACGGTTAGAAAATTTTACTACTAACAGCGATACAAAAGTAGGTGGTAGGTATAAAAAGGTTGACTACCCCTGACCTAGAGAGTCCTGTAAAGCACTATGAGATGGTATATAAGCTAAGAGCTAAGAGCTCTGTAGAAGCTCTGGAGAGGAGAGGGAAGGAAATGAGTTCTAAAACATGTTCATGTTCCATGAAAACAGGCTCATGCAGGGGAGGGCAGTATGTATTAAAGTTCCATGTATCACGAAAACTAAGCCAATTAACCTGATTAAACCCTTCTGCTAATTTGCCTCATCCATATAGTTGAATGGGGTAAAGGGGAAGTAAACTAACACTTCACATTCTAGAAAGATTTTCCAAAATCAGAGCCTCCATCACTGTGGCCCTTTCAGATTTCGACACCATAGTTGCCCACATACCCACACAAATAGATAAAGGACAACTCCTTTAGCTGATTTCGTCAGCTGGGGGTGGGGGTGCATGGTAAGTGTGCTGTGTGGACTTCAAAACTGAATAAATGCAAACAGATGATTAACTCTGAGGAGATTAATTTCAATGTCCTAAAGATCTCGGCTTCATTGGGAATTAGTTGGTTCTTTTCCGTCCACTTTCTCTCATGCAAACACCTTCCCTGACTATCCCTTCCAACATCTATGATCAAGAAGTCCTAGAGAAGTCCTACAACATGATGTGTACTTTCTAGGCATTACATCCCAGTGGAGTTTGAATTGTTCTATCCTCCCTAGGAAGGTGAAAAAGGTGGAAGTAGGCTTGGCCCCTTTAAATGTGTCTAGAGTGATTCTAGTAATCAATTATTGCTTCCAGAGGATGGGATGTGCATACAGTTGTGTATATGTGTGAAACAGAGAGTGAGAGAGAGATACAACGCTCTTCTATGTGTGCGGTCTGCTTTTGCACAAATAAATTCCATTTGTAGGATTTGTTCACTCCTTGTAGGACTTAATTATAACATTTATATAACATAACATTTCTGCCTATCCTTTCACTAACATTCTTCCAGCAATGAAACACAATAATATTTGGCTGAAGCTTGCAATTAAAAAAAAAAAGCAACCTACAAAGAGAAAGGAGGAAGAAAGCAAGTTTGCACAATCTTTCTCACAAGGTAAGGGATCAAAACAGTTGAAACAGCATGAAGTTATAGCTGTCGATAAGGTAATAATTGAGGAGAGTCCAAATATGCTATATCATAGATGTATGTTGCATTTATTTAATACACAGTATAAACTTGCTTAATATTTATGCTGCTACTAAATTCTTCTACAGGCAACTTCCTTAGAAGAGGCATAATAGCCTCATAAGAGCAAAAACTATTATTATTGTTGTTCATCACAAAATCAGCTAGATGTTTAGATTGTGTGGCATTTTTGGCCACCTATCAAGTCCTTCCCAAGGACCTAGGGATATAGACAGATGTTGTTTGGTGGTGTTAAGAGAGGCAGTTTGGTCTAGTGGTTAGGACACCAGGCTAGAAAGTGGTACACTTTTAATTAGAAAAAATTCTAATTTTGCTTTAGGCAATGAAAGCTTCTGTCCAACCCACCTCACAGGGTTGCTGTGGAAAAAATACGAGGAGGAGGAAGTATTAGATATGTTCATTGCCTTGAGTTTTTATAAAAATAAAGCTGGGACATAAAGTAAATAATAATAAAAGTATAGTTGCAGGATATAAGTTGTTCCAAATAAAGCTGCCTTTTGCAATTGACTGATCGTGATTTTGTCAATGCTGATAGCATTCAAATAGTGCTCCAAATGTTTTGGGATTGCATCCAAGGCACCTATTTTTATTACTATTTGTTTTCTTTTGCTACAGTTATTTCAGATATCCTGTTTTTGTTGGACTCGGTTTTTAATAACAGATTATTATTTCTTAGTTTTCAATCTTTGTATATTTGTGATCAGTAAAGAAATTTTCTTGCAATAATTCTGCAGCTGCTGGCCCTGGTTCCTCAGTCAATGGTCCTGAGGCCTTCAAGAACTCCAACATTTAGTGCAATCCTTGTTGACTCAATATGGGTTTCTGTAAAATACATCTCGCCATACGTTTATGGGAGAGAAACTGGCTCCTCTTATGAGACCTGTCCAGCAGCGGTGCGATTCACTTACCTTCCCTACCGGTTTGCAAATGTGAGTGCTCGCACGCACCACATCTGCATGCGCACCACCTTCATTATGTCGGGGTGGGTAGGCAGAGCCTCCCGCAGCTGCCACTACTAGTTTCTCCAAACCGAGAGAACCGACTGAATACCACCTCTGCTGTCTTGGATGGTTGAACCTTTTGGCATAGGTTTTATCTTATTTATTTATTTGTTTGTTTGTTTGTTTGTTTGTTTGTTTGTTTGTTTGTTTGTTTGTCAAATTTATATATCGCCCTATCTCCCGAGGGGACTCAGGGCGGTGCACAGAAATATAAAAAATATAAAACAATACAGTACAAAACAGTTAAAAATGAATTAAATTAAGGCCTGTGCTAAAATTTAGATTAGAAAAAGGGTTAAAATCAAATTAAAACTATATCCATTAAAACTAAGCAAGGCCGGCCTCTTGAAATAGATGTGTCTTTAGTGCCCGGCGGAAGAGGCGTAGGTCCATGATGATACGAAGGTCGGGGGGTAGGTCGTTCCAGAGGGCAGGCCCCGCCACAGAGAAGGCTCTCCCCCTGGGGGCCACCAGTCGGCATTGTCCGGCGGATGGCACCCTGAGGAGGCCCACTCTGTGGGAGCGGACAGGTCTAAGGGAGGTATGTGGTAGGTAGCGGTCCCACAAGTAGCCAGGTCCCGTGTCATGGAGCGCTTTAAAGATGGTTACTAACACCTTGAAGCGCACCCGGAAGGCCACAGGCAACAAATGCAGCTCGCACAGGAGAGGTGTTACATGGGAGTATCTGTTAGATCAGACAAAGGATTCCGACTCAGGCATGGTCAAAACAACAGGAACGTTTATTCACACTATTTACAACACACACAAGATTCAACTGGCAAGGTTTCTTCTCTGGCAACCTCTTATATAGAGTTACCAGGCAGGAAACTCCTAGCAATGCACTTGCAACATTGTAACTCCTTTCCAGACAGATTCCAGACAGCTCGTCTCTGTTAATCACTGCAGCTGCTGGCTCAGCTCCGGAATGCGGTGACTCATAGGTTACCAGACGAGCTGTCTGGGACATAGGCTTGGGGACTCAACACTCCTTCCCCCATAGTCAGTGCGCATGTGTCTAGGTTCTCTGTCCAACACAGTACATGCGCACGCGTAGTCGTTCAGATAGGCGGGGCGGTGTCGGGTCCGCCCTGACCGCCTTAGTTCTTGAGGAGGCTCCTCCCTGTGGGACACGGAGCCTTCGCCTACGTCATCGCGGCCTGCCCTCGTCGCCAGTGTTAGATCAGACAAAGGATTCCGACTCAGGCATGGTCAAAACAACAGGAACGTTTATTCACACTATTTACAACACACACCAGATTCAACTGGCAAGATTTCTTCTCTGGCAACCTCTTATATAGAGTTACCAGGAAGGAAACTCCTAGCAATGCACTTGCAACATTGTAACTCCTTTCCAGACAGATTCCAGACAGCTCGTCTCTGTTAATCACTGCAGCTGCTGGCTCAGCTCCGGAATGCGGTGACTCATAGGTTACCAGACGAGCTGTCTGGGACATAGGCTTGGGGACTCAACAGTATCGAGACACTCCCAGGATCCCCCGCGCGGCCGCATTCTGGACTAGCTGGAGCCTCCGGGTGCACCTCAAGGGAAGACCCATGTAGAGAGTGTTGCAATAGTCCAGGCGGGAGGTGACGAGCGCTTGAGTGACCATGCGTAAGACGTCACGATCTAGATAGGGGCGCAACTGGCATATCAGATGCATCTGATAAAAGGCCCCCCTGGTCACGGCTGCCACATGGTCATCCAATGACAGCCTTGAATCAGAGCATACAGGCTCCACAATCACATCAAGGTAGTGCCTTAATATATTATTATTATTTAGTTAGTTTATATGCCACCCAACTCATAGCATTTGTAAAGCCATTCTGACACTTTAAACTTGGATCTTTGAAGGTTTTTATTTATCTTTGGCAACATGTGTAGGTTGCAGGAGTGGTATTCATTTACCTTCCCTAACGGTTCGCAAATATGAGCGCATGCACTCAGCCTTCCACACATGCACTTTGGCTAAAAAAAGGGCCTATTTGGGATGTCACAGAGCCGGGGCGGGTGGGCAGGGCCAACCGCAATTTTCACTACCGATTCAGGCGAACCAGTGTGAAGCAGCAGACTACCACCTCTGGTAGGTTGTAACAATACAATGGATGTATCTGAAGCTCTCTCCAACAGTTTGCTTTTCCCCCCCCAACTCTGTCTAAGATAAAGTAATAAATTCATTGTAGAGCAAATCCTATCAGATTCCCAATTGTTGTTGTGATGAAGAAAGACGCACAGGCAGGAAAAAGTTTACTGGGAAGGCACCCCGAACAGCTCTTGGGAGCCCCCTTTTATTGTCATACACCGTTTACGTGGCAGAAGCTGATTCATTGAGCAAAGTACACTTGTACTGATGAGCTAAACAAAACTCATGGCTACTGATTGGCTAAACAATGGGTTTCTGCTGCAAGCGATGTGATGTGCCTATGTGCCAAATCTCATGCCTACACCTCATGAGGAAGGATCATTATGTGAACTTTTGCACTCCTCAGCGTGGTTTGCCAGCTACTGAGAAAAGCAATTATCCCCACCTAAATCACTTCATATGCAAAGGTGGAGAAGTTGAAGGAGGAATGAGCAAGGGACCACTGCCTTAACTGCACAGCCATTCTTGCCACAGAGCAGGAAGCAAAGCACCTACACATTTTCTAATGAGCAAAATTAACTCTGCCTTTCCTGAACCAATTTGCACAGCCGGAAGACTCAGTCACCTCTCACTCTAAACAAGGCGGAACTGAGGAATTGCTTGTTCTTTCTGGCCATTCTGTGAATGTTATTGGACTGTTTTTTTAATTATACTACTACGGTTTAGGCTGGATAGCTGAATTACTTTCACTTCTGAATTTTATCACTCTGCTTTTTTTACTTTTCTTCATTATATTAGTTTTGTGTATTTATCTTTTTTTATTGTTGTATACACTGTCAAATGCAACCGATGTATTATAGCCATTCATTCCTGCTGAAAACTAAGTTGAAAATTACCTCTTTCCCCCACACCCCAACCCCCATCACAATGGATTATGGGAGTATGTTACTCCATATTGCATATCAAGCTCTTTTGTTTTAATCATTTTAATCATATATTATGATGCAATCAAGATCATTTCTGCTCTAAAGTCTCCTTGGCAAAACTTCTTTTTCAGAGCCTTTGTTTAGCATAACTATTCCCAAACATGCATTAATGTTACCTTTCTCATTACCTAGCCTAATGTCTAATGGGGAATGGACTTTTGCTCTTAATAATGTTACACTCCCTGAATTCTAAAATGAAAACACTCTTCAAGTTCCATCCAGTCTCCAGTTAAATATTTTGCATTCTCATTGTGTAGTACTTGTAAATCCTGGTATTATGTGGAAATGATTGCTTTCATTTAATACATTCTTCAAAGAGTCTATGGAGATGTCTACGATATCAGAATGTTATTTCTGAACCTTAATTATAATTTTAATCAACTGCAATTTTCCATTTGTTTGTCCTGTAATGCTAATTATTTTTGGCTGTCATGAAGCATTGGGAATGATGCTTAATATTAGTAACATTTGTTGTTAAGCAACTTTGCGCATTGCTGCCCCTGTTTAAATGGCAGAAATAAAAAACAACAACACTTATTTCTGGTTTTTGAAAAGCCCCTATGGAAAAGTGAACTATTATTTGAGGCTTTTCCCCAGAATCCCCTAACACATATTTATTTTTGTCTAGATTTATTTATTCAGTTTTGTTCCCGTGATTTTACAAAACGGGTTTAGAGAATTGGGCTTAGAAAGCTACCGGATTAGAAGTTACCTTGAAACTGTATAGAAAAGGTAGCTCACCCATGAGACAACTGAATTGCCACACAGAATGAATGAGCAAAGTAAAAAGTAGTCTAAGAGGAGAGAAATATATATTTTACTGTAACTACCAGGCCAATTTCCATACATCTTAGCAAATGCAAGCCTACAGTGAAGAGTTAATATTCCCTTCTTTCTTGGGGTGAATTTCTTGTAGGCGATGAAGGTCACAGAAGCCACGTACAGATGGGATGGGATGGGATAGGATGGGATGGGATGGGATAGAATAGAATAGAATAGAATAGAATAGAATAGAATAGAATAGAATAGAATAGAATAGAATAGAATAGAATAGAATGGACCTTGGAGGTCTTCTAGTCCAACCCCCTGCTTAGGCATTATTTAATGGATAAATGATGGATGGATGGATGGATGGATGGATGGATGGATGGATGGATGGATGGATGGGTGAGTGGATAAATGTATCGTCTGCAATATGTTAGCCAGATTTCTGAAGGTTTTCTTGTATTTTGCCTTCAAATTAATTAAAACTCTGCTAAAATTGAAGCATTTAGTGATGGGCAATGGATGTTCTGCAAACTGTTTCCAAATTTCTGAAAATTATTTGGTTCAAGAAGTATCCTGTCCTCTTTAGGCAATGGATTCCAAAGCAATAGAGATCTTTTTTTAGACTTGGATTAAGAGTGAAGACAATATTTTAGTGGATTTAAATAGGACCATTGCAGAATAAATACAAGAATGTAGTCTTGTTTCTTGTTTCCACATTGGCTTTAGAACTACTTTGGAGCAGATTTGAGTTCTAATTAGGGTGCTCGACAGAATTGCATGAATCTCTGCTTATGCTGCCCCAGTCTTAAGTGGCTGTCTCTTCATACATACATATTATGAAGGAAGCAGTAGGGAGTAGAGTAACAATATATACACAAATTGGAAAATGTTTTTTTACAATTGATGGAAGGTGACAGATATTGCTGGTGGCGTGCCTTAATAGTACTATATAAATAAGAAAAACACCTTGCTTATCGAACTTATAAGCCAGCCATTTTAATGAATGCCTTACACGTCCTTGCTTGTGAAGAGAATGACATCTGGCATGGTGCTGTGCCAGGATTAGGGATGCTTGTCCTGTCAACTTGGTTATTTTAACAATAGCACTTTATAGCATTTGTTGTGCTCTGTTTCAGATATTTCGTGTTTTTTCCTGCTTTGCAAATTGCCTTGTCAGAAAGCTATGTACAGACTTAGTAAATACCCTTGTTGTTCAGCTGCAAAAGTTCTCTAGCTACTTCCTTATTTTTAAACAATTTCCATTCTCTAGTACTTCACACTAATCCCCTAAACCAGTGATGGCTAACCTTTTTTGGCGCATGTGCCAAAAGTGGGGGGGGGGGTCATGCATGGGCATGCCACACCTATAATGCTATGTGCATGCCCCCTGCTTTTGGCACGCTTTTTTCACCCTCCCCAGGCTCTAGAAGCTTTCTAGGAACCTGGGGAGGGTGAAAACAGCCTCCCCCCCACCTCCAGAGGCTTCAGGAGCTCCCCTGAAGCCTCCAGAGGGCGAAAACAGCCTCAAAAGAAAGCCTAAATCAGCTCGCCAGCACACACACGTGCTGGAGCTAACAGGGCAATGCCTCGCGTGCCCTAAGAAATGGTTCCGCATGCCACCTGTGGCACCCATGCCATAGGTTCGCCATCACTGCCCTAAACCTTCCCTTTTCCAAACAACATAATTTTTACATATGCTTATTTCTTTTTTCCCTCTTAAATTTTAATTGAGTTGGAAAGGAAGTCACAATTAGCATTACACTGAGGAGAGAGTGTTGAATTCTTTTCCCCACATGCATTGGGAACAAAAATCTTTCTCCTAGAATTTAAGCTGAGGGAAGAGAGAGAATCCCAAAGTTGCTTTGGGTTGCAGAAGTCTGAAAGCAGAGTTCTTACTTCATCTGCCCCTTGGAACAAAACTGTAGCTATGCGGTAGTTCACAGAATTGTCAAGTTTACATTCAAAAATCGAAAGAAAAACTCAGTTCTGAGGAAACCACAAAGATTCCTCCCCAGTGCTATTCATTTTCAGTGGTTATTTCAAAGAATTCAGCAGGAACTGGCTCTCCCCCCCCCTTTTTTTTTTTTTTTAGGTTTGCAGAAGATAAAGACCCTGCTTGCAAAAGCTTAACCTTCACATTTTTAAGAAATTCTGAGTTTTCTCAAACATTCCTACTATGCTGGCTGGCCTTCACAGAGTCAGTTACCTGGAGAGGGCATACTAGCAAAGACAAACAATTTGGTTTCCTTTCAGTGAATGTTAATGCATAATATTGCATCCAGTTTTGGTCACCACAATGTAAAAAAATGTTAGAGTCTAGAAAGAATGCAGAGAAGAGCATCTGAAACACTTGAAGAACAGTTGGTGGAATTGGGTATGTCTAGTTCAGGGGTCAGCAATCTTAAACACTCAAAGAGCCACAAAGGTCCTAAACGAAAGCCCCCTATTCAATTCTAGAGCCCACCAAAAATCCGGTTTCCCCCACCATAGAGTCTCCTCCTAGCACGGCATCCTTTTTCCTCTACCTGTCCTAACCGAAAGCCCTATCAATTGTGGAGTCAACTGGTGATAGGGAGCCACAGCAGAGTGATGAAAGAGTCACATGCGGCTCCAGAGCGGCAGTTTGCTGACCCTTGGTCTAGTTTAATGAAAAGAAGGACTGGGGGTAACAGATAGTAGCGTTCCAATATCTCAGGGCTGCCACAAAGAAAAGGGAGTCAAGCTATTCTCCAAAGCACCTGAAGTCAGGACAAGAACCAATGGGGGGAAACTAATCAAGAAGAAGCAACATGGAACTAAGAAGAAATTTCCCAACAGTTAGAACAATGGAACAACTTGCCTCCAGAAGTTGTGAATGCTCCAACACTGGAAGTTTTTAAGAAGAGCTTGGACATCCATTTGTGTGAAATTATATAGGGTTTCTTGCCTGAGCGGGGGATTGGACTAGAAGACCTCCAAAGTCTTTCTAACTCTGTTATTTTATTCCATTCGATTCGATTCAGCACGAAACATTTGCTTATCTGTTTGTAATTCATTTTATTTGCAAATAAGCCTGTATATATATTTTAAAAAAGCTATAGGCAAAGCAAATAGACTGCTATAACAGATAGACAAGCAGCATAATCCTGCAGCAGTTTCCTATACAATTAACTTCAATCTTGAAGGCTATATTCAGATTTTAACTGGTTTCGTCTAAAACCGCTCCGTCTCTTTTCTTCATTTCCTCCATTTCCTTCAGAGATCACTTTCAACTGTGCAGCAAAAACTCACAGGCCATCAAGAAAGGCTTCCACAATTAGTAAGACATGTCCGCCTCCTGAAGCTCCTGGACAATTGAACCAAACCAATATATGCCTGCCCTCTATTTAATAATAATAATAATAATAATAATAATAATAATAATAATAATAATAATAATAATAATAATAATAATAATAATAATAATAATAATAATAATAATAATAATAATAATAATAATAATAATAATAATAATTTAATTTGTAAAACCGCACCCTCTCCCCACAGGGACTCGGGGCGGTGCACAGGTAGAATAAAAACCAAATACATACAACAATTCTAAAAACAAATTAAATATAACCTGCGCTAAAATTCCCATTAAAACTAAATAATACTAATTCCCCATAAAACCCCAGAGGCAGAGAGACTCATCCTAGGCCGGCCAGACAGAAAAAGTGAGTCTTTAATTTAAGACGGAAGGAGCGGAGGTCCGTGGTCGTCCTGATATCGGGGGGGAGGTCGTTCCAGAGGGCCGGGCCCGCCACAGAGATAGCCCTTCCCCTGGGTGTCGCCCGCTGACAGTGTCTAGTGGACGGCACCCGAAGAAGTCCCTCTCTGTGGGAGCGAATCGGCCGCGAGGATGTATGAGGCAGGATCCGATCCCGCAGATAGCTAGGTCCCGAGCCATGGAGCGCTTTAAAGATGATAATTAACACCTTGAAGCGCACCCGGAAGACGACAGGTAGCCAGTGCAGCTCGCGCAAGAGCGGTGTTACATGGGTAAACCTAGCGGTTCCCATAATTGCTCGCGCGGCTGCATTCTGGACTAGTTGAAGTCTCCGGGTGCACCTCATGGGGAGCCCCATGTAGAGAGAGTTACAATAGTCCAGTCGGGATGTCACGAGCGCATGAGTGACTGTGCGCAGGGCATCCCGATCCAATAGGGGGCGCAATTGGCGAACCAGGCGAACCTGGTAAAACGCCCTCCTGGCCACGGCTGTCACTTGATCTTCCATGGACAGCCGGGAATCCAGGAGGACACCCAAATTGCGCGCCCCATCCACAGGGGCAAGATGTTCGCCCCCTATGGCCAGCGATGGAGTGAGCTGGTTGAATCGGGCAGCCGGAAACCACAGCCACTCGGTCTTGGTCGGGTTGAGCCTAAGTCCGTTACTTCCCATCCAGATCCGCACGGCTTCCAGGCACTGGCACATCACCGCTACGGCATCGTTGGGGTGGTTTGGGGTAGATATATACAACTGAGTATCATCAGCGTATAGATGGTATTCTACCCCAAAACCACGGATGATCTCACCCAGCGGCTTCATGTATGTGTTAAACAGGAGAGGCGAGAGGACCGACCCCTGAGGCACCCCACAAGTGAGTGGTCTCGAGGTCGACCTCTGCCCCCCTGCCAACACAAATTGCGATCGGCCAGAGAGGTAGGAGGAGAACCACCATAAGACGGTGCCTCCCACTCCCAACCCCCCCCAGCCGATGCAATAGGATATCATGGTCGATGGTATCGAAAGCCGCCGAGAGGTCTAATAGGACCAGGATGGAGGAACAACCCCCATCTCTGGCCCTCCAGAGATCATCAACCAACGCGACCAATGCCGTCTCGGTGCTATGCCCGGGCCGAAAGCCGGACTGGCGCGGATCTAGATAGTCAACTTCCTCCAGGTGACGGGGAAACTGTTGTGCCACCACACTCTCAACAACCTTCGCCACAAAGGGAAGGTTGGAGACTGGACGGTAGTTGTTTAAAAGAGCTGGATCCAAAGAGGGCTTCTTAAGGAGGGGCCTCACCATCGCTTCTTTTAGGGAAGCAGGCAAGGAACACTCACTTAAGGATGCGTTGACAACCTCTTGGAGCCAGCCTCGTGTCACCTCCCAGGATGCCAGTACAAGCCAGGAGGGGCACGGGTCCAATAAACATGTGGTGGCTCGCAGTCGCCCACGTAACCTGTCCATATCATCGGAAGTAACGGAGTCAAACTCCTCCCAAACAAGATCTGTCTCGTGGCATCCCGCTGGGCCATCAATGGAGGGTAACCCGTTTTGTATCTGAGCGGTTTTCTCCTGCAGAAAAGTCACAAATTCCTCTGCTCTACCCTGTAACAGGGCTTCCCGCTTTATCATAACTTGAATCTGTTTCCCCAATTTTTCTCTAAAAATCAGTTCAGTCCAACCACCTTCCACTTCTCAATGAAAGTTGCAACATCCTTCGAAAATACTGACTGGGAAAAGATTCATTAAAATAGCATCCACAAATAATTTGTAGCCACAGCTTAGAAGAAATGTGCAAGCAGGTTAATTATTCACACATATCCTGTGGTTGCTCTAATACAAATGTCTATTAAATCTGTGGAAACATGCACCTGCTGTTTCAAAGAGATTGGGTATATTCCTCTGTCACAGAAAATACCTTGGGATAATTAAAAATTGCCAACATCTTTGAAATGCCATCCTTTAGCTAAAAACCATTAAAAAAAAAACATCTAAACATGTATTCCTCTTCCCCTGCTTAAAGTCATATTCTTAAATGCAACTTTGCAGCTATTTGACTTTTTGGAGAACCGTAAAGAAATCTAATTTTTTATCTGTCTTTGTACTGCTTTTAAGGAAAAATGTCAGTCCTTAAAGAAATAAAAGCAAAGCTCATCCTATCTGTTATGTTTTAGCTGTCAATAAATACACTAAAATATTTGTTTGCCTTTTTTATCTGTTGTTACTAACACACATTTTTTTCTACCTTCCTTAAATAAAAACATGACTAGCATATCTGTTTACTTCATACTTGAATGTTAAATGTGGGTTTTCAATATTGGTGTCAAGTAGCTAAGTTCTTTTCCCCACCTATCTTTGATTTTTTTTTAAAAAATGCATCTGTCTGACTTGTGCTGATAACAGTCAAAAAGCGGCATTTTTAAAAGCCATTCTAAAAAAGGGATTGTTTTTAGTGATGCTTTGCTAAATAGCAAAGCAGAACAAATGTTTAAGCGTAGTCAAGAACCCACATGGGGTGCTTCAGATATTTCGAGATGAGCAGCATGGACTACCCTTGACCTCTACTCCATCCAGACATCGTTATTGCCATCTCTACAAACCCCTGCATTAGGAGTCAGTATTTATGTTCAAAGAAAATGAAGCCATCACGGAAATAAATGTAATTGCCCCAAATTTCAAATATAGCAACTTAGGGAGCTGCCAGAAACATTGGTCGCTGGGGCAAAAGGAAACTGATTTTACCACAACCAAATAAAGCAGGAATGCAATCAGGGTGGCAGCATCAGATAGCTCCGAGTGCATGCCATCATGGCGATGCCTTCTGAAGAAAGAATTCTTCGTGATTCGAATACAAGACAATACAAAAAGAGATCCCTCTCATGTTACTTTATCTAAAATAATCTCAAGGGTTTGAGTCGTGTTGTTCAAGGAGTTAGATACTTTTTTTTTACAAATATTCCTGCCTATTTGGTTTTTGCAATATATGAGAAGATGCTGTTACTGTCCAGGATACTATTACTGCCATTGGAATACAAGAAAATATTTTGTAGGCTGGACAGTTCTCCCCCTCCCCAAATCATACCACATTCCTGATTTCTGAAGGCATTTCTGGTCTTGCTTGGGAGAAAGTGGCACAAGGGTTTTACCTCAAAAAAGGTGACTTTCAGAGACATATTTAAACTCTTGTCAAGAAATATTACACCTGTCAATTGTTGTCTCACATGTAAAGTGCTCAATGCCAGCTCTTGGCATATGTGTAGCATTTTGTTAACCTTGTTCTCTCTTTATACATTGGACCATGTTAAAACAGATTTAAATGAAAACAGTATTTTGATGACATCTTGCCCTTCTGTATAATAAACTAAAGGATTTGTTTGCAAGTGCTTTACCCAGATATAATTGTGTAGGATTATGAGCCAAAGAAGCATCAGCAAGTGATTACATGCAATATTCATGTTTCAATCAAGATGGTTGCCATAATATAGCCAGGAATATTAGCATCCACCTCTACTAACTTTCCTGATGTAGGGTTATAACCAGGCCAGCTCTAAACTAAGGCCAAATAGATCTTAGGGTTGCCAAATTTTAGGGGGCACCAAAACTGAAAAGTCTTCCAAAATCACAATTAAAAAGTGAAAAGCAGGAACACCACACTGTCAAGTGTTAAACACACCCGATCAAGTATTAGATATAATTTTGCAGAATTGCTGCCATGTGACAATAATTAGTTCCAATGGAATTGAAATTGTATACTGGGTAAATAGGATGAAAATGTTTGAGAAAAGGGAAAAAAATGGCTCAGCTGAAAATCATAAGAGTAGCTCAAAAATTCAAATAAACAAGAAACGCTGAATCTTTTCGAAATTCCTAACAAAACCAGAAGGTGAGCCAAGCTATTTGGGACACCAGAGTATGACTTTGCTTAGGATGTCAAAATGTCTAGAGCCAGCCCTGGTTATGACTTCTAGGTTCAATGCCTCCTTTCTCACATCACAATGTTTTCCTGTCCGCATAAGTCCCACAAAGGAGCCCAGCCTGGAAGGGTCCCTTTTTAATTACAAAGTGCAGACAGAATTACATGCTACTCAGTATGGCCATTTGTTACTTATAAGTCAGTGCTGAGATTTGTACAACTCACCTAGCGTTTTCTGCAGATGCTGACAATAGCGTATGTATGGTAACAACTCATTGCAGAAACCTCCATCTAAATCCGTATTTCTCAACCGCAACAACATTAAAGTATGTGGACTTCAACTCCCAGAATTCCCAAGTCAAGTTGGGTCAATCCAGCTTAAAGCTACTGATACTGAAAACTACTGGTTCAGATTAGGGTTGGTTTAATTCAGTGGTGGGAATCAAAAAAATTTACTATCAGTTCTGTGGGCGTGGTTTTGTGGGTGTGGTGTGGCTTTGTGGGCACAGCTTTGTGGATATGGCAGGGGAAGGATACTGCAAAATCTCCATTCCCTCCCCACTCCTGGGAGAAGATTACTGCAAAATCCCCATTCCCTCCCTACCCACTAACCTGCTTTCCAGCGCCAGTTTCCTGTTCAGGGCAACAAAAGATCAGATGGGAGGCTGGGATGAAGCAGGGGTGGGGCCAGCCTATTTGCCGGTTCTTCAAACTATTCAAAATTTCCGCCACCGGTTCTCCAGAACCTGTCAGAACTGGCTGAATACCACCTCTGGTTTACTTCAATCTTTTATACATTTTGTCTTTTAATTATGAATCTATAAATAGTGTTAGTAGAAGGCAGGAACTAGTATAATGCACTTTCCAGGAGCACCATAGTGTTGTAGGATACCATATACAGATTCCCAAATTATTTGGGTTTGGTTTTTTTATGCTTTACACCTTACAAATTGGCAGGATGTTTTGGACATTAAAAAATGGGGAAAGGGTTACAATCTGTCATATATAGGATACCCTGAAAACATCTAAATGACTGAAAATATTACCATCTCTGACTATATATAGTGCTATGTAAATGTAAAGGCTAGCTAAATTTGCAGGTTTAAGGAGCTGTGGGGGGTGCAGTAGTTAGAAGTAGTATTGCAGGGTAATTCTGCCGTCTACCAGAAGTTTGATTCTGGCCAGCTCAAGGTTGACTCAGCCTTCCATCCTTCCAAGGTTGGTAAGATAGGCACCCAAATTGTTGGGGGCAAGAAGCTGACTCTGTAAACCACCTTAGAGAGAGCTGTAAAGCACTCTGTGAAGTGGTATATAAGTCTAAGTGCTATTGCTATTAAGAGGAAATAATGGACTATAAGTAGCCCCAATTTGATCTCTTTTTTAAAAAAAATGAATTGTAAAGGTTAAAAAAAATCTACTCTTGACATCCCTGTAGTATCCTGGATGTCAGTACAGAAGATAATTCAATTTAATTCAGTTTATTTTCCCCGTCCTCTCTGTACACATTTTTCAACTGAACAGATATTTCCAGTCTGGCGATTCCTGATCTCCCATAGAGCCTCAGGCCTGCTCGGCTTCTGAGTTTAGGCAAGATCAGCCAGATACTGCCACCTGCTGAAGCTGATGGGTTGAACAAAAGCTTATATTCGCTTTGTATAGCACTGTTAGAAGCCATATTTTATTACATTACTGGCAGTGAATTTGTATCAGTACCTTACCATTTATCGCCAATAACAGAAAAGGAATGTAGCACATGAGTGAAAAGTTGATTTCTCAGTGTGCTGAACTTGCCAATGTTCCTAAAAATGCTGTATTATCAGGCTGGTAGCGTCATCATACCTATCGGTTTGCATTTATCATTTATCTGGTAATTTCAGTGTTCCTTCCAGCAAAATAATTCAAGTCTTATTTTATCCACTGTAATTTGAACATTTTGGACAGGAAAAAATACAGGGAAGATCTGCTTGATGCAGTCCTAAGACAGATTTCATACTCTAAAATGAGGGAAGATTGCCTGAAAGATTACCTGACAGGGCCAAGCAAACGTCTGATTATAGAATGGGAGGGGATTTGAGGAATGAAAAGCAAACACATTGGAAGCAATTGGAGAAAGGTTGCATTTTTATTCTCTGCTTTTGCTCTCAAATACTGGGCACCTTTGAAGTAATATTGCCAAGGATATTGCATAGGCAATTTTAAACTTTTGGGGGTGGTGTGTTTTTTTAAAAGAAAATCTCTGCAAGCTACCCAGAATCCTGTACTTAAATTGACCTAGAAATCGTGCACAATAAGTATATGAACATCAGAAAGAATAATGAATAGGATTGATCCTAGATAAATATCATATATGTTTTATTTATTCATTGTTCCTTTAGCCATTCTTGGCCTCTGGCAATTATCTGGCCTACAGCCTGCAGTTTTCTTGACAAGATTTTCAGAAATTGTTTGCCCTTGCCTTCTTCCTAGAACTAAGAGTGATTGATAGGTCCAGGGTCACCCAGCTGGAATTAGAACTCCTGGTTTCTAGCCTGATGTTTTTTATCACTGCATGAAGTTGGCTCTCCTGGTATAGGATAGGTAAGCTAAATTACAGAGTTATACTGTGGGTAAGATGGGTGGCCATCAGTGGTGAAATTCAAATAATTTAACAACCGGTTCTCTGCCTCAATGACCAGTTGGTTAGGTGTGGCTCGGTGGTCAGGTGACTAGGTGGGCATGGCCAACTCAATGTCACTCACGTCGATGGGCATGTCACCTTAGCTGTTACAATGTAATAATGGTTAACCAGAGAGGAAGTTTCTGTAGGCAGGGCAATAAAGATTAGGCTAGAAACAACACCAGAATGTTTCCTTCCTGCCTTCCTTACAGGATTAGCCCTGTAAAGTGGAAAAAAACAAAATGAGATTTCTTTCAACAACCTGTTCTCTGAACTGTTTAAAAAGTTAACAACCAGTTCTCCCAAGTAGGTGTGAACTGGCTGATTCCCACCACTACTGGCCATTGAATTTGAACAAAGGAACAAACAAACAAACGTAAGAATGAGAGAGAGAATGAATGAATGAATGAATGAATGAATTCACCCTATTTTCTCAGGCCTTTAAAAGAGCATTTTAATTTGCTTTTCAATGGCTTTACACATTTTGATTCTTCTATTAGCCCTCTGTTTTTACCTCCATTTTATTTCAGGTGTAATACCTCATCGGTTTCTACTCTGCCTTGAAGATTCTACATAAAAATCCCACAAAGAAATTAAAAAATATATTATTTATATCTGTACTACTGGTATTACTGCATCATTATGGCACTTAACCCAGTATAACTGAAGCACAAGTCCTTGTCTGAAGGTATCCAAGTACAAAACCAGGGAATACTTGGTAGGTACATATCAAATTGATCACCATATGTGCACTTCATAACTGTCAGGCCGGTAGGAAGCGCTAGAGAAGAAATCATATTTTTAATCAACGAAGAACAGTCCATCTCTAGTTTGCAACTCCTGTTTGCTTAAAGGTTTTGAGGGACCAGTGTTTACTCTGCAACTCTTTATAGGTTGTAATTTTTCCCTTTTGTATAAGAAATGTATCCTTTCCTGCAAGATAATCTCATGGGGAAAAAACTAGGATCAATGCACAGTTTCCTTTATGCTTTCCTAACTGCCTTGTAAATATCACAACCAAATTTCAACCCCTCCTTTCACAATCCCTACCCAAAATTCCCCAGCTTGATTTTCATATATGGTACATGCCCCTTTCCCTAGTAGTGTCCTAAAAATAAAAGCAATGTCATTGAGCAATAGGCGAAAGTTCTAACTGCCTAAAAGAAATGAATCCCACCAAACATTAATAGGGAACATTTCAGATTTTGTGGGGAAAGCAGCAGTCAGCATAATAGGTTGACACACACATTGTATGTTCCATCTGTAACATATGAAACGTAGTGCTCTTGTAGATCCAGTTCTGGTGAGATGCTGAGAATTTTAGTTAGAAGGCACCAGCCTGCTCTGTCCTGAAATTTCCAGGTTTCCCTAGAACAGAGGAATGGCTGATGAAACCCACCTGTCACATGAGGCAGATGTCCCGTGTCTCTGGCATTCAAGAAATTCCTACAAAAATTGAAAACACATTTTCCTTATTTGGCTTTAAAAATTCTTCGCAGGGTAAAAACCTTGAAGTTTAGATACGAAGATAAAACTGTTTCCACTTACATTTTCCAAAGTAAGTAGATCACTTTAGCTTGCTTTTTAAATTCCTTCCTATGACCTTTGCTCCGTAGTATTGCAGATTACTTGTGATCTTTTATTTGACCTTGAATAAGAATGATGGGAAGGAATGTTTTAGTTATTTACAGACTGTACCCTTGGCAACTGACCAGCAGCTATTCTAAGTTCTGCATTAATGCAGACCAGCCTTTTGTGTAAAGCTTTGTTAAGTTTTTCAAATATTTACATCTGTAAGCAAATTTATACTTCAGCACAAATGAAGGTTTAGTTATCTTCCTCTATGCAAAGTTTATCGTTATTTTTTTATATCCCCACACTGATCAGCTGTGTCATTCGGCTCCTGCAATATTTCAGACGTCCTTTTTTTATGAAATTGCCCATGTAAATGCCATACAAATATGCACATTAACTCAAACAAAGGGACATAAAATGATGACAGACCTTGATGTGCAAGAAGTCACGCAGCTTGGCTGGAGAAATGAGAACGGCCAACTGTACCACTGTACAATCTGGGTTTGGCAAAAAACATCTTGTGATAAAATGTAGGCCAAGATACCTATTTTCATAAAGTCTTCAACTCTTGTTTATCTATGTGAGGCAACCTATATGTGAAGCGGTCATTTCAGGCTGTAGATTTTGGCTGTCCAAACAGAGTCATAATTTGAAATTATGTTTTATTGCTGGGCATGAGAAAAGGAGAATGATGGGGTTGCTGTTGCTTTTGCCCCTGTCTCATATGCTGAGGTCATCTGGCCAGCTTTGAGTATGATGCCCTGAGCCGAGAGTAGTGAAGAGAGTGGAACTCAGTGCCTCTATCTTAGCAAGGCCTTTAGGAATTGTAGCCCACAGATGGTGTATTTAGAGGACAAAAAAAATCTGAATATGGACTGCTGTGATTTCTTTTCTAAAATCTTTATTTTTTTCTGGTTTCTCTCCCAAAGCATACCACAGGTAGTCCTTGACCTATGACCACATTTGAGCCCAACATTTATGTGGCTAAGTGAAACATTTGTTAAGTGTATTTTGTCGCATTTTATGGCCTTTCTTGCCACAGTTATGAAATGAATCACTGCAATTATTAAGTTAATAATGTGGTTACTAAGTGAATTTGGCTTCTCCATTGATTTTGCTTGTCAGAAGGTCGCAAAAGGAGATCACATGTTACCCTGGAGCACCCTGTCATGAATAAATATGAATCACTTCCCAAGCATCCAAATGTTGATCATGGGGAAGCTACAATAGTCATAAGTGTGAAAAATGGTCATAAGTGACTTTTTCCAGTGCCGTTGTAACTTTGAACGGTCACAGAAAGAACTGTTGTAAGGCAAGGACTACCACTATACTGTTAAAGCAAATAGTATAAGGTTTGCTTTTGTAGTACGAAAAGTTGCTCTTTCCCTTTATTTTTATGCACCGCTCCGAGTCCCTTTGGGGAGAGGAGGCGGTATATAAATAAAATATAATAATAATAATAATAATAATAATAATAATAATAATAATAATAATAATAATAATAATAATAATAATAATAATAATAATTTGACTGGGCACAATTTCTAGGTAGTGACACAATTCTTGATTTGGGTTCAGTTCCCAGATAAGGCCCTCCATTTTCTTCTCTAAGAATGAACTGAATGTGGTAACTATTAGCATATTGCATGAAGTAAGCCATTATGTCGAGACGGAATATGGCTTTTTTTGGTTCAGTTATATGACAATAGGAACTGTGTTTTGTTAATCTGAAGATACGATAAACAAAAATACAAAAATACAAAAATAGCAACCTAGGAGTCACAAGCAGCCTGTCAGTAGCCTTTGGAAGGGAGCTGCGAATTAGAGGACAGTTCATGCTACATGTCAGGAATTTCACAAGCAGAAACAAAATTTGGAATTCTCCCGTTGAGGCTTTAAAGCAACCGGATCATATCCCTTTAACAATATTCTGTTCCATTCACTCCCTTCTTTCTTGATTTTCTCTCCCCACCCAACAGACCTCTAGAATTCCATGTGTAGTGAGAGGCCCAGCCTATTTGGGGTTGCTTTTTAGTTTATATTCTTTTAATTATGCCTTTCCTAAGGAATGTATGTACTTGAATCATCTACATACAGGTAATCCTTGACTTGCAATCAGCTGTTTAGTGACCATTTGAAGTTAAAATAGAATTGAAAAAAATGTTCATCCTTACAACCATTGCAGAATCCCTATGGTGACCTGATCAAACTTTGGATGCTTAGCAACTGGCTCATATTTGTAACGGTTGCAGTGTCCCAGGGTCATGGGATTCCCCTTTTGCAACCTTCTGACAAGCAAGGTCAATGGGGAAGCCAGATTCATTTAATAACTGGGTTATTAACAACAGCAGTGATCCACTTAACAACTGTGGCAAGAAAGGTCGTAAAATGGGGCAAAACCCACTAATCTTACTTAGCAACAGAAATTTTGGGCTCAATTGTCGTAAGTCAAGGAGTACCTGTAGAGTTCACTCAAGTTTGCTGATATTTCCTTCTTTTACACGAAGGTGCTGTTTTGCTTATGTGGTATTCCACATTCAAATACTGAGTTGGCTCAGAGACGATGGGGGTGCATCCTGGATTTTCATCACAAATATTACAAGAAAACAAATGACGTTGGGAAATATTTAATTAAAAAGGTAACGTCCTTTTTTAATGAAACAATACTTAAAAACCAGTAGAAGATAATAGCCCTCCAGCAAATGCCCAGCTTGATTTGATCAAAGCCTCTTTATTTATTTCTATTTAGTCGTCTAAGTTTTCTTGCTGAAGATATTAAGACTTTTACTTGCCTTCTTTTTTCCAGCGGTCAATAAGAATCTGCCAGTCACTCGATGGAGCTCTTGGGGCCTTTAGAAATTAGAAAGGTTGGTCCTTTAGACTACAAATTTTTCTTTTGGATCTCTTTAAAAGTATTATTAGTTGATGCCTGAAGAGAAGAGATAGATTCTGAGTTGGCCTCTGACTTCTAGTTGACAATAAATGTCCATTTGAGCCCAACATTTATGTTGTTAAGTGAGAAATTTGTTAATTGAATTTTGCCCCATTTTACGACTTTTCTCCCCACAGTTAAGTGAATCACTACAGTTCTTAAAATAGTAACATGGTTGTTAAATGAATTTGACTTCCCCATTAACTTTGCTTGGCAGAAGGTCACAAAAAGGGGATCTCGTGACACTGAGAATATGATAAATCAAACATCTGACTGTAAATCACATGACCATGGAAATGCTTCAATAGTCATAAGTCACTTTTTTCAGTGCTGCTGTAACAGTCACTAAATGAACTGCTGTAAATTGAGGACTACCTGTAATCTATAACCATTTTGGACCAAGCCTTCAAAATGACCTATGATAAAATATTAAAGCATAATTTTAAGCACATAATAACACTGACAACAGCAACAAATGACTATGTCATTTCAGAACTGAGGTGACCAATAATTATTTATGTATGTATTTGTTTTCTCTAGGTCTCTGAAATGAAGAGGACAATTTAGGTCCCTAGACAGCTATAACTCATCAGAAAGAGATGGCTGATAAGGGCTTCCATAAAAATATCCCCATCTCATTGCAGAAACCACAAGACAGCCAAACTTAGTTCTCAGCCACCACATTCTTTTTTAGCCACCACAGAGAGAGAATACAACTACTAAAATATCATAAGGTCAAAGAAGTTTTGTTTTAATTGTCCTGTATTATTTAGAGATTTTTATAGAAAGGCTGCAGGTTTACATTTTCTCACCATATTTTTTTCCATTTCTTTTTCCCACCCTAAGCATTGAAAATGCATTAAAGGGAGAAACGGAATTGATCTTGGTGTCCTTTGCATGTTAGTAGTTAGCGTTGTCCCAATGGAAGCATCCTACAACAAACAACCATATCCCCTAGTACAGAACATTTCTCTTCTGAATTATCTCGGTCCTAGCTCAGGTCTATTATTCTATGTATTTCTGTATATAAAACCGTGCAAAAACCAATAGGCATTTTGTTGCAGATTTTAAAAAATAAAAATAGGAAACCAGTGCAAGGGGGAAAATAATTTTGGGGGGGAGGGGCAAGCAGGAACCTTTGAAATTTGAGGGTGGGGGAGAAAAAGCATTTCTTCTCCTAAAAATGTTTTTGTTTCTCAGTGATGAAGTTGGGAAATTTGAAATATATCAATATGAAATTTGATGTAGTAATAAGCAAAAGCTATTTTCTACCTCTAACTCTTCCGTGTTTTGTCAGCTATTGACAGAATTATTTTGCTTTTAAAAAATGGTACAGTAAGGAAATGGAGTCAATTCTTTAAGGGCAGGAGAAACTATGAACCTCAGAAAGGTGCTGCTTGTGGTATTTCCAGTGCAACCTTTCTAAGAAATCCACAACTTACCACCTCGTGTTCAAATTGCATTAGCATTTATTGTAGAGTTCACTCCATGCAAAGGTAATAGTACGCTGTAAGTATGAAATGCTTACATTGCAACACCAGATGGCAGCAAATGAATGTCTAAAGATTCTTTTAATACAAATTTGATACATTCTAAAAAATATTTCAGTATTCAGATCCTGTAAGTACTGCAGTATCCACGTTGAAATACCAGCCTACCGCAACAGGTTAAACCTTAGACATAAGAATGACACATATGGCATGCCTAGAAAACCTAGAAAGAAATAGGCCATGTCAGTTTCCAAAATCAGTAACATTGTCTTCACATGATCTCACTTAAGGACAGGTTTTGAGGCTTTTGTCACAGTGGGTATCCTGTGGGCTACAGTGTCATATTTTGGCTATAAACATTTGCTAGAGCTTCATTCTTAAAACTCAGTACAATGTTAAACTTCTTGACACCTAAATTCCAATTTATAGCATGTGGAAATACATCTCTTTGGCTTCAGCTCGTAACACTGAATCCTGCTGTAATATGTAGCTAACATATAACTTCAAAAAAAGACCCCAGAGGCTGCTTTTATAATGGCCTTGGATGCTCCCAAGCAGGAGTACTATGTTGCTGCAGAGTTACGGCTTAACTTTTACCTCATTTATCCAGAAATAATTCCACTTATTTTTAATGGAAGTTCCAGATGCTTGCAAGTAACAACAACAATATTAATTTCTCTTTAAGCCATCGAAGAACACCGTACAAAATTATTTC
Organism: Rhabdophis nuchalis; assembly: GCA_039707465.1. Classification (NCBI taxonomy): domain Eukaryota; kingdom Metazoa; phylum Chordata; class Lepidosauria; order Squamata; family Natricidae; genus Rhabdophis; species Rhabdophis nuchalis. The sequence continues at coordinate 197,732,767 of CM077643.1, read as the reverse complement.
CACTAAAACTGGCGATGATTTATAGAAGGCAGAATAAGGAGAAAGGGGATTAAGAAGAACTGAAAAGATTTTGGTTTTTATTTTTTTTACTACATGACCCTATATCTGGTATATATAACAAAACCAGGGACATGTTCAATGTATTGCTGGTTCAATGTACTTAGTTTATGCTCTTTTTAAAAAATATACTGAGCTTTTGGAAATTAGGAACAGTGATTTCCAAAGGAATGGACTGACTGTCACATAGGTTGAGGATGATGGAAAATGAAGTCCAACTCAGCCAGGGGCAGGAGTGAAATGCTACCAGTTTGTTAGAACTGGTAGCAAAAAATGCTAAGGATTGCCTGAACCAGTAGTAAAAAAAAGCTTTAAAAAGTGAAAAAAAGGTTTTGTGACACTCAGCTGTGCTGCGCAATCATCGGAGTCTTTCCCCCCCCCCCCGCCTTTTTAAAGCATTTTTTTTACTACCAGTTCCAGCGAATAAGTAATTAAAAATGCTTTAAAAAGTGGAGGGAGAAGGTTCCGATGATCGCGCAAAATAGCTGATTGTTATGGAATCTTTCTCTCACCACCAAAACTTTTTAAAGCTTTTTTTACTACCTATTCACCAGAGCCAGTAGTAAAAAAAAATGCTTTTAAAAGTGATGGGGTAGGGCAGGGGTCTGCAAAGTCGGCTCTTTTAAGACTGGTGGACTTCAACTCCCACAATTCCCCAGCCAGCTATGCTGGCTGGGGAACTCTGGGAGTTGAAGTCCACCAGTCTTAAAAGAGCCGACTTTGCAGACCCCTGGGGTAGGGGAAATGGGGAATTGCGGATCAGCTGTGAGCCTCATGATTGTCGTGCCCTCTTTATTTCACTTTTTAAAGCATTTTTTCCTACCTATTCGCCCAAACTAGCATGAAAAAAAGGGGGGGGGGAAATGGTTCCGATGATCGTGCATATCAGCTGTGAGCCATGCGATGGTGGACCCTCTTTATTTACTTTTTTTTCCTGCCAGTTGGGGCCAATAGGTAGGAAAAATGCTTTAAAAAGTGAAATAAAGAGGGTACAATGGTCACGCGGCTCACAGCTGATCCGTGCGATCGTCGGAATCTTCCCCCCCCCCACACACACTTTTTAAAGCACTATTTCCTACCTATTCACCCGAACCAGCAGGGAAAAAATGCTTTAAAAAGTGGGGGAAAGTTGGTCATGTCCACCCGGACATATGACACCCACCCCAAGCCACGCCCACAGAACCGGTAGCAAAAAAAAATATATTTCACCACTGGCCAGGGGCCATACTGGAGAAGACTATTATTATACTTGATTGTTTTTGAAATCCATTGGTGAAAGTTATAGTAATAAAGATGTAATTGCTACATGTCTTCGACTTTGCATTTTTGTAAAGAAAATGCCTTTAAAAATAAAGAAACTCAGAATTCTAAGCAGCAAGCCTAAAAAAAATAAAATTCAAAATTGCAGCTAGTTTAAGGTGACCAGATTTTAACATTGGTAAAGCGGGACACCATTGACTGTGGGGGAGGGGGGGTTCTTGATTAAAAATTTGGTCTATATGGAGCAACAAAAATTTTCATAGAACGCAAAAATAGTATTGTAATATATATTTTTTAATTTCAACATAAGTACAATTTACAAATATAATACATTAAAAAAATATGTATAGTATTATTTTATTCTTTGGCAAAATAGCCACATGGCCACCGAAAACCGTATATTCCCTTCTCGTTCTCCCGCCGTTCCCTAGCTTGTAGTGCATTCTTTCCAAAAATCGGGACTTTTTAAAAATGTCGCGGGACGTAGGACAAATTGTTAAAAATCGGGACTGTCCCGCCAAAAGCGGGACGTCTGGTCACCTTGAGCTAGTTATAAGATGCAAAACTCTCCTAGCATCTTTCTCAGCCCAAGCCGTAGTGCTGAAAGGCACGTTGAATATCTTCTGAGATTCCTTACAAAATAACATGGCTCTGCCTGTCTAGAAGCTCAGGGAAACAGAAGCCAATGCAAGACAAAACTCCTGGGAAACATTTGATTAATCTGAGCAGTGAATTGAAAGAATGGAATTCTCGCTGTTCGCTTCATCCAGTGGGACATTCTCATTATGGAGTGGAATTATTCCAACTCTGCTCCAGAACCAAAATGCCTCCCAGCCTCTTCTCCTGAACTTCTTCTGTTTCAGCACCCTTGTTCTGCCACACAATGACCAATCAATTATATGCCCACTTTTTTTTAAAGCTCTCTCATTTCCAGAGCCTATTTCTGAGTCACATGCAGTTAAAGGGGTGATGAGCTTTGGAGACCTGATTACATTAGCCTTGCTGGAATTAAGGGCAATTTTCTTTCATCTGCTACACACTTAAGGGAATTTTCCTTACCTTCCAGTTTAAACCTGGTGATATAAATCAGCAAATCCCTGCTGCTATGCCAAAGGGCTTCTGCACACACTTAAAAGCCTTTTGACCTCCCCTCCTTCTATAGTGCTATAGGGAAAAAAGGGAAATGCTTCCCTGCTGATGAAGATCTACAATGAGATCACAAAGTGATCATGAGATGTATTACTTATGGCAAATATAAACTCCCCAAGGCAATCAGGTAGGAAAACTTGACTGAACTGCAAAATAATTCCACTCATTCAATGATGGTATTCTGCCGGTTCTTACTGGTTTGGGCAAACAGGTAGTGGCGGTGGCTGGAGGCTCCGCCCCCCCCCCCCCGACACAATATGCAACGTTCTGTGCATGCGCAGAAGGTGGCGTGTGAGAGTGTAGTGCAGACACGTGCAAGCATACTCACATTTGCAAACTGGTAGCAAAGGTAAGTGAATCCCACCACTGCACTCATTCCATTCATTTTCTTCTTTAAAGACTTTTGCATCTCTCTGTCAGCCTGGGTAATCAAGACCTTAGAGCAGGGGTGTCAAACTTTCATCTTCACGGCGGCATCCCATGACAAATTGCAACTTTCCCACCCTAAACTGGGCCAGCACATGAGGCATCCAGCTTGTGGGCTGTGAGTTTGACAGCCTTGCCTTAGAGATATAGTCTGGTAATTTACATATCAACCTAAGAACACAAGAGGAACACCTCTGGATCAGGTTAAGTGTCTATTTAGAGCCTAATAGTGACCAGCCAGATGTGAATAGACAACCTATATGCAGGCTGATGCTTAATATTTTTTTTCAAATGATACCACATATATTTTCTGCAAAGGAAGAATAACAAAGTTGCATAGATCACTGTATAAGAACTTACCATTTTGATCGAATGCCAATTTTGCAGGTATCAGCAGCTACCCTACCTTGGCAGGATTGATTAGGCTTTAAAAGGGAGAACACGGGGGATTCCAGAAATGTAGTCTAAACTGTAAAGTTAAAAAAAATATGGGCACAAGAAAGGCAGAAAAGAGCATTGATGTATCCATGTAGTTCAGAGGGTCCAATGCAACCCTTTATCTGTGTGGATTTGATTGAGATTGAAAACTAATTAATTTTGCATTATTTGCAACAATGTCCATATGCATTTGCTATCTACTAGAAATGGAATAGCTTGTTGGCAGATCTGATCCTGATCCAGCTTGTCTATAGCAACATGAGCGTTAACGCCAGGGAAATCAGGCGATCCAGGTGTTTCAAATGAGCATAAAGATTTATTGTAAGCATCAGCAATTCTTTGCAAGAATTTGAACTGCTAACAGTCAAGGGAAATTAGCGGGAGTTAAGAATAGAAAGGAATTCAAGATGGGCTGGACTTAAGATTACTTGTGGATGCAAAGAGACTCATGACTGATGACACATTTGACACCTCCCTCGGGCTCAGCCTGGTCATTTCCTACAATTAGATTTTGTCAAAATGACGCGACCTGTGTTGTGACATTGTGATACAAGCACCAACCTTACGTACGTGGGTATGACATTTGGACATAATGTCCAAATAAAAGGGCTGCAAAACATTGCAATATACATTTCATCATTTACCTTCTCATATTCTTCCTAACCCACTATTGTTGCAAACAATTTTTTTCTGCTGTGGAACGCAGGAATAGCAGGCCATAACCTTAACCTAAACAAAGCTAGGAAGTTTTAAATGTATGATTCAGGCCCACAAAACCTCTTTAGGTTCCATGGATCTCAACTGAAATGACTGTTTAACTTAATTATGGCTATAATCCCAAATCAATGAGATTTACTTTTTTTTTTAAATGCTATTATGATCATGATCCTTGGGGATGAATGTCACCTGGTTTCAGAGAACCAAAAGTAAACAGATAACATTCTTTGACAAATAACTAAGTTATTCACTGCTTATTGCCTTTGCTGGATCAGCAACAAATCTTTCACAATTGTTAGAATGTAGCCAGATATTTATTCTGATTGCGTACAAAAAATGGAAACAGGGCAGAAGTCAAATCTCCTTTGGTTGAGCTTAACTCTTGGTGATTCCACGGATATGTAGATTTTTGGTACAAATATGGAAGCAAGTTGCCAACAACTTCTACTTCCCTACCTAGCTAATTTCCCCAGGTTTCCCAGATATCCTCCCATCCAAATATTCCCCAAGACCAGTCCTGCTTAGCTTCTGAGTCCATACAAGCCAATTCCTGCTCCCCTCTAAAATTCCCAAACAGATGCATTGGCTCATTGTTATGCTAAGAGAATTAAGAACACTTGATAAGAAAGCAAAGCAAAGACCTCCTAATTTTGAGCTGCCAAGGCAACGGCAAAACAAAAGAGACACACCAAAAAAGCCCACCCTATTTTCTTCACACTCCTCTTGATATTCCTCTAGGTCCTCTTACTTTGGAAAGAAGTAATTTATAATTAAGAAAATATCTTTTCACCCCTATTCCCTGACTCCCTGTCCATCATACAACCCACGTATTTAAAAAGTGGCAAAGAATGGAACCACTGAACAACATTCAAGAATACAGACAAGTACTACGTTTGGTTTTACAACATGGCATGAGGCTGTTGACAAATTAGTCAGAATAATTTATGATTTTTACACACCCACTTTATGGTCTGTCTCTGTTGTTCCCCTCTGGGAGGAGGTTTCAAAGTATTTCTAGCAGGACTATCAGATTCTGTAACAGTTTTATTCCCTATGCCCATCCATCGGGCAAACTCACAAGATTTGTTTTTCTCGCCATGTGCATGTACTGTATACATCCAAATTATGCTGTGTTATTTCTCTGTGCCATATAATATATGTGGATATATCCATAATTTTATGTTTGCTTGTTTGTTCTGTCATGTTTGTGTAGTGTATATTGCAGATAGAGACCCTTTGAGAGTTGTATGCAATGAAATTTCATTTTAATGTATACTGATTAGTATACATTTAAAGTGACAATTAAGTTATTCTATGCTATGCTATACTAGCAAATGCTACGCCATGCCACTCCACTCCACTCCACTCCACTCCACTCTACTCTACTATCAAAATGCAGTGGTAAATATGGCAGCTGTAGAAGATAAAGTTTAACCCCTTCCATACTTTCTCATTTTCCCTCTAGTTGCTTTCAGTTCAGGGAGGATCTCGTACCATTTCAAAGTCTTGGAAGAACATGGCATTAACATGAACATGGAAGAAGTCTATAAAATCATGCACGGTGTGGACAAAGTAGAAAAGGAAAAACTGTTTTCCCTATCGCACAACACTAGAACTAGGGGGCACTCCATGAAACTTTTGGAAGCTAGACCTCAAACAAATAAGAGGAAGTACTTTTTCACCCAGAGGATCACTGGTCTATGGAACTCCCTGCCAGAAGAAGTGGTGACGGCTGTCAGCCTCGACACCTTTAAGAAAGGATTAGACGAGTTCATGGAGAACAAGGGTATCAATGGCTATCATTATGGATGCCTAAGGACACCCTCCGGGTTGGAGAGATAGGCAGGATATCTCTCAATGCCGTTTGCAGGGAATCGTAAGCAGATGAAGACATCTGCTTGGGAAGACCCTGAAGCAAATGGGGAGCCACTGTGTGAGACAGAATGCTGGACTGGATGGGCTGTGGCCTGTTCCAGCAAGGCTGTTCTTATGTTCTTATGTTCTTATGGCATTTCTCCCCTACCTTCAGCTCAATATAGGGGATGTTTTCTCATATTTGCCTTATAGGGAAAATCCCACAGGATTAGGGCTTTTGACATCCCAAAGCAGTGGCAGAAATGTGTGTCAGCATATACTCACAGCCCTAAAGACTATTTCCCAGCACAGTTTGGATGAGATGGTTCTCATTCAGTGATTCATTGGTGGTATTAGCACCGCTGTGGTGAAAACAGGAAAGCAGCTTAGTCAGTAGAATGCCACGTTCAAAGGCTGAGTAAGGTCAATGCAGGGTCGCTCCAATCCAATCTTTTGTAACATGGAGCCTGTCAAATTGCTGGATTTCTACCAAAATGCGTAAGGAAGGGATGGCAACGGTTATATTAAATCTGCACTGCATCAGCCCCAGATGATGACTGTTTCAGGTTGAGATGAGCTATAGAGGGTTAAGACTTTGGTTAAATAGCAGCCTTGGGGTAAGTTGAAGTCATTTTAGCTTAGGCTTTTAAATATTTACGCACACACATGCATACAGATTTTACATAGCTAAAGAGAGAAAAGAATCAAGATGGTTTAAAACTGTCATTGATGAAACTAATCCATGCTTATTGCAAACTGAGAGGTAAAAATAATGTGATGAACAATCATTTATTAAGCCTTTGACTAAAGAGGCAGCTGCAAAGCGGTGGTAAGATTAGGACTGAGTCACTCAATATTTTATTAATTTCTGCTGAAGCTGCAAATTTGTATCATTTTTCCCTAATAAAATCCATAGACTTTAATTGCTATCTTTGTATATCACAATATTTTATTGTGAGCCGAGTGGTTAGAGTGCAGTACTGCAGGCTACTTCAGCTGACTGCTAGCTGCAGTTTGGCGGAACGAATCTCACCAGGCTCAAGATTGATTCAACCTTCCATCTTTCCAACGTCAGTAAAATGAGGACCCAGATTGTTGGGGACAATATGTTGACTCTGTAAACCGCTTAGAGAGGGATGTAAAAGCACTATGAAGCGGTATATAAGTCTATGTGCTATTACTATTGCCATTACTTGCCTATTCTGTTTGTTTTACACTCTATGTCTCAGGATATACAGACTATATACTTCTCGATCTATACTCCATATACATATGCCTCCCTGATGTGGAAGAAAAGCATTTTCTACATTTCTTAAATGAATAAAAAAATAAGACTAAGGAACAGGAATTCTGACATTCATGAAAACAAGGGAAATCCCTCAATTGGGCAAATTCTGCCTCCTCAGTAGTGTGATCAAACTGAAACATGCACATTCAAGCTCCTTTGAAGTTTCCATTGGTAACTGTGATTCATGACAAGAAACTCACATTGATAATTTGCCTACAGATGTAAATGGCTTTCAAGACTTGTCCCATTGCTAAATTTTCTATGGTGCTTAAATAATAGATTTCCTCCTCTGCAGTTTTTAGCTCGTCTTCTACCTTGGCATATGAATTCTTCTCTTTTTCCTCTTTTTCTTCGCTTTTGGTTTTAATTATCAGCTTTAGTGAATTTAGCTTACTGTTCATTCCACGTTTCAGTCTTTCCCTACCAAACCAAACCCTAAGATCCCATCATTTACTGAAGCCAGGAAACTGGATGACTGCCCTTGCAGAAAGCATTTATGACTAAACCACTTCAATAGAAACTCTAGGAGTCTGCTGAATGGAAAGACTCTGTGGGTCTGGCCTGCAGAGGGCTGGAGGTTAGGCAGGACATTCAGCATTGGAAATAAAGGAAGATTTTCGGACAGTGAGAACAATTAACCAATGGAACAGCATGCCTTCAGGATTTGTGGGAGCTTCATCACTGGAAGCTTTCAAGAAGAGACTGGACTGCCATCTGTCAAAAATGGTGTAGGGTAGTGGTGGGCAAACTCATTAGTCAACAGAGCCAAATATCAACAATACCACGATTGAAATTTCTTTTGAGAGCCGGAAGGTGTGGCCTGTTTTGTGGGAGTGGCTCAGCAGTCATGTGACTGGGTGGGCGTGGCCAACTTGGAAAATGTGAAACTCACTTAACAATGGTCTTGGTTAGCAACCAAACTTTTAGGCTCAATTGTGGTCATAAGTTCTTTCTTTCTTTCTTTCTTTCTTTCTTTCTTTCTCTTTCTCTCTCTTTCTCTCTCTCTTTCTTTCTTCCTCTCTCTCTCTCTTTCTCCATTTCTCTCTCTTTCTCTTTCGTTCTTTCTCTCTCTCTCTCTCTTTCTCTTTTTCTCTCTTTCTTTCTGTCTCTCTTTCTTTCTCTCTCTTTCTCTCTCTCTCTTTCTTTTCTCTCTCTCTCTTTCTCTCTCTCTTTCTTTCTCTTTCTTTCTTTCCCTCTTTCTCTCTCTTTCTCTCTCTTTCTTTCTTTCTTTCTCTCTCTTTTTCTTTCTTTCTTTCTTTCTCTCTCTATCTCTGTCTCTCTCTCCTTCGTCCGCCCATCTCTGTCACTCTGTGTGTGTGTGTGTGTCTGTTTGTCTCACATTCAAGCACTTAATCACTCATTCTGTGTCTGTCTATCTTTCTCTCCCTCCCTCTCTTTGTCTCTCCCTGTCTCTCTCTGTGTGTCTGTCATTCTGATTCCCCCCTCCCTCCCTGTCTCTCTCTGTGTCTGTGCCTCTCTCTGTCTGTCTGTCTGCCCCCCAGCCCCCGCGGACTCTCCTCAACCCAGCCCGTCGCGCTTACTCACTTGCTCGCCTTAGCCTGGCCAGCCCGGCTGCCCGCTGCGCTCGCTCAGGCTACTTCCAGGCTCCATGTGGGGGGGAAGGAACGGCGTTCAGTGGGTGACCCACTGGATGCTGGTTCCCTCCAATTGCCCTGGAAGTAGCCTGGCCGCCCGCTCACCCGGCCACTCGCTCAGGCTACTTCCAGGCTCCGTGTGTGTGGGGGGGGGAAGGAATGGCATTCAGTGGGTCACCCACTGGACGCCGGTTCCCTCCAATCGCCCTGGAAGTAGCCTGGCCCACCCACTCGCCCAGCCGCTCGCTCAGGCTACTTCCAGGCTCCATGGGGGGGGGAAGGAACGGCGTTCAGTGGGTCACCCACTGGACGCCGGTTCCCTCCACCCGCCCGTGGAGCCTCCGCACCCCCTGGAAGTAGACGAGTGGCCGGCATGCCGGCTGGGGAGGCTCTGCGGAGAGAGGGAGGGAGGGAATTGGCGGCCAGTAGGGAGGGTTGCTCCGACGGGTCCCAGGAGTCCCACCGTTGGCGAGGATGGAGGAAGAGCCGCACTCGAGGGGCCAAAGAGCCGCATGCAGCTCACGAGCCGTGGTTTGCCGACCACTGGTGTAGGGTGTCCGGCTTGGGTGGGAGGGTTGGACTAGAAGACCTACAAGGTCCCTTCCAACTCTGTTAATCTGTTAATTTTCTCCATTTTCTTTCTTCACAGTTAGGAAGAAAGTTCTAATCAACCCTTCTGGTTCATCAGCAATCACTAAGTTAAGTATGCTGTATCAGAATGAGAGAATCAACTTGGTGGGTCTGAGAGATCAGGGAAGGTCAGTCTAATAGTTTGGCAGGAATAGTTCTGTCCAATCCTGGTTAGATAGGTTAGATGCCCTATTAGACAAGGATAATCCTTGTTAGCCGAATGTCCAGATTGAATGTTGGAAGGATGATTGCCATCAAGGCCTTTTAACAACAACAACAACAAAAATTTGGACAACCGAAGAAAATTAACAAATCCTCAAATATTACTACAAGGCAGAACCAACAGCCAGGGGATTTAAAAAAAGAATGATGCAATTGTGGAAGTAACAACACCCAGAAAGTGACATAACTGAACAAAGATTGATGAATCAAAGACGCTTCATCATCCGTAATAAAGTTTTCACAGAAGTAGAAATGTAACATCTAGATTTTTACAAGGATATTGGCAAATTCAGTATTCAATCATCTGATGGAAAACAGTTTGTATGCAGTAGAATAAAAGGAAATTATAAAAAATCAAGAGGAACAAAAGATCAGCTGCTCATAGACAAAATAGTACTAAAAATGCAAAACGAAGAAAAACAAATTTAAATATGGCGTAGATTGATTACAAGACTCATTGCCCCACAGCTGGATTAACACCTGTCTGGAAAATTTTGGAATTAGCAAAAATATCTGTACATTTTTGAAAGCAAATATGCAAAAATGGAAAACAGTTCTAACAATAAATGGGGAGAAAATTGGTGAAGTCAACATCAGCTGAGGAATCTTGCAAGGGGATTCACTTTCACCACTACTGTTCAACATTGCATTAATTCCACTGACAATAATCCTATGAAACACAAAACTGTGATACAAAATCTCAAGCCAACATGGCAAGATAAACCATCTACTATATACATGGATGACTTAAAATGTATGCGAAAAGCCCCACTAAACTTAAATAAATACTCAACACAGTTCAGCTGTTCAGCAGTGAGATCAAAATGAACTTTGGACTTGGAAAATGTGCTATATTATTCATGCAGCGAGGAAAAATGGAAAATACAGAAGGAATAGAACTGGGAAATGGAAATATAGTGAAAGCATTAGCAAAGGATGATGGTTACAAGTACCTAGGCATATTGGAAGCAGATAACATCTTGAATGGAAAAGTCAAAGAGTCAACCCAAAAGGAATACACCAGGAGCATCCGCAAAATATTAAAATCAAAGCTGAATGCTGGAAACATAATTAAAGCCATTAATACAATGGCAGTTCCAATGATACGCTATTCAGCTGGAATTATCAACTGGACTTTGGCTGAACTGGAAAACTAGGACTGGTAAATACACAAACTTTTGAATATGTACCATGTTTTACATCCATGAAGAGACATTGACAGGTTGTACCTGCCAAGAAAAATAGGGGGCAGGAGGCTATTGGAAATCCATCAAACTGTAGAAGAAGAAAAATGAAGTTTGAATGATTATGTGAACCAAAGTACAGAAAAATTGCTGCAGGCTGTGAAAATGGAGAACAACATAAAAACAACAGAAACAAAGGCAGAATATAAGGAAAAACAATTTGATGACAGATTAAATAGATGGAAAACCAAAGCTTTGCATGGACAGCACTTGAAAAACATTAAAGGAAAATGGGATGGCAACTTGATATGGACATGGCTTAAGATGGGAACTATCAAGAAAGAAATGGAAGGTTTAATACTGGCTGCTCAAGAACAACCACTACAAACTAATGCCATGAAAGCGAAGATACAAAAATCCACTGACAGCCCAAACTGCCGCTTTTGCAATAACAAAGTCGAAACTGTTTCACATTTAATATGTGAATGCAGCAAAATCACACAAACAGATTACAAAACTAGACATGACTGAGTTGCTAAATTAATCCACTGGTCATTATGTAAAAAATATGATTTACCTGTATTCACAAAGTCATGGGAACATAAAGTGGAAAAAGTTATCAAAAATGAGAAGGTGAAGATCTTGTGGGACTTTCAAATGCAAACAGATCGTCATTTGGAACACAACACACCGGATATCACAGTTGTAGAGGGCCGAAGTGTACAATTTATAGATATTTCTGTTCCTGGAGATGCCAGAGTTGAAGAAAAAGAACTAGAAAAAATCATGAAATATCGCGACCTGGCCATCGAAACTACACGGCTATGGATGAAGTATGTCACAGTGATACCCATTGTCATCGGGGCACTTGGCACCATGTCCAAAAGTTTTACTAAATACATCAGCAAATTGCAGCTTCCTGCAATAACACCAGCGGAATTGCAAAAAACTGCGCGACTTGGAACGTCTTTCATTCTAAGAAGATACTTGGTTGATACCTAGGATGCTAGCAGCAAACTGTATCAACCATATTTTGAATGTCAGTTCTAGTGACTCACTGCTGATAGAGCTGATAATAACTTTGTTATACTCCTAGGGGTGAAGAGCCACTCTAGCAACAGTTTCAACCAAAGATTTTGTTTCTTAACGGGGGCACGCAACACCATTCATGATAAGCAAAACATCTCTTCCCTTAGCAGCAACATTTAACTTTTCTGGACAGAACTTGTTGTCAACTTTAATCCAAACCATTATTGAATTCCAGCATCAATAAAACCCATTGGCATGTTCACCTGATTTTGATGTATGAGGGGCTAGATTTTGCAACAAAACCATGTAATAAAAACAAAAATAATATTTCCAAGGTTTCACCTCCTGCAGATGTTCAGCACACAGCCTAACTCTGGAAATATAGGAATCCACCACAACTCTATATCCCATTCAAAGAAAGTCCTAAATGTACAATATATCAGAATGCAGAACAATTTTTATAGGGTATCTCCAATAGCAGAAATCTCATCCTGCTTCTGCACTAATGCAATACAACAATATTACTATGTTATTGAAAACTTCCGTTCATGCTGCAGTGTCCAAAACCTTTTCTGACCTTCTATATAAAGCAAACAATTATACAAAGTTCTCCAGGCCACCAGCCCACCTATTTCTCTAGTCCATGGTTGTCAAAGTCAATTGTATCACAGGCTGAATCATGATGCATTGCAACGTTTTTTGCCTTTGTGGAACCGGGGTGGGCATGGTCTGCGCGTAAAGTATCCAGCCCGCAGGCTGCCAGTTTGATAGGCCTACATTCTAGTCCTGTGATGGCGAACCTATGGCACGCGTGCCACAGGCGGCACACAGAGGCCTCTCTACTGGCAGGCAAGCCGGCGCCCCAGTTGAGCTCCAACACGCATGCGCGTGCGCCTTCTGCTGGTCAACTGATTTTGGGATCTCTACAGCACATGCTGTTTAATCAAAATGCAGTTAAAACACTATACAAGCGATCAAGAATTTTCACTATATAGGAACAGGAAGTGCCTCACAGGAGCAGATAGAGGTAAATCCTAGAGAGGCAGAAAAATGCATCACTCAACAATGGAGATGAATGCTAGAGAGGAATAAATCTGCATACAAGGCTGACAAAACACCTGTAACAATGTGTGCATGCATGGGGGTGGGGAGAGCGCACGGGGGAGGAGCTCCCCCCAAACCCCATTTTTGGTCCCAGGAGGCTTCAGGGAGGCCTGCTAGGCCAAAAATGAGGCAGGGGTGGTGGTTTACACACACATTGTATTATGTGAGTGGGCACGCACATGTGCACTGTCGCCCATGCCTGCACGCTTTCGGCACAGGAAGACAAAAAGGTTCGCCATCACTTACTACCTACATGTAAATAAGGCCAAAATATTTTTAGATCCACACACACACACCCCGAACTATTCTAATATTCATAGCATTACAACCCTAGACATGTTTATATTGCATTGCTATAAACTAGACCTTCAAGATGATCAATCACTGTTGTCCTCATAGTGTTAAATTTTGAAGCTAAATAAAGAAGTTGGGAAGCAGGATCAGTTGTGGAAACTCCCTACGGGAATCAGATCATTTCAAAAGACCACAGAAGTGCTGCTGATATTTCGTAGAAAGTATGGAGAGGGAGAGCTAAAGAGAGGCCAAAGCATTAGAGTAGAATTAGGACATTGTTAACATAATCAAATCTGCCAGTAAATGCGACATTTTTCTGGCAGACACTTAAAAACGATAGCTGGAGGGGCTCAGGCATTCACACACTCATTATCCAGCAGAGATAGGGAATAAAAAGTAAGGATAGTCCAGAGGAATAAAGAATAAGAATATAAAGACATCTTTCTTCCTCTAGATCAGTGCTTCTCAACCTTGGCAACTTGAAGATGTCCAGACTTCAACTCCCAGAATTCCCCAGCCAGCAAATGCTGGCTGGGAAATTCTGGGAGTTAAAGTCCGGACATCTTCAAGTTGCCAAGGTTGAGAAGCACTGATCTAGATGCTTCACAGAGAAGGGGGAAAAGGTTCTAAGGAATTACAGACCGGGTACCTGGAAGACAACCATTTAAAAAGCATAACACCAAACATGCAAAAGAATTTAGGAAATCCAGCAAAGTAGCAAAACTATCTACAGCAAGGCTGTCAAACTCACAGCCTGCAGGCTGTATGCATCACGCGCTGGCCACGCCCACGTCCCGTCTAGCAAAGGGGGGGGGGAAATCATAATACATCACGTGAGTTTGGCACCCCTGATCTACAGCATTGGGTTTAGGGAAATTCTGAGGACGTAACAAAGAACCCAGAGAGAAAGCAGAGAGCTGCAGCAAAATCATTTGAGGGTTAGCTCACAATTCCCAGAAGTTCAGTAGAATCTATTAAAAAACAAACCAACCCCTCATTCTTTAAATTATTTCCATGGAAGAAGTTAGCGGTTGTATCAAATGATATGATTCAAATTAATCATGTGAAATATTTATCAAGGTAAAGGTTATTATGATAACCTTAACGTCTAGGGTGTTAATAACCTTATTATGTGCTCCTTAACATCTTCTTGCATAACTTGTCATATCCTTCTCGCTATATGTTTCACACTTCCTTGAGTTGTTGCAATTAAGGACCTATTAAATAGTTTTCCTAAGCTTGTTTCCAAGAAGGAAGTCCTGGGGGGGAAAAAAACACAAAGAGCATAAAAGATTAGCAAATCCTGCAGGCAGAAGAGCTGGTACACAAAAGATTGGCTTCCCCCTCTTTTTCTCCCCTCTTCTGCTGCCACACACCAAATGGCAAGAGAAGGAGAGGAAAGGGTCTTGGGCATAGGGAGAGAGCTCGGACTCTCCTGCTGCCAAAAGACAAATGGCCCTGAGAATCAATGACCAGGGGTGTGCCTACAGTAGCCTCAAGGGACCAATAGCACTGGGCAGCAGTGGGATTCACTAACCTTCCCTACTGGTTCGCAATTTTTGTGTGTGTAAGAGCACTCTCGTTTAGTTCACATGTGCCGCATCTGCGCATGCACACCACCTTCTGTGCATGTGCAGCGCTCACACATTATGTCAGGGCTGGTGGGCGGAGCCGCCCACAGCCGCCACTACCGGTTCACCTGAACCAGAGAGAACCGGCTGAATACCACCTCTGGCCCTGGGCCAGCCACTCTTAACTTACCTTGGAATGATTCAGTACAGTCTGATAGCTGAACACACTTTAAGTTGGCAGATGCTGAAAAACACCACTTTGAAGCAGAACAAGGAAAGAGGAGAGGAGTCCACCTTTGCAGTGGGCCATGGTAGGATGTGGTGGGGTACTCATGGTTTCAACAAATAGCTAGAGCGGTGTTTTTATACTAGGCTAGGCAGGACTTGCTCATTCCGTTTAGCAGCTCTTTGGGGGCAGAGATTTCCCCACTAAATATCCATACATTCACCCATGCCGTGCTATTCTCTGCGCGCACTCTAGCCCAGGTTCTATTTTGTGTGGGTAGTTTTTTTTAAAGAAAAACTATTCTAATCGTAAAATCCCTTGCTTTTATGCATGTTCCTGTGGGAGGAAATAAATGAAGAAACAGGTATACTAGCCTTGGCAACCTAAATAAGGAATGAGGCCATGACACCTGCAGCACATCACAATACATGGGCAAGCAGTATAACACTCCTGCCTTAAGCCCTCAGAGTGAACATGGGAGGGGGTGAAGAGCAACATCAAGCACACACAATGGGTTAAAGCCTTCAATCCTTGCTTTAATATCTAAGTCCCCGGCACACCCAGCAGAGCTCTCCAAGGCATCCTGCACCATGTCGAAGAGTTCTGGAGGGGACAGATGGCTAAATGAGCTTGGCTACAAGCTGGGCCAAACGCTGGGGGAGGGCAGCTATTCAAAAGTAAGGGTAGCCACCTCAGCCAAATACAAAGGCCCTCTAGCCATCAAAGTAGTAGATCGACGCCGGGCACCCCCTGACTTTGTACACAAGTTTCTCCCACGAGAGCTGTCCATCTTACGGGCAATTCGTCATCCCAACATTGTACGTGTTTTTGAATTCATTGAAGTTTGCAATGGGAAACTTTATATTGTGATGGAAGCCGCTTCCACTGACTTACTACAACTGGTGCAACAACTGGGGAAGCTACCCTGCATCCCAGAAGCTCGAGACATCTTCCTCCAAGTCGTGAGCGCGGTACGTTACTTGCATGACCGAAATTTGGTGCATCGAGACCTTAAATGTGAAAATGTACTCCTCACTGCAGATGGACGTCGAGCCAAGCTGACTGACTTTGGCTTCGGCAGGGAGTCACGTGGGTATCCGGACCTGAGCACCACATACTGCGGCTCTGCTGCCTACGCCTCCCCGGAAGTGCTGCTGGGCATTCCCTATGATCCCAAGAAGTATGATGTGTGGAGTCTGGGAGTAGTACTGTATGTGATGGTTACTGGATGCATGCCCTTTGATGACAGCCACATCCACAGTATGCCCCGACGCCAAAAGAAGGGGGTGTTCTATCCCGAGGGTCTCCCTCCCCTACCTGAACCCTGCAAATCCCTCATTGCCCAATTGCTTCAGTTTAGTCCAGCTTCCCGACCTGGAGTAGGGCAAGTAGCCAAAAACAGCTGGCTGAAAGGAGGAGCCTTAAACAAAGAACCCTCTTCTAAATAACTCTGACCTAGGACCACTGAACGCTACTGGAGCTTTGATCTCCTTCAGCTATTGTGAGGGGTGGGGAACGAACCAATGCTAAAACACTATTGACAAGGGTGGAGTTCCAGAATCCAGCTGGGGTTACAAAAAGAGGAAAGAACCCTCCTCCAACATTCAGATAACCATTCAGGATTGCGGGAGAAAGGCTTTGACACAACAATATGAAGTTGAAGGAGGCTGAATTCAAGGACTTCCGTGACAGTAGAAGGGGCAGTGAAATAGTGTTTGGAACACCCCAAATCGGCATCAGTGCAACCTGTGAGAAACCAAAAATAACTATGATCCTTGCCAAAAGATTTGGACATCATCACAGAATCTACACTTGCCAATGCGTAGGTGAGGCAATGAGACTTAACACAACATGATGTTGTCTGAAGTCTAATTCACAAATAAACCCTGAAGCTTCCATCTGTTAACTTCTATGTGCTTTTAGTCCTTTGCAACCTGGGTTTCTTCCCTTTAATTAGACATAAATGAGAATGTTGGCTTGTTGAGTATAGACATTCTTAAATTCTCTTATTTTTAGGGAGACCTCCTTCTAGGAGATCTACAAGATGCTGAAATGATGGGCTCTTCTTGGATCTCTTTTTCGGATCTCAGTTTAGTTTCAAAGCTTGCTCGCTACCCGTTAACGTCCCTCAGAAGTCAAATAAATTAACCCTCCCATATTGGATTCTTAAAAGAGATCATTTAAGCACCTACTGTAACATGTATGAGTGTATTGGAGGAGGGAAGAACTCCACATGGGTGTCACCTGACTAAAATAGGATATTCCTATCAAGTACAGGCTTGTAGTTTTCAATAACTTTGGTACTCTTAAAACCCCCTTAAGATCAACTAACTTAAGGTAATTATTGTGAGATTAAGATTGCACTGATATGTTTGAAAGAAATGAGCCAAAGTGGCAAGTCTATGCTCATATCTATATATCTCTATCATTATTTCTGGTAAATTTTATGGGACTTAAAGAATATACAAATGTAGACTATAAACCTAAGCTTTGTATAAAAAAATAACCTAAAAACAAAATTTAGAACAAGACATCCAAGACTTAGCCAAGAGGTCTATGTCTGCACTTCTATATTAACACAAGTGGTTAAGAGTGCTGAATGTTTCACTTTATTAGGCTGTGGCCCTATCCCTTTTAGTATGGGGAAATCATATCCCAACCCCAAATTTCTCCCAAAGTTTTCCCAATGTTATTTCCTTCATCTTGCCCCTGGTCCATGAGAAAATACAGTAGAACCTTAGTACTCAATTGCTTTGAAACTCATTGAGTTTGGTACTGAACGCATTTTAATGCAAACATTTTATCCTGATATTCATCGTTTGTTTGGTACTCAACACACAAGCTAGAGTTTGTTGGTGTCGGCTGTGTTGTGACTCATTACATTATTCCTTGTGGGGGGAAATGTAATTGATATTCATCATTTTTGGTACTCATCACACCTCCTGGAACTAATTAACGATGAGTACTGAGGTACTACTATAAATCTAAATTTGCCATAATCTATGTTGGTATCAACACAGAATTTCCCCCATAAGCTGTCACCAATGTTTCAAGGTACATAAAACTTATAACACTTACTCACCTCCTGTGTTGGAGGTGAGGTCAAGTAAACAGCTGAGGTACAACCAGAGGTATATTTAACGATGTTGAAATGCATGTGGGCCTCCTCCTCTCCTTTGGTGACCAACCAGCCTCTGCTGAAGCAATCATAGAGTAGTTTAAACCTGGTACAGCATGTATTAATTTTAAGTAATTGTATTTTTTAATTTGCAAGGGTTTGGTATCTATCTATCTATCTATCTATCTATCTATCTATCTATCTATCTATCTATCTATCTATCTATCTATCTATCTATCTCTACCTCTACCTACCTACCTACCTACCTACCTACCTACCTACCTACCTACCTACCTACTTCATAGTCTATCTCCCTCATAGAAGGGCAGCTAAAACAACTAGTTGAGCTCATTTGAATGCAGTTTGATTAGATTTCTTTCTGACAATATATTTTATGAGAAACATAATTTTAATATTCTATTATCTATCTCATAGCTGACAGCAATGTATTCTTTATTCATTTGAGAAAATTTATATAGCTGCCTATACTCACTCTCATTGATTCCAGGCGCCTTACAAGAATTTCATCTTCGAAACATCATTTACATCCAGCCTTCCCGCCCCCTCCTCACACTCACCTACCCCTTTATGTTTTCAGATAGGGGTTCTAATTTTTCACAACAAAAAAGAAGATATCCCTCCCCTCAATAATTTTATTTAACTGGATGCCTTCATATTGCTGTTGACTACGGGATGCTTCCTGGATTAGTCCTTGCACTTTTCTTGGCAAGGTTTTTCAGAAGTAGTTTTCCCTTTCCTCCTTCATAAAGTTGGCAAATTGGCCCAAAGTTACCCATCTGGGTAATCCAAGGCAGGATTAGAACTCAGGTCTCCTGTATTTCTAGCCTGATGTTTAGCCACTATACCAAACTGGCTCTCCTCTCCATTTATTTATAGAGTTATCTACTTCCTGCAATAAATTAGACTCCAACACTGATGGTTATTTTAGACTAGGGGTGTCAAACTCAATTTCATTGAGGGCCAGGTTGTGTTTTACCTTGGGGGCCAGGTGGGCATGGTCAGCTCAACACCACTCATGTTGGGGGCACTGTTTTTGCTGGCAGAGGGCTGCAGGAAACCATCCAGGCCAAAAACATGGCCTGGGAAGGCCACGTGTGCATCCTCCCCCCCCCCCCCCACTCCATTTTTGCTGGCAAAGGCACAGCGGGCCAGTTCTTCACTGTTTCTTTCTTTTTAAAAAAATTAATAATTTTTTATTTTTATAATTTTAATATAAACACAAATAATCCGAACTTCACAGAGAAGAAAGAAAAGAAAAACCATCAAAAAGCCATTCCCATAATAGGTTAATCCATAATCCATTTTTAAGAATGTATCAATTCATCCCAGGTTTCTATAAATTTCTTCCAATGTTATCACTTATTTTTCATGTTAATTATTACAATTCTTATATCTCAACCCTAATCTTACTAATTATTTTAACATCCTTTTATATACAGTATGATTTTATAATGGCTTTCTATCTATAAGGCCAACAAAGAAAGAGAGAGAAAATTAAAGAAAAAGAATGGATTTTTTTTTAAAGTTTAACCGGGCATTCGTACATGCTATGCTTCTTCACTGTTTCTAGGGCAGCCCCGCAGGCCAGATCTAAGTACTCCGCAGGCTGGATCTAGCCTGCAGGCCTTGAGTTTTACACCTCTGGTTTAGACCCCTTTTGAAAATTTGTTTTAATATATGTTGGTGTTTTTTCTCCTAGAATAATTAATGCAGTGCAGAGGTTTTCAAATAAGACACTCAACAATCTGTTTAAAAGAACTGGAAAAAATATTGGTCAAAACTGGTTGCAGCTAACGAGATTTTTTGTTCAATGTAAAACTTGCCTCTAGGCAGAGGGAGAATGCCACATGTTGGCAGCCCCTGTTAAAATGAACTATGGAGAGAAAGGGATCCACAGACCACCCACAAACTAGGTCTCCACCTCTACACTACCCTTTTTTCTTGTAGCTATTGCTTGATACCTATTCCAGTACCTAAGGGAAAAATCCCTCTGCTTATCCTGCCAAAGTTCTGGAATCTCTTCACCAACACTCATCCCCTTTGGCTCCTTGCAGTGGGGAGAGTAAAACCAACTCAGGATTATATAAATGAGTGAACAATCATAATTATATGAGCATTTGCCAGCCGGGTGAGCAAAATGTTCCACTGATCACTGTAGCAATGAAGCAGAGGCTTAATGATTGCAGGTCTATCTTGCGAGTTCTCGTTTTTGCTGTGGACATGCTTCACATCGAAACTTAGATGTGGTATTTTATAAGGTGTGAAAAACTATTTAAGAGCAAAACTAATAAGGGAGAGGGACAAGAGTTTCAAGATGACTGGGCCTGAGCACTGGATATTATAGTTCTCCCAAACCACATATCTCCACATGTCCAAAAAGCCAGATTCTTTTGGGAGAATACTGTAGGGAGCTTTAAGCTTTTTCTTCTATAGTCTACCCAGTCTAGATCTTTAGTCTGAAATGTTGATCACAAATTCAGAGGGTCAGGCCATCCAAGGATGTGTGGTGCATGGGGTACTGCTGAAGTTTCATTTTGCTATTTGTGCCTGTGTGGACCTTCTTCTGTGCTGGCACCCAGAGGTGGTATTCAGCAGGTTCTGACCAGTTCTGAAGAACTGGTAGTGGAAATTTTGCATAATTTGGAGAAACGGTAAATACCACCTCTGACTGTCCCACCCCCATCTATTCTCTGGCTCCCGAGTCCCAGCTGATTGGGAGGGAATGGGAATTTTGCAGTAACCTTCCCCTGGAGTGGGGAGGAAATTGAGATTTTATAGCATCCTTTCCCTGCCATGTCCACCAAGCCACAGCCACAGAACCAGTAATAAAAAAATTGAATCCTACCACTGCTGGCACCTTTATGCTGGAGTTTTCTCCTTTTTGTTATCTATGAAGCCCTTCCTAGAGTTTTTTATGCTCCTATTGTAAAGCAATTTTTTTACCCATAACTTAATGATGGCTCTGCTTCCACAACATGCTTAACAAACACTCACAATCCTAATTAAGTCTCCCTACTAGAGGTTTTGCAAAAGGCAACTAACTAACTGGTCGAAATTCATAATTTAGGGAACATAATAGTCTTGTGTACTTTCCCCAGGAAGTACTTAGCATCCCACAAGCACCTATGCCAGATGAATGACCAAGCTTAGTTTTATAACCAGATTTTCTCCATTGGCTAGGGAGGAACTGTGGCCAGGGCTTCATCACTGCAGCAAATCATTTTTGAAGAGAACAAATTACGTTTTATGCTGCCTGCTCATAACAATACCTTTTAACTGACTACTGCAATGGCAGAAGTTTCTTCATATGAATTGAATTTTAAAAAAATTGATTAGATAATCAGGCTTTGTAAAGGAAAAATCATTCTAATCGTTTTGCAATCAATGTTTATGCAGAAATAAAGAGTATGAATATTTAGCAAGACTTAGTTTCTTGTCTATGGCTTACAACGTGGTGTAATTCCACAGCCCCAGAAACACTACCCCAGAAACACTGTTTGATTCAGACAAATACTAGAATTTTCTAGGTGGGGAAACCGTACAAAGGAGTCTCTCTGTTTCCTCAAGTCCTTCATGTTTCTTTTCTCATATTTTTAATGAACTATGGTTCAAGACTCTAAAAGTTGGCTTACCAAAATTGTAGTCCCAAGCTTACAGGTAGCTATAGAGCTCAGTCTGTTGATTGGTGAGAGAGAACCTGCTGGATGATGTTGGCAGAAAAGCAAAGATAACATGCGGTGTAGGGGTGAGTTCTGGCTGGTTTTACTGCCTGTTGGCTCTTGTGCATGCTTTGCTTCTGCGCACGCATGCGCAGTTCAATTAAAATTGTTCTACACATGCACAGAACCCAAAAACAAGATGGCGGCAGCAGCAACCAGGGAACCAGTTTGGCGGTGTGACAGACCTGGGTCGCTGCTGGTTCCAGCAACACAGGCTGCCATACCACTACGAGTTTAGCCAAACCAGACTGAACCAGTAGGAACCCACCTCTGATGTGGTGCTGTTGAAAGCCAACTTTTGTGAATTCTCTAAATTCCACTTTTTTCTCCTAGATCCATGATGGTTAGCCTATGGCATGGGTGCCACAGGTGGCATGCGGAACCATTTCTTAGGGCACACGATGTGTTGCCCTGTCAGCTCCAGCACGCATGTGTGCGCTGGCCAGCTGATTTAGGCCTTCTTTTGAGGCCATTTTTCACCCTCTGGAAGCTTCAGGGAAGCTCCTGAAGCCTCTGGAGATGTACGGGGAGGCTGTTTTCACCCTCCCCAAGCTCCTAGAAAGCTCTGGAGCCTGGGGAGGGCGAAAAAAGCACGCCAAAAGCCGGGGGTCGCGCACATAGCATTATGGGTATGGCACGCCCATGCATGACCCCCCCTGCACTCCCCCCACTTTTGGCATGTGAGCCAAAAAAGGTTAGCCATCACTGTCCTAGATCATGGATTTCAAACTCGCGGTGTCATGTTACTGTCACGTGACATATCATAATGTTTTTCTCCTTTGCAGAAGTGCGTTAGGCGTGGCCTGTGTGTGACACATCTGGCCTGCCAGCCACCAGTTTGACACCCCTGTCCTAAATGTATCCTTAAAATGTTTCTCTTTAGTTTTAGTGTTTTCCAAATTTGCATTTGCAGTCCATATCAAAGCTCCAGAGTCCAAAGGGATTGTGCAATTGGAATTCCACAAGAGAACATATTTCAGAGAGATTCTACATTGAGTAACATCCCCTCTCTGCTTCCTATCACAAGCTTTGCATTGCAGAGATGCCTTTATTTTTTTTTATTTATAAATTGTCTGACATATTTCTTCCTGATAGACAAGAAGATGGTTTCACTCTATTTTACTCTATTTCAGAGAGCATGGCAAAGTTAATAATGGGACCACTTCACATCTGAATATATCCAAATTGTCTTAGAGTAAGGCTACTTCTTTCGGACTGATCTTCTTTAGCCATCCATTCTCCAAAGAAAGGTGTAAATAAAGCAGAGGGATCAACATTTTCATCTAAACTCTTAATCCTAGTTGGCCTAGCTTCTTCCACAGTTGCTCAATATCTGAAAAGGTCAGGAGGATTTTTCAACCAGCATCACATACTTGTACATTTTAAGCCCAAGAATACATTAAGGCAGAAACTTGTCCACCCCAAAGTTAAAACACCTAAACACAAACTGAGCAATGTGGTATATGCAATACAATGAGATGTGTGCAAATCTGTACATAGGTGAAACAAAGCAACCACTTTACAAGTGCATGGGACAACATAGGAGATCTAACCCAGGACAAGATTCAGCAGTCAATCTGCCTTTGGTCCCTCTTTTGAAGACAGCAAACTTCACATTTTGGATAGAGAGGGCCATTGGTTTGAAAGAGGAGTAAAAGAGGACATTTATGTTAACATTGAACAGCCCTCTCTCACAGAGGAGAAAGGATAAAACATCACCTATCCCCAATTTACAATGCAGCCCTTTTGACTATTCCAAAAATATTTCACACCTCTGATTCAGATGACACTGAAGTCACAGATAAAACCCCAAGTAACCACAACGGCTCTCAGAGAGCATTAAGACCAGTTGACTGCAAAGAAAACACAATCTTTCCATCCTCCTCGACCATCCTGTCAGAACCCCCTCCCACCAAGTAATCTCAACTGTCAATAACTGTCCTTCCATCTCCCACAGCATCCAATACAACTGATTAAACTTTTATGATAGGAAGCAAAATGTCTTGTTTTTCCTCAAAAAACCAGTCCAGTTGCCTTTTCAAAATGTAAACCACTTTTGATACAATATGACCTGAATGAGGGAGAATCATCATAGACATTTGCTCAAGAGATGCTTCCTACTTCTACAGTAAGCCCTTCTAATTGGCTGTTACCATGACAATTAAAAGGCATCCAATCAAAAAGTTTTTTCTAGAAGTCAGTGCTCTCAAGACTAATTGAATTGCAAATAAGCAAAGACAATGGTTCTGCCACCATTATTTCTCATTGGAGGTGACAAATGCAGAGCTGAGAAGAAATCTATGACCATCAGGTGACTACTTGTAACCCTTCCTGATTCTCAGTTGTAGTCTCATAGGAATGCACTAAATCCTAAGTGGGATAATGGGATAAATACAACACATGTCCTTATTTTCTTTAATTTTTTTGAATCATTCTGAAGCTTACAAATATTAAAAATAATTCAAAAGCCATGTTTAGAATCATAGACCCGGAAGGGACCTTAGAGGTCTTTTACTCCAAGCCCCTTCCCAAGTAATGGGAGCTCACTCCAGTGGTGCTTTCCTACTGGTTCGGACCAGTTCGGCCGAACCAGTAGTGGTTTGGTGGCCTGCGTCACTGGAACCGGCAGTGACCCAGACCTGCCAAGCCCCTGAATGATTCTATGGGTGGTGCCATAGGCACCGCCATCTTTTTTTCACTTCTGTGCATGTGCAGAATAATTTTAATTGCATTGTACGTGCGCAGCACGCATCAAGCACGTGCATATAGCACACACATGAGCAAGCCAGGAGTAGTGCTTTCCGGAACCCACCCCTGGCTCACTCCATTACGCAGTGCTAGGGATTCGAACCACTGAACTGCCAACCTTCAGATCGACAAGCTCAGTATCTTAACCACTGAGCCACCGCGTCCAAACATTAGTGGTGCTCAAAGGTTGTGATATGACTTGGGGATTGTAAAGATGTTTTGGTTACTTTAATACCATTTAGATATGCTTGGTAAATAACTATATAAATATCATAACTTTTCAGACCAGCAATTCCCTAGCAGACAATTCAGACCAGCAATTTCCCAGTAACATCAAAAAAGAACAGTATTCTGTGTGCAGTGAGCTGGGTGGAAGAAATCTTTGTCACTTCACGTCAAGCTCAAAAAACCTGCTCAAGTGATTGCAGATACTCTGGTGTATTTCATGAAGAAGAAAGGCATTGACAAAAGCTTGAAGGCCAAAGGAGGAGATTCTACAAATGTTAATACTGGCTGTGAAGGTGGCGCCATGCACTGGGTAGAGGTCAAGCCAGAGCATCCACTCTGCTGGAGCTGATTGAGTGGTCTGAAGGTGTATATGAGCCATCTTTGATGTGCAAACTGACTACAGCGGAAATAAAGAAGTTTATTGATGAACCAATGCAAGTATCACAGTGGTCCTCTCATGCCCAGTCAATAGAGAGATGTGCCAAACAGGTCACAGGCAACAAGCAGAGTGTAGACATAGGAGAAGTGTGATATATCAGAGGCCAAGAAGCAAGTCGGTGGCTGATGTCGAAGAACGAATCAGAGCAAAACTTGAAACTCGCTTAAACATTTTTGTAACTCAGACCTTTGCTTTCTGATGTTAGTTTATGATTGCATGGATTATTCCTTGCTTAGCTAGATAAGATTCATGCAGAAAAAAAAAACTTTTTGTAGCACAAGGTCTAATTTTGAGACGATAAAATTAACAGTATTTGTGGCATATATGATCAGACGTGGATTTACCATACCAAGCCAAACATTGTGCAATTGCAAAAATAACCACAAATTTGAATTCTTGGTTTAAAACCACATATTTTTAGAACCCCTCACAGAAATAAATTGGAAAAATTAATTTTCACCTCATTAAATGGCATGCCCTGTTTATGGTTGATCCTGGAAAAATGCATTTGCTGTAGTTGCAGCCCTTTTAATAATAATAATAATAATAATAATAATAATAATAATAATAATAATAATAATAATAATAATAATAATAATAATAATAATAATAATAATACATTTTATTTTTATACCACCTCCTCTCCCCAAAGGGACTCAGAGCGGTGCACAGGGAATAAAAACCAATATAAAATACATAAAAAGATAAATAGTTAAAATACGAATTAAACCGAAATTGTCCCTGCGCTAAAATCCCCTAAATTTAAATTACACTAAAAAAACCTAAAACCCTATCAAAAGACGGAAGACTAACCTAGGCCGGCCAAGCAGAAAAAGTGTGTTTTCAATTTTTGACGGAAGGAGCGGAGGTCCATGGTTATTCTGATTTCGGGGGGAAGGTCGTTCCAGAGGGCCGGGCCCGCCACAGAGACGGCCCTTCCCCTGGGCGTCGCCCGCTGGCATAGCCTAGTGGACGGCACCCGGACAAGCCCCTCTCTGTGGGAGCGAATCGGCCGCAGGGATGTATGGGGCAGGATCCGATCCCGCAGATAACTAGGTCCCGAGCCATGGAGCGCTTTAAAGATGGTAACTAACACCTTGAATCGCACCCGAAAGACAACAGGCAGCCAATGCAGCTCACGCAAGAGCGGTGTTATGTGGGTAAACCTAGAGGTTCCCATTATTTGCTCGCGCGGCTGCATTCTGGACAAGCTGAAGTCTTCGGGTGCACCTCAAGGGGAGCCCCATGTAGAGAGAATTACAGTAGTCCAGTCGGGATGTCACGAGGGCATGAGTGACTGTGCAGAGGGCATCCCGATCCAATAGGGGACACAACTGGCGTACCAGGCGAACCTGGTAAAACGTCTCCTGGCCACGGCTGTCACTTGATCTTCCATGGACAGCCGGGTATCCAGGAGGACGCCCAAGTTGCGTGCCCCCTCCACAGGGGTAAGATGTTCATCCCCTATGGCCAATTAGCAATTAAGAAAAATTAATTCCTTTCACAGCAGCAAAGTCCTCCACTTTTGAATATGCTTTTACACAGTAGAATCACTTTAACATATTTACAGAATCTGAGGGAAACAGTCAGCACAGACCCTGGAAAAGGAAGCATTTCCTCCTGCATCTCAAACAGCTACACCATTAAAACATCCCCTATTGCTCTTACCAGATGGATGACCAAGAGAATTCAGAATATATTCACATTTGCTAATTGGAAAGGTTAAAGAATGTACATAATCATTGATATAAGGTTAATTGAGCAAAACTACTTTTCCTTAGAGCTGCATTTATTACTTTCTATTTGTTAACGGTAGTGCAACTAATCGAAAAATGTTTATTTGGAGTTGTACATTTGCCCATCATTCGTTTTAACTTTAGAAAGGAAACGAGAAGTTAGTGAGCAAAGAAGAGCTGTTAAGCTGCTTGGCCCAATCAACGACCATCTGTTGGGAAGAGAAGGGAAGATGGGGGATGTGGCTAATGTTCCCCTCCAGGAGCTTGGGAAAGCAGCTGGGGTTAAAAGGACAAAGGGACACACAAGGCTTGATAACCCACTGCCTTCTCCTTCCCGCAGAAGTAGTAATCTTGAAATCTTGCTGGCCGATGCTATGAGATTGTTGGAGTGGGTGACCCGAACAAGCAGAAAACAAACTCTTCCCTGTAAACAAGCAGCTTTTGAAAATCCATGTTAAAGCTCTCTTTAAGCTTTTTTAAATATACAAGACCCATTTTCTTAGGGGAATCAGCTAATATAAAATGGCCCATCTGCCTTTTCTCCCTGCTTCTTCTACCCACTTGAAGGTGTTCTAAATACACCCTGCGTTCCTCCTTTCAGGGGAATTTAGATTTTCTTTGGTTTTGCCAGGTAGATTTGATATGGTCAAGGGATGCTTAACAGTACCCAAAATATTGCTTGCTGGATTTCTTTTAAATCTGTGATGCCCTTTCATAGTAGCCTTCAAAAAAAGGAAACAGGGACAGGAGTAATATAAAAGTGATCTGATTTAAAAGCTCTGAGATAAAGAATGGTTATTTCAAATTATTTGCCAAACTGCCCTACCCTTCATTTTTGGGTCTAATGGAAAAAGACTTGGAGGAAAAATTCGGAACTTTGATCCTATATACTGTACGTTGAGAGCAACAAGACTATTGTACACACAAAAATGGAAGGACACTTCGATTCCCAATAGAATAGACTAGACTAGACTAGACTAGACTAGACTAGACTAGAATAGAATAGAATAGAATAGAATAGAATAGAATTCTTTATTGGCCAAGTGTGATTGGACACACAAGGAATTTGTCTTTGGTGCACGTGCTCTCAGTGTACATAAATAGACAAGATACATACATCAAGAATCATAAGGTACAACACTTAATGATAGTCATAGGGTACAAATAAGCATTAATCATTAGGAAATAATTAAATTTAGTATTTTGATGAAAGAAAAGAATATAAGTACTTTTGGTTCCACTTGGAGACTGTTTTTGAACTTTGTGCTTGAGGTGGAAAAAAATGAAACCCTGATTTTGAGTTTTTACTGATCAGATTGAGAGATGCTTATAGAAATGGCTATATTATGAAAAAGAAAACAAATTGTGGTTTGATGTTGATGCCTTATTCTACGGAATAAGGCATCAACGGAAAGGGCTCGCAACTTGGGCGTCCGCGGAAAGGGCTCGCAACTTGGGCGTCCTCCTGGATTCCCGGCTGTCCCTAGACGACCATGTGACGGCCATGACCAGGGGGGCATTCTACCAGGTTCGCCTGGTACGCCAGTTGCATCCCTTTCTGGACCGAGATGCCCTCCGCACTGTCACTCAGGCACTCGTGACGTCTCGCTTAGACTATTGCAACGCTCTCTACATGGGGCTCCCCTTGAGGTGCACCGGAGGCTCCAGTTGATTCAGAATGAGGCCGCGCGGGGGATTCTGGGAGCTTCTCATTACTCCCACGTAACACCTCTCCTGCACGAGCTGCATTGGCTATCGGTGGCCTTCCGGGTGCGCTTCAAAGTGCTTGTTACCATCTTCAAATCGCTCCATGGCTCGGGGCCTAGCTACTTGCGGGACCGTCTCCTGCCACATACCTCCCTGCGTCTGATACGCTCCCACAGAGAGGGCCTACTGAGGGTACCAACCGCCGGTCGATGCCAGCTAGCGGTGCCCAGGGGTAGGGCCTTCTCTGTGGCAGGGCCGACCCTCTGGAACGACCTACCCCCCGAACTTCGCACTATCACGGACCTTCCCCTCTTTCGCCGCTCACTTAAAACATATTTTTTTCAGCAAGCTGGTCTTGCGTAATAGTTTAGACTCTCATAATATAACATCTGCCAAATACGTATATGGATGTTAGATTTTAGGGGAATTTTAGCATAGGCTGGGCTGTAATTTTAATGTTCTTAAATTTTAGTACAGGTTAATTTAATTTGTTTTAACTTTGGATATATTGTATGTTTTATATGGTTTATTTTTTATTTTTCCTGTACATCGCCCCGAGTCCCTTCAGGGAGAGGGGGCGGTTTATAAATCTAATAAATTATTAAATTATTATTATTATTACTGTAACAGAGAAAGTCTGAAAAACAGAGAAAGTCGGAAGTCAGCGCTTTTTTTCTTTTTCCCAACCTTTCTTCACTTCTCTTCCCCCCACCACTGCTTTTCCATTTATTTTGTATTTTTTTAACTTATCGTATAACCTAATAAACTGTTTAAAATTTAAAAGAAGACACAGGTTCTTCAACTTTGAGTCGTGAAAATGTATTTCAGAATTATTTCTTTAGTGTTGAAGTTGTTATCCAGCAAGAATTTCAGAATCAGGATTTCAGGAACCAACCAGCCAGACCTGGATTATGTTGTTGTAACTTTGTCAAGTCATTCTTTGTAGTCATGGTTGATCTGCTTCAGTGATCCAGAGGCACTAAGTCTTCTGCGCAGAACAAAACACCCCGTGGCTTACTGTTGAACTGTTTGGGTAGGATACACATTCTCAGCCAGGGAAATACTGCATTCAGTTTTGGTTGCCATGATGTAAAAAAGATGTTGAGACTCTAGAAAGAGTGCAGAGAAGAGCAACAAAGATGATTAGGGAAGAACAGCTGCAGCAACTGGGTATGTCTAGTTTAATGAAAAGGAGGACTAGGAAAGACATGATAGAAGTGTTCAAGTATCTCAGGGGTTGCCACAAAGAAGAGGGAGTCAAACTATTCTCCAAGGCACCTGAGGGCAGAACAAGAAGCAATGGGTGGAAACTAATCAAGGAGAGAAGCAACTTAGAACTGAGGAGACATTTCCTGACAGAACAATTAATCAGTGGAACAGCTTGCCTCCAGAAGTTGTGAATGTTCCGACATTGGACATTTTTAAGATGTTGGATAACCGTTTGTCTGAAGTGGTGTAGGGTTTCCTGCCTAAGCAGGGGGTTGGACTAGAAGACCTCCAAGTTCCCTTCCAACTCTGTTATTCTATTCTATTCTATTCTATTCTATTCTTGATCTGAAATCCCTGGGTAATTTTGGGCCAGTCTCTCTCAATAAGGCCACCTCACAGGTTGCTGTAGTGAAGAATAGGAGGTAAGATGCACGCTATGTAATAACCTGAACTCCTGTACAAAAGGTTGTATATTATTTTAATGAAATGAAAAGATAAATAATTGATTATGTGTCCAAAATATCAGAGAAATGGATTGGTGCTCAGCAAATATAGAAACGTTTGCTAAATTTGCATAAGGTATGGAGAGGTCAGCATTTCTGTAAGCGGGCTTTGATTTAATAGAGTGTATTTTATTGCTTTGCTCTTGGATTAATGATGCTTTTATGTTATCAATGTTTCAGCACATTGAGGGCAAAGACTTCAGTAACTGCAGCTAATGTCAGCTGAAGGTTACAATGTATAAAATCATGCCACAAATGTATTTCCAGAGGACTGCAGGAAACTCTAACAAGAATCTACAAGAGAATAAGTCATAAATAATGTGCCTGGAACTACAAGTCACCTTATAAATACAGGGTCAGCAATAGTGATTTAAATTCCCCTGCAACTATAAACCTGGCTTCTTCAGCCTGAATGCTTGTTTTTGCTCAGAGAAACATTGTGAGAGAACACAAAACAGATGCAACAATACATAATACAATACAATACAATAGCAGAGTTGGAAGGGACCTTGGAGGTCATCTAGTCCAACTCCCTGCCTAGGCAGGAAACCCTATACCATTTCAGACAAATGGCTATCCAACAACTTCTTAAAGACTTCCAGTGTTGGGCATTCACAACTTCTGGAGGCAAGCTGTTCCACTGATTAATTGTTTTAACTGTCAGGAAATTTCTCCTCAGTTCTAAGTTGCTTCTCTCCTTGATTAGTTTCCACCCATTGCCTCTTGTTCTGCCCTCATGTGCTTTGGAGAATAGTTTGACACCCTCTTCTTTGTGGCAACCCCTGAGATAATGGAACACTGCTATCATGTCTCCCCTAGTCCTTCTTTTCATTAAACTAGACATACCCAGTTCCTGCAACCGTTCTTCATATATTTTAGTCTCCAGTCCCCTAATCACCTTTGTTGCTCTTCTCTGCACTCTTTCTAGAATCTCCACATCTTTTCTACATCATTGTGACCAAAACTGAATGCAGTATTCCAAGTGTGGCCTTACCAAGGCATTATAAAGTGGTATTAACACTTCTCATGATCTTGATTCTATCCCTCTGTTTATGCAGCCTAGAACTGTGTTGGCTTTTTTTGGCAGCTGCTGCACACTGCTGGCTCATATTTAAATGGTTGTCCACTAGGACTCCAAGATCCCTTTCACAGTTACTGCTATTGAGCAAGGTACCACCTATACTGTACCTGTGCATTTCATTTTTATTGCCTAAATGTAGAACCTTACTCTTTTCGTCATTGAATTTCATTTTATTAGATAGTGCCCAATGTTCAAGTTTATCAAGATCCTTCTGTATCTTAAGCCTATCTTCTGGAATGTTGGCTATTCCTGCCAGCTTGGTATCGTCTGCAAATTTGATGAGTTCCCCATTTATTCCCTCATCCAAATCATTGATAATATCTCCTTTCATTTATCCAAGGTCCAAAGGACATTTTCTTTTAATTTGGGGAACAGGGTTTGTTCACTTGCTTCCAGGACATTTCACCAACCGCTTGATGTCCTCAACTTCAATACTAATCTTCCCTAACCTAGCTAAACCCTGGGAGTTCAAATCCAACTCATGTAGTGAATAGGGATGCAGTGGCTCAGTGGCTAAGACCTGAGTTTGTCGATCAGAAAGGTCAGCAGTTTGTCTATATAAACACACACACACACACAGAAAATTTTAAAAAATTGCAAAAAAAAAAAAAAGGTTCACAGCTCGGCAGTTTGAATCCCTAGCACCATGTAACGCCATGTAACGGAGCAAGCTCCCGTTACTTGTCCCAGCTTCTGCCAACCTAGCAGTTCGAAAGCATGTAAAAATGCAAATAGAAAAATAGGAATCACCTTTGGTGGGAAGGTAACAGCGTTCCATGCTGTTCAGTGTTTCGTCATGCCGGCCACATGACCATGGAGACGTCTTTGGACAGCACTGCTCTTCGGCCTTAAAACAGAGATTCGCACTGTCCCCTAGAGTCGGGAATGACTAGCACATATGTGCGGGGGGAACCTTTACCTTTACCTTATTGTGGTTCCTCCACCTCCAGATTTCTTCATGTTCTCAACAAATTTTAAAGGCTTAATAGGACGGGACTTGCCTTCCAAGTTTCTTCAAAACTTGCCTTCGGTTGCCTGATAATTTTATGTTTTTTATTCATTTCACAAAAGTACATTGAATTCAGCTGCTTGTAATTTCCTACATACTGTACCATGTAACCAGTTTTTCTTAGAGACATGTATACTTGTCTCTAAATGACTGATTAAAAAATCAGCAATTTTGTATTTGATTTCGTTTAAAGCATTCATTTGGATTTGATGCAACTTAGACTCAAATACTTTTCAGTGTTTCAGTTTTGCCTCAGATTTAACGTCTTATCATCATTTTCCATCTCTCCTCAGACTTCCTTCCTAAAATATAAACAGGAATTCATTTGATTTATTTGTAGTTGTCTTTTAACTGCTCCAACAGTCTAAACAATCCATAATTGGTTCCCTACTTTAAATATACTTATTAATTTAGTATTAATATGTGGGATGGTTTTATCTGGATGCTCGTGCTCTCATTTGGACCAATTTTTTCTTTTTCTGAAGAAATCTTTCACGAACATCGTCTCTGACACTGTCCATTAACATGCAGATGACTTCTTAGATTCAGAGCTAGATTTTAAGATCTTCTATTGGGATTAAGTTACATATTTTCAAATATTTTGCATAGGCCAGAATTTTCTGCCTTTTCCATCAATTTCCCTTTTGACCCATTCTCTCATTTCCTTTCTTGAAATAAAATGTTAACGTGAGATACTTTGGTGCAATTTTTCACTAATATATCACTTTGTATTCTCTTGGCCAAATCACCTCAACAATATAGTTCCCTGCATCCTTTTCTCGGAGAGGTGGGAAACCTGGAATTTGAACTGGATTTCAGCCTTTTTCATGCCAAAGGCTTGTCTGCTATTCTAAAATCGAAAGTGGAGGGAGGAAAAATTGGAGCAATTCTTTCAGAGTACCTTGCAAAAGGATTTCAGAAAATATTGGCTAACGGTAATTATCTGGTTTTAAATAGAGTCCTCAATTAAGCATTGTTCATAGGCCGCCCTGGGTCCTCCGTGGAGAAGGGCAGGATATAAATGTAATAAAATAAAATAAAATAAATTTGTGCATATGTAGCTATACTGAGAGGGACGCAGTGGTTCAGTGGCTAAGACGCTGAACTTGTTGATCAGAAAGATCAGCAATTCGGTAGTTCGAGTCCCCAGCGCTATGTAATGGAGTGAGCTCCCCTTACTTGTCGCAGCTTCTTCCAACCTAGAAGTTCTAAAGCATGTAAAAATATAAGTAGAAAAATAGGGACAACCTTTGGTGGGAAGGTAACAGTGTTCCATGTGCCTTCAGCATTTTGTCATGCTTGCCACATGACCACAGAGACATCTTTGGACATCTCTGAAATGGAGATGAGCACTGCCCCCTAGAGTTGGGAACGACTAGCACATATGTGCGAGGGGAACCTTTATCTTTAGTTATACTGAAAATATAGGATAGTTCTCTAATATCCCTGGAGTAGTCAAACAGGCCACGATTTGAAGAGGCTTTAAAATGTGTATATAAACAAGCAAAGGAGGATGAGTAGATCCTACAAGAGCAGAGAACCAGCACACTGTGTCAAAAGAAAGTTCAGCAATTTTCCCAGACAGCTGAATTGTGGGAACTTTTGCTTTAGCAATGAATAGTCCTGCTATTTTTAACATTTTTATGACACAGTTTGTCACAAACTGTCTCAGGAGACTATCAACAATCTATTTCAAACAAAAATTCAACCCCGCACATTTCTCCACTGGAGATGCTGAACATCTGGAGCAAAGGGATATAGTTTCCAGGGATGTTAAGGAACAGAGAGCAGCAGTTCATTCTTTGGTTCTGACCTCATAGTTGATTCACATTTGCTTCATATTTGTCACACTGGACAATTGAACAGGCTGTGGTGGTAACACTCGGCTTTGATAAGAAGAAAGCAGCTTTCCTCTAATCCATGAAAAATTGAGGTTTTGTTCCATTCTATTATGTTGTAGGATTCCCAACCATTTGTTAATAATGTCCCCAACAGAAAGCATTATTTAACCTATCCCACTATTGAATTGTAGCCCTTTCAGGGTTTGATGAACACTGACTTGTATGGGAAAAATACATTTCATCACTGACCTAAATCTGTCCCTCTCGATGTGATTGAGCTCGCAAAAAGCTTCAGAAACCGACTTTCAATAATCACATTCTCATTAAAACTGGTTTTAAAAAAAGCAATAGCTGTGTGATTCTTTGAATGGTCTCTCATTCCATTTGGAAAGAAAATTGCCTTTTGAGAAATATAAAAGAGAAAGAGTAAGAACTTGAAATCATTCCCTAATATACTGCTATGTCACCTCTTTGTCTGTCCCTTTTGTGCTCGGAGTAATCATTTTATTCAAGGTTATTAGTCTCCAAATGGTGGTGGGGTGGGTAGTGGCTGCTTGTGGAATATGAACATTGATTTATTTCTCTGTGCTGAACGAGCACTTGGGGTCATTGGAGCGACCAAGAGAAAACAAGAGCTATACCAACTAGAGAAGAGTGATGGCATAATCTTCTCTCTACCTGTTTATGGGCTTTTTAGCCTTTTAAATACGAAGAGGCCATGGGATGTTATGAAAGCTTCAGAACTGTCACAATCCAACTTCAAGTCTCCACATTGTGGCTATGACACTTGGGAATGAGTCGGGATTGAGGGGAGAGACAGGTAACATCTAAAGGGAGACATCTATGAATGCAATTCTTAGAGGATTTCCTTCCAAAGTCTGTAAGTTCAATAGAGACTGCCCTTTTGACCCTCTGCTTAAGGCAGGGATGTCCAAACTTGGGAACTTTAAGACTTGTGGACTTCAACTCCCAGAATTCCCCAGCCAGCTATGCTGGCTGGGGAATTCTGGGAGTTGAAGTCCGCAAGTCTTAAAGTTCCCAAGTTTGGACATCCCTGGCTTAAGGGAATAATAATAGCAATGTCCCAGTCTTCCTTTTCAGTTTGAGAAATTCCGCTTGAATGTTAACAGGGCAATTATCTTCCCCCTCGCCTAGTTTTCTTAGAAGAGAGAGTGATTAATGTTATTTCCGACTTAGTTCATTCTTCCAAGGGGATATTCTGTTTAAAAATTGTCTGCTCAGGATAATTATAACTTTTGGGGAGCCACAGCCTATTTTCTGAGCTCACAAATTTAGACTGCCGTGTGGATATACTCAGAATCTAAGCCACGGATGGAGCTGCCGAGCTGCGCCACCCAGCATACTTCACTAATCCTTCATCCGCCAAAAGTTGTAAGTCAGCACAATTCCCCAAAGCAAAAATAGACAGACTTTTAGGTGCTACAGGAAACATTTGGCAGCTGTCATTTCTGCCAAAGCTGGTGTTACAGAAAACATCCAAGCTTTTGTCTACCAAATTCACTGCACAGATAGTAAATCGTAAGTCTGCATCCAAATGTGTAGAACAATGTCATTTTTGTTTTTGTATTTTTTTCCAGCCAGAGCAGAAGCAATCTGGCAAACGTGCCGGGTAGCCATGACCTGTGGTTGTGTTGCATTCCTTTACCCATAAATGGGAACTACAGCACTTCAAAACTGTATTGTCTGAGTGCCTCAACAGAAGCAGTAGGCGTTTGATAGGATCTCCATCCCAATATACCCATCAGGCCAGCTCTTAAAAACGGAAATGGAAAATTAAAAACAGTGAGCCAAATGGCATGTTCTATAATGAAAGTCAGATGGCTAAAGCGTAAAGCAGCATTTTAGAATTACATGTCAGAATTTATTGCAGGATTTCTAATCCATAGAAAACACACTGGACTTCCCACAATTGATGAGGAGCTGTGGGAAAAGAGATTGCCAGTCCTTCCTACAGGAATGTGCAAAATTTCCCTTCCCATTATGAGGCCTCTTTTTCTTTTGGCCAAACCTTACAAAGCTCACTGGGATACCCCAAGCCACCCACTGAAATGGATCAAGCAAATCGTAGCCGATTTGCAGCATTTGCCTTGGTGGCTGCCAGAAACAAGCTTACTCACTTCTCCCTCAGAGCCGCAGAGGCTAGCTGAGGTCAGCAAAAAAAAAAGAGCATGAGGCACTAGTCTCTTGCGGCACATTAACTATGAAGGAGAGGATGTGAGTGGGTTCCCATGGATCCCCGAGATCCATTATTTTTCCCAGTCTTTAAGCATTCCATGGATGGGAGAACAAGCATAAAGGCTGAGCCACCACGGATTATCAGCTTCTCTTCATGAATCTTGTAGAGAGACCTAGTAGAACGTCACTCAAGTAAACCTACTAGTTACATGGGCCAATCCCTTTGGCACTCACAGGAATTCCACTAAGGGCAGCCAGATTGTTTAGGAGTTGTTCAAGTGGGTGGAACGTGAAGGAAGTACAATATCTTTGCTTTCCCTACTTCAGTAGTTTCTTTATGGCGAATGTTGCTGCTGAGTAAGAAGGAATGAGATGAAAGGCTGTTCTATTATTACTCTTCATCCCACAAACCAAAGAGCCTCTGCATATATTGTGAGCGGGTTTGATTCGCGTGTATGGTACAATGTAAATCCTTTAACTTTTCCTATATACACACCCACACCCGTTCAGAAATTATTGCTATGTGTACTTTATCAATTCCCACAGCAACACTGAGATATGTTCATGTGTAGTTTGAAAACCTGATTGGAAATGTCATTCAGGAACTAGGATATGGATGTTAGTGTGCCTTGCATAGTGCTTTTTTTAAAAAAATTCCTATCGCCCACTCATATTTTGTCTTCCAAGCTTTGAAAAGATAGCCTTTGTATAGTCCAACCAGGCAAAATAAATTTAGCAGTTTATTTAAACTGTAGTAATTAATTCACTTTATATTAATTTGTGTCCTGGCCCTTACAAGTTTCACTTAGGAAGCATAGCCATTTGCCATAGGACAGTGATGGCAAACTTTTTCAGCACTGAGTTCCACAACTGGAATGCGCACGCATGCCGGAGTGTCAGAAACCCAAAGAGTAGCTGGCCAGTGTGCGTGTGCATGCCCACCCAGTCTTCGGGCTTCCAGCACTCCAGCATGCGCGAAGACCAACTGACTGGCAAAACCGGAACAGTAGCTGACAATAGCACACATGTGCACAGAGGGCTCTGCGTGCCACCTCTAAATCCCATGAATCTGGCATTCACCAGCAATATGCTTACAAGATGGTAGTCTAAACCCTTTCCCAACCTGCCTTCTATGGAGCCCAGACCTTTGCTGCCTTCTCCTCCTGTCTTGATCATCTATGGAGGCCCCTGTAGCTCTTCTATGAGCCTTACTAGGATTAACAAGAAGTCCCAGACTTGCAATAGGCAAGTCTGGGACTTCTGACCATCATCTCACCCTGCACTGCTCCTGGGAACCCACACCAGCCTAGCTAGGAGCTGCCTGGCAACATAGCTCTTGGTACCCTACACCTTCTCTGCACCAGCTACCCACGTAGACCCCAGCCAATGTGCTGCTCACCACAACTGGACTTGCTATCCTACCAGGCCTTACATAGTGTCAGCTGCTACAGCTTCAGGCACATTAAGCTAATTGCTCTTTTTTCCTTTGGTTTTTCAGCTGATTAGCTTCCAATGTTGTGGTTAAAGGAACAAAGCTTCCAGCTTCCCTCACAAAGAACGTTTATTTTACTTTCTCACTGCAGCAAGCATTGATCTAGATTCTAGAGGGTAAAAAAATCTCTTATCTCTCTCATCTCTCTCTGCTGGCCTATAAATGTCTTCATTTATCTTTTTCAAAGCCATCAATATACTCTAAGTAGATGGGACACATGGGGAACAGGCAACATATTTCAAGAGATGCAGGCATTATCCTCCCCACCAAAGCAGAAACTTACTGCCTCTTTTATAGCATAATCGTATGACAAAAGCTAAAATTTTCAGGGATTTTGAACTATCTACATAGTGCA
The DNA here is from genome assembly GCA_039707465.1 of Rhabdophis nuchalis. Classification (NCBI taxonomy): domain Eukaryota; kingdom Metazoa; phylum Chordata; class Lepidosauria; order Squamata; family Natricidae; genus Rhabdophis; species Rhabdophis nuchalis. The sequence goes on along the minus strand of CM077643.1, from coordinate 197,694,321 downwards.
TGGAATTTGACCAGCAAAGGATGTGCTGTTAATACAGCTAAGTGACTGATATTGCAGCAGTGGAAAGATAAATGCTTCCTTTACATAAATCTCTCTCCCTCTGTGTGTGTGTGTGTGTGTGTGTGTGTGCGTTCACACGTTCAGAGAGAGAGAGAGAAAGATGGAATAGTATTGTATAGGTCAGCAAACAGATCCCACATACAAAATTTGGATAATTATCACAATAGCAATGAATCAAATTGTTTTTGCTTCAAAGATAATTTCCATGTGTCTTTCAGTAAAATTGTGTACTTGCATCTGTAAATGTCTAAATTCAGCTGTAATCCTAATTCAGAATATGGAAGATTTTTATTTTTCAGATGGTGAACTGTAACACCTGTCATTTTTGCCAAAGTTCACTCTAGGATGGCCAGATGGCATTTAGTAACATCTGAAAGGCACTAATTTCAATGTTGTAAGCAAATGTCTTAATAGAGTAACAGAATAAGAGTTGGACCTTGGATGTCTCCTAGTCCAATCCCCTGCTCAGGCAGAAAACCTTATACTATTTCAGGCAGATAGTTGTCCAATTTCCTCTTTAAAATATCCAGTTTTGGAGGGTTCACAACTTCTGAAAGAATGTCATTCCATTGATTGTTCTTACTGGCAGAAAATTTCTCCTTATGTCTAGGGTGCTTGTCTTCTTGATTCGTTTCCATTCATTGCTTCCTGTCCTGCCTTCAGTTGCTTTGGAGAATACCTTGACTCCCTCTTCTTTGTGGCAACTCCTGAGATCTTGGAACACTGCTATCATGTCTCCCCTAGTCCTTATTTTCATTAAACTAGACATACCCAGTTCCAGCAACTATTATTTATGTTTTAGCCTCCAGTCCCCTAAACTTCTTGGTTGTTCTTCTCTGCACTCTTTCTAGAGTCTCAACAGCCTTTTTACATTGGGGTGACCAAAGCTGGATGCAGTATTCCAAGTGTGGTTTTACCAAGGCATTATAGACTGGCACTAATACTTCACATGATCTTGATTATATCCCTCAGTTAATACAGCCTTGGATTGCATTGGCTTTTTTGGCAGTTACAGCACACTGCTGGCTCATATTTAAGGACCCCAAGATCCCTTTCACAGTCTTGTCCAATTTCATTCTATCAGTAAAAGTCATTTTCACATAAGGATAAACTTAGCCCTGCATTCATACCTATATGTCTGATAGTTGATAAATATTCTAAGTGAAAATCACAAATAATAATTGCTTCAAAGCTTCTTTTTATTTAAACTTGGGCTGTTTAGCATCACACTTCTTGGTAGCAATCTCTCCTTGAAGGCAAATTCTTAACCAGACTGAAGATACAACAGATCTAAAATCATTCTTACATGAACAATGCAAAACACATTCAGTCATCCCCTTTAGCTAATGTCTACTGAAACACTTGAAAACAACATTCCAAAAATCAATGTTTTTGGCTCATTCTCCTGGCTCATACAATTCTTTAAGATGCAACTGGTCCTTGGAAAGTTTAGAATGCACTTCTTGATTGTAAAGTGCTTCTGTGCACACTTTACATATCAGGCACACCAACTTATATAAAACCAGTTGAGATATAAAAATATGGTTATGACAAGAGTACCAAATAGCACAATATTACAATTATTTATCATTAACATCAAATGTATATTTGTCCCGCCCAACAGATTATTTTCTTCAAAGTGATAACTGTAGTGTAGAACCAGAGAACAAACTTAGCATACTGTGAAGCTAATGTCAGCCCTTATAACAATGAATACCCAGCCTGTCGCAACCATTTTTATTACCTACAGATATTATTATAAATAATTTTCACAAGTTGTATGAATGTTTTATTGCACATGGTACAACATGTATTCGCACCCTTCATTCAACAAGTTTAAATTACTTACCCTCTGTTTTCCCATGCAGACAATGGCATGTTTTAGAATTATAGTTAAAGGTTATATTAAAAGTGGGAATAGGAGGGAGCACACACAACAAAAACCATGCCTTGAACTACATGGTTATTGTTACTCCTTCCTCTTGTAAAGTCATTAAAAGTTCTCAATTAGAAAATGCAGTACCATTGACTTTTTTTCCACTGCAAAAAAAAAAAGTATATATGCAGATGTGTTGCATATATGATTCACACGTATGTTCTGCTTTGCAGAATTAGTGTTTCCTGGCCTATGTTACATTAAAGATCATTTTACATATGGCTTAATGCTGTCTGCAATTAACAATATAGCTTTCAGTCTCAGAATCTGTCAGCTGCTCCTATGTTTCTTTTTGATTAATGCTTTGGACTGAGTTTTACCATGGAAGAAATCCCAAGAAGAAGAAAAACGACACGGGGATCACCATCCAGCTATTCCAACAACCTAAACAGCTGGTAGGGCAGGGTTCTCATTTAAGATCAAGAATGGCCATAAAAGCTTGAGGGTTTGTAACATGCAGCATTAAGAAATTAAAAAAACAACAAAGGAATTAGGAAAAAAAATTGCCTGTTCATATTATACTGTCGGAAGCCAAAAAGTGTATATATCAACCAAAAGTTATCATATGAAAATTAAAAATGTGTGCCTTCAAAAGATTAGTTGCATCTTTTAGTGACAATTTTCCAAAAAGCTCTTTGCCACTGCCAGAATGCTCTTCGCCATTCCACAAAATTCCCTCCCATGGATAAAATTGCACCATTGCAGGAACTGAGTCCATGTAAGATATGGATGTGTATGACTATGGTACTGCAACTTCAAGAAGTCTGTTGTTTTTTCGCTTGCAAGTGGGGATGTTGCCATTTTTCTGGTTGCTTCGTACAAATTTTACACACACTTTGTCTTGCCTGAACTGAACTAGGAACCTGGAGAAAGCAGAAACACAGGGAGTAGTTAAGGAATGTATCCACCACATTTAGGGGTAACAGCAAAGAAAAAGGTAGCTGTTGATAGCTCACAAATTATCTTATATTAGTAATAAAATAGGAACTAGTAGCACCTTATGCCATAATACAGGTAGCTTTTGACTTTACAACAAAAATTAGGACTGGAATTTTCACCACTAAGCGATGCAGTCATACAGCACACCTGAATTGATAAGGCACAGCAATTCCTGCAGGCCCAGTTGCTGCCATTAATTGAATCTCATGAACATGGTTTATTTATTTTTTTATTTAATTTGATTTCTAGACCGCCCCCTCTCCCTGAAGGAACTCGGGGCAGTGTATAGGTAAAAATTAAAACTACTAAAATTAAAACAATACAAACAAAATTAAAATCGAATTAAATAATCCCCTGTACAAATTTATAAAAGTTAAAAACAACCCCATAAAACCGAATAAAATCTTTTAAAATCACAGCCTGGGCGAGCAGCATGAAATTAGGCCAAGCCGGCTAGATGGAACAAGGACGTCTTGAGTTTCTGGCGGAAGGAGCGGAGGTCCGTGGTCGTTCTGATATCAGGGGGAAGGTCGTTCCAAAGGGTCGGGCCCATCACAGAGAAGGCCCTTCCCCTGGGCGTCATCCGCTGGCATTGCCTGGTGGACAGCACCCAGAGTAGTTCCTCTCTGTGAGAGCGAATCGGCCGAAGGGATGTATGGGGCAGGATACGATCCCGCAAATAACTAGGTCCTGTGCCATGGAGCGCTTTAAAGATGATAACCAACACCTTGAAATGCACCCAAAAGTCCACAGGCAGCCAGTGCAGCCTGTGCAGGAGCAGTGTTACATGGGAGTATCTAGAAACTCCCAAAACTGCCTGCGCGGCCGCATTTTGGACCAGCTGTAGCCTTCGGGTGCATCTCAAGGGGAGCCCCATGTAGAGAGCGTTACAGTAACGCTCAGGTTGTTCAGGTTGTTGTTGTTAGTTGAGAAGTTGTGTCTGACCCATTGCAACCCCATGGACAACGTTCCTCCAGGCCTTCCTGTTCTCTACCATCCTCTGGAGTCTATTTAAGCTCATGCCTACTGTTTCAGTGACTCCATCCAGTCACCTCATTATCTGCTGTCCTGTTCTTCTTTGCCCTCAATCTTTCCCAGCATTAGGCTCTTCTCCAGTGAGTCCTTCCTTCTCATTAGGTGGCCAAAGTATTTGAGTTTCATCTTCAGGATCTTGCCTTCTAAAGAGCAGTCAGGGTTGATCTCCTCTAGGACTGACTGGTTTGATCGTCTTGCAGTCCAAGGGATTCACAGGCATCTGCTCCAGCACCATAGTTCAAAGGCCTCAATTCTTTGGTGCTCAGCCTTTCTTATGGTCCATAATTATAATTTAATTTATTAAATTTCTAAACCGCCCCCTCTCCCCGAAGGGACTCGGGGCAAGGACATTACGCAAGGCAAGTTCCCGTTGACTTCCTACAACAAAGTCTGTAGGAAGCCAGCAGGAAGTTGCGAGTCCCAGGCTTTCAGACAGGTAAGTGGCTGCTGCTGGGAAGAGAGGAAAGGGGTGCCAGAAGTGTAGAGCGCATGAGGGGTGTACATAAAAGACACAGTATGAGTCAGAGGGGGTTAGGGAGGATATGTGAGAGGCGCCACGTGATTCACGGAGCATGCACAAGTGGCTGGTGACAGCACAAAGGAGCTGGAGGTATAGGCATGGGAGGGGGAGACTTAGCCCAGTGATTTGCGACCTTCCCTGCTGGCTCCTCATTGACTTTCTGATGAAGCCAGCAGAATGGATTGCAAATGGTGATTATGTGATTGCACGCCGGTGTAAGAATGAATGGCTTGCCAAGCAACCAGATTGTGATCCCACAACCATAGGGGGTGCTGGGATGGCTGGAATGTGGAGGGCCAGTTGTAACCAACTATTTATTCAGTGCAATCATAACTTGGAACAATTGCTGTCCAAATGGTCCTATGTTGAGAACTACCAGTAATTTTGTTTTGTACACTTAGTTTCCAATTATTTTTCATAACCCACATTTGACTGCAGTAGAACCAATGCCATAGGCAAAGTGAAACAGAACATCAGGAATAGTATTAAGGAAATGAAAAAAAAAACATTTCCAAAAGTAGTAGAGAAAACGAGTCAGGGAACATGTAAATTTTCTAACACAGCTACCTAAATTGCTGTGGATTATGTGATCCAAATTCTATGCTTAACCTGAAAAACACAAATCCTTAGGAACAAAAATGAAAGAAGAGACATTTTCTCCTGTGAGAAAGAGTATGTCTCATGTCTCTTCTAAGCTGATTAAAAAATAGTTTTGCACTAACTGTAAACTTTCCATAAAAAGAAATTCATGTCCCCATGTAACCAGAAATTCCATCTACTGAATTTTTTTTTAACAAAAATTTCCTATATACACTCCCCTCATCCTCACTCCATTCAGAATGAGTTTTATTTTTAACAAAACAAAATAAGGCTGTAGTCTTTACAGCCCAATTTTAGCAAAAATCATAGCGCACTAGAAGCTCGAAGTGCAGATGTTTCCACTTAGCTCCATCACATCAGAGAGGTCCTCCACCCCATTGACTCTGTTCAAGATTGCTACATTGTCTGTATTCCCATTAGCAGCAGAGGAGCAGAGATTTTGAACAGAGTTGCCAGGAGAAAGCCTCACTACTCCCCCCCCCGCCCCCAGTGAATCCAGCTCTAGATTGCTGCCTCCCATCATTATTAGATCATTGCTTTCCCTTCACCTCAAGTGACCCACCATAAGATTGCTGGCCACACATAATCTAGCTTCCGATTTCCCACAATGACTAACTAAACGTCTCTGGGAAGGCTAGCATCTGAGCAAATGATATCCAGAACATGCTGCTTTAACTCTGGCAATAGTACAGAAACATCAGTATATGTAAGCTAATCTCCATATTTTGCAATTAGGAATTTCATTGGTTAATTATGCTCTTTGTGGGGAAAATACTTTGTTCTGCCAATCATTTTGCTGTTTTCAGGGAAAATCCTAAGTATTTATTTTTGGCTTTTTACTACAAGGGCTAAAAAGGCAACTTTTTGTAATGTTGTGATAAAGGTGAATGATGTTGTGGCAGCCACACAGGACTGATATACTATTCTTTGTCATGTCCCACCTCTCAGAAAGGAAAAAGATGCACCTAGTGGGTGACGCACCTATTGTGCTGTTTCATAGGACTTAAATAAAAATAAAGCATGAATTGGAAAAAGGCAGATGCCATATTCTGTTTTCACTTTTGTGATTGGACCAAAAGCTTGGTGTACAGGAAATTCTACAGTTGGTCAAAAACATCAACAAATCTGAGTTTCTTCGATATGCAGAAGAACAATATTTTTCCCAATTCGATAAAACAATGTTTTGAAATGCAATTCTAAACCATTACTTTGAGATTTAAAAAATTCTCTCTTCCAAATGCACATTGCCACAAAATCTATTGGCTTATACTGTATATCTTTCGCTATAGTCAGGGACAAACAGAAATTGCTGTTCCTCAGCTTCGTTTACTTCCCTCTGCAAAGATGCAATCTGAAATTAGACTTAAATGCATGATCTGAAGGGAATACATAAAAGTACAGCTATCATTTAACTTAAAGACTGACTCCTACAGTTATCTTTTTTCTTTTGTGGGTGAATTGTATTTATGTATAGCCTTTTCCCCTGCACCACAGCTGAAAATTAAATACTAGCTCAGGGGACCTGCTAACTTTTTCTGTTTTGCCGTTTTACATCTGTATCCTGCAATGCTAAAAAGTGAGGCATGGGTAAACGTTCTGCTGTATTTCATTTCTGTCCATTATTTGAAGTATAATACTTCAGTTCTTTGAATGTAGAAGTCATTAAGTGGAGTTTAATCAATTAATTTCTCCTTTATTGTGACATTAAAAATGAATACCCATTGAGTATTTTAGCTCATGCCAAAGTAAGCTAACCGGACATTTTTAGATTTCAGTATGCTAGAGGACTTTCCGCAAGAAAGTAATTATAACAATTAGGAGAAACGTGACAATATTAATTAGATTTTCTCATGATTACTTGGAGGGTTTGACTTTATCTTCCCTTATTCAAGACAAATTATTCATGCACCAGAATCAACTACGTGTAATCCTCGACCTACAACCACAATTGTCCCAAATTTATGTTGTTAAGTGAGACATTTGTTAAGTGAGTTTTGCCCTATTTTATGACCCTTTTTTGCCACAGTTACGTTAATCACTGCAGTTGGTTAGCTAGTAACCCAGTTGTTAAATGAATCTGGCTTCCCCATTGACTTTACTTGTCAGAACGTTGCAAAAGGGGATCCCATGAATGAACCTGTTGCCAAGCATCTGAATTTTGATCACATGAACTGTGAAAAACGGTCATGTCACATTTTTCAGTCACTAAACGAACTGTTGTAAGTCAAGGACTACCTGTATTTTTCACAAATAATGAAGTACTAGGCCAGTGATGGTGAACCTTTTTGTAAAGGCGTGCCAAAATTGTGCGTGTGTGTGCTATTGCACGTATGCGCATGCCTACACCCACAATTCAATGCGCTCCGCCCACCCGTACAAGTGTGTGTGACCTCCACGCATGTGTGCACAACTCCCCCCTCCCCCCTCCGGAGGCTTTCCTGATCCCTGGGGAGGGCGAAAAGAGCCTCCCTTGGCCCTCAGGAAGGCTGAAAATCAGCTGGGTAGCATGTACATGCTTGCCGGACCTGATGTCTTGCATGGCAGCAAACACATGCCATAGGTTCACCATCATGGTATTAGACAAAGCATTCAAAAGACATGCTTCATTCTACATGCTGGTGTGACTAAAGCCTCTCTTAATAAAACATTTAAGCAGCCTTCTTTGTGAAACTCACACACCACGCAGAGATAATTGCGTGCTTTCAAAACATCAGAAGCCTTCCAATGGATGTAACAACTTAACACTTCAAGAAGAGGGGCTTTGCTTGCACTAATATAAAAGAACTTCTTCTGAATGTTGGTAAGATAGAATTCGAGTTAAGGATTTCTAAAGGGTATGTTAGGACACATGAATGTACAAACAGCATGCATATTCTTACAGTACAAACTGTTCATGCCAATTACATGAGTAACCCAGAGGTGGTATTCAGCAGATTCTGACCAGTTCTGGAGAACCGGTAGCGGAAATTTTGAGTAGTTCAGAAAACCGATAAATACCATCTCTGACTGGCCCCGCCTCCATCTATTCTCTGCCTCCCGAGTCCCAACTGATCGGGAGGAAATAGGAATTTTGCAGTAACCTTCCCCTGGAGTGGGGAGGGAATAGAGATTTTACAGTATCCTTCCGCCCACCAAGCCCACAGAACCACTGGACTAACCCACAAGAGCACCAAGGCCAGAATATACTTAGTATTGAGGATGGAGTTTCGTTCTCTGTGCTTGTGGGTTGGTTTCCAAACGTTTTGCTACGCCTGGTAATTAAACGTTCGGAAACCAACCCACAAATGCAGAGAACGAAACTCCACCCTCAATCCTACACCTGAGCTATAGATATTCACCACTATTGCATACTTAGAATTGCCAGAAAAGGGAATAATGGGATAAGAAAGTTCCTTTGTTAAAAGAATAGCTTTCCAATAAGGACTTACATAATTGACTACTGAATTTTCTATAGAGATAGGCAATCTTTAACTCCCCTGTACACTCCATGCTGACCAGGGAGGATGACCCAAAATATTTGGAAAGCACGAAGTTGTCTATCATGGTTTTCAATGTGAATGAGATTAATGGAGAGAAGAAATGGGTGTATAGAAGAGGCTTCCCTTATATGATATTTATAATACTCCCACTTCCGTAGCTGTTTTCCCCTCACTTTTGAGGTAGGCTGTTTTTAACAGCACTACATTTCACATTAAATATGTTATAATTTATTTTCAAATGGAATGTTCTTGTTACATGATTTCCCTGCTTTGATTTTAACTTATTTATATATATATATATATTTTAGATAGAAATTATTTAAATTAGATGAATCCAAACATACTCATCAGATATTTCAATGCTGAGCTTCTGCTTGGTTTGGCTAAGCATTGTGCGGTAGAGCTTTGTGGCCATTTCAATCAGATGATCACTGCTGAACAGGAAATCGCCCTTTCCAGCTGCTCCAGAGCCCTAGAAAAGACAATTCATCAAGGTATTGAAAAAAAATTCAAGTAGATCAAGGCTCTTGGATGCATTCTCTTACTCTGTAAAATTGCAATTGCCAGATCTTTATTATTGTTGTCATTGCATTTTATTTTATTCCTACCTCTTTGAGATGCACAGCAAAGAAACCATCACTTTGAGAGCTCATGGACACTTTAGTGACATCCCCCAAAGGAACCTCTGTCTTGATTTGCCCCGATTTCTGATCAGCAAGTAGGACATTATTTTTTGTGAGCAAGAAAATCCTAGCTGTGCACTGAAAAAAAATGAGATTACTTTTCTGTAAATTCAAAAATATTAACTTCCAGTGTATTAATGCCTCTGCGCAAACATTTTAAAGTTAACTACAGAGGAAGATGATACAGTTCATCAAGAGTTGGACTCTTACGTTTTCTGTCAAATAAAAATAAATTACCTGGGTTATAGATTATTGTAAGGAAATAGTTATCCAGGAACAAAATGAATTATTAAGTGTGATTAATATTTACATGTTAACTATAGCACTCAAGAAATCACCACCCTAAATACACACTAAGAAGAAAGAGCATATAAACTACTAGCTGATAATCCGGCATTGTCCGGGTGTTTATTTATAGGAGGAAAATGTCTGGAGCAAACATAATTTATAATGTTGGATTTTCCCCCTTACCAGAGGGAGTCCCCTTGTGAAGCCGTTACCATGGCAATTCCACTGCACTGTACAGTAGAAGCCATTTTACGGCAGTACAGTAGAAAACATTTTAAGGCACAAGCTGTATCTTAACAGAACACATACCCCCGAGGAGTGTTATGGGTGTCTTACCTGTATGTATGTATCTATGTATGTATCTATGTATCTATGTATGTATATAAAATGAAATAATTATTGCTGTTCCTTCATTCTGGGAATCAAAATTCAAAGAATATAAAGTATTCTTTGGGGAACAAAACTCAGAGAATACAAGGTAACTCTGAAGAACAAAGCTCTATTGATTGTCTAAGTTTGGATAAAATATTTTACATGTACCAATCTTTCCCCATGTAGAAATGATTTTACCTTTCCATTTGCTCTATTAACTTTGTTTACTACTTCAGCAATAATAAATTTTTCTTCAGCAGCATCCTTCAGTTTCTTGTACTTGGGGTTCTTACTGATTTCAAGATAAGCCCCCTGGAAAGGCTGTCCAACACTTTAAGTAAAAGAAACAAAAATTTAATAAAAATTCAAAGACACGTGAAATACTCTAGGTCTTCTTGACAAATCTTTAGCCTGCAAAACACCATTGCACGGCTGGGCGGTTGCTAGGTTATCTTTAACTGTTTTCAAAAACCTAAACAGGGCTAGATGGCAGCTCAGAGAGAAATATCATGGCTACAGCTAACCAGAGAAGTGGGGTAAATTCAATCAATTCCAAGTATGGAGTCCTTGGTGCTCTCTGAGCTTGGTTGTTTCCTTGCTGACACTTCATCACCCAACTAGATAACATTATCAATGCTGGAAATGTGGGGTTTGCTCCAGGGGTTAAATCAACTTACCTTCGCTACCAGTTTGCAAATGTGAGTGCATGCACCACCTCTGCACATGCGCAGGACTTTCTGCGCATGTGCAGAGCATTAAAACATGATGTCTGGGCAGAGCCTGCTACTGAGTGCACTCGCAAAGGTAAGTAGAACAGCGAGGGGAGGGGAAATACACTGTGCCACATGATTTAGATTAGCTAGAAAGCAGGAAATCTGATGATTCTAGCTAATGTAAATCGCGCGTCATAGCTGAATTTTGGAAATACAGGTTCGCTTGAACTGGTAGCATTTTTTACTACAGGTTCGGGTGAACTGGTCAGAATCTGTAGCATTTCACCCCTGGTTTGCTCCCTGTTTATATGCACTAGCTTGCTCTGCCACTGTTGGTGAGAGTATGGTTTCCTCCCCGCTGGGAACAATCAAGGAACCACCAAAGAGAAAACCACAGTTCCACCAACACTGGCGGGACAAGTTACTGTATATAATCAGAGAGCAAATGCTCTATGTTCACCAGCACTGATGATGTTATGTAGTTGGATAATGAAACAACCAAGCTCAGAACCAGCCAAGGACTCCACAGCTCAATCTTGAGGTACATATATTATCTTCTATTGGAATTAATTCCAAACTCAACAGACTCTGTTTTTAAATTCTGAACCTTGACTGCAATAAACTGCAATTCTATGTTGTCAGTTAAAGAAATTAAATGGTATTTTTTTTAGCAAAGGTAAATATGTAATGGTACTCATTTTCTTAGCATGTAGTCCTCCTTCTGTAACATTTTCTCAACCTTGATGAAAAGATAAGCACTTGTGGTCCAGGTACTTTGGCCTAATTCCTATCAACCGTAGCCAGTATAGCTAATGGCAAGCAATAATTGGAGTTTTAGTCCCAAACCCTGGAAAAACCTTCAGAAAGTGCCTATCCTAGAACACTTTTAAGAAAACAGACAGTGGTTCAGCTACCCCCATAAGCACTAAATTAACTTTAACTTGCAAGATATCATATTTCTCATAACAATCATTTTTTGTAAATTGCAACACTTTCTTGTTTTTATCAATTAGATAATTTTGTTTCCAAATGAGGTAAAAGAATGCCAACAATGCACCAATTCCTTAAGCAAAATCCACTGTCTGAAACAAAGAATGTTATCTTGGATTGATCCGAAAAAGCTGGAGACAAGTTACTGCCTGTTTAAGAAACTGATAAGATAAAAACTGTCAGGCACTGTACAAAAACAACTTTAAGACTGGGATAAACCTGGTGGGAATGTGGAGGGCAGGCAATATATGAACGTCTCATAGATTTAATATTTGGTTTTCTTCACCATCGTGTTGCACTATTTGTTGCATCCTTATGAAAACTAATGAAAGAAATGGATAAGGATTGGACAGTGGATGGCATGTGTATTGCTCAGAGCTGAGGTTGGAACTGTGATAGTCCAGTAGCTGAAGTGGCTCTTCTAGAATTCCTGGAAAGCAACTGGTGGCTGGAAGCTATTAGGACAATAGTCAGAGGAAGATTTGCCAGGTTATAGGTCCAATAAAAAGAGATGAACTTTAACATCTTTATTCCCTGATTGAAATGCAAGGAATAAAGAAGATGGCTCGCCCATTGTGGCATGTTTCTTTGTGGGTACAGCTAATCATATTTGTGTATAACTGGAATCCAAATAGGCAGGGTTGGGAAGGGGGAGGCAGATTTATGCTTTGTCATGTTAACCTGAGGTTCTTATAGGAGTTGTGGATATGGATACATGCTCTTCTACCTGTAGAGCAGACCCATGCCTTACATGCTCCCTTTGGGAAGCCAGGTGGGATATGTATTACCAAGAGGTGCTTAAAGGAGAGTGAGATGCCACCTGCCTTGAAAAAAAGTGGTACTGCACCATCTTTTGAAGAGGGTATCCCTCAATCTCACTGCACTGTAAAATTTCTGCCCAATCTCCAATTTTCCCTTTCTGGGGAATGTTGTTGAAAATATGGATACTACGGTAAAAGAAATTTATTTTCTGTTCCCTTTCAGATCCCATTCAAGCCTAGATATGGATGAAAACAGCATTGATCATCCTGGAGAAGGTCCTTAGGACATAAAATGGGGAGTCTTGTGTAAAACCTTTCAGTGAATTCAATACCATCATACATGGTATTTTTATAGATGGCATGAAAGATCAGGGGATTGGAGGCACTGTTTTATGGTGGGATTCTGCTCCTAACTGAGTGGGCGGTTTAACATTTTTAAAATGTTAAGGCAGCCTATCAGTGCTCTATTTTTGGTGCCAGGAGGCTTCAGGGAGGGCCTCTGGAGCCCCCCCCCCGGGGGGAGGGGGGGAGGCTGTTTTTGCCTTCCTGGAAGCTCAAGGAAAGCCTCCAGAGCTTAGGGAGGGCAAAAAATGGGACTTCCTGGGTGTTTACCATAGGCCTGTTTCCAGCCTCTGGAGCACAATGGAACCCATTTTCGCCCTCCCAGAGGCTTGAGGAAAGCCTCCAGAACCTGGGGAGGGCAAAAAATGGGACTTCCAGAAGTTCTGGAAGTCCAAAACCTGTCCTGCTTCCGGCCTCCGGAGAGCCTCCAGACCTCAGGGGAGGCCATTTTCACTCTCCTGGAGGATGGAGGAAAGCCTCCAGAGCCTGGGGAGGGCAAAAACACCCCCGCCCCGGGTGTGTGTGTGTGTGTCACACACGCATTGTGGATGTAGGCACGATTTTGGCCCGCGAGGACAAAAAGGGTTGCCATCACTGAACTAGGTTATTAGAGCACAAATTAATTAATTTAATGTATATTCTCAAAGAAGGATGTTGATGATCGTTAAACTAGTAATGGCTTGACAGTGGTAGTCTGTGACCCTCCCCAAAAATGGATAAGATTTTATGGCAAATTTCTTCCTTCCCAATGTGGGTGTATTATGTTGCAACCTCAGCAAAGTTACCAGACTGTTTCATTACCTGGCTGGATATAAAGCTTTTCTGTCCTTGAAAAGTTCACTAGCTTCCAGTTTTTCTTCATAAATGAGCTTCTTTTGGTCTGTAAACTGGTCCCTGTACTTTTTACACTGAAAATAAAGTGTTGCAAATGAATCACAAAATTGAAACTGGCTTGCTCTTTTCCTATATATATAGGAACTATATATATGGACTATATATATAGTCCAGATGTTTCCTATAAACATAGCCATCAACATCAGTTCTCAATTTATATTTATGGTTTCTCTTCTGAAAGGACAGGTAGTCCTCATTTAGCAACTGCCTCATTTAGTGGCCATTCACAATTATGACAGTGATGAAAAAGTAATTTTATGACCATATGACCTTGCATTTACAACTTTCACAGGTCTATAAAGTAAAGGAAAGTTGAGGTAAGATCATAAACTCAGTCATTGTTTCTCTTAATGACTGCTTTGCTTAACAACTGCGTTGCCTGTCCCAGCTGTGGTTGCTAAATGAGGACTGCCTATATGTTTATCACAAAATTCACTTTAAAAACCATTATTTTTTATGAACTTTGTTTTAAAACTAATTACTTTAAAAACTTTCTTGAATGGAATTTGTCTCCTAGTGATTAAATACAAACACAGTGTGCTGACACAGTCTTTCTCTCTCTTCTTTCTTTTATATAATTATATTAAGAATGTTGATTGCAACAGTAAAGTCTAAACCAAACTAATTTTCAAGAAAGAGAAAGAAATAGAAAAGATAAAAGCTGCAAGGGGAAAGAAAGAGAAGAAAAAGGAATATAACATAAAACAGAAATGACTTCCAGCTTTTACCACAGGTATAAACAAATTTAATAACTCTTCACTTCCCACCCCTGGTTCCATGATTGTAAACAATTATATCTTCATCCCATATCTCATCCTTTATCAATAACCAAATTAATAAAGCGTCATCTTTTCAGTATAGTGTAAGCAGAAAATCCATAAAGAAACAAAAAACATATTTTGTTTGAACCTTGATCAAATAAACCAACTTTATATTCCTCCCTTTATCTTCTAATAGTCTTAATCTTTACTTCATTCAAATATTGTCATAGAATTTGATTTCTCTTTATTTCGTTTTTGTCCTATTACATAGACAGGATTAAATCTTAAATCTTTAGTCCCCGCTAGTGTCCAGTTTTTAAATCCTGAAATTACTTATTTCTCTTATGTCTTCCCAAAACCAAACAGATCTATTTCCCACCAGAAGCTGTTTGCTCTGTAAAATTAATTTCAAATTGTGATTGTAAAAGTTTGAATACTCCAAATTTAATCTGGAATGTTAGTCTATTTATCACTTTCTAAATAAAATCATATTTAATGTTTAGCTCTTTATTTCAAATTTTTAAAGCTCTTAGCCTTGTAACTAACTTTTCCTTTGTTCAGAGTTGAAGGTAAACTTAACCCAATGAAGACTTTTCAAACTTATCATGCCAAAGATCTTTAATAATTTTAAAATGGATAATAGGTAATTTCCCAAAGTAATCAGAAAGTAAGATTTGCAAACTTACTGTCCTTTAAAAGGTTCTGCTGCAGTTGCTAACAAGATGGCTAATCGCTCAGTATTCATACCTGCAGAAAACTATTGCTCTGTGGTGTCCTCAAAAGAAGCAGTAGCCATCCAGGGCATATGTGGGTGATCTCTTGTCCTCTCCTTATCAATAGATTTTCAAGGAACTGGTCCATTTACCAGTTCCTTGGGTTCTGATGCAGTTGCCAGATCTGCTTTCACAGAGCTCTTTTCAGTTCACTATACTTCCTCTCAAAATCTCTATATACACACTTTTCTTGCCCACATTATATAAATGTCCTATTGCCTTCTGAGATGTATCAGTTTGTATCTTAACTTTTTTGATGTCAACCAAGGCTGACTAGGGGTCACTATCTGCTGTGATTTGGTAACATACATTAATATATGAACACATATGAATATGCTTTGATAAAATGTATCTTAATAGGAATAGGTTAATGTCTGATCAGGTACACTTTTCATTTTGGTTCCACTACATGTAGCAATTAAACTTTATAATGTGTACCTTCTTTAGTACAGGTCTGGGGGACAGACATTGCACTTCAAGTTTCAACTGATTTGTCTGGGGAATTCCACTTTTAACACATTGCATATGCCATCTCACAGGTTGGACTTTGCTTGAATTATAGCAAATAGCTCCAGATTTTTGTAAACAGGATTTAACAGTGACCTTGACTTACAACACTGATGGTTGTACACATATTAAAATAAAAGCTCCTTTTGTAGAAACTGAGTAACACCAAGGCTGCATGTAAATTATAGAATTGTGCCATTTAAAACACTTTCATTGTAGCCATTGAATTTTGTGTAAATTGGTAAAGAACTTTAATAGAAGCAATGCACCTGAACATGGTTAGAAGCTTTACTTTTTGCATCTTTTATTAGTGATTTTCAGCTTTCATGTTTATTAATAAAAGTACAACCAAAATAAATGATTAATTCCAGAATTACATCATTACCCTCCACAAGTGGAATATCCTCTTCAGTTCCTTATGAGTCAAATCCAAAAACAGGTAAGGCCTTGCGGGCCAGTTTTTGTCTACTGGTGATAAAGAAGGCATCTTATTCTTCATTTCCAAAAAGTATTTCTGAATCTAGGTTAGAAAAATAGAGAAAAAAACATTTTCCTCCTCAAAAAGTCTTCATTTTAATCATTACAAATTTATTTATTTCTAAGGTTTAAAACCTCTCTTAATGGAGTGGTATCTTTAAAGCCCTGCAGAGCCTTGGTCAGATTACCTATGGAACCATTCTCAGCCCATATTTCAACCCATTCTACCTGGTTGGGTAAGGAAGGTATGTTGCAGATCCTGTTAGCCAAAGTATTCTGATTGGTGGGGTCCAGGAAGGGAATCTTCCCTGGTGGTGATCCCGGCCCTTGGAGCATTCTCCCCTCCCCCCCACCCCCCGCCTGAGGCAAGGTGAGCCCCTACTCTTCTGGCCTTCCAGAAAGGCATGAAAGCATGGCTCCGCAATCTTGGCTAGGGCTCACATAGGCACATGTGGTCATGGGGCTGATTAGCTCCCTGAAAACCCTCCTTTTGCTTTTTCATTAATTTTTAACATTTCCTGCTTCTTAAATTTTATATACTGTTTTTTATGTCCTGTGAGGGAGATGGGCAGTTTAAAACTTGATCAATTAAAAGAAAAACTCCGGCTCTTGCAGAAACTGGAATAAAGATATGGAAGACATATGGGAAGTCTAGAACAATTCTAAAATTTTAGCTATAGCAGTTTCCTGGTATAAATATTCTGCTGAAAGAATAGAATTATTTATACCAGGGGGGGAAAGTACTCATTTTTGCCAATTCGATCTATCATTTTCATTTGTAGGCCTTACAGAAAATTAACTAAATTGGAGACTATTTGCTGGATTTCAGTTAGAAAGCTTCAGGGGATTTGATTTCCTTGAAGACCAAGGGATGTCACTTTAAGCACAGCACTGTAAAAATGCTTTAAGCAAGCACTGTAAAAATAAAAGAAGGACAATATTATTTAAAAACCCTAAGAGGTAGAGATGTTAAAAATGAAAGATGATAATTTTTTGATTTTATGAAAGAGTACCTTTTGCCTGTGGCAAAGATAATTCTGGTACTTCACTCTCGTTTTCTATGTATAATAAAAAGAGTGCCATTTCATCTTTATTTTCTTTTTGTTCATACTGTAAAAGTAAAATCTTCCTACAACTGTAATAGTCTTATACAAGCAAAATACTTACAATTTTTTGAAGTATAAATTCATAAATTTTCCTTCCAGCGTTGGCTCGGAAAAATTTCCTGTACTCTCTACGAACCTGATTAAGTTAAAATTTTAGAATAAACAGATAGCTTCTCTGGGGGTGGGGGGCTATCCTAGAACACGGACATTACAGGTATTCCTCAATTTATGACCAGTTATTTAATCACAACTTTTTCTAACATTAGAGCTAACAAACAAAGAGGAAATGATTTCATACAACAGTTTCTCCCATAACATGATTCTGAATCAATTTGTAAATTCAATTTGATTTTATAGTTACATATCTGGAAAACACAACTTTAGGAAATAGTATAAATATATTAGCTATGTATTTATTCATATAAATTAGAATCTTTTTCAAAATTATGAAAACCAGACACTAGTGGTCACATTAAAACAGGACTGGTTCTAATTTTGAAAGCCTTGTTATTATCGGATACAGCTTTTTCAAGTACAGCCACTTAGAGATTGAGCAGCGATACTCTTATTGATTTGGGTTTGCAGTTGCATGTTTGACACTTCCCATAACCACAACTTTGGTTTTTCAGTGTGAAAATAACACATTTAGACTAATGGGCTTTTAAAGAATTGTTCAAAAAGAGCCCCTTATATTATCTTGACTTTTCTTTTTCTTTAAAAAAGAGTAGCAGAGATGCTAGAAAAGAGAAGCACTTTGTTATTTCCCCTACCTTATAATGGGGAGTTGCTAGCAACCGAATATTATTATTCTTGACACTGTTCAAATTTCCCATTCATTTCAATATGGTATATCCATTTGATATAATTGCAAACAAACCCATAACAAGAGGAAATAAAATGCCAAAAGACTATATACGGTATGACTGTTAAAGGTTGTATTATGTATAATTTTTAAAAATTATTTTGGAAAGTTTCTAAATAATTGAAAGCTGCTAGGATCCATACTGAATCCACTACAGCTGGGCAGAGTTTATATATCCAATTATCAAAAAGAGAAAAGAAACAGCAATTAAGAACACCACTCAACAACACAGTGAAATGTGGAGGAACCTGAAGTGAAACAATGGCCAATTCCTAAAGAGGCACAATAGAAGCTAAGGCTGACTTGTGTAAACCTCTTAGAGGGGGATGTAAAGCGGTATATAAGTCTAAGTGATATTGTTATTGCTACATAAAAGGAATTATATGACATGTATGTTTCATTGACAAGAAGTGTAGAGTAGGAGTCCACACTTTTCCTGGCATCAGAAACTTAGCGGAATGGATAGGGCAGCAGCGGTGCTTTAAAATATACGACTGATTTCTAGAAAAGTTTGAATTAGGCTGTAGTGAGAGATCATTTCAGTGCAATTGTGTTTGGAACAAACAGTATATCGTCTGAGTTTCAAAAAGCATCTATAAAAAGACTGATGCATACGTAAGTCCTAGTCATCTTTTCTTCAGGCTGCATATGCGGAGAATCAGACAAATCCAACCAATAATCATAGACATGAGTATCTGGTAACTTCTAACTTGAACTAACGTTATTTACTTTCTATGTTTTCTTCAAATACTTTTCTTCAAATACGCCCCCTCCCTCCCTCTCCTTTAATTGCTGCTGGTGGAAAACATACTTTGCTGGGAAAGAGAGCTTCCTGCAGAAATCACTACAATTCACCACAGATTAGTTTGGAGTAGATCCACTTGAAGGCAGTTGTCAAGATTTGTGTGATTTAACACAACCAACAATTCTGATATTCTTTTTGATATACCACGTTTCCTTGAAAATAATACAGGGTCTTATTTTCTTTTGGACCCCGAAATAAGTGCTTGGCCTTATTTTCGGGGAGGTCTTTTTATTTATGAGGTGCAGGAGGCAGTGAGAATGGTCATGGCTGCTGGTGTGTTGTAATATTTTGGGGGAGGGCTTATTTTGGGGGGAGGGCTTATTTTGGGGGGAGGGCTTATTTTAGCACATGTGCTCAAAAGCCCAATTGGGCTTATTATCCCGGAAGGTCTTATTTTCAGGGAAACTGGGTACAATCCAAACTTCTATACAGCAAGACCCCCAAATGTCCAATAATCACATTTAACCTTTTCCTACTTCATTCCAAAATACGATCCATGAACTGGTTATTCAGCTTGTTTGACTATATTCGGAAAGTGGTGGCAACAATGCAGAGGCTTATACGTACAACTTATAAAAGTCTGGTTAAAAACATATAAGACTGTTTTTAAAGGTTCACAGAAGAAAAACAATTCCCTTAAGAGATCATGCTTGTTACAGCCCATAGCCCCAGAAGTTTATTATGTATTAGTAGATAGATGCCACGCTTTATTATTATTATTACTAACACAAGGGAGTTGTTTAAGAAAGTACCTTTAGTCCAAGCCAGTAAGCCCATATGACTGCCACAGCATGCTTACGCCTAGCCTCCTCCTTCAAGCGTTTCAACTCCCTCCGAGCCTAAAATGTTTAGATAGTGAATCACAGAGACAGCCTGATGCAGAAAGAACCATGATGAGAAAGAGAATGCTCCCCTTGACAGAATAGCTGATTTGGGAAGTTGAAAGAGCAATAGGCAACCCATGGAACCCAGCGTGCCAGTGTGAAGATTGGGTGGAAAGCTGCTTCCCCAAGGCATATCTGAAGAATAAGGTGGCAGACATTCTCTTGTAGTAGCATTCTCATAGGGCATTTGCCAAAGGGTGAATAGTGGAAAACCTTTTCCCAAGAGGAAGTTAATTCAGACTAAAATATTAAAACCAGCTTATGTATTCCATTCAGCAATGGCAAGTATCTGAAGGAAACCAGTTTAGAGCACATATTAACCTTCTTTCATTTTATTCGATATCAATATGTTTTTTTCAAAGGGCGGTAGAGTGTAGTCACAAAAGATAAGCAATGGATACCACATCTCAGCTACAATATTTCAGTGTATAGCAGCAATGGAATAAACCTTTTTTTTAAAGTATCTGTCTTCTCTTTAGAGTTTACTGTTACTACTGTTGATATTTATTCATAAGACATTTATTTATTTATCACATTTATACTTCGGTATTAGTGAAGAACAGATGTTTTCTGCTGGATACCAGCAACAATAGGCACAGCCAGGGACCTACAACTATGAAACATTGGTTAGTTTATTAAGAGATTTGCCTTTCAAATTTTACTGTTTGAAAGGTCTCAGTGTAAAGCATAAATTATTATTTAAATCTACCGTGTCATTCCAGTATAGAAATGACACAGTAGATTTAAAGAAATACAGCCTTTCCCAATTCTATCATCATTCTGTATTTATCTTTGAGAATAACTTTTTAAAAGTTTAGTTTTCTTTCACGAGATTTTAAAACAGTCAGATGGTATAATAAAAGACTCCAGTTGATCGTTAATAGGTTTAGGTTAGGGCCGTGATGGCAAACCTATGGCACACACAGACCTCTCTGTGGGCACACGCACTGTCGCCAACTGCTCTTCCGGGTTCTGTCATGCACATGCACACCAGACAGATGCTCTCTTCTGGTTTCTGGCTCTCTGGAGCGCACACGCTCCAGTTTCAGCACTTGGTTATAATTATTTTAACAATATTTTAGCCATCTGTACAATTTCTAATAAATCTCTGAAATTCACTAACTCAAAGCCTAATGCTATGTGTCACCATTAGACCCTCAAATAATGCAAAGTATTACACTAAATAATATCTGCAGCAAATTATCAGAATGCAGATAGCTTTAACTTCCATTAATACTGTTTTTTGGTTTAATAAAAATAGCATTTTATATCAAACATCACTTTCTATAAGTTCTATGTGAAGGAAGGTGGATATACTTTGACGCACTCAGTACTTTGGGCTCTGGGGCTAATGTGATTTGTTCACTGAAAAAGAAGCTACTCACTGCTTCTCAGCATTTTCTCGCAGGGGTAGCCAGATTTTTCATGTTGAATAGTTCTAGTATATATTTCTGCTTCCATATCAATCACTAAAAAGTCAATTTCCAGAGGAGATGCTGCTCACCTTTTTTACACTACTGGTCAGAGCTTTTGAAGAGTGCAAGGGCCATTGGCCCAGAGGAAGCTCTAAGATAGGTGGCTTAGGCACTGACAGCAGCATTGCCTGTGATGCTCAGTGAAGACATTGAATTAAAAAACCATCAGCAGATGCCGAGAAGGCTCCAAGCTAGCCACTCTGATGAACAACATAGGCAACTAAACAGACATTTATTGAGGCCATCCATTCAGCAAGGCTTTCAATACATGCCAAAGACAATTCATGCTAACCACTTCAGTACATGCCATGTGGAATCTCACAACATTTGTGGAAGCTACCTAGCTTGGTAGCCCTTGGTAGTAGTGGAGGCGAAGGCTTCATCAAAACGAAACATCCCTTTGAAATTTCATAAAGCCTTATTCTATAATACTAAATCACATCAATGCAAGTTGTCCTCAACGTATGGCCACAACTGAGCCTTGAATTTGGGTTGTAATTCATAACAGTCATTAAGAAAGGCATCTAGGTGATTGCCTCACTCAATGATTGCAATTTGAGCTCACCCAATTGTGGTTGTTAAGCGACCATGTGAGGTCTAACATTTTGAACCAAATGAATAGTATCTGAAGTTCTCCATCGTCCAATACCAACACGTAATCTTTCCATGGTATTCTTGTAAAAGCAACAATTTACACTCTGCCATCATTTCCTATGCACTTCCCTCAAATCTGAGCATAAATCATGCTAATTCTCCATATGTAAGAACATTTTCGATGTTACATTTTTTGATTTCCATTGGCTATCATAAGAAGTTGGGGGGGGGGTTTCCTGTTGTGAAGTATATGATGCTCACGGGCTGCATTTTGTTACTAATTCTACATTTCGGTTGTAACGATAAATGGACAATCCTTAAGATATGAGCTGACGTGTGTGAAATTTGAAAAAAGCTAAATGCGGCACTTGGAATGATTTCAACCATAATATCCCAACCCTTAACATGACATATGACTTCATATATTAAGTTACAAAGTCCTGAACTGGGTCTTTAATTGAGCCTTGTAGGATTCCTGGTTTGTATGCCACATAGCTCTTGGTCATATTCTCCAATAAAAAATATACACGTAATAAGAAAATTATACCACAATATTTTGTGTGGATTGGAAAAAAAAACCCTGTTTCTTAGATATTAAGATACAATTAGAATATAGGGACATTATGAAATTAATTAATGCAGTTACATTTTGTCATAGAGCCTTAGTTTAGGAACCTATACAAATATTGCATGGGCATTCTGCTAAAACATTATTGGAAACATTTCAGTTTAGTAAAATACATTTTAGAGCCACTAGTCTAATCATTTTCTGGCTTAATAAACAAGCAATTAGTGCTATCTATAAATTGGCATGCTTGGAAATTTTTTTAGTAGGGATGGTTTTCAAGTTAAGCTGGGAGACGGTTAGAGAAGGGGTTACCAGCAATCAGGTGCTCAAGTGTAATAGCTTAGTAAAAATGATTATGAATCCTTTTTACTAATTAAAGGGTAGGCAATTTGGGTAAGGAAGGGAGGGGCACATGACACTTGCATGTAGTACCTTTAATCCAAGCCAGTAAGCCCAAATAACTGCAATAGCAAGTTTATTCCTAGCCTCCTCCTTCAGCCGCCTCAGTTCCCTTCGCGCCTGTGATGCATTTGAAAATGAATTACAGAACATTCTGAGAGAGAAATGGCTTGCTTCAATTTCCCAATGGAATGAGGAAGTGAAAGAGAAAGACGAAAGATTTCATACAGGTATCAATGCAGAGCCTTCACCAGCTAGACTGAAATTTGTTAAAAAGTACAGCTGCAAAAGAGGTCCGATCCAAACGGGATAAATTAAGCAGCTGGAAAAACATTTCTCTGCTCTATCTAGAACACCTTTTGTACCACGAGGTGACTAGGAAACAAAGACCTATCTCCTTTTTTCTTACCTGCGCTCCATGCCAATAGGCTGCAATGGTTGTAACAGCTTCTTCACAGCGTTTCTGGTGCTTCAGTTCACGAAGCAGCTTTCGAGCCTAGGAAGCAAAACCCCATGCCCTCAAGTTATCATTTAAAAACCCAGCTGTGCAAACAATATGGAGTGAGGATGAATTCACACGTTTACTGCACCTCTCTAAAGGATAAAGGCTTCATTACTATTTTATTTAAACCTTCCAACTCTATGCAATTCTATTTATGCAAGCATGCAAGATTTAAAAAATATTAAAATTGTTCAAAACTTTTAAAACTAGAGCTGGTGGGCGGGGGAGATAGTTTTTGTTTGCTAAGAGTTATTAAAGTACTTAAGTAGGACTGGTGCCTAAACTAACTTTTCCAGACTCATCAAATTCTGCTGCTGACCTGGAATCTTAAGCCACAACCACTCATGTTTTAAAAACAATAAGTAGATTCAAGCAACGCAGATTATACCAAGATTTGAAATGAGAATGGAAAAAAAAAGGGGGGGGGAGGTTATTTTAAGCATAATAATTCCAACCACATTCTATAAACTGCATTTTATTTAATTAGTTTTGCACTTAGATTTTTTTGGGCAGATAAAAGTAGACAGGCCGTGATAGCTATTTAACCACTGAGGCTAGAATTAAAATCGGCATGGCCTAGTTGCATTTCTACGACCCTACCACTATTTGCCTATTTGTAAATCAGCCATTTAACCCAAGAAGCTACACTGACAATTGAGATGCACTAAGAGGAAAATGTGTCTAGTGGGAAATATTAATTACTTTTTTTTTAGTGAGGGGGGGAGGTGCTGCTGCCTTCAAGTCAGGCTTGACTCCTAGAAGCTGCCTGGACATGTTCATGGAGTTTTCTTGGCACCATTTTCACAGGTGACTTTCTGTGCCATCTTCCTAGGGCTGACACAAAGGGACTTGCTCAAAGCTACCCATTTGGTGTCTATATCTAAGGCAAGACTAGAACCCAGGTTTTTCTGTTCCTAATCCAGCACTTTAACTGCTAGACCAAATTGGCATTCATATGTATTTATTTAACTAAGGATAAGGAAAGTGGTGGTAGAGTATTTTTTAGAAAAAATGAATATGTCTGTTTTCTGGTTGATATTATCCCTCCCTACTCCCCAGTAACATAATTTTAGGTTTCTAAAAAGAAGGAGAAAAAACAAGAAAGTCCAGTTGTCTTTTGAAAAGCATCTCTGGGACCACCATGACCTGGATGACTGAGAATCTCCATAGACACGATACTATCAGGATAACCTTTTTGTAGGCAGGAGATGTATTTTTCTCTTTTAAAGACAAAATAGCCATGGCAATCATGGAATGCAGTTAGGGGGTAGATTCCCAGGAGGTAGGTAAGGGTGCATTCCAGAGGAGCAAAAAGCAACTCAGTCAGATATTATATGTGAGAGAAAGAGGGTGAAAGCAGCCCCTCCCTAATAGTTCACAGAGCAGATAGTAAAGTCCTCAGTCTGGCAAAATTTTGTTTATAGACATGAAACAATGAATTCAGCTTGGAAGAATCACCTTTTCTCATTCTTGGTTTGGGGCTTGACGCATTCACTTAGGAACAAATAAAAATGTTTTGGCAAGTTTTGGGGATGACTAGTAGACATTTTAAAACTCAGTTCTTCTGGAGTTTAACACACTAAGTTTAGGACCTTTTCTTTTAAGCAAATGTCCATGCTACAAAAAAGAAAGAAAGAAAGAAAGAAAGAAAGAAAGAAAGAAAGAAAGAAAGAAAGAAAGAAAGAAAGAAAGAAAGAAAGAAAGAAAGAAAGAAAGAAAGAAAGAAAGAAAGAAAGAAAATCCAGATTTTTTTAAAGGCAGTTTTCTCTGGCATTAATGTGAAGAATACATTATGGTAAGAAATATGGCTAGGAGCTACATCAGCCCATGAATGGTCTACTCCTTGATATTAGGGTACCTCACTCAAACACCTGTGTTAAATGCATACAGTGGAAGAGAAGAGAAGAGAAGAGAAGAGAAGAGAAGAGAAGAGAAGAGAAGCCATTCTGTAAACTCACTTTCCATCCTCTGATGTAAGACTGTACAATGATAGCAGAGCGCTTGATCTGCTGGTACTTCTTTTGTTGCTGTATTAAAGAAAAAATAAAGTATGTGCATATAGAAACATGTGGGAGTTAAATAAAATACTGTGTTACTAAATAAGCTGCATAGTTTTTCATTCAGTCTGTAGGCTATCTAAGAAAGTATACAGAGCATACTGCAACAAACAATGTCTTCAGTGGTTTTATTGTGACATATATTTTATGGGACTATTCTTGAGAATGCCTGTTCCTAAATGCAGTTGTTTCTAGAAGCATACCTCTGCCAAAATAGCCCTATACCACCTTGACTATGACCATGAATAAAGTGAAAATAATTAAATTATGGTCAATAATTAGCATGATTAATAATGAAATAAGATGAATATAAATCATATTTTAATTAACAATGATTTTGTTGTAGTTGCAGTGAGAGACCAGGTTTTTTCCATTACTTCAAACTTTCTGTTTACAAGCTTAAAAGTTGCTGTTTCCCAAACACATTTCCTATCAATAATACATAAGCAACACATTTGTTTACTTTTCAAATTAAAATCGAAGTATTATTTTTAACCAAGATAAAAAAATATACAGTGAGCTGTTACTTAAGTAACTGTCTTATAATTATTAAATTATAACAGTGCCTTAATCTATTAAACTCCAAATCAGAGTATCCAAGCTGGTGTACATTTTAACTTTCAATTATTTTTTATTTTGTTGGACGTGATGTTAGCGTTTCTTTTTTAAACTATTGTCAGCCACACTGAAGAGGCAGAAATGCAACCTAACAAATAAAATCCCATCTTACCGCATATTTTCTATACCAGGCAGAAATCACAATCTGACTTTTTTTCATGAGAAGGAAATACGTGCGACACTTCCAGCCCCTGTAAATTTTTTGGATTAATGTAGCCAAATCCTCAAGACGTTGCTTTCTTAGGTCTTCTAATTTGAAGAGCTACACCGATTTGGGAAAGAAAAACGGAACATAAAAATAAAAATGAATACATATTTACAATAAAAATACCTTGTTCTCTAAAGAAAGCTAGATTGGTATGATGTCTAAAATATTAGGTCTTGGTGTTCTAATTCCTTTGGTTCAATTATGGTACTCAACAGATGACTTTAGAATTTATGCATTTTTTTTAGACTAATCTATTTTAAATCTGGTTTATGGAAGGAGCAGAGAGAATTTCACAATTTCAGAATGTAGATGGAGGGAATCACATCTAATTTTAATTTTTATTGTTGTTGTTGTAGGCAATTATGCTAATAGAGCAAGCTACGACGCAATTCACTTTCCATGTTAGTGTTTAATCTGATATAGTTTTCAAGGAGTCTGCAGAAAATACTAAAATGGTTGCCTCCATTCGCAGTCCAAACTAGTAAGATCATTATCATCTGCAAGAGGGGTGGGGTGGGGAGAGACAAACAGACATAAGCAATGTCTGTCTGTCCATCTCTTTATTCTGGCCTGAGGTTCAAGTCCTAGCAAATCAAGTTTTGAGAAACATGAAACTGTTTATTTTTATGCTACAATGATAAAAATAATGCTGCTCCATTAACCACCATCTTGTTTCCCCCACAAGCTAATTAACTTTGCTTAATCATCATCCACTTCATTGCTTAATCAAATTAAAACTCTAGCGTCTTAAATGAAATAAAATTGAGGGTGACCTTTATTCAAATAATTTGTCTAAAGTGAGGAATATTACTTCACGTACAGTTCTTGGATTGCGGATGAATATTTTTGATCTACCCAAGGAGTATTCTTCATCGGGGACTTCCAGCTCATTAAAAAGGACCTCAACCCCAATTCTAAAAGGCAAACAAACAAAATGCAAATCTTTGTCAAAAAAGTAGTCTCTCTTTCATATGCTAAGCTTGCATATCGTCCAGCACTTTATGAAAAGATAGCTTTGCTATATAAACACTTTTTAAAAATTAGCCAAGAATGTTTACATCTCAGGTTTTTAGAAAACTGCCCAAGTATGAAAATGCTAACCACTGAGTTGGTTAGCATTCAGATTTTATATATAAACATTGGCTGGGAATTAATAAGTATGTTTGCAATTTTAAAGACCGATGCACTAAACTTATGACCGAACGACATGTTGTATAAAATTGAAAATGATTGAATGTTCTATTTGTTTTTAAAAGTGGAAAATAAAAATTTATTATCTTTTAAAAAAAAGAAAAAAGAAAATGCTAACCACTGAATTGGCATGATGGTGATAATGATTGAGAGTTATATTTTTTAGACATATGGTTTTCTTGGCAGTCCAGGACTTTTTAAAAAAAATTCCCAACTAATCTCTCACTCAAGCACAACTCCAGCCATGTGATTAACAAAAGTAGACTAAGTGCTACCACCTGTATTTGTTTATATTCTGTTGAAATATATATTTTAGAACCGGGTAATATAGGTATAAAGTACCATTGAGTATAGGTATAAAGTAACACTTGGAAGGATACCAACAATTACACAAAACATTAGGAAAGGTGAGGAAAACCCTCCCCAAATAGTAAAAAACATAGTATGAATATGAAAAAATAATTGTGCTAGAGCTTTTTTACATGTCATTCTTGCCATAATTTCCACACCCATGTGCAAATAAAAGGAAATGTTTCCATTGTCCAGTCATGTCCGGCTCTATAGGTTGGGGCTCATCTCCGTTTCTTAGCCGAGAAATGTCCAAAAATGTTTCTCTGTTCATGTGGCCAGCATGACTATATGCCGAGATGCATGGAACACTGTTACCTTCCCACCAAAGTGATATCTACTTATCTACTTGTTTTTGCATGCTTTTGAACTGCTAGGTTCACAAGTGCAAATAGCCTGCCTCAAAAAAATGAGAAGCTACGTTCAATTCTTCAACCTGTACTAGGAATTTGTATGCAATATGCAAAGCTGTCCCCCTCAAACAATGATACCATAGCCTTTACTCCAGGTGTAATCTATGATACAGAAGAAATATGCATGAGCCATAGTGGCGCAATGGTTAGAGTCAGTAGTGGGTTCCAGATCCCGTTGCAACCGGTACGGGGCCCAGCGTCCTCCACATGAACGTGCACAGCACACGCATGTGTCTTACCTTCCACTGACGCCTCCGCACCGATCCAGCTGCCTGGCGGAGCATTGCGCAGGTGCTGTACACACTGTGCGCATAAATGGCGAAGACTTTAAAGACAGGTAAGGAGCTTGGGTGGGCGGGTAGGCCCTCCAGAGCATCGAACGGTACCCGGTGTTCTGGGCAGGCACCGGTATGCACGTGGTTCAACCCACCACTGTTTAGAGTGCAGTACTGCAGACTACTTCTGCTGACTGCCATCTGCCTGCAATTTGGCAGTTCAAATCTCACCAAGCTCAAGGTTGACTCATCCTTCGGAGGTTGGTAAAATGAGGACCCAAATTGTTGGCGGCAATATGCTGACTCTGTAAACCGCTTAAAAGAGGGCTATAAAGC
This sequence comes from Rhabdophis nuchalis, assembly GCA_039707465.1. Classification (NCBI taxonomy): domain Eukaryota; kingdom Metazoa; phylum Chordata; class Lepidosauria; order Squamata; family Natricidae; genus Rhabdophis; species Rhabdophis nuchalis. The sequence goes on along the minus strand of CM077643.1, from coordinate 197,665,550 downwards.
ACTGTGAAGTGGTATATAAGTCTATTGCTATTGCTATCAATAATGAGTGGCATAGAGGCATTCATTTGGCTTTCACTAGGTCAATAGAGAAGGAAAATGCTGCAAGATCCTTAACTATGGTTGTAAATTGAAGCTTGGAATGTACTATTTTGCTTTCTTTGCTCACAGAGATTTACTGTCTGCTGAACATAACCCTGAATGGTTATGTCCAGCAGGGTTATGGTTCTCTGAACCATTAAGCCAGCAATGCTCAAATAATAGTTTCAGATACTTTCTGAACTGTCACATCAAAAGGAATATGTGGTGCTGCAGCTCAATCTAAACTGTTTAACCAGAACTAAGCAATCCATGTTAGGTCTGTACCCAGGATGCATTTATTTGTAGTAATTCTTACCTTGCAGGGCCTCTCCATTGTGGCCAGGTCTGCTTGCAAAGCATTTTGTACCTTTCAAGGCAAGGCTCATAAGTTTGACGGAATGCATATCCTGCCCTTCTGACTCGGACATTTTCCATCAGACCTAAATATCGAACTTGATGGCACACAAGAGCATCACTGAAGATATGAGCTGCTTTTTGGTCATTAGGTTTAATACATCTGCAAATCAAATAATTTGTTGAGAAAAAGTGCAGTACCTAGAACAGAAATCTATTACGCTCACCACTCATTCATTCAAAATATTGAGTAGAAATTGGTTTCTCCCCATCCAGATTCTATAGCCTCCAGGCACCCAGTCAACACTGATTGCATCAGTTTCCTGATTGGGGTGGGTATGTATATAACTAGGTAACATCATCATACTGATGATATTGTACCACTTACTGGCAAATGATCTCAACCAGCAGTTTTATGTAAATGTTAAAGAGGAGAGTAGAGAGACCTGAACCTTGAGGGATCTCACACTGCAGGGGCCTGAAATTTCCTGTCCTGACTGAAACTGACCACAGAAAAAGGAGGAAAACCACCATAAAACTGTGCCTCCCGCTCCCAGCTCCTGAACCTGACCATGGTTGATGGTATCAAAAGCTGCTGAGAGACCAAGGAGCGACAGGAACTCAGCCCTCTTGTGTTCTCCAGACGGTTCCCCTATAAGAGCAACCAATGCCACCTTGGTACTGTACCCCAGCCTGAATCCTGACTGAAGAGGGTTCCGATGATCTGTTTCAGCCAGGGCTCTCGGCAGCTAAGTGCCAACCACCTCGCAAAAACCTTCCTCAGAAATGGAAAGATGGAGAGTGGATAAAAGTTATCTAAAGCTGTTGGATCCAACAGTCTGGTTTTACAACCAAAGAAACATTATTTACCGTTTATTCATCTATTTTATCTTAGAAGTAGAGTCTGTCTCTTGATTCAGGGGGGAATTAAAAATGTATGTGTTCTACTTCCTCTTTGTCTCCAGGAAAGACTAACCCTCTAAGGAGCTAGAGATGCCTGAAAGAAAAAAACCTGTCATACACTGTAGATTCTCCCTATGCCAATAAACGCCTCTGCAGAATCATCAACTTTCCAGGAAAATCTCTAGGGATTATATCAGGATCAAACTTAGTAAATTGGACAAATAAATGTACAGCTTACATGAATTTGCATACTGCAACATACGAAATTCTATATAATGTATTCTAAAATACGATATATAAGATTTGATGTTCTCCATTAAGGAAGATATAGATCTGTGGTAGTCAACCACTAGTGGGCGTTCCAGCTTTCATGGTGGGCGATAGGGGTTTTGTCCGATACTGAAGCACTTTCCTTTTTTTAAACTGTAAATCAGCCATTACTGTGGAACCGGTGGGCGTTCAGAAAAATTTACTACTAACAGAGATACAAAAGTGGGCGGTGGATATAAAAAGGTTGACTACTCCTGATATAGATGATACATTTCCCTTGATGTCTGTTATTAGTAACTTATTTTCTCTAAAATGTATTCCAATATATTCCATAAATATAATTTCATAAATTTATAATATTCTACATTTTCATATCCAGGAAAAGACTATAGTGGCCAGGGCAGCTTTTTTTTTTTTGGTTGCTTTTTTTTTACAAAGCAGATTTTAAGCTCAGAACATTTTTCCAAGATTACAATGTCCCATGTTTTTAAAAGAAGAGTAGTATTTAGTTAGTGGTTTTAGGTATTTCCCAAGGAGCTATAACTTCCTTTAACAAGATGATGAGTTATAAACGTCTAATAAAATTGCTTAATCTGAAGAAATTAAAGTCTATGGACCTCTACATTCAAAACACATAGGCACATAGAATTGTAACATTAAGTAGGAATTGGAAGGAGCGAATTCTCATATGAAAATGTAAAGTCCTTGGAAAACCCTAATAGTCACTTATGATTTTATTCCTAGCCCTTGGAAATTTACAGATTTCTTTTTAATGTTTCTGTTTTAATCTATAAAACAGAACCAAATATGAACTGCTAATAAGCAAATCTTCAACACTCTACACAAAAGGTTTTATGTCTCACACAGGCATTTTTTCTTTGTCCAGGCTACAATTCTGTGATAACATAGTTTTCAGCAGCCTTAGAGACCGGAGTAGGTATTCTTCATACTCCACTAAACTTTTTATTTCTAAATTTATACCCCATTGTTTAATAGTAAATTGCTTTTCCAGGCAGAAAAGCTATTTATACAATTGCATTTTTATTATTCAACTAATAAAAATACAATAGCATAAATAACATGATAATACAAGATCTAATAGCAGAGGTAAATTTGCAGGATAATAAATAGAAATGGCTGTCAATTATAGATTGTTGATTGTAGATTAAATGGATGTACAGTATGTAAACTCTGGCATTAACTCTGGCATTAACATAGGATGTTGCTTGTTTTCTATCCAGATCAGGCACTTAGAGGCCACATAATTGTAATCCAGTCCTCCTGCAGCAATCTGTCAGCCGAAAATGGGGCTGTGCAGAGGCCCCTCACAGTCTGTTTTCCATTGGTAGAATGCTGCTGGAGACCATGGACGTCGAAATGGGCCATGCAGGGGCCTTACGAGGCTTCCATGCGGTCCATTTTTGGCTGGCAGAGTGCTGCAGGACGCCGTGGAGGCCAAAAACAGGGCACAGGGAGGCCACATGCAGCCCCGCCCCATGGCCCGTTTTGGCCAGCAGAGGCCCCGCGGGCTGGTCCTTTGATATTTCCAGTCCAGCCCTGGGGGCTTTGAGGTTGACATCTCTAGTATAGAGCAATTAGAACCATTAATTTATGATGAGATTTCCCCTTCATCTTTGGGTGAGGGGGAAGGGGAGATCAGCTAAAATAAATTGCATCATATTTAAATCATATCCACTCAGTTGAAATACTATGAATATTCATACCAAGTCTACAACTATCTTTAAAGCGCTCCATGGCTCGGGGCCTAGTTATATGCGAGACCGCCTCCTGCCCCATACATCCCTTAGACCGATACGCTCCCACAGAGAGGGCCTTCTCAGGGTGCCGTCGGCCGGACAATGCCGACTGGCGACACCCAGGGGAAGAGCCTTCTCTGTGGCGGGCCCAGCCCTTTGGAATGACCTACCCCCTGAATTACGTACCATCACCGACCTCCGCCTCTTCCGCCAATGTCTTAAGACATATTTGTTTCAACAAGCCGGCCTAGCCTAACCTCCCATCGGGACTTTTAGGTAGTTTTAAATTGGGTTTTTAAAATTTGGTTTTAGCGCAGGATAGGTTATTTAATAGTTTTTTAAATTATATTTATTGTATTTTGTATGTTTTTAAATTTTCCTGTGCGCCGCCCTGGGTCCTTCGTGGAGAAGGGCGGGATATAAATTTAAATAAATAAATAAATAAATAAAATAAATATTTGTAATTTGAAACTGGGTCATATAAAAGTCAACTAATTAAAAAAATACTTCTTTTCCAACTAAATTGTATTCAACTGATATAAATAAATCACTCTCTTTCATGCTCTCATTTAGAGTATGAATTAAAGATTACCATTGTTGCAAACGCAATTTATTCATTTCCTTAACTTTACCTGATGTAATTAGGATTTTTTGTTTGCAAGTTCCTCATCAATGTTGCCACAGACACTTTAAACTGGGAACCTGCTGTTGGTGGCCTCTTTAAATTAATCTTGACAGGGTTTCCTTCTGGAAATAGTGCTTTAATGAGGGAGTGGTTGGCCTTCCACATAGCTTGGGACAGATCACGGTAAAGCAGGTCATTATTCTTGTCAACAAAGCCTTCTACCTGATACATCACCTAAAACAACAAATCAAGAATCTAAATAAGCAAAGCTGATCAATTCTGGGAGGGGAAAAACACACCAAGAACAAATTGATCACATTATCCAAGTGACTATCTTTTTATATCCAGCATTAATTATCATAAAATTCCATCACTTTGAGGTCTTACTGGAGTTCAGAAGTTTCTACCATGAGAAAGAGAAAGGATGTTAAATTGTACATCTCTCTTCAGTTCTGAAATTGCTGTAATGTTTGGGGAAGTATTGGAATGAAAACCACCAAAGGTAACTCATCAATGCATGCTATTTCTCTCAGATCTACCCTACCTTTATTTATTTGTTTGTGTTTGTTTGTTTGTTTGTTTGTTTGTTTGTTATGCCATCCACTCATGGTCAAGTGACACTGGGAGGCTTACAATATCATAAAAACAGGAATATAATACATACAAATGTTAAAACATTAAATATATTAAAAGTTGACAGAAACCAGGAATCCGAACAAAAATGTGATGGAGATGAGATCTTCATCTTATTCCACTAACCACTTTCAGGGGCTCAAGGGGCCCCAAGCCAATTAGCACAACCTGGTTTTGTGACCCTTTCAGAAGGTCAAGTGGATCTCAGCTTGAGGGGCAACATGTTCCAGAGGGTGGGAGCCACAGCAGGAAAGGTATTTCTCCTAGAACCCACCAGATGTAATTCCTTTACCAATGGAGTCCACAGCATACACTTCTGCTGAAGTGAATGGGGTAGTTCAATCCCCTTTTGATATTTCATGAGATTTAAGCCTTTATCTTTTCGATGGGAAGGAGGGGGAATGTCAAAATATTTTTTCACATATGTTGAAATATTCAAGGCTATTGGAAAACCTTACCTTGCCAGCATAATGTTGAATTCTGAAGCAACAGTGTGGGAGGGAAGTATCGTTCAAGAAACGTGAACATTTGCTCATCCTGCTTTCAAAGTGTTGATGAGTAGCACAGACCTGGTTTAATTTGTCTAAAAAGGTTTCATCAGTAACAGCCCCTGGCCGCAGACATTCTTCATCTAGCATAGCTAGGATTCCATTCTGATGCTGTTGGGTAATGTAACAGTTCATTTTATTATTAGGGCATAAATATTCTATCATATGCTTTAAGAAGTATTTACACTTGATTGCCCTGCAATGAAAAAAAAGTGAATCAGATTTCAATAAGTCTATTTTTTTTGTTTACTGATTTAGACCATGTAGACAAGCATCAAGCAAAGTATGAACAGAATATAACAGCAGAAATAACATTTCTAAGTATCATTCACCTGAAAATAATTGTTGTAAGAAAAATCATACAGCATACATGAAACTGAAATATTAAGATTTGGAGCTTTCTGTCCAAGCCTTCTAAAAGATTTCCAGTCTACTTTCCCAGGTTGTGAACATCTATCTTTCCCCATTCCCCTGAAGATAGATGTACTACCATAAAGACAGATCATAGCTTAATTTAAAAAAAGCCATACATTTCCATCACATAGAGTTTTAAATAGATATGCAATGATATGAATCATTCTATCTGACTATCAAGGGCAAAAAAAAAAATTTCCACAGTTTGAAGCTGATTTTAAGGCTGATTCACTCTTAATGGATCAACTGAGGATCTGCGTTCTGCAAATTCTCAAGAGATTCTGAGAACGGACAGTGTGTAAGTAACAAGCACACAGATAAGACAACTTCAGATTCAGTTTCCTGGGAGGAGAGATGGGGCTCCCTTGCATATCATTCATGAAAAATTACCGATAGGTTTTGAGGAAACATAGGAACACAACATAAGTAAGAAATTCAGGTGGTATGACAATGACCACAATTTATCATAGCTCTTGAAAAATGAAGACATGCAAAAACAGAGTACTCACTGAAGGAAACAGACAGTATTTCAATTCCCCCCTTACTCATGCAGTCTTAGAGGCTTTTTTTTTTTAAAGAATGAATTATTAATATTGGCAAAACCTCCCTTTTCTGCTATATCTATTCTAAAAAAACAGAAGAATTCTGCCTGGAACAATATATTTATCTTATTTGATGTAAAATAATATTATCCAAATATTGGTTTCTCCAAAAGGCTGCACAATGTTCTTTATGGCGATATCTTACTAAATATTCATAAATCCTCTACATGATCTTCATACCACAGATATTTACAGACAATATACAAAACATGATTTATTGAAAAAGCCATAACTAGCCGATTCCTATAACTTATTAAGTTATATAATCCATAACCCAAGCCACATACAGCCAAAACAAGTAATTTTATAGCTGTGTGAGAGGTGAACCAGATTACTGTGATTTGTTCTTCCTAAGAAAAGTTCAGTAGAGACTCTCAGAATAGGAAAAAGCTGATCCTCTGTCATATGCTAATTAAGATATTTATTCAGTTTCCACTGTTGCTGAGGAACTAATCTGACATGAGGAGGTCTGAGTAGGTAAGAACTATTTGCACTTATACGTTTCATTTCCAATGAAATGTTGTTCACTAAATAACAGAACAGTTCGGAAAACGTACATGAGGGGTATCAAACTCACATTGTCATGGGGGCTTCACATGACATATTGGGACTTCCCCCCCCCCCTTCGCTAAACCGGGTATGCAGCATGGGCAATGCGTGATGCATCTGGCCCACGGGCCATGAGTTTGACAGCCCTGACTTACATGCTCAGTAATGTCATTATTAAATGCTACTATATATTTGTTACAAGACAAAATATATCACTTAATGGATCGAGGTTTAATGCCTTGCTTAAAAACTTTCTATACCTCTGATAACAAGTTTTCTTTTTTCCCGTCCTATATTTCTTTCTTTTCTACTTTTTGTGTATAAAAATAAATAAAGGTGCAAATGGTAACACATGAGCATTCGCTGCCAGCTGAATTGTTGATAAAAAGAAAAAAAAATTAACACAGACACAACAAAACAATTCAAAAGAATTTTGCACAAGGACTTACATTCTCTATAAGATCACAAATTATAGCATTGTTGAAGTATTCAATGTGAGTCCATTCAATACCCTATAAAAATAAGGTTGAAAAACTGAGAAAGAAAATATGGCCAAATCATTTTTAACAACATAAATATAGAGGTACCCCAACCATGCAGCTCTACCAAGTTCAATAAAACTAACTTAATCAAAAGCTGACACTTAGTCAATATGTACATAACAAAAGTTATTGGACATCTGCAACTGAGTGGTTTCCCACTATTATGTTTATTTTCTGCCTATATAATTCAAGACTCTAAAAAAGCATTAAAATTAGTTTTGTACTATACTCCCTGAGTATTCTTAAAGAATATTCTTGAACTAATCTTAAAAATATTTGCATAAGTATGTGTTCAATATGCTTCCCTTTCTTATTCCATGGTCTCCGGCCTGGAATAAGTCACTGTTGTGCAACACCAATCAAAGGAGATGGCATGATTTAACTGTATGCTTCATGGTAAGTTATCTAAAGCTGGCAATATATAAACCATACATATGCAGCCATAGAAGACAAACTGTATTTTCTGGATTATAAATTCAGAGAGTTTAATTTACTAAAACAGAGATTCTGAAACTGTGGAGGGATACTATGTTTGCCTTACATTCTCTTTTCAATAGTTAATCATGTAGTAGGATTCTTTTAAGTACAGGAAGAAGACCAGCAATATCTGGCTTCTTTCAAAGATCCACTGCTTGCCTTAATTCAAGCATGTTTTAGTAAATTGTCATGACCTAGAATAATACCCAGTTTTTCTAAATCCTAAGAAAACTACTGCTGCAAGTTAAGATTTTAAGGACATTTCAATGTACTTTTTCTTCATTAGCATTAGGTGGTCTTGGAACCTGCTCTTTAATTTTAGATTATATGAAATTAAAGGTTTCACAAAATGATGATCTAAAGAAAACAGTTAAATAGATAAACCTCTATTTTTACATTCTTTCTGAAACAGAGTGCCAGTTAAAATTATTTTAAATCTTCTGATAAAGGTATTATATATCTCAAAAGGGAGTTTTTTGTGTTGTTTTTGCATCCTCTCTCTCCCAATCACAATTATTTTGGGGAGGGGGGCTCAGATGGGAGGTTTATATTTGTTAGAAATGCAGAAACTGCTAATGCTGCTAAACCAAACTGAGTGTTCTTGAATAACTGCCAGATGTGTTTTCCATTCCATTCCTCAATCTGTGTCAATTTCCCATGCACTTAATTGAAACAGATCCAAATTCCTTCAGTGCAAAGCCTTAGGTCAATAAACACTTTGCACATCTTGAGACTGTTTCTAAGGAAATGACTGTTTCACCTCACAAACCCCTGAGATTTGTCTGCCTTTAATCTTCATCTTCAGGAGGACAGATGCTCAGTTTAAATGACTCCATCGGAACCGAATAGTACCAAAGTGGTACTACCACTTTGGTAGTACTATTTTTTTGTAATGTCATCAATCAAGTCCTGTGTGATACTGAGCATCACCAAAACACATTTTATATTACCTGTGCAATATTCTGGATGTTCACATCTATGCTTCCAGGATACTCTCACGCTTTGCTGCTTCTTGGATCTCAAAAAACCTTTTGCCAACCTTTTGTGCCTTTTGCATTATTAATTTTGTTTCAAAGCTAACCTTTATGATTCATTAACAGCTGTCAGTACATGGAATAACCTCATATCTTACAAGACTGGCACAACTTTTCCAAAAGTTAATAAAGGCAAATAGAAGAAGCTACTTATGGCAGGACTGGAATTTGCACAGGAAACAAATATATACCTCTCGTATATATTCTTCTTGTTCTTCCTTTAGAGTAAGCTCAATGAAGATCTGCTGCAGTTTCTCATTGCAGTAGTTAATAATAAACTGTTCAAAACTGTTATCCTACCCAATAAAAGAAAAAAGTGTCATTAATCACACTTGGAAGGGTTATAAATCAAACGACTTATAGCCTGCAAGCCATTTTTACAATTTACTATCTCATGATATCATATCGATATATCATTCTGTAAATTACGGTACCTAATGGATTCCACTCACACTTATAATCACTTTATTTTTTGGTACTGGTAACACTAAATAAGTAATAGCATTCAGCAATGAACAGCCAATGTTTTTTTAAAAAAAAGAAACATGAAAGCATTCACATTACAGCAATGAACTAAAACTATTTCTAATATAAGGAACCTACAGGTAATTTAATTAACTCGGCATCATCCGAGAATAGCGAGGTACATTGTTTCTTCATGCTAAGTATTTCCTTAATTTTAAGATGAAGCTACAGGTAATTCTTTAGTTATGATGGAAATTGGGACTAGAATTCCCATTGCTAAGCGAAGCAGTTGTAAAATTGACATTTCATATCTAATGCCTTGTCTTATTCAAGATTTTCAAAAGAAAAAGAACCAGAAAATTTGTTAGCATTCTATAATCATGCTTTTTGTTAAAAAATTAGCACTTTACAACTATTGTATGTATACAGGCAGTCCTTGATTAGCAAACATACATTCAACTACTTTTTTAGTTACAGTGGTGCTAAATGAAGAGACTTATGATTGGTCCTCAAATGTGCAGCTGTTGTACTATCCCCATTATTGCCATTTGCAACCTTCATTGTTGGTTTCCAACAAGCAAACTCAAAAGGGGAGCCAGCAAGAAGTAGCAACTTGCAATCACATGATGTCACACTTAATGATCATGCATGATTTATTTAACAACCACAACCAGAATTTCCGTTGTAAGTAAGTAGATGTAATGGTATGTGAAAATAACCTTGAAGGATGAGGGGAAAAGACGCTTCCTGGGAACTGATCATGAAAGACGGCCCACATTTGCTTAATGGACAGAGAAAGAAACTTAGGAAAGACCAACCCTAATGGATCAGGCAGGCAATGGGAGATTTCAAACTTAAAAAATTCTGTTCTTACAATAAAGTAGAATTAGCTCATCTGGTCAGCTTTTCTATTTGGTTTACCTGGGAGGGCTGACAACATGGTTATGGGATACATTTTTTTTTTTTGCTTTGTGTCCACATTGGTTAGCATTAGGATTGCCAATCCCTGTTATGATCATTAACTATCTGTAAAAATAGTTTTACAGATTAATTTTAAAAAATCCAGTAACTTCATTCATGAAATTTTAGGAACAGAGACAGATTTTCTTTTATTAAACTTTTTTTAAACCTAAAACTATATTTCAAAGTTGTGTTTATTCACTCTAAATAAAACCATTGATTTAAAAAATCAATAATCTGTATGTTCAGGTCTGTAATAATTATTTTATATTTTATCAATTATAAGTGCATGTCTAATCATGTAAATCATGAATGTAATAACCCTACACTAGGTGCAGTTATACTTTAGAAAATCATTGCAGCTCTGAATTTAGCATGCTCTTAGTAACTCTCTTACATTTCTCTTAGTACCCTTAGTAAAAAAAAAAAGTATAATCTATTCTAAATACACAGATCTTTTTTCAGCCATAGGTCACATGATTCTTATTTGTGCAAAGTTTTATCCAGGAGTGGCTTCTAAGCGAGCATGATGCTTGCAACAGATATCTAAACCTATCTGAGGAATTATGGAAGAAACTGATTCTTCAATTTAAAAAAATAAACAATTTGCCAATTAATTGTGTGTTTCAAAATGTCTTCACAATAATTAATTGCTTTGCCCCCCCAAAGGACGAACAAAGAGTCATGACTTATAATGCAAATGAGCTTCAATATATAATTTACATCTACAGTATTTAAATCAGTTCAAAAATGTTTTTCCCCATATAAACAAAATTACTAGCAACAGTTTTTGTTTGCCATTTAAATTTTTTTTAATCTAATGGATATCTGATCAAAATAATGCGTTTCATCCCAGGCAGTTTAACCAGTCATGATTTACTGAGACTTCTTCCCCTATGTTAATTAATTCTTGACCTATTGTATGCTGAGTTCAAACCTTTCTGAGAGTTCAAACAAGTAACTACATTGTATCTTGCTAATAAATTAGTTTGGAGTAAAGAAAATACCTCAAAAATTTCAAAGCCATAGATGTCCAAAACCCCCATTACTTTCTTCCTTACTTTGGACTGTGCCTGTAGAAAAAGTTATTATTTTCATGATTAATAATAGATGGCAGCAAGATAGATAAATAAAAAGTAATGTAAATTAAAAAGTATCTTATGGTACACATCAGCATTCCCCAACTTTTTCGGGATGGCAGCCTGGAGCAGGGGGAGGGGGGGGAAGAGGGGATGATTTTGTGGGAGGGGTTGGTACATGTGCATGTGCGAAAGCACCCACAATGTTCATGGCAACACAAGCGCGAGTGGGGCCATAAATGCCCGCAACAAGGCTTCTGTTAGTGAAGCCTCAAGCACCCACGACAACATTCAAGTGAGGCTGCAAGCACCCGCAGCGACACTTGCACGAGTAGGGCTATGTGCAGATGCATGCACACCAGCTAGCCGCTCACGCAGCTCAGTGGCGATTAGGCCATGGTCCAGTAGTGGGTCATGGTCTACAGGATATACATATTACATATATGCAAAAACAGGTGACCATTTATTTTACGTGCTGTCATTGAAATTTTATTGCATTTGATGAACTATACCTTAATGCTTTCATTGATTCTGGTAACAAGCCAACAAAACAGTCTACTGTAAAGATTCTTTGCCAGAGCATCCCGAGCATAATAAGCCTAGTTAAAAGAAAGAAAAGAATCAAAAACGTTTAAGATAGATTAAAGCATTTTCTGGTGTTGGTACAGCACAAAGTGGTAAGAATCAATAGCCACCCATGGTCTGCAGATGTGCTTTAGGGAAAGTTTTTAAAAAATACTAGCCTAAGTTTTTTTGCAGCACCTGTTACTGAAGAGGGGGGATGGGGGGATTCACTACTGTAATCATCTGACATTACCTGAGCTACGTTTAAAGTTGTAGATACTTTCTCCTGCTTGGCTTCAACGGTGCGGAAGCTAAAAGCTCTCTCCAGAACTGACTGATCGATGCCTGTCAATTCGCATATTTCTTTAAGCTCTGTGGAAAAGAAGAATCATAACTTGAAGAATTCACAGTTTGAGGTGAGTTTTATTGTATTTTCGAAAAATATTTATTCATTTAAACAATACTTTCGTCTGGCAACTGGCTAGGCAAAATAGCTTCATCTGCCTTATTCTTTATTTCCTTATTTTGACTCTGCAAACAACTGCATAGAAATAGTAAGCATGCATTCAAATTTGCAGAATGATGTTGTATTTAACTTTCTACCATGTAGAGGGTGTGTCGTCTTCTTTTACCTAGTGATTCACTGAAACATACAATTTGACAAAGGATGCTTGGCTTTGCACACAAATGTAGCTTTTACTGATTTCCTTTCTAAAATGTATTTTTAAATATCTGCCATGTCATCTAAAATTATCTGTAGCTTTTTAAAATAGAAAAACTGCCCACTTTAACTACTTTCTATCTACCAAGGAAACTACTTTGCCCAAGGATGAAAATACTTTTGAGTAAAAATTGAACGCTACATTTTTAACAAACATGCTAAATTTACTGTTACTTCATCCTAGCACTTCTAGATAGAGGACAAGATGCAAATTAAAACACACAAGGATCTGAAAAAGTCTAGTCTGAATGTTTCATTTCATCCCTTATTCCATTTTAAGACATTGTTATTAAATTCAGACTCTATGACTACAATGTTATCCAGCCATTGTTTTTCTGTCCAACATTTTTTTTTTTGGAGTGCATAAATTTTTTATTTTATTTTATTCAATTTATATCCCGCCCTTCTCCAAAAGGACCCAGGGCGGCGCACAGGACTTTAAAAACAACATACAAAAATAGTACAAAATACATAAATTTAAAACCTATTAAACAAATAAAGTCCAGTATTTAGGGCTTTTGTATCGCTTCCAATATCAGATACTGCCGAAGTCCACTAAATAGTTAAAATTAAGTCAGTACTTTTAAGACTGGGTAAAGTGGAAAAGGTTAATGCGATATAAGAAAATGTGTTTTTTATTTTGTACATGCTTATCTTCTACAGACTAAATACAAACCAGAAGACCTTCAATGAACTTGAACAGTAGTAAGTAAGAATTTTTTTTAAAAAAAAATCTTGTCTGATGAAGAATTACGAACAATTTCAAACAGACAGAAAAATACCTAGTATACTAATAAATAAGGATTCGGTAATAAAGATTCTGTCATTGACCTTGAAATTAATACATTTAGAAGCAAGCCCAAAAATAGGTAGTACTGTAAATCAATGGAGAGAAGATAAATGTTACTCAGTTAAACTCTTATTATTTGAATTACCATTTTTATCTTTGATTTTACTTTCATCTAATCCATTCACACGAGATTCTGGTTTAAATTCAATATTTCCCAGTTTTAAAACAGCAGCAACAACTTCAAATACTGACTGGATCTCGTCGTCCATAAATCCCACGATCTGCATGGCATTCTAGAAGAGGGAAATCGAGTTTATTACATTTTCAACTTTTCCTCCTTCCTTTTAGTTGTTTCCCACTGCACCCCATTTATTTTATTTTCACAGCCAACCAAGTAGTATCTATTTACTTTTCCATAACTTTTTCATTAACATACAGCATACAGTGAAATGTTTTAGAAGAACAGTACAAAACAAAATCAATTAGATAAACATTAAAGGAGAAAGAGAAAAAGTAAAAACAACGGTAAGTTAAAAATCACGGCAGTATTAGCACATTGTGAAAAAGTCTTAAAGTATTAAAATAACCTTTGCCTGGCACTGAAAAAAAACAGTAAGGATGGTGCTTGGTAGCCCTTACAGAACAGAATGTACTAAAACAAGGGGGCTAATACTGGAAAGTCTTGCTTTCCAGGGGGCAACTTCAGCATGGGAAGACAAGTGGAACAAGGCATTAGAGCAGGGGTATCAACCTGACTGCCTGGGGAGATGCGTCACGCCCAGGCCACGCCCACCCCAGCTCTGTGAAGGGGGAAAACGTCACGAAACGGCACCCATGCATTAGAGTATAAATAGGAACAAAAAGGAGGAGGTGTATGGATTACAGGAGTTTTTTTTTTAATTCACATAGGTTTTTATTTAGAGAACTAGGATTCAAATTTATATCTCTCAGCTGCAGAGGTGGTATTCAGCAGGTTCTGACCAGTTCTGGAGAACTGGTAGCAGAAATTTTGAGTAGTTCAGAGAACCAGTAAATACTACCTCTGACTGGCCGTGCCCCCATCTATAATCTGCCTCCCGAGTCCCGCCTGATCGGGAGGGAATGGGGATTTTGCAGTAACCTTCTTCTACCATGCCCACCAAGGCGCGCCCACCAAAGCACACCCACAAAACTGGTAGTAAAAAAATTTGATTCCCACCACTGCTCATCTCTCTTAGCCCAAATCTCTCATAGTATAGGCACACTAGAATTTTATTTAACCTATAGGTGTTACCAGAAATGATTTTTAATTCACAGTTAAATGTTTTAAATACCGTTTGTTTTCATTTTTTTAAAATGTGAATATATTCATAAGTGTAGAATCCCTCTACATTCATTAAATCAATGTAGCAACACATTTTAACTAGAAAAATCATTAAGAATAGTCAAACATAATTTTACACTTCAAACTGAAATTGAACCAATACTGAATATAGAAGAAAGACATGAATCCTTACCTTAACTGTTCTGAAGTTTGAAGCATCATCTAATCCATTTACTTTTGCCGAGCCCAGACCCAAGTAATTATATCGACTGAAGTCCATCTCCAACTTAAGTTTTTCTGTTAAAACAAAAATCTATCTTTTTACCAGCAAATTCACATAACTACTTTTATTTAGCAGCAATGACAAGTGATTTTTGTATGTCTGGATTTAAATAAAGAATGCACACTATCATTAGTTATGCCAGCTTGAAATAAATTACCTAGTTCCACATGCAGTTGTAACTTCAACATTCTCCAAAATTGTACTTACTGAGCAAATCTTCTGATCCTCCAGAGAGAATTTGATAGAAAATATGGAAATTTCTTTCACCTCTGGGCTGTTTAACAACACGGGACTTTTCCAAGAGATCTAAAATTATAGTTAAATAATTATTTATCCTTTTTGTAGTTTCCCTTTTTTTTCTCAAAAAAAGAATCACACCTACAATTATAGTAGAACATTAAGAAACGCAGGTAACATCTGGAACAAAGACTGAACAGACACACACTAACTTATAATATCTAATTAAAATAATCAATATTTTGGTTACATATATGATGTCCTGGCTTTCTAAGAAACACATTAAAAAGCTCCCCATTCTACTCCTACAATACTGACTGGGAGCTTGATTAGGCTGATTGTGTCTTAATTTCTTAATGTCACTCTAGTGAATTCCATGACACAACAGAGAATTTAGGGAAATTTAATTTACATACTAAACTAACTTGGTATTCTAAACCAGACTTTCCCATTCAATTGTGGAGGGTTAGTTAAACAAATCAAGAAGCTAATCAGATTCGAAGACAGCTTGAGCGATTATACTGCTTCCACCTTTCTATGCATGCATTCACCTACCTGTTTAATAAAATTTTAATTAAACAGGACACTCGTTATAAAATAAGTAATGCTCACTTGTGTACTGAGGAAGTTTAAATTGAAATGAATCTCTACATATGTCTACATATCCTACTCCAGCACTCCAAATTCATATTGACGTAAAAAACATAAGAATAACCCCTCCCCCAAAATACTGCAATACAGCAGAAGCCATGAGATGACCACATTCGCCGCCTCCTGCACCTCAAAAATAATAAGACCTCACCAAAAATAAGGCCAAATGCTTATTTCAGGGGGCAAAAGAAAATAAGACCCTGTCTTATTTTCGGGGAAAGATGTTAACTTCCTACTCTACTCTGACTTGGTTAGATTTCAGTTGAAGTACTGCATCCAGTTCTGGGCTCCATAGTTCAAAAGGAGAGTGACAAACAGGAGGAAATCAGAGGAAGGCTACCAAGTTAATGAAGTGTTTGATAGCCAAGCCATATAAAGAATGGTTAAAAAACTGGGTTTATTTAGTGTCCACAAAATACACCAGAGAGTAGGACCAGAATCAGTGGGTCAAAACTATAAGGCCTAGCTATCCATCAAGGTGAATTTCTTGACTGCTTTGTCAGGTTGCGAAATGATGTAGTAAATTCTCCTCTAAATGTCTTCAAACAGAAACTGGATGTTCATGCATCCCAAATGGTCTCATGAATCCTACACTGAGTAAGCGTACTTCTATAAATCTTTTCAACTCTCTGTTGATAAGGGAAGACATTTAAACTAGTAATGTCCAAATTCTCTATAAATACCAGCACTGTGAATAAATATGCAGTGATCAAAGCCTGCTCCAAGTATTCTATGGCATTCCTCTATTTCACAATAGAATTTGCCAGAATATAGCTCATTTTCATTCTGCATTTAAATAATTACTTTAGATTATTTGGGAAAGTCTTCAGCATTAATTAAAATGAATACAGCAATATGTTATCCAAATAAGCTTAGGGTTGTACAAATCTACTATATATACCGTTTGTGTCTCTTAAATTTAGATTTACTAAATCCTAACCCTAAAAAAAAAAGTTTTCCCTCACAATTTACATATTACACAAGGAGTGTGTCTCCATCAAGCTAGCGCTTTACTAACATTCAGAACAAACAACAGAACAATGAAATGTCTTAATATTTCAGTAAGTTACCAGCAGTGTTTTGTCTCCATGTCACCTGCTCCAATTAGCAAAGTATATACAAGCTTTTCTACAAAGGACACTTGGAATGAAAGCAACTCTTGTTCTACATAAGCAAAACAAGGAACTCATTGGAAAAAATGCTATTTGGCAACCTAAAATTAAATGAAGACATTTTCAGATGTGCCTTCAAGTGTGAAGACATATCTTAAGAGATTATATGGATCTTAGAGTCACTTGCCAAACCACTATGCAACATTTAAATATGGTATTTTTATATTGCATTCACACACACACACACACACACTAATAAAAGATTAGGAAATAACAATAAATATAATAGCCCTCTCATAATTGTGGCTGGCAGCTTGCTCTTCCATAGAATGTTTCATATAGGTAGAATTCAGTATCATTCAGGTTTCAGCTATTCTAGCATCTCACCCCCTTACTTCTGCCTGCTATTTCACATTCTCAGAAATCGAAAATGTAGCCATCATAGCAGTGAATATAATCAATCACGGTTACTAGCAAAATGGTTATTTCTATAATTTAAAGAAGGGTTTTCTTACTTACACATACAGTGGTACCTCGGTTCACGAACTTAATTCGTGAAATGACTCTGTTCGCGAACCGAATTGGTCGTGAACCGAGGCACAATTTCCCATAGGGTTTAATGTAAATCCGGTTAATCCGTTCTGACCTTGTTTTTTGGTCGTAATTCTTGAACTGACTCTGTTCACAAACTGAATTGGTCGTGAACAGAGGCACTATTTCCCATAGGGTTTAATGTAAATCCGGTTAATCCGTTCTGACCTTGTTTTTTGGTCTGTTCGTGAAGCGAAACGGAGTTCGTGAACCCGAGCATTTTTACGAACTTTTGTGTTCGTGAAGCGAGGCGGAGTTCGTGAACCCGAGCATTTTTACGAACTTTTGTGTTCGTGAAGCGAGGCGGAGTTCGTGAAGCGAGGCGGAGTTCGTGAACCCGAGCATTTTTACGAACTTTTCCGTTCGTGAACCGAAACAGTGTTCGTGAACCGGAGCACATTTTTGGGAAAATTTCTGTTCGTAAACCGAATTGGTCGTGAACAGAGGCGTTCGTGAACCGAGGTACCACTGTACTTTAAAACCAAGTAATGACTTCCACATATCTTATGAAGCATGCCAAAACGCTTGACAGACAGATAAGCCATAACAGACAAGGTGGAGTAGAGTTATGGATCTCTGCTTTGTTTGCCTGAGTATTTTATTTAAAAGGATCTTGGCTTAAGGAGCTATGATTTAGAAACAATGCTTTTGTTAATCCAGGCTCAAAGTGCAGTTAGCTTTTTGGCAGTCATAACACCTGACTAATATTCAGTTGATAATCAACTATTATTGCAAGGCTTATTATTTCACAGTAATTATTACCAAAGCGGGTTATTTCCCATTCTGAACCTGTGCAATTTTAAGCTATATTTATTACATGTATAACTTTGTATTTAACCTTTAACTTACTTTCAGCTCATTTCTCTGTTCCATCAAGATCATTTTGAATTATTTTAGTCTTAACAGAATAACAGAGTTGGAAGGGACCTTGGAGACCACAACTTCTGGAAGCAAGTTGTTCCAGTGATTAATTGTTCTCACTGTCGGGAAATTCCTTAGTTCTAGCTTGCTTCTCTCCCTGATTAATTCCCACTCATTACTTGTTTTCCTGCCTTCAGGTGATTTGGAGAATAGGTTGACCCCCCTCTTGTTTGCGGCAACACTGGTTGCATCTTCTAAAAAACTATCTCACCTAATTACATAATCTGCAAATCTTGCCATTCCCTTAACCTCTTCATGTCAAATTAAAAATGCTCAGAAATACAAAGACCAGAACTTATTTTGTAGCAGCCTACTTGATATCAGGGCAGGCTTCAAAAATTTGAGCAAGGGTTTCTCTGCAGGGTTGCTGGGTGGGCAAGTCGGCCTCCTGCACCATGTGGGTTTTGCCCTCCCCAGGCTCCGGAGGGTTTCTTTGAGCCTCCGGGAGGCCCTCTGGAGGCCTTTTTCTGCCCTTCCCGAACTTCCAGTAGGCCTGAATTTTGCTCTCCCCGAGCCTCTGTTCGTGCCCTGCACTTTTCTGCATCCAAAATGGTCCATGTGGGAACTCCAGGGAGGGGCGGGATAGGTGGGGCCAGACAAGAGTTGAATTTGGGGATTCTCCGAACTGTGCAGAATCTTAGCTAGAGGTTCTCCCGAATCCCTGCAAACTCCTAGCAGCCACCCCTGTTTGATAACCCCCCTCCAATCTGCTGAGGCACTCATATGAGTGTTCTACATAATTTAAGGCAGTTATATATCTACTCTTCTCATGCTATCTAGCTACTCTTAAATATCCTGCCACTCAGAACGCCACTCTATCAAAAAAACTTTGTTAAAATCAACATGTATCCTGCCTACAGCATTCTTCCAAATTGTCCCATTTAAAATAAGAATAATTGAAAATCCCCTGCTGAACATTGCTTTCAAAATTCTTACGGTTAAATAACTTTAAGGTCTGCACTCCCAGACACAGATATCTGGCAGACTGGTTTGCAATTCGTTGAATTCTCCTTTGCTCTCTTTTTAAAAACAGAGACGTTTGCTTTGCTCTAATCTAGTGTGTTTCCATCTTAGTTATTTTCAGATGTGTGGACTTCAATTTATATATAAGGTAGTTATATAAGGTGGTGGTTAAGTGAGTCACGCCCAATTTTACAACTTTTTGTATGGCAGATGTTAAGGAAATCATAGCAGTTATTAAGTGAATCTTGTGGTTGCTCAGCAAAACCAGCTTCTCTCCTTGACTTTGCTTGTCAGAAGTCATCTGGCAAGGTAATAAATGGTTAACACACGACTCCAGGACGCTGCAACCATGATAAATACATGCCAGTTGAAATTTTGACCACGTGATAGTGAGGATGCTGTGATGGTTTGAAGTACAAGGAGAGGGTTTTTTTTCAGCACCCTTTTAACATCAAACAATCACTAAACAAAGGATGTAAGTTGAGGAAAACCAGTAGCAAACTAGCAAAATGCTATTTGTGACTTTGGGTGATTAACAATGAATTATGGACAAAAAGGAATCACTCTGTCAATGGTTACATTGCAGACTCAATGTTAGGGATAGAAGAACTTTCCTTTTCGTTGTTAGCAAACTCTCCCTCTCTCCCGTGCCTCCCAGGCCACAGGTATACATTAACACTGCTAAAGACAGCTGTCTAGTTACCATTGTAGGAGGGAAATTTAAAAGTATTTATGTGCACAAATATTATGCACATAAGAATACCACTTTAAATCTGTCCCTAGTTCACTGATAAGAACTGAAAAGAAAATGTCCACTCTCAAAAAATTAAACAGAAGCTCCAGAACTAAACCACTCTTTTGCAATAGACATAGTTCTGTTGTCATGTATCTCATACCTACAAAAATGAACATTCCCAGTGCTGTTTTCAGATAAAATTTCCAGAGGGCATAAAGTAGAAGTAGAAAACTATATAATCACGAGTTCATGTGACTGCAATGTCCTTGCTTATTTGATCAAAGGTTAGATTAGGCCTATTTGGTAAATACTTAAATATGTCACCCTGAGAAAACAAGAAACAAAAACCCAAAATGTTTACTCAGATTGTAGCAGCAGTAGAGAAACTAAATATATTCACATACTATCTAGGTAATATACATCATTTTTTCCAGTCATCAACAGATGTCTATGGCACTGTCACTATGCTGCTTTAAATCCTATAGGTACCTGATGGAAAATACTGGTATTAATTTGAAATTGACAAGCAAAATAAGGCACGGGTTTAGGATTCTTGATTGTCTTTGATGTGTCATTAATTACAAGTAGTTTAATTTACAAAAAATTGGAGCAGTTATATAGTTACATATCTATTTTGTCATACAAAAATGTTTGATATTACCTACTTTATTCACTACCCCATACAGTACTATGTACATCAGGGGTTCTCAACCCCCTGTCTGTGACCCAATGCTGGGCTGCATCCCATTTGGAACCACGCCATGGAAGTGGTGTGTGAGTGTGTGTATGCATGTGCGAAATTGCATTTATGAAAGTGGCACACATGCATGTGTGAAGCCATCCTCTCTCTCCCACCCCCACCGGTACATTGAGCTAGAAAGGTTGGGGATAGCTGATCTATATCATGGATAGTTATCTTTTTGGCTTGCCTGGGCTATATTGAGTGAAGAGGAACTATCTTGGGCCACATATAAAACATACAATATAGTTAAAGTATATAAATCACATAATGTTAAAAGTTTACGATCTTATGGGGCCACATTACTAGGTGTCCATAGCAGTGGTGAGTTTCAGCTCCTGTTACAACTGGTACACTGCAACAGGAGCCAGGTGTGCACCACAGGCATGCGTGCTGCACACACATGCGCGCACACCGCTTGCGACACTCCAGCTGCTTGGCGGAATGTCATACAGGTGCCGTACGCTGCACGTGCATGCCCAGGTGGCCTATTTCCTTCAAATACAGGTAAGAAACAAGGGCTGGAGGACCCTCCAAAGCACCGTTCCGGTACGGTGGCTGCTACTTCTGGCAGGCACCAGTACGCACGTACCAGGGCATACCACCTACAACCCACCACTGGCCCATAGCCATCTGTGGGTTGGACATTCCTGATCTATATGAATGCTACAACTACAAACATTTTGCAAATGAGCTGTGCCATGAGACTTTTTTAAGTCCACTACTCTATTTTTGATAGTTCAACTATCTTTATTTTCAAAAGCAATACCAGTTAAATTAACAGTTGGAAAAAAATAAAGAATGACGTTACATCACAAGCAAAAAATAAACACCAGTTGCATGATATATTCTAACAAACCAGGAAGAGCTATTTTTAACTACTTCCTTTTCTTCATTCTTACAGGACAGACCATCCCAACCAACCAGCTTTTTTATGTGTGCAAGCAACTGAGTTAAAAGTTAAATACAAATGTGCAGCCTGACAAGCCACCTATTTCTTTGCCTGCCATGCCTGTCATCCCAAGGGGCCAGTTGGGGGGGGAAAAGAAAGGCTACCTTTTCTGCAGAAAATTTAAAAAATTCATAACTATACTGAAGAGACTTAATTAACCCTTCTAAGTAATCAATTGACAAATCTGATCTACTTAAAGCTTTTAAATCCATATTGTAATAAAATAATTACAAACACACACTCTTTTTATAATATTGTTACTGAATGGCGTATTTTCAAGACCTGATGAAGCTGGGGAAGAAATGTGCAAAGGTGAAAAAAATATCCCCATGAAAAAGACAAACTATCTAAGCACCAATTAAAGATCACTTTTAATGTATACATCAGAGCCATCAACCCAAGATCTTCCCATCAACCCAAGATAAAGCACCAATAGGGGAAAGGCTGAAAAATTATTTATTTTACTGTTAAAACACCTGGAGGTTTTTTGCTATGCTGGTAGATGTAAAGAAGAACAATATTTGTCTTGATTTTTTAACCATGCAGAAAGGGGATAATGGCAAAGGAAAAGAAAAACATCTGTGAGGCATCTGGTCCAACATATCACTAATTCTCATATATTTTACAATGTTTTGAATAGCATGAAGCTCTGTGACACAGATGCTGTACAGAGACCAGGATTAAGAGACATGAACTAGTAAAAACCCTGAAGCACCCAGAAACAATGTAATTATAACTTGTTTCCTTTAAAACTGGAATTTAAATTTGGAGATCTCCATTATTATAAATGTGATAGATGTGGGTAGTTTTATTTGGCCATGAGTTTTGACTTCCAGGAAAGAAGTACAGAGAGCAATACATATTTTATAAGCTCAAAGTACAATATCAGAAAATCCCACAGAGCATCTCTATTCTTTATATGATGCAGTTATATAAATATACTAACAAAGTATTTCTGAATTTCCAAAATGATTGGTTAAAAAACAATATAATTACTTCATATAAGGACAGCAAAATATCAGTACAACAAAATATCTCTAAGGATTATAAAACAGAAAATTATGGAGATGGTCGGCAATTAGAATCAACCCAGAACAATTCTTAGAACCCTGTAATAATTTGTTTCACCAATAATATAAGATCAGCATTAAAGAAAGGGCACGATGGTGGCAGGAGATAATAGATACTTCTGTTATAGAAGCTGAAAAAATGCCAAGTTGCTTTAGTGCTCAGATAAATACCATACCAACAAGCAATGTTTGCTTATGTGTTACTGTTTCCAAAGGAGATACAGATGTACTTAATTACAGACTTAAATTGCCTTTTGGATTATAAATATACCCATATTGATGAAAAGGTTTCTAAATAACTATTACGCACATCACTCCATAGTTATTTTCTAGCCTATCATTATGGAACAAATTCAGCAATTCTGCTCATTTTGAACTTTCATAACTTCTTTTC
Organism: Rhabdophis nuchalis; assembly: GCA_039707465.1. NCBI lineage: Eukaryota > Metazoa > Chordata > Lepidosauria > Squamata > Natricidae > Rhabdophis > Rhabdophis nuchalis. The sequence goes on along the minus strand of CM077643.1, from coordinate 197,642,233 downwards.
TATGTTGATATCCTAGAGAGGTCAGTGCAAACCTTCGTCATATGGCTGAAATGAAGGGCTGGATGAAAGCACAGGAGAGCTAAACTAGGCTGCCACAAAGTTTTTCATCTCAGCAAATAAACTGAGCAAGCTTTGGATAGTTTATTTTTATTACATTTACATCTACTTATATTCCATGTTTCCCAAACCACAAAATCAAGATGAATTTTCTGTGGCTTTCCCAACCAATTTCCATTTAAGCAATATTAGATCCCAGAGCTGCTTCATACAGTTGGTGATTTGACAGAGGCGATGTAAACCACCAAGCCTAATCTCCTCTTTAGATGGTTAATTTATTGTCAGCAAACTAAGCTCAATTCCAGGTAACATGTGGACAGATGTTTATCGTATTCATTTCTCTTTAGTAATAATTCATAGTGCTTTGAGGACAAGCAGTAATTTTTCTGAACCCATCTATCTTAACTGTTCACTTCCCTTCCTGTTTCCCTCCTCCCTAATGTCCTTTAATATCGTCAGATATAATTATTTTTAAATTCCATTATTCATCCATATGTCCAATATGTGTGCTTGCTGGTGCTTGCCTCTAAGGAACAGTATGTCTTTACCTGGTCTTGGTCTAGTTCTTCTTGAAGCCCTTGGTACATTTTCAGACCATCTCCAAATCTATATTGAAAAGACATTTATCTTTTTTCTTTTGCTTCTTCTCAATGCTCAACTTTCACAGTTGTATATCACCACCGGAAAGGTCATTTCTTTAACTATTAGCATGAACTGCTTCTCATTGCCTTCTCCACTCTACTTCTACAGCATTCTGTCCATATTTACTGATCTAAGCCCACAAACTCATCTGAATTAGAATAGAGCTGGAAAGGACCTCGGAGCTCTTCTAGTCCAAACCCCTGCTCAAACAGGAGACCGTATACCATTTCAGACAGGTGGGAGTTCAGTCTTTTCTTAAAAACCTCCAGTGATGAAGCACCCACAATTTTTGAAGCCAAGCTGTACAACTAATTAATTGTTCTCACTGTTAGAATGTTTCTCCTTAATTCCAGGTTGCTTCTCTCCTTGATTAGTTTCCATCCATTGTTTCTTTTCCTGCATTCTGGTGCTTCTTTGTGGCAGCCCTACTGCTATTATATCTATTTATTCATATCTATTTAACCCCTTCAGGTCTTTGTCATGTAGTGTACGTGTTTCACTTCCTAAATTTACTTTCACAGGCCTTATTGTGATGAAGGAAAGATCTTATAACGTTTTCTGATTTCTTGGGGTGTTTTTTTTTTGTCATTTAGTATGTTTCTCTCCATGTATGGTTCCATTCTTTCTAAGCACATTAATCTTAATGTGCAAAATTGACACAACGGTTCAGTAATTTGCACATTCTCTTGCTATTCTTTCAGTACATGCTAATCTTTTCCAATCTCCATCCCATTCTGTTGTTCTGTAGTATTGACATGGGAGTTGTTAGCACTTGAGCTGGCTTTTCTGCAACTTTTTAAACAGTTCAATACAGTACAGTATTTCATCTGCATGTGGTATTTGTTAATCTTACAGCTGGTCTATTGCATGTCATAAGCACTTTCTAATATTCCTGTCATTTTATAATCCTTTTTGCAAATGATTTCTGTACAGTTTCCAATATTCCCTTCATCTCATCTGTCTCCAGCCGATTTCTCCTGTGATTACTCTTAAGTATTCCTATCTCTATATTTTTCTTGTGATTGCTCACATATTCTTAAAATATATCAAATTTTCTTTTTCTTCGACATTCCTTATTTTTCAAAATGCTATTTTAAACAAACTAGAATTGACAATGGAGATTCAGAAGTGGTAGTAACTTCTTCCTTTAAGGATCAACTATCAGTAGGAAAGGAGTCAGAATTCAAGAAATATGCCCCAACTAGCACTTGGTAGAGTTAAGACCCTAGAAAAGTATTCAGATACCTGCACCTTTAAGATTTCTGACAATATCATGATGCTCTATAAATAAAACACAACTTACAGTTGCTAATGACTCCTCCAAGTGGATCACCTTTAAAATCAAATTCAATGTCCATATATTTTCCCTGGAAAGAGAATACAAAAAGAAGATTGAAATGGTTTTTTTTTGATGTACATGCCACATAACAAATTCATTTTCAGGTCATTTAAATGTAAAGAATATTTAACAATATTTAATCATTCTAAATTGTTTGACTTTTAAATAAATCATATTGTATAAAGAACACTTATTTATCTCACAGCATACAAGAACAAATTAGTTTTTGTTAGGTAATTTCTAAAAATGCATATATTCCTTGGAAAGGTCTAGGGGTTTTCTAAGAACAATTCTGTGGTCAGGTTTGATATAAATAATTACACAAACACACACGTAGATTTTTGATCCAATATGAGATAAGCAAAATGTGCATGGATTTTCTTTGCTTAACCATCACATTGTAAAGGTGTTCTTTCAAAATGTTCCTTTGGGACTGAAATATGGCAGGCTTCATACAATCATAATAATGGAGATATACAGGGTTAAGAAATATCTGATGATTCTGATCTGCTTTTCAAATCTGTTTGATTTCTAACATCAGCCCTGAAAAGAAAACCCTGCATAAAACAGCAAGAAGACATTCTACAAACATGAGGAATGGGAACAGATAATACTGTAAATATAATGACTGTAATTTGAAAGGGTGTTCTAAAGCAGGGATCCCCAACCCCCGGTCCGTGGACCGGTGCCGGTCCGCAGCTTCATAGGAACCGGGCCGCAGGGCCGGCAAGGAGGAGGGAGCAGCCCCCTGGCAGAGGATGGCCGAGCGCGCCTCCACCAGCTCGTTTCGATGGCCACCGCGGCGCACTGCACTTTCCGGGGCTTTCTGGAGAGGCTGGCATGTCGGCTGGGAAGGTTATCCCGCAGCGGGCGGCCGAAGGACCCAAGCTGCGGCTATCTTAAGCGCCCGGACGGCTTCAGCGGCGCACACGGAGCTGGGCGGGAGCTGGGCGTGCAGCGCCCGGATGGCTTTGGCGGCACTTAAGAATAGCCGCAGCTCGAGTCCTTCGCTCGCCCGCTGCGGGATAACCTCTGCAACTGACATGCCGACCCCTCTGCTGCTTCCCCGGGGGGAGGGAGGTAGAGAATGGCAGACACACAGAGGCAGACTTAGAGAGACAGAAATAGAGAGAGAGGGAAACAGACACACATACACACACACAGTGACAGAGATGGGTGGAGGGAGGAGAGACAGAGAGAGAGAGAGACAAAAAAACAGAGAAAGAGAAAGAAAGAAAAATAGAAAAAGAAAGATAAATGGAGGGTGGGAGGAAGTGAAGGAAAGAAGGGGGAGGGAGGAGGGAGGGAGAGGTGAAAGAAGGAAGGAAAGAAAAAGAAAGATAAATGGAGGGTGGGAGGGAGTGAAGGAAAGAAGGGGGAGGGAGGAGGAAGGGAGAGGTGAAAGAAGGAAGGAAGGAAAGAAAAAGAAAAAGAAAAAGAAAGAGGGATGGAGGGTAGGAGGGAGGGAAGGAAAGAAGGGAGGCAATGGAAGGAAGGAAAGGAAAGGAAGAAATCTATTTTCCTATTTCCTTTATAAATTTAATAAATTGAAATTGAAATTGAAATTCCACCTCAAGCTACCTGTTTGGTTAACCAGGTTAAAGATCTATTTTTCTCCCAGTGGTCATTTCAAAGGAATCACATCCTCTGAGTCATTTCCTGGATTCAAACCAGCATCCCAAAGAGTCATGGGCTGCCTTTATATATAACGAGTGCCCATAAATCCATTTTTACCATCTTCAAAAGACCAAAGACCAGCCAGAAATGGAAGAAAGAAAGAAAGAAAGAAAGAAAGAAAGAAAGAAAGAAAGAAAGAAAGAAAGAAAGAAAGAAAGAAAGAAAGAACTTATGACCACAATTGAGCCCAAACTTTTGGTTGCTAAGCAAGACTGTTAAGTGATTTTCACCACATTTTCCAAGTTGGCCACGCCCACTGGTGTCACATGACAACTGAGCCACTCCCACAAAACAGGCCACACCTTTTGGCTCTCAAAAGAAATTTCAGTTGTGGTACTGTTGATATTTGGCTCTATTGACTAATAAGTTTGCTTACCACTGCCCTAGATGGCCAAGTGAGCCGACTCCCCCCCCCCCCGCATGTGCATGCGCTGCCTGTTCCCCCTGCCCCCCTCCTCCTCTAGGCCAGCCGGTCCGCAGAATTTTCTTTCAAATGAAACCGGTCCCTGGTGCAAAAAAGGTTGGGGACCCCTGTTCTAAAGTGTGTGAATAGAGTATAAGCATACAGTGAAGTGACAGCCAACACCCTATCTGAGCTTTTTTATTCCATTGGTTTTATAGACTTGTTCACCACAGGTTTTTCCATTAACTCTGCTCTTCAGAAACTTGTTGTGAAGCAGAGGCATAATGATAACATAACTGTGGAATGCTGTGACTATCGGTTGCACTGTTGTAATTTCAAATGGTTGCTAAACAAGCGCTTGTTAAGGAGGACTATATGTATTAAGAGCAACATAATGAAGTATCATGACCAGTACCTCACTTTGTTAAAGTGCTCATTTCTGCCATATTCTCCCCCCCCCCTCACACATACACACTCACAAACTATTTCTGTCACGTGGCTTTTAGAAGACCAACTAAGCCAACAATAATATAAATCTAAATTATAATTATGCAGTCAGACAGTCCTAAATTTATCCTGTTATTGGCTAAGATGTGAGGTAGCTCTCTGCTCTCTGTGCTGGTACATTTCTCCAGAAGAATGTCCATTTCAAGCACAAAATTCTTCTATGGTGCATTTTTCATTCACAGAGCTCTTTTGTTTCAAAACTACTAGCTATAGAGAATTTCCCCTTATTATATGTAACTGTCATTGTACTCAATCCAGTGTCTAACCAAATATTTTAACCCGATTTTAAGGAATGACATATAAAATTTGAAACGACTCCATCATATATATTTAACTTTCAGTATTTAGGGTATAAAGATATTCCCCAGAATACCACAGCAAGAGTCTTGAAAACAGTCATCTACATCTCAGTATGACAAAGCTGGCTATGACATATTGTATTGGGATAGATTCAATATTACTTTATGAACAGAAGGAAACTGGCATTTGCAGATGGAGCCCCAGAAGAATCTGCTAGGAAAGAACTATACACATGTAATTTCCTTAACAGAAAGACTAAAGAAAAATAAAACACTAATCAGTATGGAACATTAATTCTACACTGCATTGTAGTTCTAACATTTCACTAGTACTGATCAGTCCTCTGGCCAAATCATTTGCATGTTTTTGTTTTTGTTTTTTCCCCCCAGTTGCAATGTATGGATGTGAAAGTTGAACCATAAGGAAGGCTGAGCGCCAAAGAATTGAGGCCTTTGAACTATGGTGCTGGAGAAGACTCCTGCGAGTCCCTTGGACTACAAAGCGATCAAATCAGTCAGTCCTAGAGGAGATCAACCCTGACTGCTCTTTAGAAGGCCAGATCCTGATGATGAAACTCAAATACTTTGATAAGGAAGGACTCACTGGAGAAGAGCCTAATGGTGGGAAAGATTGAAGGCAAAAGAAGAATGGGATAACAGAGGATGAGGGGGCTTGATGGAGTCACTGAAGCAGTAGGCATGAGCTTAAATGGACTCCAGAGGATGATAGAGAACAGGAAGACCTGGAGGAACATTGTCCACAGGGTTGCAATAGGTTGGATATGATTTTGCAACTAACAACAACAATGATAACAATTGTGATACTTACAAATCTAGATGAGTTATCATTTCTTACAGTTTTGGCATTTCCAAAGGCTGGTAGGAAGAAAAAAGAAAATTAATTATATATATGCACGATTTAGCAGTAAAGCTGGGCAAATATTAAAAATACAGTTAAGATTGCACCATATAAGTTGGATAATTCAAAGTGAAACAGTCACAATTTTAAAAAAGTTTAATGTAAGTAAAAATAAAATAAGTAGGAATTTTACAGCTTATGTAATGTCTATTGGGAACATTTTACTACAATGAAATAGCATATATTTAAGATATATATAATGAACGCCAGTTCATTAATATATCAATAGTTACTAGTTTTCCATTAGTATCTGTTTTTACCTCAGAAAGAACTAGATTTGGAATGCTCAGCTTAGAGGACCAAAAAAAATACTTGTGCAATGCACATATAGGTCTAGTCTAGTGGCAGAGATACAAAGAGAAATAAGGCATAAATATGAGCCTTCCTAGGCTCATACAGCCATAATGGTTTTGCATACAAATATCTCAGATTCAAAGTCCAATGATTCTGATTGGGAATGGAAAAGGATTCTGTTTGAAAGCTGGAAAGCAGCCATCCATCAATGCAAAAACAATGCTGAAACAGATGGGCAAAATATCTGTTTTGGTATAAGGTAGCTTTACATGCTCATAAATGAGTTATGAATTGAGTTTTTTAGATATACAATTTCGTGGATAACTCTTGACAGAAATGATGGAAAAATTCCAAGTGGCATGTCCATCATGGTATAAACATTGCATGAATAAACAGTTAGCTCCGAAATTATGCTACCACACCCAAACCATCATATTATGGAATTATGGGCTATATTTTCCCTGCAAACCATAAAATAAGGAGAGGAATCATGAACAGAATATGTGATCATGCTTATTCATGTAACATTAAGGCACAGTTTTGGAGTGATGTCTGAACTCTATTATTGTCTATTACACTGACATAATTACCAGTTCACAGGGTTTTTAAACATGGTCATATTAATCCTTCCTTCAAAAGAACTAAGCCCCAAAGTGAACAAAGTAGCATTATCATATTACAAACATATTCTAAAGAATGAATGTGTTAGATTACTTTGTACTAATTACATTAAACATTCTTATGTTACAAAGGGGTAAGCCAATTTTTTGGGGGGCCTCTGTACATAAGTGAACATTCAAATCAACTGGATATTTGAAATGTTATTTCTGCTTCACTAAATTTGGGATTTTGAGGCTTCCCTGGATCAAAGTGCTGACGCCAGAAGGCAAAATGCATGCTGAAATAATCATTCTAAAAATTTAAGAGTGCACAATTCACAAGCAAGAAATCATCTTCCAGTCTGCAGGCTGCATATCATTAAGCATGAGGCTAAAACACTAGGACCATTTATATATGCATGCAGAATCAAATACAAATGGTCTATTATAAGAGTTTGGAGGCAAATTCTTTATTTTACCATAAGTTCATTGTTTCCCTATGTTCTTCTGCAGTAGTTGGAATGCAAAACTCAATCACTGGTAACTTAGGAAAGCAAATACACTGGACATTTTTGAACAACAACAATTTCATGCAGTGAGTGGCCAAAAGAACAACAATGGCATCTAAATAAAGTTATGACTAAAGCAAAAACTGCTCCAACTTGTTCTTTAATAAAACAGATATATTTGTCAACTTTCATATGACAAATATTTGGAAAGAACATATACAAACACACAAAGGGAAATAGATACTGTATTATGACACCATTTATTTGTCAGATGTGAAAATTCATGCAACTGACGTAATGCTTTTTACAATGAATATTTCAAAGATGTTACCATCTCTGCTTTGAAATAACAGCAAGCACAGAAGCAGTTTCCTACATACACCTTTAAATTCATTCCTGTGCAATTTGGTGTGGCACTGATGGACATGCCTTGGCATACCAGTGTAACACCTCTACTTTTGAACTGCCCTAGATGCCAGTCTCCTTCTGTGTGCAATTCAAAGTGTTGGCTGTCACCTATAAAGCCCTACCTGCCAAAGGGCTTTGATAACTGAAGGACTGGTATGGCATCTGCCAGTCTAGTTTGATCGGTCAAGGTTGGTGTCAATCAATGGCATCTATTGGAAGTAGATGTATTAGGGTATTATCAACGCTTCTTTGAGAGAGGGTTTGTTCTCCACCGCTTTGAAAGAGGTGGTGGTGAGGTCCCTCCTCAAGAAGCCTTCTCTGGACCGGCCGTTTTGGCAAACTATCGTCCAGTCTCCAACCTTCGCTTTGTGACAAAGGTTGTTGAGAGTGTGGTGGCGCGACAGCTTCCCAAGTACCTGAATGAAGCTGTCTATCTTGAGCCGTACCAGTTGGGTTTCAGGCCTGGGTTCAGCACGGAAACGGCATTGGTTGCATTGGTCGATGATCTCTGGAGGGCTTGGGACAGGGGTTGTTCTTCTGTCCTGGTCCTATTAGACCTCTCAGCGGCTTTTGATACCATCGACCATGGTATCATGCTGCGGCGATTGGAGGGGTTAGGGGTGGGGGGCACTGTACTTCGGTGGTTCTCCTCCTTCATCTCTGACCGTTTGCAGTTTGCATTAGCGGGGGGGCAGAGGTCGTCCTCAAGGTACCTCACTTGTGGAGGAGGGTCGGTCCTCTCGCCCCTGCTGTTCAACATTTATGTGAAGCCGCTGGGAGAGATCATCCGGGGTTTTGGGGTAAAGTTCCATCAGTACGCTGATGATATGCAGCTGTACGTTTCGTCCCAAGACCACCCCAATATTGCCCTTGACGTGATGTCCCAGTGCCTGAAGGCCGTGCAGATCTGGATGGGGAGGAACAGGCTCAGGCTCAACCCCTCGAAGACCGAATGGCTGTGGTTCCCGGCGTCCTGTTACAGTCAGCTGGTTCCATCGCTGGCTATGGGGAGGTGAGACCTTAGCCCCCACAGGAAGGGTTCGCAACTTGGATGTCCTCCTGAATGCACGGCTGTCCTTGGAAGATCATATGACAGCTGTCACCAGGGGGACTTTTTATCAGGTTCGCCTGATCTACCAGTTGCGTCCCTTCCTAGATCGGGATGCCCTGCGCACAGTCACTCACGCCCTCGTCTCTTTCCGTCTGGACTACTGTAATGCTCTCTACATAGGGCTCCCCTTGAAGAGCACCCGGAGGCTCCAACTGGTCCAGAATGCGCCCGCATTTATGGGGGCGACGTGATGCTCCCTTGTAACACCCCTCCTGCGCGAGCTACACTGGCTTCCAGGGGTTTTCCAGGTGCGATTCAAGGTGTTGGTTACTATCTTTAAAGCGCTCCTTGGCTTAGGACCTGGGTACCTACGAGATCACCTTCTGCCACCGAGAGCCTCCCACCGGCCAGTACGCTCCCATAGAGAGGGTCTTCTCATGGTACCGTCAGCTAAACAATGTCGACTGGCGACACCCAGGGGGAGAGCATTCTCTGTGGGAGCACCTGTCCTTTGGAACGAATTGCCCCTGGAATTAAGAACTATCCCTGACTTACGCACCTTCCGCCGTGCTCTCAAAACCTTTTTTTTCCAAAAAGCCGGGCTGGCATAAAAATCAATTTTTTTTTTAATTAAAATTTTTATAATATTTTACAATATTTCACCCAGTGCTGTACAAAACAGAAGGAAGAGTTGGTTTCAAGTATCTTCTATTATCTTTAAGATCTCCAAAATCCACGTTCTCTAGGTACAGGCGTCGAGGCATCCAAAGTTCCAAGTGCATAGTCCACAAATGGCTTCCAAGTCTTCCAAAAGATATCTTTTTTATAAACCCCCTCTCTAAATTTAATATCGCACGTCATTTTATCATTTAAGGCTAATTTCCACATTTCACAGTACCACTCTTCTATTTTAATATTTACCTCTATTTTCCAATATCTTGCTATTACAATTCTACCCATTATAATCATAATTCTAATCAATTCTTTCTCATGTTTTGTTAACTCTAGTTCATTAATTATCAATAACAGTATAGTTTCTGATCTCAATATTATTATTCTTTTCATCATTTCACACATCGTTCTTTCTAATTGCTGCCAAAACTTTTTAATTTTCACAAATTTATACCACATATGTTCATAAGTTCCCAATTCCATATTACATCTCCAACATTTATCACTCATTTTTTTATCTATCAGTGATAATCTTAATGGGGTCCAATACCATTTCCAAACAACCTTAAAATTATGCTCTTTAATCCTTATAGACAAAGTCCTCATGATTCGACTCTTCCAATTCTCATTCCAATCCAAATCCAATATTTTAATCTTAAGGTCTTCCTCCCAATTCCTTTTCATTACCATTTGTGGATTTCCATCGAAGTTTATAATCTTATATATCTTACTAACGAGTCCTTTTAACCCAATTTCATCCTTAATAATTTGAGATACTAAACTTTCAAATTTAGTTTTACTTCTATCTATTTTACATATTCCCCTTACTTTCGTGGTCCATTTTTCTACCTGTATTTTTTCAAACCAATTTAACTCCAATTTTTGAATTACTTTTTTTTCCCTGCTCTCAATTCCTAGAGCTCTTAACCAATTTACTATATTTCCTATATTTTCATCCTCAATTACTTTATCCCGACTTATATTAGTTTTAATCGGCCAACTTTCAGTTGTCTTCCCCAAGAAGGCTATATCCGGGATCAGTTTTTTAACAAATTTATTCCAGATTTTACTCAGCCCCTTTAACCAATAACTATTAATTGCCTTTTTTGTTTTTGCTCTATCTAAAAACCATATAGACCCAAATCTCTTAATATCTTTTAACTCCAGATCTCCCCAATGACCATCTCCACCTTTAAGTATTTTTATCACGGTTCTGATATTATACGCCCGATAATAATTAAGTAGATTGGGAATTCCCAATCCACCTTCTTTTTGATTTTGATACCACATTTTCTTCATTAGTCTTGGTCTTTTCCCACCATTACAGAATTTATCTAATTTCTTCTGATATTCTTCTATATCTTTCTCTGTCAAATTTAATGGTAGCATCTCAAATAAAAAATTAAACTTTGGTAACAACATCATTTTACACATTGCAATTCTACCAAACCAAGACAACTTTATCTCTTTATATTTATCTATCTTTTTCTCTACTTCCTTCAGCATCACCTCATAATTAATTTTTTTCAATTCTCTAACTTTAAGTGAAAGTGTTATCCCCAAGTATTTCAATGTATTCTTAACTCTTATCCCAAATTGTTCTTGCATACTCTCCCACTCCTTACCATCTTTATTCATTAATAATTCAGATTTTAACCAATTTACCTTTAAACCTGTCATTTCTTCAAATTCTATCAAATGTTTATTTATCCTCTTTAAATCTTTCTCTATATCTTTCAAAATAATCAAGGTATCATCCGCATACAAATTTATCTTATATCCCTTGTACCCTTCCAATTCTTCATCTGCTTCTATCAATTTAATCAAAACCTCCATAACTAACAAGAATAATGTTGGGGACAAGGGACATCCTTGTCTCGTACCTGCTTCCAATTTAATCTCTCCCGTCATTATTCCATTCACCTTTACCTTTGCACTACTTTTTTGATACAATTTTGAAATAACATGTATAAATTTATTACCAAAGCCTAATGCCTCAATAATTACCTTAATAGTATCCCATTGTACAGAATCAAAGGCTTTAAAAATATCTAACGATATTATACCTATTTCATCACCATTATTTTCAGCTACATCTATAATGTTCAATACTCTTCTAATTATATCACTCATATATCTACCTTTAACAAACCCTACTTGATTATAACTTATATATTTATCTATAAAACTATTTAATCTATTACTTATAATAGCTGTAAATATTTTTGCATCTTGGTTGATTAAAGAAATGGGTCGGTAGGACTCGATCCTCTCAAGGTCTTTATCAGGTTTAGGAATTATAGATATTACTGTCTTATTCCATGACATCGGGACTTCTCCACCATGTAAAATTCCATTAAATAGTTTTTGCAGTTTTGGTATTATTAGTTCTTTAAAATCTTTATAGAATTCAGCAGGTAATCCATCTTCTCCTGGGGTCTTCCCTAATTTTAACTCTTGTATTATTTCGTTGATCTCCTCCTGTGTTATGTCTCCTTCCATCAAGTCTTTATATGTTTGATCTATTTTCATAGCATATTTTCCAAGATGATTCTTCAATTTTTCTAAATCAATTGATTTCTTTAAATATAATTCTTGAAAAACATTCCTAGCTACTTCACATTTCTCCAATCTCTTATAACACCTTGTACCTTTTTCGCCTATCAGAGAACCAATTTCTCTCTTTTGAGTTTTATTTTTCGCCATCTTTGCCAATAACCTAGAATTTTTGTTACTAAATTCAAAAAAATCCCTATTTAAATATCTTAAATTTTTTTTAACCAATTCAATATCTTCTTCTATCAATTTAGTTTTTAATAAGGTCAATTCCTCCAAACATTTTTTATCTTTCGTAAGTGAGAATTGGTTCTCCAATATCTTAATTTGTCTTGTATCCTGATCCTAGATCATATGACAGCTGTCACCAGGGGGACTTTTTATCAGGTTCGCCTGATCTACCAGTTGCGTCCCTTCCTAGATCGGGATGCCCTGCGCACAGTCACTCACGCCCTCGTCTCTTTCCGTCTGGACTACTGTAATGCTCTCTACATAGGGCTCCCCTTGAAGAGCACCCGGAGGCTCCAACTGGTCCAGAATGCGGCCGCATTTATGGGGGCGACGTGATGCTCCCTTGTAACACCCCTCCTGCGCGAGCTACACTGGCTTCCAGGGGTTTTCCAGGTGCGATTCAAGGTGTTGGTTACTATCTTTAAAGCGCTCCTTGGCTTAGGACCTGGGTACCTACGAGATCACCTTCTGCCACCGAGAGCCTCCCACCGGCCAGTACGCTCCCATAGAGAGGGTCTTCTCATGGTACCGTCAGCTAAACAATGTCGACTGGCGACACCCAGGGGGAGAGCATTCTCTGTGGGAGCACCTGTCCTTTGGAACGAATTGCCCCTGGAATTAAGAACTATCCCTGACTTACGCACCTTCCGCCGTGCTCTCAAAACCTTTTTTTTCCAACAAGCCGGGCTGGCATAAAAATCAATTTTAAATACGAATTTTTATTAATTTTAATCGGAGTTTGTTTGGATTTTTAATTTTAAGAGAGGCCAAATTGTTTAATATGTTTTTTTAAACTTTTTTAAGCTTTTATATATCTGTTTTACTTTGGCTGTACACCACCCTGAGTCCTTCGGGAGTAGGGCGGTATAAAAAACTAATAAACCTAAACCTAAACCTAAGTGCTCCTGCCCTCTGGAATGAGCTTCCTCTTGAAATACAAATGCCTCCCATCCCCAGCCCAGTATTTCAAAGGATTCTGAAGATGTGGCGCTTTGCCCAGGCCTTTGACGAGGATGGCTGATGCCCCATTCTTCCTTTTTCATGTCTCTATCTGGGTTTGTATTTTTTTCCTCATCCTTGTTCTTTTGTCTTGTGCTGTTCTTGCATTCTCCTTTGTTTTCAAACATTTTTAACCATTGGAAGTCAGGAAGCATATACATTTAACAAAGTATTATTAATTACCACTATGTGTAACTTTGTGCTTTTCTGATTTAAAAATTTAAACTACCTAAACAGACAGCTAGACAACAGATAACAGTATTCTATAGCTACAAACAACTGACTGACAAAATTTTAGCTTTGAAATATATGTCTTCTGCTATCAATACTAATTATGTTGCTTACTCTGCACTGACTGCCAGGATCAATATTTTCACTAAGGATGTAACAGCCTTCAATCATCAGTCCTTATATTAGTTTTTCCCCTTAGCTAACCCCACCCTAAAACTTCATGTATGTCATATATAGTAAAAATTACCTTAACAATTTGAGAACATGATATTGCAAAAGCTTCAGTAACTGTATTCCTGCACTATATTAAAGATTTGGTAACTACTTCAAACATAAACCACATAAAAAGTTATGTGAAAAACAGCCTTACTTTTGGTTTGGCTGATTTTTGACAATATGAGTGAAAACTCACCCCACTGCCCAGAGCAAAAGATCCCAAAAGAGTGAAAGAAGAATCAAATATTACCTACCATAGTAGTTTGTTCCATAAGACTGCTTGTTGAAAACAGCCTAGACGTGTCTTAATTATTACAGTTATTTATGGTATTTTTATATACCATTGTTTGTGTTTATTGTAAGCAATTTTAGAAGAGTCTTATCCCAAAAGGTAGGACATAAACAATAAATAAATGCCTGTTCAGACTTCTCTTAAGTACAAATGCAGAAGTTTAATAAGGCATATAATGTGCAAATATGGCACATGTATTATTTTGCAATTTATTGTTTGTAGGTCTGTTTTTCCATTCCTACATAATAGCATCCTAATGGTGTTATACTTCCAAAAGGGAAGCAAAATATTCTTTACAAATGTTATTTGAATACTGCTTTGCATGTTAAAAAAGAAGAATGCAAAATCACACCAGAAATTCAGGCTAGGACAAAATATGACCCACTATGAATCAGATAAGGGTAGAATGCAAACAAGAATGTGAGAGTTTAAAATAGCTATAAGTAAATATGTCCCTATTGTGACTTCTTTGCAGTACTGAATAATTTATCAGAACCTTAAATTTTTTGTTGTACATTCAAGAATTATTATTAATTGTCAACAAATATTAGATACTAGCTTCTTACCTTCAAGGACTGGATTAGATTGCAAAAGTTGTTCTTTTACTTGATTAACTTCTGTTCCTTTGCCACAAACTGCTGCCACATACGACATGACAAGTTTGCTGGCTTCTGTAAATTATAAAAGAGAGGAAAAAATAGTGATTATTCCACAGGAAATAATTTATAGTACAAATGCCTGAACGAATTACTTAGATATATAGTAATGCACTTCTTACATTCATCCTTGTTTTCTACATTTATCTTTGTTTATTATTTTGGTAACAGTCTGCACCTTTATCAGAATCACCATGAAACAAAACATCTATAAATTATTTATCTTGTTTAATATATTTACATCCTGTCTTTTCAGTCAGGAACTCAAGGTTGCATAAATAGCATATGTTTTTCCTCACAAAACCATGTTCCTTAGGTTGGGCTAACAGAGAATGACTGTCTATTTGTTGTGGGTTTTTATTCTTTCTGTGCACCACCCTGAGTCCCACTAGGGAGAATAGGGCGGTATATAAATCTGAATAATAAATAAAAACTGGCCCAAAGTCCCCCAATGAGCTTTTATGGTTAAAGGTTACATCTAATAGAAGCATTTGATAAAAGGGAAAATAGGGAATAAGTCTCCACACCGTCTAGCAAGGATTACCTTAATACTCCATTAATGGAACATTATAACGTTGAAATCAGTTGGACGCCCATCAGTAAATGGAATATAATAGCAATCTGAAGCATTCAAGAGCATAACTAAATTTTAGGATTTGATTCTGCATCTACTTTTGCTGCCTTTTAGTGAGTTACTAAACCCATATCAAAGTTTAGTTAGACTGCTGGACCACGATATTAGGAATTATCTATCTTTAAAGAGTTAATCTGGCATAGTAGTTAAGGCACTGGGCTAGAAATCAGGAGGCTGTGAGTTCTAGTTCTGTCTTAGGCACAAAGTCAGCTGGGTGCATTGGGCCACTCACTCTCTCTCAGCCCTTGGAAGAAGGTGACAATCACAAACCATTTACAAATATCTTTGCCAAGAAACTCTTAGGGACCAGTCTAGGCAGTCCAGGAATCAACACTGACTCAAAGGCAGGGAGAAAAAAGCCTTCAAAGAAAGGCTAATGGAATCTTTCTGCTCTGCAATCTTCAACCATTTGAAGAATGTGCTTAGAGAAGCAAAGCCTCCTTAAGGCCACATTCCTGTCCTATCAGGAAGAGCTCGCTGTGTCCTTATTGCTGAGGAGGTCATTTAGATGGCATCTGAGGTAACTCCTGTTATTTCTCCCTTATTTTTCCTGATTTATTGCTCCCTTAGCCTTGTTTTGCTAGGCTTTTATTGGTATTGGGGACAGGATAGGGGAGGATTCTGAGGGGCAAGGCTGAGGGAGAGAAGGGATAGGATAGGGGAGGCTTCTGTGTGGCAAGACTGAGGGAGAGAAGGGGAGAGGAGAGGTCACTGGTAACTACTCATTAATTTTCAAACTGAAAGTATTGATTTATCAAGCCCGATCACATAGTTTCGTAGTGAAGCACAGGTATTCAGCTAGTTATATTGATATAAATATATATATTTCTCCTCAAGCTTACATGCCTTCTGGGTCCTGTTAGTTGGAAATGTAGGCTGATACAACTTTGAATAAAAATAAAAAATAGACTTCTGGGGACAACAGTGGAACAAACCTAGCAGATAACTTTGTTTCCCAAAAAGTAGAGAAGGGAACAAGGGGATCAGCCATATTGGACTTAATTCTCACTAACAGAGAGGAAATGATAGAAGGTGTTGAAGCCACAGGAACCCTGGGGACAAGTGACCATGCAATATTGGAATTCAACATTATGCAAATGCAAGTAGTAGAACAAAATCAAACTAGAGTCTTGGACTTTAAGAGAGCTATTTCAATAAACTTAGAGAGAGCTTGGGAAAAATTCCATGGATGAGAATCCTCAAGGGGAAAACAACTCAAGAAGCTTGGGAAATTTTGAAAAATGAGACTACAAAAGCCCAGTCTAGCACAATACCAATGAAGAAGAAAAATAACAGCTCCCAAAAGAAACCAGCATGGCTGCATAAACAACTCTCTGACAAACTGAAAGACAAAAAAGATAAGTATAAAAAGTGGAAAGAGGGGGACGTAACTAAGGCAAAATATCAGCAAATAGCCCAAGCCTATGAAGATGAAGTGAGGAAAACTAAGGCTCACAATGAAGAAAGGCTTGCCACAAAAGTAAAAAATAACAAAAAAGCTTCTTCCAACATGTTAAAAACAAGAAAAAAGTTAAAGAAACAATTGGTCCATTGCTGGGAGAAAGTGGCAAGAAGGTGACAAGCAACGGGGAGAAAGCAGAACTATTTAACTCATTTTTTGCATCTGTCTTTACACAAAGGGATAAAACAGTCCAATCTATCAAAAACAGCACCACACATATCAGATTAGGAACATAAATTGAAATAGGGAAGAAAATAGTACCATATTTTTCGGAGTATTAGACGCACCGGAGTATAAGACGCACCAAGGTTTTGAAGAGGCAAATTACAAAAAAAAGTAGGTAGGTAGATAGAGGGATAGAGAGGGAGAGAAAGAAAGAGAAATACAGTAGATAGGTAGGTAGGTAGAGTAGGTGGATAAAGGGATATAGAGAGAGAAATAGAGAGGAATACAGTAGGTAGGTAGGGAGAGAGAGAGAATGTGTAGGTAGATAGATAGGTAGGTAAAGGGATAGAGAGAAATCTTAGGACTTTATTTCTGCTGGCACAGAAACAGTTAAGAGCAGGGGGGGAAACCCTTTTGTATTCTGCAAACCTCCCCCAAACAGCCCGTTTCTCCGTGATTTTCCAAATAAAAAGCATGACTAGCCTTGGGTGGCCTTGCAGAGTGCTCCGGGGTGTGTGTGTCAAAATGAGCAAAAAAACAGCCCATTTATCACAAACACGGGCCATTTTTGTGTCAAATAAACTGCATGCGTAGCCCTATGGAGGCTTATAGAGTGCTGCTGGGGGCTGGGTGGGTAAAAAACTGCCTGTTTGAGGCTAATTTCTGCCCTCCCCAGCCCCCAGGAGCTCTCTGGAAGCCTCCATAAGGCTAGGCACAGCCAGTTTGGTGAAGGGGGCGGGGTTCCAGGAGGCAACAAATGCTGTATTCGATGTATAAGATGCACCCAGATTTTCAGCCTCTTTTTAGAGAAAAAAAGGTGCATCTTATATTCCGAAAAATACAGTAAGTGAGCACCTGTCTACGCTAGACAAGTTCAAATCACCAGGACCAGATGGATTATACCCCAGAGTTCTGAAAGAGCTGGAAGACGAGATCTCAGAACCACTGAACTATATCTTTCAGAGATCCTGGAACACTGGGGAACTACCAGAGGACTGGACAACAACTGATGCGGTTCCCATCTTCAAAAAAATAATTCTGGAAAAAATAATCAAGCAACAAATTAGGGAACACCTAGAACCAAACAAAATAATAACCAAAAGCCAACATGGGTTTGTCAAAAACAGATCATGTCAGACTAATCTTATTGCATTCTTTGATAATGTGACAAAATTAGTGGACCAGAGGAATGCCATCGATATAGTTTACTTGGACTTCAGTAAGGCATTTGACAAGGTAGACCGTAACCTACTACTAGATAAAAAAGAAGAATGTGGGTTAGACAGCATCACCACCAAATGGATTCGTAATTGGCTGACCAACCACACTCAACGTGTAGTCCTCAATGGAACTGCATCTACATGGAGGGAAGTATGCAGTGGAGTACCCCAAGGCTCTGTTTTAGACCCAATACTCTTCAACATCTTCATCAATGATTTGGATTAGGGAATAAATGGGGAACCCATCAAATTTGCAGATGACACCAAGATGGCAAGAATAGTCAACACTCCAGAAGATAGGTTTAAGATACAGAAAGATCTTGACAAACTTGAACATTGGACACTATCTAATAAAATGAAATTCAATGGTGAAAAGAGTAAGGTCCTACATTTTAGGCAACAAAAACGAAATGCACAGGTACAGCATAGGTGATACCTTGCTGAATAGCAGTAACTATGAAAGGGATCTTGGAGTCCTAGTAGACAACCATTTAAATATGAGCCAGCAGTGTGCAGCAGCTGCCAAAAAAGCCAACACAGTTCTAGGCTGCATAAATAGAGGGATAGAATCAAGATCACATGAAGTGTTAATACCACGTTATAATGCCTTGGTAAGGCCACACTTGGAATATGGCATCCAGTTTTGGTTGCCATGATGTAGAAAAGATGTGGAGACTCTAGAAAGAATGTAGAGAAGAGCAACAAAGATGATTAGGGGACTGGAGACTAAAACATATGAAGAACGGCTGCAGGAGCTGGGTATGTCTAGTTTGATGAAGAGAAGGACCAGGGGAGACATTATAGCAGTGTTCCAATATCTCAGGGGTTGCCACAAAGAAGAGGGAGTCAAACTATTCTCCAAGGTACCTGAGGATAGAACAAGAAGCAATGGGTGGAAACTAATCAAGGAGAGAAGCAATTTAGAACTGAGGAGGAATTTCCTGACAGTTAGAACAATTAACCTCTGGAACAGCTTGCCTCCAGAAGTTGTGAATGCCCAACACTGCAAGTCTTTAAGAAGATGTTGGATAGCCATTTGTCTGAAATGGCATAGGGCTCCTGCCTAGGCAGGGAGTTGGACTACAAGACTTCCAAGGTCTCTTCCAACTCTGCTATTGTATTGTATTGTTTTGTGGACTGAAGACAGCTTCATGAAAAGAGGAGCTGATACTTACAATAATGACCATCATTGGGAGCCGACAAGTAGATCAGCTCCTTTGGGTAAAGAGAGGATATGAGATCACCCATACTGTTCTTCTTAAGGTTGTTCCTCACAAAGAGATTGCAAGACACCAATATTTGTAGGTCGGGGGTGGGGGTGGGGGGCAGAACGGAGAGATGAAGTAATTTGCCATAATTGTTCCAGCCACAAATAGAATCTTTTCAAAGGATACTAAGCTCATGTATTTCCTTTGCTAACCACCTGTAGAAATTGCCATTAACTGCTTCAAAATTATCAGGCAACTTCAAAGTGACAAGAGTGTTAATACTTGGTGACTGCTTTCAATCTTTAATATAAGAAAATAAAGCTATAACTTCATAATCTTTAAGATTTTAAAATAAACAGCAAAAAAACAAGGCAAGGTTTCCCTATAGAAAGCTTTAAATGGATTAAGAGCTCAGAAAAAGTTGGAATATTGGATTTTGAGTATTAAAACTTTGAAATTAATCTTAAAAAATAAATGCATTTTGTGGGGAAGAAAAACTGTTTTTGATATTGGAGACATAACAAGACAAGTAACTTATAATAGAATTCAAAGATATCTTTGAGGGACTGCATCAAAAACAGCACTAAGTTTTTTTAATCAATTGTGGTGTATGTTGTGTCTTCTTGGGAACAGTCTATTATCAGAAGATATTACAGAAAAAAGATATGCAATAGAATTCACCCAAGAACAATCTGAATGAGACTTTGAATAAGAATTTCCCATCAGATATTTAGAAGAATGGATGCATCTTCAGTAATTAAAAATAAAAGTGATGATCCCAGAGAACAATTGGAATGATTGCTTTTTGTTTTACAAAATTACAAAAGAGGCTGTTTAAAGTATGGAAGAAATTATTCATAACTATCTGAATGGAAAATTAGAGAAAAAGTATTCTGAAAAAGAAAAAAAAAGGAATACAAAATCGAGGGATTAAATGAGACATGTCATTTTGCCTGATTCTTTTTGGGTGTTAACATAAGAACTGGAAAAAGACGGCACATTGGATTTGCTTACATTTAATATGGAGTTTAAACTTACTCCTTACAATTATTGTATTTATCCTAATTTGATAGCATTTAAATAGTCGCTATATCTGTCATTATACTTACAGTAACAAAGTTTTGTGAATTTGTTTTCTTTAAAGGAAAAAATATCCCTTTGTTATGTTACATTGTAGTCTTTCGTTTATATTAGGAGAATGGGATTATTTTACATTTGCTAAATGTGAATTTGTTTAGAGTTGCAATATAGAATGTTTATTTGAATGGGACATGTTATTTGGGGCGACTTTCTTTGGAATTGTTGGTATTTGGAATGGAAAAATGTTGCATATTGGAGTTTGTCTTTTTTTGTCCTCAGATTATTATTATGTTAAATTTTGTTTTCGGTTTTTGTTTACCCTAACAATATTAAGGCCATGTTATGCCTTTTAAATGTGGTTTTGCTTAACAGAAAAGATGTGGAATGTTGAGTTTAACTTGGTTAACTAAGATTAGTATTTCAGAGCTGTGATTGGATCTTTTCCTGATAATTGGATTGGAGAAGGGATTACAGACAATATTCTACTAACAAAGTTGCAAAGTTTTGCCAATATGAAAAAAACCTGTTTGTACCTGGAAGTTGGGGTAGTAGAAAGATTTATTTGTATTGACAAAATACATTTACGGAGCACCATACCCCTAGGACATTCTGTACTTTGCGTGACACACTCCACACGAGCGGCAGTATCATAGCAAAACAGGTCCAGTGAGCAAACACAAAAACTCAGTACTGGTAGTCCTTGCTTTACAACAGTTACAGCTTATGACTTTTATGTTTACTTAACCATGAACCTTGATGTCCCACATTACTGTCAGTATTTCATCTTTCCAGCTCCAACCTACGCTCCATCAGCAGGAGATCCTCAGTCTTCTGAACAAAAAGGGCTCCACGAACAAACCAATGAGCTGAGTAATAATGAAGTCTCCTATCTCAGGGTGTCAAACTCAAGGCCCACGGGCCATCTCTGACCCCCCAGGGTGCTTAGATCTGGCCTGGAAACAATGAAGTGGCCTATGGTGCCTCTGCCAGCGAAAACAGAGCAAGCAACTCTCCCAAGCTCTGTTTTTGGTGCTGGCAGAGGGTTCCAGGTAGTCATCCCAGCTGAAAATGGAGCTCAGGAGTCCATTTTCATTGACAGAGCACTCAGGCCACCACAGGCACCCCTGACACAAGTGATGTCAAGCTGGTTGCACCCAGCCCAGCCCGCCGAGGTCAAACACAACCCTGATGCAGCCCTCGATTAAATCAGTTTGACACCCCTGTCCTAAATTTACGAGATTGGATTTAGAAAAGAACACACATGTTAACATCTTACATCTGATATATGATCTAATAATAGATGTATTACCTGTTTTTCCAGCTCCACTCTCTCCAGTTATAAGTATACATTGGTCTTTATCCTGGTCTCTCAATGATCGATATGCTTCATCAGACAGGGCAAAACTATGAAATAAAGTATGATATATTAACATATCTAGGTCACATCCAGTGTTACTCGAGAAGCACCAAAATGTTTAAACACTTCAACAACTTTTATTGATATGTTAATATAAACCTGTACAAATTACAGTGGAACTTTGGGCTATTGCAAAGGAATGTTGCCAGATGCCTGTATTCCTTTCTTACAGATTGCTCATAAGCACCTGAAGATGAAACTGTAATTTCTGTACTTTAACTATAACTCATTTACTTTGTATATGCAATGGAGAAGTTGGCTATTGGCTCATATTAAAATGATTTTAAGAGATGACCAAAGAATATCTCAAAAATCTAAACACATCATATTATCTTTTTACACAAAATGATAGCTATTAGAAGGCATTCTTATCTATTCTCCCTGAGATCCATATCTCTCATTCAACAGGAAAAGTTATGATGAGATATGACACACAAGCAACATTCATATCAACCAGATCTAGGATGTGAAATGTCAACCATTGGTATTTTTCATTATCAGTTCCAAAAAAAGGGATAGTACAGTTTCGTAAACTCAAATAAGGAAGCTAAAATATTGTGCAGGAAGAGCTAATGTTGTACAATACAGTATATTATAGCTGCAGCTGTATCAAGTCATCAACACCATTCTAGACTTCACTTGGCTCATCATTAACATATGCTTCATTTCTAGAACTCATATGGAATTATACACTAGTATCTAAATCTAAAATATTTTAAGTAGCAGCATTTATTTATTTAAATTCATTGGTTGTCTAAGCTTAAGATATTAACCAGTATGTTTCAGTGCCATACTGAGATTACTTGCATTAATTGCCTGAGATATTGCCTAATGCGTCTGTGATGTTGACACTCTGTAGTACTGTAGAATACTATATCATGAAAGTAAAGGAAGGCCCTGAAGACACGGTTCTGTCAGCGGGCTTGGGGAGCCCAGAGCAGGATGGAGCCCATTAAATGGCTAGTATGAATGTGTGTTGTTGCTGGGGGTGTGTGTGTGTTGTTGTTGTTGTTATTTTATTATTTTTATTTTTATTATTTTTATTTCTTTTATGTGGTATTTTTATATCTTTGTAAGCTGTCTTGAGTCGCCATGTGTGAGTAGGCAGCAATATAAATTTTCTAAATAAATATGTCAGGCACAAGAAACAAGATCCAGAATAGAGTTAAAGTACTAAGAGTTTATTTTGTGCTACTTATACATACAAATCTGATCTACTAATGGTCAGGGCAAATTCACAGGGGGTTGGGCTTAGATCCATGTGGGAACAGAGTGATTCCAAATTGATGAAACATTTGACCCTGCCCTCAGACTCAGCCTGGTCTCCTACAATATATATTTTTTATCCATAAGCATGAAACTTTCACATTTGAATAGCAAATTCTTCAAATAAATGAATGATTTTAAACATTACACATTACAACAGGGAGAGTAAAATTATAATGTAAACAAAATAAGAGTCATAAACTATAGTTGAAAATTAAGCCAAGATAGTAAGAACGATTTTTCACCCTTTGAAATACAATGAACCTTGTTCATGGCATATAGAACAATCTCTAACATCTCTCATTCCCAACTAGAAGAATTTCCAAAAATTATATTTATATTAACAAATGTTCCACATGGGGTGAGATGCAGAATGATTATCTTGGAAAGTTCCACAGGCAAATAAAGTATACAATATTAATAATTACAAAATAAGAACATATTTCTGGTAAGAACTCTTAACAGTCTTTGGCTCAAAAGGCTGAGTTAAGTTGGATTTAATTAGTTATTGGATGACCAGGAAATCCAGTGCTATTGCCTAAACAGAAAAAATTATTAAAATCCAAGATAAAAACCCAGACAAATCATTTCCCAAAAATACTGTATTTAGCCTTATTTGAAACTTCTAATAAAAATGCAAGTAAGTATAAATGTTATAGTTCAAACTATTCCATTTTACAAAAAAAATTCAAGACCACATTTAAAGGGAGTAAAATAGTTAATGGTTAAAGAAATTATATCTTTCTTTGCTGTCAGCAGCCTCTTACAGTATATAGTGATCTGAACAACTAGCAACGAAAACCACTGGTATTTGTAAAACTCCTTGGATACAAATTATGGCCAACTTTCTTTACCAATATTTATTCTTAGGCTGACCGGAAGCAACATTTAGTTCATATCTGAACCATGCATCAGATTTACTGGTTATTGGAGACCTGTATATTTTCACCTTGACTAACCCTATAGTCAAGGTGCACTGAATTCATTTAAAGATTTTGATTATCATCCTGCAGAGTACTGTATGCAAGCAGTTTAATTGCATTTATCGACTCTATTAACATAAATTATGATTTTTAATCAGTTCAACACTAGTGGTGCAAAAATAAATCTTATCAAAGTTTTATCTGGAAAGAATGACAATGAATTAGCAGATGAACAGTATTATCAGCTCAAATCTCTCTTTATATCTAACATTTAGTAGCAGTTCTTATCTCTTTTTTTCATTTTCTAACATCACTACCACAAGACTATTTTAAGAATAGCATCAAGTCCACTGTACCCTAAGAACACTTTTATCCTCTTTTGCTTCTTAATTGAATCCTAGCTTTTCAAACAAGGTATACCTTCATGTAAATATTTAATTCATGTTAACAACTCTATCAGACATAATCTAATCCCCAGCTCTGACATTATTATTTTGAATTTGAAAAGTTAAAGAGAATGTAACCAAGTATCATTATCATTTAATTTCTTACAGGGCAACCTTCTGCTCTTAACATGTTATCCTTTGAAGGACAATATCTATATAAATAAAAATGTAAAATAGCTTGTACGAAGCAGCTAATCTCAAAAACTACTGAACCGATTTACCTCAAATTTTGACACAATGTTCCCAAGGACTTCCGATAATAGAATACGTACTCATTTTGCGCCTAGCACACATGTGTCATGTGCAAGGTACACAAATGTAAAATGTATCCACTGATCAGGTTTTCACCTCCCTGTAACTCCTCCCACCAACAGTCATTTCCTCAGCAACGTATGGAGGCCTCTTAGGGCCAAAAAGAGGCACTGAGATAGCAAACTCCCAGGTGGCCCATAGAGAGAGAGAGAGGGAGGGAGAAATACAGTTTTAATAAAAAGAAGAACTAGGGGAGACATGATAGCAGTCTTCCAATATCTCAGGGGTTGCCACAAAGAAGAGGAAGTCAAGCTATTCTCCAAAGCACCTGAGGGCAGAACAAGAAGCAATGGGTGGAAACTAATCAAGGAGAGAAGCAACTTAGAACTGAGGAGAAATTTCCTGACAGTTAGAACAATTAACCAGTGCAACAGCTTGCCTCCAGAAGTTGTGAATGCCCCAACACTGCAAGTCTTTAATAAGATGTTGGATAACCATTTGTCTGAAATGGTATAGGGCTTCCTGCCTAGGCAGGGAGTTGGACTAGATGACCTCCAAGGTCCCTTCCATCTCTGCTATTGTATTATTGTATTACAGTAGGTAGGTAGATAGGGGAATAGATAGAGAGGGAGAAATACAGTAGGTAGGTAGGTAGGTAGAGGGATAGATAGGAAGAAATAAGATAGGGAGGGAGGGAGGGAGATAGATAGATAGGGAGAAACACAGTAGGTAGGTAGGGTGATAGATAGAGAGGGAGAAATACAGTAGGTAGGTAGAGGGAGAAAGGAAGAAATACAGTAGGTAGGTAGGTAGGTGGATAGATAGAGAGGGAGAAATACAGTAGATAGGTAGGTAGGTGGATAGATAGAGAGGGAGAAATACAGTAGGTAGGTAGGTAGATAGGGGGATAGATAGAGAGCGAGAATTACGGTAGGTAGGTAGATAGGTAGGTAGGTAGGTAGGTAGAGGGAGAAAGGAAGAAATACAGTAGGTAGGTAAATTCTTTATCTTATACATCTTATACAAACCAATTTCATTGTAATTTTTACAATGACAATAAAGATTATTATTATTATTATTATTTGGTATTTTATAGCCACTGAACAAATTAAAACAGGAGATGAAAAAATATATAGTTTCTTGTCTCTGACTTGCAATGGATAATATTTGCATTCATTAGCTTTCCATTTTAGTCATTCCTTCATTCATTTCAATATACTTTAACCATATCTCCCCAAATCTAATAATATGCCAGACCATCCCAACGAGCACCCTGAACCTGCCCAACTGTATATTTCATCTTCCTTCTACTTTACTTTACTTTATTTCAATTTATATACCGCCCTTTTCACCAAAAAAGGGACTCAGGGCGGTGAGCTGTGATCAGCTTTTTTTTCTTCCTCAAACCTGGCATACAATTCTCCACTTCAATCCTCCATGCTCACTTTACCATTCAAATGCTAGAAATCTATATTTTTTCATTAACCTGATTAGTCTCATCTCCGATTTTGATCTTAATGCTCGTTTCTCACTTAACAAAGAAGTGTTCCTTTTCTTTATTTCACTTCATTTCACTGCTATGTAATGCGGTTTACCATTAAAGATGTATTAACATGAATTCCTCCTATATACATGAACACTGAATGTGAACAAAATCCAAAAGTAATCAAATTCAGAGTGGAGCCTGTCACATGTGCAGTGCTAATGGCATGTTGGGATAGCCCTAGGATCTTATGGCAACTGCATCAATATATAATCTCCTTCATATTGTTAGCATTTATAGCTATAAACCTCAACAGCATGCCAGTCTTGTAAGCAGCTACAATATATAATTACAGAACCAACTGAATCTTTTGAATTCCTTTTATTTAAGACATTCAAACATGTGTTTCAAATTTTGTTAAGATTTCAGCAAGACTATCCACAGCATTAAAAAAATGAAACAATCAGCTTGTTGCAAAATTGTCACATAAAAGACAAGCCGATCAGTGTTTTTGCCATATCACATCCCCCCCCCCGATAATATGAGGAGTGTATTTTATTAAATCATTTGACATTAAATAATCATAGTTTCTTTGCAAAAATTTATTTTAGTCTCAAATATTCAATTGGCTTTTAGTTGTCATCTCGATTCCTCTTTTCAAAAGCTGTGTGGCTCCTAGAAAATAGATATTCATAATTCCAACTTGCGATATTATAGAAAAGAATCAAAGTAATATGACAAAGTTTTGATCCAACATCACAAAAAGCATTAACTCGTATTATACAGTTTTTAAAATCTAATCTCTTTAACTACTTATCTTCATGATTTCAAATTTTAAATAGTTTGAAATCATTTCCCTTCAGAAACATATGGTTGTCCTGTTGTGCTTAATTCAGATTAATCTAATTAAAAATCTTTCTTTTAAAATTACCTTTAGAAATAGCATTTTGTCAGTTTTTTAATTTTATTCTATAAAAATGAACAAATGCTAAGAAAGAAAGAAAAAACAGTGCCTTTTATCATTTTAACATTTATTTCTTTAAATCTAACTTTCCAAGGGAGTCAAACACACTGGTTAAGGTATAGTGGATAAGTGGTTATGGTGCCAGGTTAGAAACTGGGAGTCAGAGTTCTAGTACCACCTCAGGGCCAGCTGGGTGATTTGGGGCCAATCATTCTTTCTCAGCCCTAGGAAGAAGACAATGGCAAACCGTAGTCAAGAAAACTACAGGAACTACTCCAGGCAGTTAACAATTATTCAAGGTCATTGGTAAATGTCTCAAGATAGTTCAAACCAAATTTTTAACATTGTAAAAAAGCCATCAATGAAATAGCTACCTTTTCCATGGATTTAATACCATGTGCTAATCCATAATGTGGTTTGTTTTAGCACAGTATACCAAAATGGCTCAAACAATTTCTGGTTTTAGGAAAATTATATTTTACACTTGCAGTTAGCTTAATGACTGCTACTATAATTGCATGTGGTGTATATGGAATTGCCTGGCTCATTTCTGCTTTCTTGGTTTATTTGTGAATGTATGTGTATTTTGCCCAAACCTCTAACAAGAAAGAATAGTTAAGAAAGGAAGGGGAAATGAGCCCAGGAATTAGCCAAGCGATGAGTAATAACTCATATGGAAAACTGACTTTGATTTGTTTCTGATCTGAATATGTGAAAACAGCAATTGTTTAAACAGCCCATTAGTTTTAACTGGAGGACTTAAAGGTATCAAAATGAAAGGCACTGTTTAAAATATATTGCCTGAATATAAATATAAATCCAATTGCTAATTCATGAAGTATACCATTTAGCCAGTTCAAAGAAAGGAATCAGATAACTGTCGTAATTTTTCACAGACAAGAAGATTATAATCTGAAACTGAAATACGTTGCCACACTTGTGCTTAAAAGAGTCTGTCAGCTACACAATTTTCTGTTTAATAAAATAAACAAAAATGTACTTCAAAGCTCCAGTGCCTCTTTCAATCTAACATTTACATTCTGTAGGTTAAAAAATAGGACTGTTGTTTTAGCCTTTCAGTGGATGGGGGGGGGGGGGGCTAGGACTATATAATATAACCTTTCTACCAACCCCCCCACCCCCACCTTGTAGACTCTCTTCATTAAGCAACCAATTGTGCGATCTGTTCTGGCTGCTTACCCACAGCATGTGGCACATCTTTCGTGTTCAATGCCCCCACCATCTGGAACACTGTCAGGGTCTCTAAGCCTAATTGACTCATATCTCTTTACAAATCCCACATTAATTAATGTACATGCTTATAATACTAAAAGAAGACCAACTTTTATTGCTGAAAATTAGGAGGAAGAGAATCAACTATCGTAATTCATTTTCTCTTTCTGACTACCCCATCTCATAAAAAAGATTTACATTTTGTGCATATACAGCAAAAATAAGGTAACCTTTTGCTTTGTAGGAATTTAGTAATTTTCAACCACAATCTTCAATGTCTGGAAATGTTTCCTTATTAATCAACCATATTTTTCTTTTAAAAAATGAAGAACTTGAGATTTCATCTTTTTTTAAAGATGTGGAGACAAGAAAAGAAGAAGAAAAAGAATTGGATTAAATAAAAATTTAAATTTAAATTGTTAATTTTTTTTAAAGAAAATCAAATAATGAAAAGTACAAATCATCATAACACAGAGCACAGGTGTTGCATAAAAGGATCCTACATAATTACTTCTAATTTAGAATTGTTATGCAAGGTCACTCTTTTCATAAGCTTCTACTGCCTCTCCAAAAGTGAAGGAGAGGTGCCCATCTTCCAGCATAATGATGATTAGCTTACTCCATCACTTTGCTGACTATTTTCTCCCCTAATGCTTCTTTTGAAATTCAATCTGCTCACTATTTCTGCATAGAATAAGTCTCAGGTACAAGCACAAAGGGTAGTAGCATCCACAAAGTCAGATTACAGGTATTGTCAAAGTAAGGCTGCATACCTGAAATTGTTTATCTGCATTTACTTCTTACATTCCCCTTAGCGGGCTAAAAAAAATTCTTCAAACTCCTAAGACTATAACATTTAATTAGATTTATATTAAAAAAGCTTTTGTGATGACCTTTAATGTGCCTGGAGGTATTTTAATACACACTGAAAAACACCATGAAAACCATGAGTCAACAATATAAAACTAATAAATACATTGTTGATTTGTGATGAACTCAAATACATAGTACATTTCTTCACATGCTGCTTTGCCTCTTGCTCATTCCGATTCTTTTTCAAGAGCCGGTTTCCCCCCACAGAACCTGCACTTATGGCCTTTACAAGCAGCAGTAGATTTCACATTTTGTTACCACTGGTTCACCATCTGCGCCCCCACTTGCTTCGCACATGTGCTCACCCCTTCCATGCATGCACCCATCCTTCCATGCATGCGCTGTGCTTACACACGCGCCTTCCACACATGTGCTCGGGCTCAAAAATGTGCCTAAATAGGATGGCATAGTGCTGGGGTGGGCAGGGGTGGGCCAGGCCCACCAGCAATTTCTGATACTAGACAAAACGGTCTGAACCAGCTGAATACCACCTCTGTTTACAAGCTCATAAACCCTATCTTGTCATACTCTATACTGGATTTACACAATATAACATGTTATGACTACTGCAGGCTCTCAGCCTTAAGATAACTGTTTGAAGGCAAGACTTATGTAGAGTGACCTCTGAGAATGGAAGCAACTTTAACATCTTTGTTAGCAAGTACTTAACGACAAAGAAAGGCAGCTGGAGCATTCACTTTAAGCAGCTTAAAAGTAGCATATTCTATCTTCTACATCAGGGGTGCCAAACTGGTAGCCCATGGGCCGGATGCGTCACATACCCATCCTAGCTCGGCTAGGAAAATGGGAAAACCATCACAAAAATCACGTGACGGCAATATGACACAGTGAGTTTGACACCCGTGTTCTACATCAACCTTCCCCAACCAGATTTCCTCCAGATGTGTGACAACCATACTCATTTTCAGCTGGTCTTGTCATTAATTGATTAGCAATAACAAATTTCTAACTGACTCAAATAAATCAAAGGATTCATAGAATAATTTTTTTAAAAAAAGCATGTGATTGTGTTTCACGTTCTAAATTACTCAGTCATATGACTGGGTTGGTAACATCTATATAAATAAAAATGTAAAATAGTTTGTGCAAAGCCGCTAATCTCAGAAAGTACTGGACCGATCGACACCAAATTTTCACACAATGTTCCCAAGGACTTCCAATGATATAATACGTACCATTTTTGTGGCTGGCACACGTGTGTCATGTGCATGGTACACAAACGTAAAATGTACCCACTTGTAAGGTTTTCACCTCCCTGTAGTTCCTCCCACACGGCTGCTTGTTATGATACGTCATGCACACACCCCTCACATTTACAACAGTCGTTTCCTCAGCAACCGAATAAGCTTCCAACGTTCCCTCACACATAGCACACTCCCATGTGGCCCAGGCAGACTTACTAGGCTGAAAACAAGTTGCAGGGCGTAACACACTCCCATGTGGCCCAAGCAGACCTACTAGGCCCAAAACAAGATGAGAGGGAGAAATATAGTAGGTAGGTAGGTAGGTAGAGGGATAAACATAGAGAGAGGGAGAAATATAGTAGGTAGGTAGGTAGGTAGGTAGGTAGGTAGGTAGGTAGAGGGATAAACATAGAGAGGAAAAAATACAGTAGGTAGGTAGGTAGGTAGGTAGGTAGGTAGGTAGGTAGGTAGGTAGGTAGGTAGGTGGATAAAAATATAGAGAGGGAGAAATATAGTAGGTAGGTAGGTAGAGGGATAAACATACAGAGAGGGAAAAATACAATAGGTAAGTAGGTAGGTGGATAAAGAGAGAGAGAGGGAAAATACAGTAGGTAGGTAGGTAAGTAGAGAGATAAAGAGAGAGAGGGGGAAAAATACAGTATGTAGGTAGATAGGTAGAGGGATAAAGAGAGAGAGAGGGAAAAATACAGTAGATAGGTAGGTAAGTAGGTAGAGTGAGAGAGGAAGAAAATATAGTAGGTAGGTAGTTGGGGTTTTTCGGTGATTGTGTGTACGTGTTTGTGTGTGCAGGTGGCCATTTAACCAGACTGGGCCACAGTAGCACATGGCCAGGTACAGCTAGCAGTAAATAAAAATAAAAAATGGATCAAAGTATCAAACATTATACACACACACATGGAGGTTGCCTGAAGAAATAACCTAACATCATTTATAGCTAAAGAGATCTGACTGAAACAGGGGGAGGGGGGGAGGGAGGCAGAATTTTAAAGTCTGTTTGAACATAGGATCCATATGGATCCCCAGAAGATGCTGTTACAAAGGGCAGGTGCAATCACAGAAGGATGGGGGGAACTGCTCAGTGGATTTCTTGCTATTTCACTTACTGTTTCTTTAATTTATGGCAAAAGGCACTTATGGCAGCAGATGGATACCATTTGTATGCTTTCTCCTTTGAAAAGGAAGGGGGGAATTAAGATTTAAGGCAATATAAAGGGCACATTTTCAGTGAAAGGAATTGACAGCTGTACTTAATTGCAATTTAGGACCTCAAAAAATAATAGACATTAGGGCTAATTAGCATAAGGGAAGAAGAATGATCAGTGCACTAGCAAAAGATTTCAATTTGCCTTTACATGATAAATACAGAGAATATTTAACTAAATAATGTATTGTTTATTTCTAGATATTTTAACCCTTTTGGGTTGACTCCTTTTTCATTTTTAACTTCCTACAATGGACTGAATTCATCTATAAATCCATGGCACTGAATGTATTAGAAAATGGTTTTTGAAAGTCTTCCTCAACTTGATATCCTCCATAAGTGTTAGATTTCTGTTCCCATGTATCCAACTTGAATGTTTAACTTGAATGTAGTCCAGATTTCAAAAATTAATAAAGAACTCTTCTTCCTTACAAAATGTGGGATCAACTCATAATTTGTTTCTTACGACAACAAGAGCTTCTTCAATTTTTATTAACTGCCTGAAACTATCCTACATAGAAATTTGCCTGAATGGGTACTAGAGAAAATGTGTGATTATGCCCATCAGAATTATTTGCACATTCTGGGTAAAGTCTGACCAACAATGTACAAACTCTGTCTATAATGGGGGTTGTCAATCATACAAACATCATAAAATTGCACTTTTCCTGAAAACATTTGGAACATCCAACTACTGGATGAAATCAATTTTCTGCTGAATTAGTGAACTAATCTTTAATAAAACTTTTTCTTTCAGGATTTAAATTATTAGTCTAGTTACTGACGGAAAGTCTGAATCCCATATAAATAGATGGAAAAGTTTTAACCAACATTGTTTTGAGCTTAGATAAGTCAACTGTTGGTGACTATGGCCTGCTAACCAACCAGAAAAATACAGGGTTTTGCTTTGAAGCCAGAAGAGCAACAATAACAGATTAGTTTACTTTATTTGATTTATATACCGCCCTTCTCCCTTTTGGGACTCAGGGCAGTGTACAGCCACAATAAAATGATACAAAATCGACTTCCTGTTCCTGTTCCCGGTGGCGACGGACGAACCTTGGGGTTCGTCCGCCGTTTTGTTCTTTTTTCTGCCCCAAACGGGGCGGGGCACCCCTTTTTTGGGGGGGTCCCTCCGTAGGACTGGCTCGCCTGGACTGGTTCTTCCTGGCGGCAGCTGGGGAACGGTCCTTGTCCTCGGTCTAGGTGGAAGGAGACATGCTGCGGGGGGCTTGGTTCCCTTCGCCAACGGAGGACAGTAACGATTAATGAATTTGGAGAGAACGGAGCGCTCGGGTCGGATGGCTTTGCCGGGGCTTGAGCTGCGAGGTGAAGAGTAAGTGACTTTAACTTTATTGCTGGCAGCTTTGGATGAGAGAAACGTGGAGGGGGGTGTTTGCTTGCTAAACCCCCCCTCAGATTTACAACAGCGGCGCGCAGAAATGGCTCCTGGAAAGCAGGGAGCGGATATTTTGTATCCGGACTTTTGCGAAGCAAGTGAAAGTCAACCGCGGCTTGTTTTCATACAAAGTATCTAAGCCTGGCTTTACTGAAACAATTTTCTTTGCTACTTTCTCCTGCTGGCTGCCAGACTGGGCGGTGGAAGATGGCTTCCCTTTGTTCCTGAATGACTATTTCTTTATGGAAAATCTCCAACATTCCTTTGTGATTTGGACTGCCTCCCTCTATTAACGGATGATTTCCTGGATTAATTGATTCCTTCCCTGGAGTGCCTTCTTTGTCTTAATAATTGATAGTGGAAAGTGTTTTGCTCTCTGGACATTATAACTTTTTACAACTATGATCTGAACTTTTCCCTGGATTTGCTCCAGCGGCCGCACCCAAAAAACGCCATCTTAGTGGCACTGACTTAAACAGCTCACCATGGCTTCAAAAAAAACAACCAGGAAATTCAGGATTGGAAGAAAGAATGTCAGCTATGGAGACAGTGTTAAACTCCTTGGTGCTGGAAATCAGAGAATTTAGAAAAGGTCACACTAGCACTAAACTTGAACTTTTGGAGACACAAAAAAAATTGATGGAGAATACACAGAAGACCGAGGAGTTGGAGGTGGGGCTGGCTGGGGCAAAGGGAGAACTTAAAAATATTAATAGTGAAATTGGAGACTTGTCTGGTCATATGTCTAGGATGGATTTTGAGAGGATGTCATATTTTTTAAGATTTCAGAATATTTCTGAGGAATCTGGTGAATGCCTTCCTGATCTCATGAGTACAATCTTATCAGACTATTTACATAAACCCAAAGAAGAGATCAGGGGGGACATTGACCTAGTCTATAGAATAAATTCAGCATATGCCAGGATGAATGAAGTACCCAGAGAGATACATATTAAATTTGTTAGAGGTCGACGAGAGAGGGAATCTTGAAGGCGCAGAGGGAGGGTCCATTAATTTACCAACAAAAGGAAGTCGCTATCTTGAAGCAGATCCCCCCAAAAATTAGAGAGGTGAGGAGGAAATATTCCTTCTTATCTAAAAAATTGTTTAACCACGGGATTTGGTTTAAGTGGACGATGCCAGAAGGGATGCTGGTGTTCTGGGAAGGAGGAAGAGTTAGGATTAAAACAGTTGCTGAGACGGAAGCCTTTCTTAAAAAACATTCCTCTATCCTGGGGGAAGATTCAGGGGGAACAGAGGGGGCCGCGGCCCCGCCCGCTGGGGGCCAGGAAGTAGAACAAGAAGACACAATTGCTAAGAGACTTAGATCTAAAAAATGACTTTTATCTTTATTTTTATTAATACAGTATAATTTTTTATCTGGATGTTTGTATACGACTGCCAGCATAGAATTCAGAATTTATATGTATGCATTTATTTTCACCTTGTTGTATTACCGAAAAATGTATTACCAATGTCTTATTAAGAAGCCCGGGAGGGGCCAACGTTTCCGACGTGAAAGTTCTCAAAATATCTTGTTAACTCACCTTACCCTACCCTTTTTGTTAAAAAATTTGTAAAACTCAATAAAACTTTTTCAATATAAAAAAAAATGATACAAAATCTAAAACAATATGTTAAAAAAGATATTAAATAAATGGCCTACATTTTAAAACCCCATACTAAAATCACTATAAAATCCCTTTAAAAACTACCTTTAAAAACTACGACAGGCCGGCATCGCAGAATAAATGCGTATTCAGGGCCCGACGGAAGAGATGTAGGTCTGAGATCGTCCTTAGTCCAGGGAGTAGGTCATTCCAGAGGGCAGGAGCTGCCACAGAGAAGGCTCTCCCCCTGGGGGTCGCCAGCCGGCATTGTTTAGCCGACGGCACCCTGAGGAGGCCCACTCTGTGGGAGCGAACTGGTCGGTGGGAGGTATTTGGCAGCAGCAGGCGGTCTTGCAGGTAACCAGGTCCCTTGCCATGGAGCACTTTAAAGGTGGTCACTAGCACCTTGAAGCGCACCCGGAAAGCCACAGGCAGCCAGTGTAGCTCACGCAGGAGAGGTGTCACATGGGAGCATCTAGAAGCTCCCAGAATCCCCCATGCGGCCGCATTCTGAACTAACTGGAGCCTCCGGGTGCACCTCAAGGGAAGCCCCATGTAGAGAGTGTTGCAATAGTCCAGACGGGAGGTGACGAGGGCTTGGGTGACCGTGCGTAAGGCGTCACGATCCAGAAAGGGGCGCAACTGGCATATCAGGTGGAACTGATAGAAAGTCCCCCTGGCCACAGCTGTCATGTGATCTTCTAGAGACAGCCGAGAGTCCAGGAGGATGCCCAAATTGCAAGCCCTCTCTGCGGGAGCCAGTGTCTCGCCCCCAATAGTCAGAGATGTCATCAACTGACTATACCGTGACGCCAGAAGCCACAGCCACTCGGTCTTGGATGGGTTGAGTCGGAGCCTGTTCCTTCCCATCCAGACTCGCACGGCCTCCAGACACCAGGACATCACTTCCATGGCATCGTTGGGGTGGTCTGGGGTAGAGATGTACAGCTGGGTGTCATCAGCGTACTGATGGAACTCCACCCCAAAACCACGGATGATCTCACCCAACGGCTTCATATAAATGTT
Source organism: Rhabdophis nuchalis (assembly GCA_039707465.1). Classification (NCBI taxonomy): domain Eukaryota; kingdom Metazoa; phylum Chordata; class Lepidosauria; order Squamata; family Natricidae; genus Rhabdophis; species Rhabdophis nuchalis. The sequence goes on along the minus strand of CM077643.1, from coordinate 197,606,588 downwards.
GAACAGGAGGGGTGAGAGGACCGACCCCTTTGGGACCCCACAGGTGAGGCCCCTTGATGTAGACCTCTGCCCCCCTGCCAACACAAACTGCGACTGGTCAGAGAGATAGGAGGAGAACCACCATAAAACGGTGCCCCCCACTCCCAAACCCTTCAACCGGTGCAGCATGATACCATGGTCGATGGTATCGAAAGCCACTGAGAGATCTAATAGGACCAGGATAGATGAACAACCCCTATCCCGTGCCCTCCAGAGATCATCGACCAACGCGATCAATACCGTCTCTGTGCTGTACCCAGGCCGAAAGCCGGACTGGCACAAGTCCAGATAGACAGCTTCATCCAGGTGCTGAGGGAGCTGTCACGCCACCACACTCTCAACAACCTTCGCGATGAAACGAAGGTTGGAGAAGGACGATAGTTGGCCAAAACAGCCGGATCCAGAGAGGGCTTCTTGAGGAGGGGCCTCACCACCGCCTCTTTCAAGGCGGCCAGCAGAAACCCCTCACTCAAAGAAGTGTTAGTAATTCCCTGGAGCCAGCCTCGTGTAACCTCCCGGGAGGCCAGTACCAACCAGGAGGGACACAGGTCCAATAAACATGTGGTGGTGTTCAGCCACCCCAGCATCCTGTCCATGTCCTCAGGAGTCACAGGATTGAACTCCTCCCAGATGACATTCTCAAGACCTGCCTCTGTCAGCCCATCTGAACTAGTCCAGTCAGAGACTAACCCGTCCCGAATCTGATCGATTTAATCATGCAGATAACGCCCAAAATCCTCCGCTCGACACTGCAAGGGAGTATCCCACGCCCTCAGATGAAGAAGGGAGCAGGTCACCCTAAACAGGGCGGCTGGTCAGTTATCTGCAGACGCAACAAGAGCAGAGAAATAATTACGTTTCGCCGCCCTTATCGCCACTAGGTAGGTCCTTAAATAGGACCTTACCAGTGTCCACTCAGACTCAGAGCGGGTGGCCCTCTAGGCATCTCTTCTGATGCTTCATCACCCTCAGCTCCTCAGAGAACCAAGGAGCTAAGGTGGTTCGGCTCCGGGCGAGAGGCCGCAAGGGCACGACTCGGTCCAGGGCCCCTGTGGCCACAATGTTCCAAGTGGCCACCAGGTCCTCAGTCGAGTCGTGGGTCAGGGTCTCAGGTATTGGCCCAAGCTCCCTCTGGAACCTCTCAGGGTCCATCAGGCGCCTGGGGCGGAACCATCTCACCGATTCCGGTTCCGCCTCCCCGCGGTGGGGTGCAGCGGTTGGAAAGTCAAGCCGAAGGAGAGAGTGATCTGACCATGACAGGAGTTTGATGACTATTTCCCCTAAACCGAGATCACTCAACCACTGGCCAAATAAACTAACCTAAATCAAATAAACTAAACTAAACTAATAACAGATTAGCAGATTTTCCTAAATTGTGGAACTTTTGATAAATGGAAATTTTTTGTACTGAGCCTTTTCTAGAGTCTATAGTTAGACCTCAACTTATGATCATTCATTCAGCAACCATTTGAAGTTATGATGGCACTGAACAAAGGGATTTGCGACCTTAAATTAGAGCCATTGAAATGCCTGATGGTCACCCAATCAAAATTTGAGCATTTGGCACACTGTACTTCTGATTTCTGGGGCACTGCAACTCCCCTACCTTCCTCCAATCTATGCTCTTTTTGCCCTCCTGGTACGTTAAGATCCTCAACCTCAGCTGACTGCCATCTCCTTCTCACTCTGCTGATGAGGCATTCCTGATGTAGCTGCTGGACCCTATGGGCCTGGCTATGTACTGGGAGGGGGGGCTATTTAAAGGGGACAGACCGCCCCAAATATACCTTTTGCTATGCTTCTGGCCTGTATGGGGCTAGTTTTGTGCTGCAAAAAAGGGAAAAAGATGGAAAACAGCCTCTTTTTCCTCATTTTCTTCTAGTACAAAGCCAGCCCCACACTTGCTATAACAACTACATTGTTTTCCTCAGAAAGAAAGAACCTTCCTCGGTATATATTATACGTACAAAGGCCACTGGATAAGTTTAAATATGAAAACATTATACTCAAGTAAAACCTTTCTGATTTCTTTTGATTTAAAGTTCTCCATTTTTTTCCTCCAGTAGCTTAATATTCCACTGCTCCATCAAATGGATTCAAATTCTTATTCTACAAATTATGCCATATACTTAGTAATTTGATTTTGCTCTGGGAAAATGTATTATTTAAATTAAGTACATTCTAACATCAGTGTCCAGATATACTTCCCAAATGTGGTTCTGAGGATTGAAGGGTGCGGGAGAGAAGAAAAAAGCTTACTCACACAATGTTAGTTGAAATAAAACAGCTTACACAGAGAAAGCAAACAAAAAGGCATACAATTCTAGCATTGTATTCACTGTACAAAGTAAAGTTAGGGAGGAAGAATACAAGGCTCACATACAAGATGAAGGATTCATGGCTTGGAAGTGCTATACTGGGGAAGGGTGTTGATACCACTTATTGACAACATGTTAACATGAATCAGTAGTGTGAGACAGCTGCCAGAAGGGCTAATGCTGTTCTGGACAGCATTAGAAAAAGCCCTGGATCAAAGGGATGTGAAGCTATTATTTCTTGGCACTGGCAAGATGACATCTTGAATGTTATATATATTCTAGGCACCACATTTCCTGAAGAATACTGATACAAAGAATATTCAGACCCCCCTACCAAGACAATACAGGGACTGCAAGACATGTTATGGGAGGCTCAATAACCTGGGAAGTTCAATCTGGAGAAAAGAGGGCTCAGCTGAGACATTATATCAGTGTTTAGGTATATGAGAGGCTGCCATGGGGAACCATATTCCACTGCCATAGAAATGAGGATAGATAGATAGATAGATAGATAGATAGATAGATAGATAGATAGATAGATAGATAGATAGATAGATAGATAGATAGATAGATAGATAGATAATTGTTTTCACAACTTCCTGTTAGGGCCCCATTAAGGGAGGAGACATACTGTTTCCTTCTCTGCCTTTCGGCTCATCACCAGAGACCATCTAGACCAGGGGTCCCCAACCCCCGGGCCGCGGACCGGTGCCGGTCCGTGGCTGGGTGTGAGATGGGCCGCAAGGCTGGAGAGGAGGAGGAGGGAGGGGGCAGCCCCCTAGATCGCTCAGCCACTGGCCAGAGGCAAAAATTAAATCCAGTGTGTGTCCCCAGTGTGCGTGGGGCCCTGAATTACTTGGGTCAGGTCCATGGCCGTCGTGGAGGCCATGAACTCCCGGGCCACCTTGGATGCCTCGCCTACCGATGGCAGGTTGAAATCCCCCATGACTAAAAGTCTGGGGGTGTCAACCGCCACCTCGGCGATCACCTCGAGGAGCTCGGGCAGGGCTGCTGATACGTAGCGGGGAGCCAGGTACACAATCAGCAAGCCCAGCTGCCTCCCAGATCTGATTTAAACACAGAAAAGAAAAGAAAAGAAGACCTATACAACATTGGAAGAGTCGACCTATGGAGGTTGTGGGTTCCCATCTCAAGGTTTTTAAGAAAAGCTGGAGTTAGTGCCAGCCCTAAAGCAGGGTTTGACTGGTTTCCCTGCATACCAGATGAGTGGATTAATGATCCTTGTGGTCCCTTCCAATTTCAGAATTCCATCTCTGTGTCAACCTTCAATTTAATATTTCTCTAAGAACCATAAAGTATTTTTTAAAGAAAAGAATTTATTTTTAGACAGGGTCTCTTTTCCCCTATCCATCAGCTTTTTGGTTTTGCACTAGTCATGGAGGAAGAGATGCTATTCCTCATTTCTTTCCATTGTCTTTCAGCCTACTTATTAAAATGTAGTTATTTTTACCATCCTGTTCCATGGTTAATTTCCTCTTTTTCCATGCTGTCCATGGCAGATGTCAGTACAAAAATGCAAGTCCTGCATTCTTTGATTCAATATATTTTACACCTTTTATGGCCCATGGCAGAGGACAGGTAGGAGCTAGACACCATGTTGAGAAAGATTAAAATTAGTTTTTAGCTTTACGAGACTGCCTTAAACCCCACTGAAACTATCATCTTATTATATTCATGAATTTTAACAGGATTTAGGAGCATAAATTTCTTGACTCACATCTACTGCCTTTCATTATCAGTCACAAGCACTGGTACTATTTGTATGAAAATTATTTTGAATAAATACTTTTTTTCTTACATTACACTCATGCTGAACTCAGAGAGATGCTTTGGATGAAAGGCTGAGTTATCTAGCATGCAAAGATCTGGAGTCTTCCTGGACCCTCTCCTCTCTTATGCCAAGCTTTTAATACAGCTTATGTTCACGTTAATTTATATTAAGCCTTTTAAAACCTTTTGTCTTCTGTTTTACTAACTGTTAGCAACTTGAATAGCCGTTTAAGAAAAAAGGTAGGCTACAAAATGAATGAAAGAAAAAAGAAAGGCTTAGATACTAAGTAGTTTAAGAGAAAGGCAGCTTATCCAGAAGACCTTTCCCATGATTATGATTCCTACCTCTCCATCTGTCAGATGTGCCCATAAAAGGCCTCTTCCTGAAATTCACAATGAGGTGGACAGCTGCTAAAAAGCAAGGGGGAGGGGCTGCCCCAAATATGGAGAGTCAGCACAGAAACTTCCTTCCACTCGTGCAACTTAACAACTTTAACTTTCCTTATATATTAGCAATTTCAAGCTACTTGCAGCGAAACATCTTTTTACAGTAATTTAAGTGTGTGTGTGTGTATACATATACATATGTAAGATATATATAGATATCTTACTTAATTGAATTATAATTGCAACTTAACAAAGTTTCCTTATATTATATTAACAATTTCAAGCTACTTGCAGCAAAACATCTCTTTATACAATATATACACTACACACACTATTCTCTCTCTCTCTCTCTCTCTCTCTCTCTCTCTCTCTCTCTCTCTCTCTCTCTTTCAGTGTGTGTATAAATATAAACATAAATAATTTGAATTATAATTACTGTATAACCAAGAGCCACATTAGTGGTTAAGACATCAGTCTAGAAACCAGGAGACAGGGATTCTAGTCCTGTCTTTGGCATGAAAGCCAGCTGGGTGACTTTGGCTAGGTCACTCTCTTTCAGCTCATGACATCAGCCTTGGCAGACAAGCTGGTGGGTCAATTCATGTCACAACCAATGGATAGACACTCGAATGATTTGGAAAAGTGGACCCCCATACTTGTGGGGAAAATGCTAGGAAGGAAATAATTACATTGTAAACCTACTCCAACAAACATTGTTTATTTGAAGTATAATATCTGGGCTTTCAAATAATTTAGACGAGTGACCAAGGGATTATTTGCTAAAGGAAAAGAAAAAGGGAGATAGGAGAGGAGGTAATTATAAATAGAGGAAGCAACTAAAATGTGATAGGAAGAAAGGAGAAAAGGGTATTTACAGACAAAACAAACCTCATTCTTTCCTAAAGAAGAATTATTTGTAGAAACAAACGCTCCTTTGTTAATTTTGTACACGGTAGAAAATATTGGTTATATACAACTAAATCTGAATCCCTATTCATTCAGAGATGTTCAGAGTTGCAGCCTTAAAAGAGAAATACAAAGATATCCATTTGAGCTAAAAGCAAAAGTTTTTTACTTCTTACAGGTCACTGGAAAACTGGCTATAAGCAAAGTTAACTATCTGTATGAAGCTTAAAAGTTTGTGAAGCTTTTTCAATTCTTCTATATAAATATGATACAAGACATGACCTATTCTCCACACAAGTCCTAAAACTAGATAGAGAACAAGAGGGTCAACAACATTATATTTGTTTATTCATTTATTGAAGAAAATTATCTAATGCTACATATTTGTGTCTAACTACTCCATGCTACTTGCTGGATATGAAACTATGGTCACTGTAAGATTATTGTGTTGTTCAAGAGTTACATAGAATAAAAAAATACTAATGAAAAAAATATGAAGGAAATCAACCACAAAGGCATGCAAAATATGCCCAATATTGGTCTTTTTACCTGGAGAGATTAGGTGATAATATTAGAGGCCTATGAAAGAATCTGCTATATAACCCAATCTGGTCTAAGATATTACTAGAAAATAACTTTCTTCAACTAAAAAAACACATTCTAAAACTTTAATTGAATAAATATCCAGATTTCCTCCCTTGGGGGGGAGAAACAAGCTGCAGATACACCATATCCTAAGTGCTAATCAAAGACACAATAGATCAAACACATTCTCCTTCTTACAGGAAGCAGCTGTTTCTATCTATAACCTATGTTGTTTAAAGAACAGGATGGATGGAAAGCTTCAGCCTTATACTTACATGTGAGGCCTGAGTTCATAGAAATTTCTGTTTCTGTATTCTTCTACTTTGTCTGCCGAATAAATTGGGAGCAATCTATATGGATTTATCGATATCACCACACTCCCGATATAAGTCTGTAACAGAATAAGAAAGTACTTTTAGTAGCTGATAGTGCAAAGATTCCTACAAAATATATTAGCAACTGCTAACTTATATGGTTTACACTGTCAAACGTAAATGTTTCAATAAGTTTAATTCTAGATTTAAATATCGCACAATGATTGGATGTTTTAACCATTCCATTAAGGTCTACAGATTAAGTTCAGGTTAAATTAAACTAAGAGCCAATTCTAGTAGTTGGGGTATAGGACTAGAAATCAAGAGACTTATCAGTGCTACATTCCCCTTAGACAAAAAAGGTGGCTGAATATTCTTGAGCCATTCATTTTCTCTCAGTTCAACACATCTTACAGGACAAGTATTATGTAACCTATTTTGAGTTAATACCAATAGTAACGGCTACCTTTGGGCAATCCCAAAACATGTGGAGCACCACTTGAAAGCAAATCACTATCAGTCAATTGCAAAAGGCAGCTTTACTTGAAATAGCGTACATCCTGCGACGATACCTTTAACATTTGCCTATCCTAGGATCTTGGGAACTGCCAGTCCCAGGTCCTTGGGAAGGACTCCATAGGTAGCTAAAAATATCAAATGTAGTCTTAACATTCAGCTGACTGTGCGATAAATCATCATCATCATCATCATCATCATCATGAGCCGTGGTGGTGTAGTACTTAGAATGCAGTACTGCTGACTCCTGGCTGCCAGCAGTTTGGCAGTTCGAGTCTCACTGGCTCAAAGTTGACTCAGCCTTCCATCCTTCCGAGGTCGGTAAAATGAGGACCCAGATTGTTGGAGGCAATAGGCTGACACTGTGGACTGTTTAGGGCTATAAAGCACTGTAAAGCAGTATATAGGTCTAAGTGCTATTGCTATCATCATCACCCAATGAGGCACCACAATATGGTTGTGGGGCTTGTGTGCTCTGAAGAAGATGGGAGCAGGCAGTTTGCACATGCTTTGAACAGTAAAGGGTTTCTGTAATATCCAGGAAAAGTATTTCAGATTGCTCAGAAATGTAAGAACAGCACCTCTTTAAAACAGTTGCACATTTTTTAAGGTTTCTGCATGTAAATTGCACAATAACACTGTTACGTTATAAAAATTATCCAGCGGGATGCCTTCAGATCTATTGAACAACACATACCAACTTGAAATTATGAGAATAGACTAACACAAGGGGAAGGGGGAAAGTTGATAAGCTTGACAAGCTGGTAAAATATAATCTCCTATTCCAAAAAGTGTATCGCATCATTAGCAAAGCTAAATTATTTGACAATGGCTTTTTTTTTCTTACTGCACTGCACGCAAAAGTTAGCATAATTTCATTTCTTATTATTAGAAGGCAAAAGCAAAAAAACAGCTGGAGGTGAAAACAGTTGAGCTGTTCTTTATTACCATGTAATAAGGAAAAGTTTCAAGAGACAAAAAGTGCTGAAGCAGCTAGAGAATAAATCTCATAGCTGAAAAATTCTATGGAGAAAATTTTATCTTTGGAAAACAGAAGGAAGGAAACTTAACAAAATGTTAAGTTGAAAGGTCACGTCTAATGAGGATTGTAAAAATAACCTCTTTTTGAAATTAAGCTTCTCTGATATTTTGAAAATTAAAAAAAACAGCTGTTCATTGGGGTATAACCCCAATACACCACATTCTAAAATAGCCAGTATATTCAAAGGTCAAAGAGCTACACTACACTTAGAAAGAAGTACAGATGTATCGCCATATTTAAGCCAAAGAATGTCTAGAAGTTACTATTTTGGGTTGCGCCCTACTCAGGATTCTGTTTTCAATGGGAATACAATTACCTTTACAGCTCCCAACCTGGCAAACTTCAGATGCCAATTGTGTGCTCCAAATTTGCAGTAACACCACCAGGTTGGAAGAAACTGCCCCCACATTCTTACACCACAAATGTTATATTTTACAAGAGGGGAAGGTGGGGACAGGGAAAAAGAATTTTCCCACACAATTTCCTCCTTCCCAACAGGATTCTAATATAAACAAATAGAGATATAAATGACTTAATTCCTTGAGCATGGAATGAGTGTAATTACATTCCATTGATGAAAACAAAACTCCTGGGGTAGTGGGAAGAAAATGCCGTGACATCTAAGGAATTAGAATATCCTTTACTTGTTCTTCTACTGCTACTATTTTAGAACTTCAGACCCCAAGGATGGGTCTCATGATTAAAGCACAGGAAAACAGCAGACAATTTGGATTCCATTTCCTGCTTTACTACAGGATTAGTTGTGTGTTTGGACAACCATTTAGGTTTTCTTCATAACAAACGAATTAAAACTTAAAAACAAACAATCAATTGTTCTCTCACTTTACATAAGGAAAATTTGAATTTCTAACTGTTATTTAATTGTAACTGTTTTTAAAACATACACTAATGACAAGGGCCTCTCTTTTTAAAAATGCAAAGCCAATATTGAATTAAAATAGAACGTGTTTCGATATCCTGTGATGATTGAAGGATTTTTAATCTTTTGGGGATGGGGAGTCAGTGCACAGACATGGAGAACTATTAAAAAAAACCATCAACTGTTCCCATTCATAAAGCAGCTGCAATGGCAGAAAGAAATGACTGTGGCTATATATGACAATATAGGTCAGTAATGGTTAACCCTTTTGGCGCTGAGTGCCAAAAGCATGTGCACATATACACACACTTAATGCAATGTACATGTGACCCCCTCAGCACGTGCCCCCACCATGCATGTGCATGCAACCCACATGCGTGCCCAGCTACCCATGTGTGTGACCCTTGCATGCGTACCCAACCCCATCATGCACACCAGACCCCCCCATCCATGCACACACCATCCTCACTGCATGTGCACATGCAACTCCCACACATGCACACATGTCACCTGCATGCGCCCCACCCTCATGCATGTGCAGCAGAGACCCAAAAACCAGCTGGCCAATGGGAGGCACACGTGCATACACACGCACGTGTGCCTCCCATCAATTGAACTGGGCGAGGACTCAAATGCTCTGTCTGCCACCACAACTGGAAGCCAAAGCTGCATCCTTAGTGCTGCTAGCCACCCATTCCTTTTGTAATCAAATATTTTTAAAAAATAAATAAATATAAACTTTGATTTGAGTCTCTTCAACAGTGAGATCAGCAGCATATAAATTTAATAATAAATTAAAAAATTCAGTAGGACACAAATACCATTGTTCAATAATACTTCAAATCATACAATATAGTAGTTTACTACCGGTTCTGTGGCTTGGTAGCCATGGCGTAGCTAGGTGGGGGTGGCAGGGGAAGGATACTGTAAAATCTCCATTCCCTCCCCACTCCAGGAGAAGGTTACTGCAAAATTCCCATTCCCTCCCGATCAGCTGGGACTCGGGAGGCAGAAAATAGATGGGGGTGGGGCCAGTCAGCGGTGGTATTCTCCAAACTACCCAAAATTTTCAGTACTGGTTCTCCAGAACTGGTCAAAACCTGCTGAATACCACCTCTGATACAGTATCATGCCAAATAAATATTTTCAAAGCGGTATCCCTCATAATTCCTGGCATGCTAACTAAGCCAATTGGACATGTTTCCAAATATCTGGAGAAAACCGGGCTGCCTATTCCTACTTCACATAGAAAAGATTCCAACTTCAATTCCAGAGAGGTTTAATAAAAACAGTTAGGGAGTGGACAAGACTGAACTAGCTAGACCAATGGTTTAACTGGCATAAGATAATTTCTGTGTTTCTACAATTCTTTACTCTAATTAGTGCTGCCCTTTCATGAATCTAGATTTAACGCTGAAAGGATTAAAGACCTGCAAATTGGATATCTTCAAAGTAAGTGCCACAAAGCCTGGGAGAAAAAGGAGAAAACAAGTTTGACTTGTTTACAATTATAGGAAGTTTGCTTGGTCAAAATTGAAATGAAATGTACAAAGTGAGGAAGCATTCACAACAGATGCTTACTAGTGGTGTCACTGGGATTTAAAAAGCAAGTAAAGGTATTTTTTTCCTAAGTACTTTCCTGATGAACTGATCTTAACATCTTAAATGTTTGCCTATTTCTGTTCTCTTTGAAATGGACGAATACAGACAGATATTGCAGCAATATTGATTGTAGAACTTTTAGAGCCATTGTATAACCTCAGGAAGATAGGGTACAATACAATTATAACTGCCATCAAAAAGATCCGAAGCCACTTTTTAAGAATATTTTTCTCACTCTTCTATTTCCTTCTCTATTTCCTTTCTTACTTGTTCTCTATTCTTTCTTACTTTGTTTCTCTTTTGGTTTTATATTGTTTTTATCTTGTTAAAATTTTCTTCAACAAAATTGTATTTTTAAAAAATTTCTTATAGCCATGATATAAGCTTAGAAAGGGTACAGTATGAGCTTATGCACCAAAGACAAAATCCTTGTGTGTCTGATCACACTTGGTCAATAAAGAATTCCATTGCATTCCATTCTAATATAATAACTGCCATCAAAAAGATTGGAAAACACTTTTTAAGAAACTTTTCTTTCTCTTTTCTTTCTTTATCTCTTTTCTTTCTTACTTTTTCACTATTCCGCCTTATTTTCTTTGTTTTTCATTTTTAAATCAAAGGTAGTCTAGTCCTCATATCAGTAGGTTCTCTAATTCACAGTATTCTCATTTTGCTTGGGTCAAGTGTGATTCTCCACATTCAAATCCTGACTGCCTCCAAGTACCAGGTTAGGCCATTCAATGCACATCCCGTTTGGCTGGCTGTAGATGTATGACTGGGTAACATCAGCATATTGATAATACTTCACCCCAAATTGATGGATGTCCTCTCCCAATGGCTTTATGCGGACGTTAAAGTGAATACGAGAAAGGATTGAGCATTCTATAACAAAACACTTGAAGGTCTCATCATTTTCCACTTGCCACTATCATCTGGACCAACTCACTTAGGCAGGAGAATAACCACTGTGTAACATTACTTCTAATTCCCAGTCCAGAAAGATATCTTGATCAACATTACTGAATGCTGAAGAACAATTCAGTAGGATAAAGTTAGCAGCATCCCCTCTAACTAAATTTTGCCACAGGTCACCAACAGTTTCTGTCCCATCCCAAGCCTGAATCTAGCCACCATGGATCCAGATAATCTGTTTCCTCCAGGGTCCTTTGTGACTGTAGCCCTACTACAAGCTTCCCCAAGGTGAAGGAATTGGAGAAATAATCAGAGGTGCATTGCTCTTGGATTGCATGATCTAGCTTTGCAACTCTCTTAACTGGTAATATGTTAATTAACTGTTAATCAGAAATGCTCTCTGATATTTTGATAAACTTATTTTACTGTATATCATTATTATGAAACTGTCTGAATGATTTAAAAAAAACAAGGTGGTATTACACATGATGAATACTGATGAATTTACATTACATTAGTAATCCCTGCACTGCTGCGAACTAACAATATTTGTAGTGTTCAGAAAAGGGCTATACATGGGCACACAGAAACATATATGGACATAACACTCTTTATGGAATTCCTAGATGTCCAGGATTTCCTTTCTTTGGAGAATTATTTGGGTATTTGTTACAGACCAGATTAGACTACAGAGAAAGAAATCAATTTAAGAAACCAGCTCCATGTTTTATTTGGGGGGTTGTTTGTGGGTTGTTGTTTTTTTAGAAAAACAGTCTCATATTTATTTTGTTGATTAATATAACTTCATTCAGAAGGCTAAATAACTTTGAACCCTAATCCCAAACAGAACAATGCTGATGTACAGCCCTGGACTAGGACTCAAGAGACTTAGATTCAAATCTCCTTTCAGTACAAAATCACTGAGTGAGTAGTAGTTTCAAAGGTAAAATTGGAAGATGGCATACTATGGAAGTTGCTTTGAATTCTTGAAGCAAATGCAAGAAATAAAAACAAAAACCCTTAATTTGCTTTATTTTGAATTCAAACTTGTCCCCGTGCACCCACATTTTACAGAGAATCAGGCTCTCATTAGTTTACTGAAAGTGCTGTGATACTTTGAGTAACAATATTTAGAAGAAATAATGGATAAAGTATACACTGTTTAACAGATATCGGCCTCAATGCAAGTTACTATCTGATGTTTATAAGCACATTTACCAACTTTATAATTCTGGAAAGTAATCAGATACCTACCGTGTTTCCCCCAAAATAGGACATGGTCTTATTTTCTTTTGACCCCCAAAATAAGCACTTGGCCTTATTTTCAGGGAGGTCTTATTATTTTTGAGGTGCAGGAGGCAGCGAGCATGATCACTTCATTGCTGCTGCTGCTGCAATATTTTCAGGGAGGGCTTATTTTCGCGCATGCGCTCAAAAGTCCGATTGGGCCTATTATCCTGGGAGGTCTTATTTGCAGAGAAACAGGGTACTTTTAGTAAAGTTGCTCTGAAAATTATATGAATAAAATGCAGCTAGTTTCACAATCTGGTTTTGTAATTGTTTAGTGGATTCCCTTCCTGTGTCTCAAAACAGCACATTGTTAAGAATGTTCAACTTTGGCCTATGCTGTTCTTGGTATATTTTAATATACATAGGATGTAATATAGAAGTTGCAAAAGCACTATGTATAAAGTTCTTGCATACACAGCCTAAATATCTGTGACATGATTACATAATTAAAGTCCAAAGAAACACTGAAGTATCAGATCTTTAATTTATACATTTTTCTCGGTGCTACAAGCTATTTAAATATAATTTTAAATCCACACCTAGCTATCACCTCAGAGGCAACTGCACATTATATGCGAATATGGGCAGTGACTTTTTCTTTATATGAAAAGCATTCCCAGAATAGTGGATGATGGAAGGGAAAACAAAGCTACTTTGTACCATTCTAAGAATCTGAAGCTGCTGAAAGATGACAGGCAAAGTTGGGGGTGATTCTAAGATTTTAAAAAGTACCCTCTGATGTATTATATCTTTGAATAGTTTTGTGATTGGAAAATAGAGGTCCGCCATGGTAGCCTCAGGTCTGTCACCACACAACCTATATCAACTACACTGTTTTAAATGTTGTTTTAAATCTGAAAGAACCATCTCAATGTGTGAACTTTTATAAATGGATCTATCGTCAGTTATCCATGCCAATGCAAATTCCACAGTTGCTTTAATTACATTTGTCATACACAACATAAAATTTGCTCCTTCTGGATGGAAGGTACACATTGAAGTAGGACTGCTAAATTTAGGGACTTTGTTCCTCAATAATCTGCATGTTCTTTCTGTGACCAGGAATTAAGAGCTGCAAAAAGAGGGAACAAGAGCCTGAAGTAAATGGGAAAACAGAAACAGAAAGAACAGTACCAGATGTTCTTTCTGTTTTGTAGGTAAGTCTTCCCTTACTGACTGACAGTTGTTTGGCTATCATTCAAAGTTATGATGGCACTGAAAAAAAGAAATTTGCATCTGGTCCTCAAAATTGTGGTCATTCCAGTACTTAATGGTGACGTGATTGCAAATCAGACAATTGGTGACTGGTATATGTTTATGAGATGAGATGTGGTGGCTCAGTGGCCAAGATGCTGAACTTGTCAATCAGAAAGGTCAGCAGTTCAGCAGTTCTAATCCTTAGCATTGCTTAATGGAGTGTCCTAGCTTCTGCCAAGCTAGCAATTCAAAAGCATTTAAAATGCAAGTAGAAAAATAGGGACCATCTTTGGTGGGAAGGTAACAGCATTCCATGCACCTTCGGAAATGGAGATGAGCACTGCCCCCTAGAATTGGGAATGACTAGCACATATGTGCAAGGGGAACCTTTACCTTTATGCGTTTATGATATTACAGTGTCTCACAAGCACATGATTGCTATTTATGTCTACAGAGATTCCCAGTCATCCAGGTCATAGTTGTCTCAAAAGTAGGGTTTTTTCCCCAAAAGTCAACTTGACTGTTTTTTGAGGAAGAAGTAGTAGTTTTGCTTCTTATCCAAAAAGCTTAATCAGTTGCAACTGGATGGTGGGGGGGATCCCCCACCATCCAGTCACAACTGATGAAACATCTTCACCTTTGAGATTGTAATTTATGACGTTCAGAGTCAGCTTCTGACAAGCAAAGTCAATGGAGAATCTGGCAGGAAGTCACAAGTTGCAGTTATGTGACATCATACTTAACAACCGTGGGTGAAACACTTAACGACTGCAGATAGAACTTATGTCACATGCTGCTTCGCTTTACGAATCATTTAGAATGGATTTGTTGTCCCAACCGCAATCAGTAAGTAAGGAGTACTTGTAGTAAGAATTCAAGGACTAGACTCAAATAGAAGCAACAAATTTATAAAACTATTGGAGCCTACAAGAAGTAGCTGTATGTAAACTAATTTTTCATATTTACTTTATTTGTTCATTTATTTGTCTTCATAGTGTTGACTTCTGGTGAACACAGAACTAATCCCTCCAGCTTTTTTAATGCTCTGGCCTCGATTGTGTCATTTATAAGATTACTAATTGTTTTTTCTATTTTGTTTGATTATATTTTAGTTTTAATCCTTTTAGCTATTCAGAATTGCAGTTTGAGTTGGACAACTGTATATGTTGATTAACCAAGCAAAATTATTACTAGATCATCAACCTTTCAGCCAGTTAATGATTGCCGTTTAATTAAACTTGCACATGACATTTGTTTTATTTCTGATATTCCCCATAGAGGAAAAAGCCACAGTGACACATAGAAACAATAAACAATCTATGTTAAAATGATGAAAAGTACTTCTCAACTTATGACCATTCGCTTAATGATAGTTCAGAATTACAACATCCTTGGAAAAAGCGACTTACAACCTGCACTTGCACTTACAATCATCATACCCACCCCCACCATCAAGAAATTGTAACCTGGGCAGTTGGCAACTGACTCACATTTACAAACAATTGCAGCTTCTGAGTCAGAAACTGTTTTGCAACTTTTTTTGCTAATTTATTGGCACAAACCAGCCATTGGGAAATCTCCATTCTAATGATCACATGATTTGCTTAACAACTGCACTGGTTGGCTTAACACCCACCGTAAAAATGGGCATAAAATCAGATCCAATTTGATTTACAGCTGTGGTCATAAGTTGAGGACTACCTATATCATAAAGCAAGATGATAGGCAGCAACATTACAGTGTTTAGCTGTACAAAATCCATATCAAATGTAGCCTTCAACCTGAATAATGTCGAAATGAAAAAGTATATCTCAAATAGTTCTTTCATAGAATGAGGTTCATTGTCCTAGTCACCACACTTCAATTTGTAGTTCGGATTACAAAATTAATTTGTTTTTTGGAGATTTTTAATTTTTATTAGTTGATCAAAATATAAAATACAGAAATGCAAAGAAAATAATTAAGATAATGGGAAAATAGAGGAGGGAAAGGAAAAGAGGAAAAAGTGTATGGTACAGGGCTGTGATGGCGAACCTATGGCGCGTGTGCCACAGGTGGCTTGTGGAGCAATTTATGAGGGCACGCGAGGTGCTGCTCTGTCAGCTGACTTCGGCCTTCTTTTGAGGCCGTTTTTTGCCCTCCGGAGGCTTCCTTGAAGCCTCTGGAGGGCAAAAAACCAGCCCTATAGGCAAACTGGAAATTTGAGAACAGATTTCCGGTTTGTCCATAGGGCCATTTTTTGCCCTACAGAGCCTTCAGGAGGCTTCCTTGAAACCTCTGGTGCTCGAAAAACAGACCTACAGACAAACCGGAAGTCACTTCCGGTTTGCTCGTAAGGCCAATTTTTGTCCTCCGGAGCCTTTAGGGAAGCCTCCTGAAGGCTCTGGAGGTTGAAAATTAACCCTACAGACAAGCTGGAAGTCACAATTCCCGAACTTCCAGGTTCCCCATAGGTCTGTTTTTTGCCTTCCGAAGCCTTCAGGAGGCTTCCCTGAAAGCTCCGGAAGGCAAAAACCGACCTTACTAGCAAACCAGAAGTAACTTCCGGTTTGTCCGTAGATCCATTTTGCACCCTCCGGAGCCTTCAGGGAACCCTCCTGAAGTTGAATATTGACCCTATGGATAAACCAGAAGTCACCATTCCTGAACTTCTGGATTCCCCGTAGAGGGCATCTGGGGGGCGGGGGCGGGGGGGCTGTTTTCGCCCTCCCCAGGCTCCTAGAGAGCCTCTGGAGCCTGGGAAGGATGAAAAAACCGTGCCAAAAGCCAGGGTCGCTGGTTGCGCGCATATGTGTGCAGGGGGGTGTCACATGAATAGCATTTTGGGTATGGCATGCCAGTGCATGACCTCCCCTCCCCCCCCCCCCGCTTTTGGCACGGGAGCCAAAAAAGGTTTGCCATCACTGGTAGTGGAGATAAGAAAGGGGACTCTTTTTGGTGTGATAGGATGAGGTATAACATACAAAATTTCATTACAAAATTGAGTTGTGACTTCCATCTAGGCTGAACTACAGTTCCCATTACAACCAAACTGAAGTATATGATTTCAGACAGCCTTTTCTTTGCCTACACAACAGTTGTCCAAGTGCTGCTTTATCATTGCCTCAGTTTTGTGCCTTCAAATGAATGACAGAGTTCTCATTTAAATGCAGAGATGATGAGTGCGGTTAAGGGACAAGCCCTGTCTCTCTGCAAACATATTCATCCTATTTCGAGAAGAACATCTGAAAAAATCTTAGGCCTCTGCATTTATGAGAATCTTGACTTCTCTGCTAGAACTCCCTTGCAGATAGACCTTCAAAGTAAGCCTGGTATATGTTTTAGGTTTTATTCACATTTGTATACCGCCCTATCTCCCTTACGGCAGGGGTCCCCAACCCCCGGGCCGCGGACCGGTGCCGGTCCGTGGCTTGGTAGGGACCGGGCCGCAGCACCAGAGAGAAGGAGGAGGGGGTAGCTCCCTGGGCAGAGCACGCAGCCGGGCGGCCGGGGCAGGCTAAGGCGAGTGAGCGCGGCGGGCGGGGATGGGGGGCGGGGACATGGACGGCAGGTTCCTTCATCCGGTGGGTGGGTGAGCGAGCGAGCAAGCAAGCACGGGCGGGCAAGGAAACTTGCTGTGGCAGCGCCCTGTCTGCCTGCCCGCCGGCTGCGGTTACTCGCTCGCTCACCTACCCACCGGACGAAGGAACCTGGCGTCCGGTGGGTGAGCGAGCGAGTAACTGTGGCCGACTGGCCGGCGGGCGGGTAAGCCTGGTATATGTTTTAGGTTTTATTCACATTTGTATACCGCCCTATCTCCCTTACGGCAGGGGTCCCCAACCCCCGGGCCGCGGACCGGTGCCGGTCCGTGGCTTGGTAGCCGCAGCACCAGAGAGGAGGAGGAGGGGGTAGCTCCCTGGGCAGGCTTGGTAGCCGCAGCACCAGAGAGGAGGAGGAGGGGGTAGCTCCCTGGGCAGAGCATGCAGCCGGGCGGCCGGGGCAGGCTAAGGCGAGTGAGCGCGGCGGGCGGGGACGGGGACATGGACGGCAGGTTCCTTCATCCGGTGGGTGGGTGAGCGAGCGAGCGAGCAAGCAAGCACGGGCGGGCAAGGAAACTTGCTGTGGCAGCGCCCTGCCTGCCTGCCCGCCGGCTGCGGTTACTCGCTCGCTCACCTACCCACCGGACGAAGGAACCTGGCGTCCGGTGGGTGAGCGAGCGAGTAACTGTGGCCGACTGGCCGGCGGGCGGGTAAGGAAAGTTGCTGCGGCAGCGCCCAACAATCCACTGGCCCGCTGGCCGCGGTTGCTCGCTCGCTCGCTTGCTCACCTACCGGACGCCAGGTTCCTTCGTCCGGTGGATGGGTGAGAGAGCGAGCGAGTAAGTACAGCCAGCGGGCTGGCAGGCCGGCCAGGCTACTTCCAGGAGCTGAGGAGGCTGGGGGGCGGGGACAGACAGAGAGAGGCACAGACACAGAGAGAGACAGGGAGGGAGGGGGGAATCAGAGAGTGACAGACACACACAGAGAGACAGAGAGTGGGAGGGAGGGAGAGAAAGATAGACAGAGACACAGAATGAGTGATTTAAGTGCCTGAATGCGAGACAGACACACACACACACACATAGAGTGACAGATGGGCAAACAAAGGAGAGACAGAGAGAGAGAAAGAAAAAGAGAAAGAAAGAAAAAGAAAGTGGGAGAGAGAAAGAAAGAGAGAGAAAGAGAGAAAGAAAGACAGACAGAGAGAAAGAGAGAAAAAAGAAAGAGAGACAGAAAGGAAAGAAAGAGAAAAAAGAGAGAGAGAAAGAGAGAAAGAAAAGAGACAGAAAGAGAGAAAGAGAAAGAAAGAGGGAAAGAGAGAGAGAAAGAAAGAGAGAAGGAGAGAGAAAGAGGGAAAGAAAGAAAGAGAAAGAAAGAGAGAGAGAGAAAGTGAAATAGGGAAAGAGAGAGAGGGGGGCAAGAGGGAAAGAAAGAGAAAGAAAGAGAAAAAGAAAGAAAGAGAAAGAAATAAAGAGAGAGAGAAAGAAAGAGAGAGAGAGAAAGCGAGAAAGAGATAGAGAAAGAAAGAAAGAAAGAGAGAGAGAGAGAGAGAGAGAGAGAGAGAGAAAGAAAGAAAGAAAGAAAGAAAGAAAGAAAGAAAGAAAGAAAGAAAGAAAGAAAGAAAGAAAGAAAGAAAGAAAGAACCTATGACCACAATTGAGGCCAAAAGTTTGGTTGTTAACCAAGACCATTGTTAAGTGAGTTTCACATTTTCCAAGTTGGCCACGCCCACCCAGTCACATGACTGCTGAGCCACACAGCCGGTCCGCAAAATTTTCTTTAAAATGAAACCGGTCCCTGGTGCAAAAAAGGTTGGGGACCCCTGCCTTACGGAACTCAGGGCGGTGAACAGGCAGTAATAAAAACAACAATAAAACATCCAATACAATACATATATTAAAAATCGATTAAACACAAAGCCTGATCTGGCAACCTTGCTTAAGTCATGCCGCTGTTGGATACCTGATAATTTCAGACAGCTGTTGTCAGAGTTCAAAAGTACAAATCTTATTATCCTTATCCACAGCTGAAATAGTTTTCAATTTTTGTTCCATCACAGAAAGCTTAATGGAATATATTTTTTTATCATTAATAAATGGTTAAAAAGATTATTTATTTATTGATCAGATTTTTCCCATCTTCCCCACAGATAATAGCTTCTTAACTCAGTTGTAGTCTCTACTTTACTTTATAGGATTGTTGTTCATTGGTGAGGATTAGGCTGATTCAGCCTGAAAATGAAGTCATATTATTCCCACCTCAACCCACCACAAGTACACATTACTCAATCCGTACTATGGAATGGGCAATTTGTTAATGTTTGTCTTTCTTATTTTTCCTGTGTTAAGCTGTTTTAGACCGTTTGCACATTGAATTAATTTTTTGCTCATTTCTTTTAAGAAATATATATTTTACTAATACATTCATATATACAGTATATATATTTGAAATTACTATTTCTGCATATAAATACTATTCCACAATTTTTCAAATTAAAGAATAAAGCTGACCAATGGCAAAGAAGGTGTGCTTTGACTGAGTCAAACCAACCCCCAGGAAAAAAGTATAAATTAGGTTACACCAAAAAGCTTAGTCTGTAAACAAATTAAATTACAATTTATCTTCATTTGTTTAAATCACAATTCTTAAACTAATAATAATAATAATCTTTATTGTCATTGTAAAAATTAAACTATCATATTAATTATCAATATATTTTTTGATTTTATGAATGTATTACAAGTATGCAAGTATTTGTGCTGTATTTCTAAAGACCTTTAAATTGGCAATTCAGTAGTACTAGGTTTCCCTAAATGGGAGTCTTCAGATATATGGGATTTCAATTCCATGATACCTCACCAAGACCTTAGAGTCAAATATAACTGAAATTGGGCGCAGCTACCTTATAGCATTAACAAGCAGGAGGGGAAAGAGGACTAAGGGAAGCAAAGAAAAGTAAATCAATCCTAGGATAAACATTTCATGATTAGAAACATCAATCATGTAAGGCATACTGTTCAATTTGGGCTTGATTCCAGGTAAGTGAATGCAGTATTTATGCCAAATATCTGACAGATGTTGTAAAAATTAAATACGATTTACAGATGCACATTCAGTACTTCAATTAACAGAATCCATCTTAATGCTAGAAACACAAGACCATCTCTACCAGTTTTAAAAACACTATGAATCTTTGAAAGAAGAGGTGATGAAAAGGGAACACTCTAACATTGCAAGAACACTACAATCACTTTATTTTTCATTGGCTCATGCACCATTCCCTCCCCAAATTAGACTTTAACATTTAAATGAGAGTGAAAAGCAGTTTGATTGTTTACATAGTTGGTGGTAGATGGGAGAAATGTGGCCAGAACCAATCATGTTCACTGAAAAATTATGGCTCTTAGCCATAACACAAATGCATAGAAGGTTCCTGTTCTAATCATTTTTTTAAGGAAACTTTGGAGTAAGTGATAGTGAAGGGAAGAAATTATATAGTAAAGTTCTGTTTTCATGAAGCAGAGCGGAATATCTATAAATTCATAGAACCTTGGTGAAGCATCTAAGCAATATGTATGTACAATTTGTATTTCTTGTCCTTACATCAATCAAAGATTTAAATTCCAACATTTGAAACTTTTCAATTAAACAAATTACCAATATTTTCATGAACTATAACTTACAGTAGGGCAGTAGGGGAGGAGATAAAAGAAATATATTCAGTGAAAAAGCAAGACAACAAAACAGAAATAAAATTTACATTGCAAGGATGCCCTTGAGCTGAGCTCAACTCTTGGTGAATAAATACATGCAGTTTTCTTTACATTTCCTGCTCTTTATCTTCCAGGGTTTGTTGACAATTTTCCAGTCAAATGTCTTTTACATTTATAGCATTAATTAGAAAATAAAAGTTGTAAATTACTTAGGGAACATATAGTGTGGCACCTCACTGGAAAAAAAACATGTTTATTCAGCAATTAAACACCATTCCTTCACCTCATCGAGGATTTTCTTTTAATCTTATTAATCCTATCCTGAGGACATGAGTTGAAATTATTCTCAAAGTCAATCAGATATAGGTAGTCCTCAACTTAAGGCATCAATTGAGCACAAAATTTCTGTGGCTAAGTGAGACATTCATTAAGTGAATTTTGCCCCATTTTGTGACCTTCCTTACCATAGTTGTTAAGTGAATCACTACATTTAATTAAGTTAATAACACAATTGTTAAAGTGAATCTAGTTTTCCCATTGACTTTGCTCGTCAGAAGATTACAAAGGTGATCACATGACCCAAGATACTGCAACTGTCATAAATATGGAGTCAGTATCTGGATTTTGACCACATGGCCATGGGGATACTGCAGTGGTTGTGAAAAACAGTCAAAAGTCACTTTTTCAGTGCTGTTGTAATTTTGAACAGTCACCAAATGAACTGTTGTAAGTCGAGGAGTATCTGTAGTTTGGTTCATCATTTACTTTTTTTTTATCCAAGAGCTGAAGATAGGAATTGACGTACTTATTTGAAATTATTTCAAATCAGTAGAGGAATGAAGATCCATGCCATTGAACGAAACATTTCATCATAACATTCATTGCTACCGGAAGGCAAATGATTCCTAAAATAACAAAGATCATACTACAATAGGCATAGTAATCAATTTCCCTGTCCATTGCCACCTCCCCAAACATGAAGCCATTCCTCAAGCTGGTCCTAAGATCTAAGAGATCATTTTTGTGGGGTTTGGACTCGTTCAGTTTTACCACAATAAAAAGTACTTTATTTTTAAACGAGACATGTTGGAATGTATCAGAGATTCATATAAAAAAAATTGGAGAGTGGGGGGTTTTAAGTGAAAGATACTGTATATAACAGTGATTCCTAACCTTTTTGATGCCGAGTGCCCAAGCACGCACACAAAACCCCAAAATGCAATGCAAGCGCCCCCACACACATACGCCTTGCCTCCTTCACCCATTTTTGGCTTCCAGGTTGGTGCAGGAGGCTTTCCAGGACCGAAACCAGGTGCGGGGGGGCACATGTGGTCCCCCACACTCCATTTTGGCTTCCAGGTTGATACAGGAGGCCTTCCAAACCCAAAACAGGGTGCAGAGGGACCCAAAATGCAATGCGAGTGCTCCCCGCACATGTGCCCCCCCCACATGCATGGCAGAGACCCAAAGACAAGCTGGACTGCAGGACACGCACATGCATGCATGGTGCAGCTGGACTGGGGCAACAGCTGGCGTGCCAGCCAAGAGGGCTCTGCATGCCCCCTGTGGCACATGTGTCATAGGTTCGCCATCACGAGTATATAATGATCTTTACCTTTTCCTTCATATGGACCCTTGTGAAAGAGAATTTTCTCCACTCACTGCAGTCATGACCAAGTTTTGAAATAAGCTAAAAGTTCTGTAATAACTGCACTCCAGATATTGAAGAATTATGCCACCTTATATAAGCTCATACATCCTGTTAAGGTTTATAACTGATGCATCAAATATAAAATCATAAGCAGTGCCCTGCTGGATTGGATTCCTCACTTATTTAGTAGAACTGTGAACGTATTTAGTAGAACCATTTAGTAGAGCTAACCCTAACCTCTCGCATTGATGTTGTTACTTAGTTTGAGTAATGAATAACCAAGCTAAGAGAACACCAAGAGCACAAGAAAACTCACTAGGCTCCCAGTGGGTGGCTTTCAAAGGAAGTCACCCTGCTATCAAGGCTAATAGACATTGATTCTTAGAATTCCATGAATTGGTCCAACCCTTTTTTGAAGCCAGCCAAGCTGATAGCCAATACTACCTCTTGGGGCAGTAAATTCCAAAACTAAATTAATCATTGTATATTTAAAAAATCCTTTTTCAGTCTCAGATACCTTCAGGTTTCATCGTCATTGGATGATATTTGTTTTTAGTATTTTGAGCTTTTCTTTGTCCATTTTACCCACACCATGCATAATTTTGTATACTTCAATTATGTCCTCTCTCATTCCCCTCCTTTCTAGACTAAACAGCCCAATATTTCAAACCTTTCCTGACAGAGACGTTGCTCCACACTCTTGATCATTTTAGTTGCCCTCCTATGAACCCTCTCTAGCTCAATTATAACTTTTTGAGACACAGTGATCAGAAATGCACAGAATATTCCAGATACAATCACATCATCGATTCATATAAGGATCTTATGATACTGTCATTCCCATTTTCAATATCTTTTCTTATTATCCTTAACATGCTCTTGCCATTTTTAAAGCGCACATACACTGTATTGGAAAGGACGTTGTGGCTCAGTGGCTAAAACACTGAGCTTGTTGATCAGAAAGGTTGGCAGTTCACCAGTTCGAATCCCTAGCACCATGTAATGGAGTGAGCTCCCATTACTTGCAAACCTACCAGTTCGAAAGCATGTAAAAATGCAAGTAGAAAAATAGGGACCATATTTGGTGGGAAGGTAAAGTGTTCTAGCCGCCTTTGCCATTTAGTCATGCCGGCTACATGGCCACGGAGACATCTTCGGGCAGAGCTGGCTCTTCGGCTTTGAAACGGAGATGAGCACTGCCTTCTAGAATCAGGAACAACTAGCACATATGTGCGAGGGAATCCTTTACCTTTCACTGTATTGACACCTTCATTGAACTGTTTATCGTTACTCCAAGATACCTTTCCTCATCAGTCACTACTAGGCGAGGACATTCATTTTCATTGTATTTACATTGTATTTCCTCCTTTAAATGAACATTCATATATTCTTCTCATGTAATGTATTCTCTTACATTGTTTGATGTTCCATGGTCTTAAAACACTGTTCTAGGAAGTTTGACAAGAATCTATATTTGTAAAAGAATGTGGATTAAAAAATAATACTGGAAATTATTGGAACTATAAACACCTTTCTTCAAGACCAAAAACCAAACAAGGTATTAGGTGTAACACTGAAATCTGGCCATAAATGATAAGCCGAACATGTCTGAAATCCATTTCACACATTTGCAAACCACAATCAAAGCCGCTTGCTTAGTGTTTCTTACAATATATTCATGCAGCTCTACCTAAGACTTTCACAGATGAACACACTACAATCAATGTACTCCAATATACTCCATTTTATGATACCTTAATACCACAACAATAATTACTAATTAATTATATTTTTAAGTTTTCTTGAATCTATTTTATGGAAAAATAAAATTATGAGTAATTGGATTATGAGCATATTAAAAGCAATAGCAATAGCACTTAGACTTACATACCACTTCATAGTGTTCTACAGCCCTCTCTAAGCAGTTTACAGAGTCAACATATTACCCCCTCTCCCCCCGCAATCTGGGTCCTCATTCCGACCTCAGAAGGTTGGAAAACTTGAGCTGGTCAGGATCGAACTGCTGGCAGTTGGCATAGCTAAGCTATGGCCAAACATGCATTTTAATTTAATCAGTTTATATATCAGGTTTGATAGAGTAATCTGCCTTGACTATGACACCTTTACTGTAAATTTTAAATCAGCAGTAGAAAACATAACCTGAGCAATTATAAATTGCTGACTTGGTTTTAGAAAATGATGCAACATTTCTTACAATCCTCCTTCATTAGTAAGCAATCCTTTCAACCACAGGAATGAAGTTTTGAAAACAAAGTGAAGTACAGCCTATAATGTTATAATTTTCATATATGGGGGAATGAACAGGAGAAGGTTAAGCAATTCTGAGAATGTAATCCAGGTCAATGTTCATGCTCTTTTCAGTGGATGACTGTAAACTCCAAATCAAAGTGAAAGAGATGATGGTAGTTAATTGTAGAGAGGTGAAGAGTGGAGAGTCACACTATTTCTAAACCAAGAAAGAGTATGATATTCAGACATGGACATATTTTTTTTAACAAAAGAAAGCATCACATTTAAAGAGGATTTTATGTTACAACCTCTCTTTGGCAAGTCTAAACAACATTTTATTTTATTTTAAAAGAGAGTTAAGCGTAATTCTGGAGAGAGAAGCTATTCTGTCATTTGCATTAAGGCAGCAGATGATGTTCCAAAGAACTTCAAAAGAAAAGGAAAAATGCTGGATTCGCATATCATGTTGAACCAGAGCTGACAATGTGATTTGCTCAGTAAATCATAATTGGCTGAGCATGCATAATATGTTAAGCAAAACCATGATTTAGAAATGCACTGCTCTGAATAAAAGAACCTCTCAGACAACATTGTGGCTTCATATGATGTACTAATCCCAAATGAGAATCGCTCAATAGGCTTTCAAGAAACAACAGCATCTTTTTACCTCTATGCAAGTTAAGTAAAAAAAGAAAAAATATGGAACTGCACAGATAAATGATATTTACTTTTAAAAGGAATCTTAAGCTACCCTTTTTCTCGTACAATTATTCCTACTTTGATCTTCCTTTTCTCCTGTATTTAGGTCTCCTATTTTCCATAGTGGGGGGAGGCAGCGTCTAGTGTGGGTTGATGACTCTCTTCTCATTGGAGGTCTGAGTCTGGGCAAAATTAAGCCCCGCCCCTCGTCACCGGGCCCAGCCCAGTTTCGACTCAGACCTCGAAGGAGGAACAGCGTCTTAACCTACAGCTAGATTGCCAAGTAATTTTTTTTTTTTCCCTTTCCCCTTTGTTTTAAAAAGCGCGCCTCTTCCGCTCCCACAGGAAGCAAGGGGGCGGAGCCTAGAGTAAAGCGCCATTTTTGAAGGCCAAAAACAGCGGCAAGAGAACCCAGGCCGAAGCCGAGCCAAGCCTCATTTTAAAGGGCTTTTTTCCTGCAGAAATTTCAATCGCCCCAGACAGATGGCTACCCCAGCAGCTCCGGAGGCCAGCTCCAAGGAGCAACTGGCACCAGCGGAGCAGAGGCCTCTCCCAGCCCCCACCTCAGGCACAGAGCCCCAGGGGGAGCAGGGGCCACAGTCCGATCCCTCCTCATCGGCACAGGCCAAAACGCGGGGGAAGGGGAAGGCCACATCCAAATCAGGCAAGGCTTCCCAAAAGTCGGACAGGGCCAAGAAGCCATCCGGCTCCACCTCCTCTGCCTTTGAGAAGAGGAAGGAGAAGACCTTAGACCGGCTTCACTCCAAGGCAGCCAGCAGGGCGATACCCATCCCGGCCTCGCCTCTGCCGCACCAGTCACAGGTGCAGCTCTCTCTAATGATGTCCCCAGCACAGCATCAGGGGGGGGGGGCTCCCTCAACCCTCTGTTCCCCATCGATGTTACAGGCATTTGGGGACCATCTCAGCAGGCCCTGACCCTGGACCCAATGGCAGGGGAGTTCCTGCAGCCTAGGCCGCACCAGGAGGCAATCCCATCGACCTCTACGGCCCCACCCATCCCACAGCAACCCCTGGGGATACCAAGCATCCAGGAGATTATAGCGGCGGCCTTCTCCCAGGGGGTTTCGGCAGGCTGGCAGCAGAGGAGCACATCGGTCCAACCAGTTCCAGCGACAACTGCCAGCCCACTGCTCCCACCAGCAGCACCACTGACTCCAGAGGACCACAGTGAGGAGGAGCTGGGCGATTCATCAGAGTCCGAGGAGGGCGAGATCAGAGAGATGGGTCTCTCGGACGATGAGATTAAGGTACCGGAAAAGAAGCCCTCCTCGGGCCTCTTTCCTTCGGCTCTTTTTACATCTTTATTACAGAAAACCATGGCGGCATCCAAGATGTCTCCAGCCATCGCTAACCCGCCAGCGGTCCCGCGAACTGCAATGGTGTCAGCGGAGACCATATTTGAGGACGAGGACACACCGACGGAAACCATCCCCATGCCAAAGATTTTCATTGATCGGGTGAAGCGCCAGTGGTCCAACCCCACGTCGGGACCAAGCCCTTCTGCCTCAGACAGGAGGTTCTTTAACGTATCGGAGGACCTGGGACAATTCCTCGCAGTCCCTGAGGTGGACGCTCCGGTCATCGCCCTCCACACTTCGGCCAACATGCCTGGGGCACCCGAAGAGGTACTGAAGCCGGAGGAAAGGAAAGCCGACCTCACCCTGCAGAGGGGGTTCCAGGCAGCGGCGTGGGCTGTGCGGGCCTCCACGACAGCATCCTTCTTCACCCGGCCTTGTCTGCTGTGGCTGCAAGATCTTCAGCAACGCACCCCAGTCACAGATCTGAGAGCGCACCAGGACATCGCGAAGCTGGTAGCGGCGGTGCAGTTCACCTCGGACGCCACCTTGGCCTCCGCCAGATTCGCCTCCCGAGCTATGGCGTCATCGGTTGCATCACGTCGACTATTGTGGCTGAAGCAATGGCAGGCGGATGTCCGCCACAAGTGGCGCCTAGCCTCTGCTCCCTTCTCGGGCAGCTCGCTGTTCGGGGAAGCCTTGAACCCGTTCCTGGTAGAGGACAAAGACAAACGCAAGGTGCTTCCCACAAATCAGAAGAAGGGGTTTTCCCGTGTCTCCCCCTACCCCAGACGTCAGTCCTTTCGGAGCCAGGAGGCCGGAACGTCCTTCCGCTCCCAGGATTACGGTTCGTCCTTTCGGGGGGGGGCTATGGATTTCAGGGCCCCCGACAACAGGGAGGGTTTTTCCCCAGAAACAGAGGGGCCCCGGATCGATACCAGAGGGGGAAGCAGCCCAAGCGGTCCTTTCGGGGAGGGGGAAACCACAAGTACCGCCGGAATTAACGTTCCGGTCACCTCCTATCCCATAGGAGGTAGGCTGGCCAGGTTCGCCGACCAGTGGGATCGAACCACCTCAGATGGTTGGGTCAGGGCCACCATTCGCCATGGTCTATTCCTTGAGTTTTCGTCCCCTCCCCCTTCAGGTTTTAAGGTTTGCCCGGTTTCTTCCAATCCGGGGCACAGACGCCTCATGCAGGAGGCCATCCAACACCTGTTGGAAATACAGGCGATTGAGCCTGTCCCCCCGGACCAACAGGGCCAGGGGTATTATTCCATTGTTTTTGTTATCCCCAAGTCCTCCGGAGGTTATAGGACTATTTTAGATTTAAAAACATTAAACAGGTTCATCCATTACAGACGTTTCAAGATGCATTCTTTGCAGACCATCTTAGCAGGCATCCGACATGGGGACTGGCTGACCTCCATTGACCTAACGGAGGCGTACCTTCACGTCCCAATCGCCCCCCCAGCATAGGAAATTCCTTAGGTTCGCCTATTCGGGGAACCACTACCAATACACGGCCCTCCCCTTCGGCCTCTCCTCCGCGCCCAGGGTGTTCACCAAAGTGCTCGCGGCCTTGCTGGCCAGCCTGAGGGACGTCCCTATTAGACTAAATGCATATCTAGATGATATCCTCCTACAGTCTTCCTCACCTGGCAGGGCACGCCAGGAGCTGACCTACACCATCCGGGCGCTGCAGAGTCACGGGTTTTCCATTAATGTTCCCAAGAGTCATCTCCACCCCACTACCCGTTTGGTGCATTTGGGAGCTCTAATTGACACTATAGAAGGGAGGGTGTTCCTATCCCAGGAACGACAGGTGTCTCTTAGGGAGCTAGTCATTCAGGTAGCAGGGAACCCCAGACCTTCCCTGGCCACCCTCTCTAAGCTGCTGGGGACCATGGTATCAGCTATTGGCATCGTGCCATGGGCCCGGCTTCACTCCAGGGCCCTCCAATGGTTTCTCTTGCCGTTTCAGAAACGGCTCTTGAGCTGCTCCCAGGCCAAGGTTCGCATTCCCTCGGAAGTTTCCGGCTCCCTCAGGTGGTGGACTTCCAGGGCTATCACCGAGGGTCGGCAGTTCAAGGAACAGGACAGGCTGACCGTCACCACGGATGCCAGTCTCTTTGGCTGGGGGGCCCATTTCCAGGAACAGATGGCCCAGGGCCAATGGGACTCATCGGATTTGACTCACAGCATCAATTGGCTGGAGCTGCGAGCGATCCATTTGGCCCTACGGCACTTTCTCCCCTCCTTGCGGGGGAGACATATTCTAGTTCTGACAGACAACGTGTCCGCCAAGGCGCACGTGAATCGACAGGGGGGCACTCGATCCAGCTCCCTGATGGTCGAGGCCAGGAAATTGGGGTTGTGGGCCGAACGCCACCTGCTCTCCCTGACAGCAGAGCACATCTCGGGGGTGGCCAACGTGCAAGCGGACTGGCTCAGCCGAGAGATAGTGGACAATGCCGAGTGGCGACTGCACCCGTCGCTATTCCGGGACATTGTGTCCCGATTTGGCCTTCCGGACATCGACCTATTCGCCACCCCGGCCAACTCCCAGCTCCCGAGATTTATGTCTCGCTTCCCATCGCCGGGCTCGGAGGGGACAGACGCACTGAGGTGCAGATGGCCTTCCGGGCTTCTGTATGCGTTTCCTCCGCTCCCACTGCTGCCCAGGGTCATTCAGAAAATAGTGGCAGAAAGGGCGGAGATCATCCTGCTAGCGCCCCACTGGCCTCGCAGGACCTGGTTTGCAGATCTGAGGGCGCTCTCGGTGGACCGGCCCTGGAAGATACCACAGGATCGGGTCTCCCTCGCCCAGGGATCACTGGTGCACCCGGAACCTCAGTGGCTGCAGCTGACCGCCTGGCGCTTGAGCGGAGCATCCTGAGACAGGACAACTACTCCGACAGGGTGATCCAGACCATCCAGGCCTCCAGACGGCCCTCCACGAATCGCATCTACGATTCCACCTGGCGGACCTTCTGCACCTGGAGTTCGGGTAAGTCTATTGATCCCCTTAGGGCCACTATCCCACAGATCCTGGAGTTCCTGCAAGCGGGGCTAGACAAAGGACTGGCACTGAATACCATCAGACGGCAGTTGGCGGCCATTTCGTCCATTCTGACCTACGGGGGATCAACATCCTTGACCCAGAAGCCCACGGTACGTCTATTCCTGAGGGGGGCCTCACTCAGGTCCCCTCCCACGGTGCACAGGTATCCATCGTGGGAGTTACCCAAGGTTTTAGACTCCCTCACGGGGCCTCCCTTCGAACCACTAAGGGAGGTCTCCCTAAGATATCTAACCTTGAAAGTTGCCTTTTTAGTAGCCATCACGTCAGCCCGCAGGATCTCTGAACTTCAGGCACTATCGGTCAGGGAGGACCTCTGCGTATTCCATCAGGACAGGGTCGTCTTGAGGTTGGATCCCTCCTTCATCCCCAAGGTATGTTCCTGCTTTCACAGGTCTCAGGAGCTGGTACTTCCCAACTTCTGTCCGAACCCGTCTCACCCACTGGAGAGAAGGTGGCACACCTTGGATGTAAGGAGGGCCTTAAAGATTTACATCAAGAGGACACGGCCCTCCAGAACCTCGGAATCACTCTTCGTGTCATTCCAACCGTCCTCTCAGGGTAAGAAAGTTTCATCAGCAACCATCGGCCGATGGCTGCGAGCATGCATCGCCACGGCCTACCAGACAGCAGCTGCGGGGAGTCCGGGTCGGCTAACCGCCCACTCCACCAGAAGCGCAGCGACCACAGCGGCCTGGGCTGCTCAGGCATCCCTTCAGGAAATTTGCAGAGCGGCCACTTGGGCCACTCCTTCTCCCTTTATCAGCCACTATAAACTGGACTCATTCGCTTCGGCGGAGGCGGCCTTCGGTCGCAGAGTCCTACAGTCAGTAACACGAGCCGACAGATCTTCCAGCCAAAACACGATTCCCGCCCAGGGACACCTATAGCTTTGGTATGTCCCACACTAGACGCTGCCTCCCCCCACTATGGAAAAAGAGCGTTGGTTCTTACCTGATACGCATCTTTTCATAGGGGGGGAGGCAGCGTCTAGCCCCAACCCGGGGAATTTTGTCTGATTCTTGTTTTCCTTGGCTCCCTACCGGTAATACCTGAGAATTCCGGATCACAGGACAATAAGCAGGGAAGCGGCTCGACCAAGCAATCACCGGGACCGGTCTACAACTCGCAAGAGTGGATGTACAAGACGCTTCGAGTCTGGATTTCTTCGTCGAAACTGGGCTGGGCCCGGTGACGAGGGGCGGGGCTTAATTTTGCCCAGACTCAGACCTCCAATGAGAAGAGAGTCATCAACCCACACTAGACGCTGCCTCCCCCCCTATGAAAAGATGCGTATCAGGTAAGAACCAACGCTCTATCTCATCTTTACCCATTCTGTGCTATAGTCTCATGAGCCATATGTCACTATTAATACTTTTTACTAAGACACAGCAAGAGGAATTATAGTAATTATGTATCAATTGTTAATTAGATTGTTAAATTACTCAATCAATTACAGTCATTAAAATAGATCTACCATTCAGCATATAAATATATATCACACATTCAATAATCTTATTTTTGTAGTCTTGGGGGAAAATACCATTTTATAGATCAGTCTAGAATTTTCAATCTATGCCTTTCTGTGAAATGAATACCATATAAATTAATATATGAAAATTATTTATAGCACACTTACATATATTTCATTGTGATCAAAGCGTTGTTTGAGATTGCTGATAAAGGTTTCCTCAGTAAGGGGCTCCAGAAGAACCATATCTCCAACCCCAATCATATTGTCAAGAAGAGATGTCTTCACCTCCATTTTTGCCATTTTTCTTTACTATAAGAAAAAGAGAGAGAGAGATTAACATTTAATATAATATTCAAATTAATACAATGGAGGAATGAAGGCCTACAATGGATATTTCTAGCACACAGCAAAACATGAAAAAAGTATTTGGAAAAATATTGCTTATGGTAAGATGATTTATGGCAAGAGGGACAGAGTGGCTCAGTGGCTAAGATGCTGAGTTCGTCGATCAGAAGGTCAGCAGTTCAGCAGTTCGAATCCCTACAGCCGTATAACGGGATGAGCTCCTGCTACTTGTCCCAGTTTCTGCCAACCTAGCAGTTCGAAAGCATGTAAAAATGCAAGTAGAAAAATAGGGACCACTTTTGGTGGGAAGGTAAAAGCGTTCCATGCGTCTTCAGCGTTTAGTCATGCTGGCCACATGACCACGGAGATGTCTTTGGACAGCGCTGGCTTTTCGGCTTTGAAACAGAGATGAGCACACCCCCTAGAATCAGGAACGACTAGCACATATGTGCAAGGGGAACTTTTACCTTTAAGATGCATGTGGACAGCTGTCAAAGTCACAAAATAACTATTTCCACTGTATGTTTTTACTATATGGAAGTTGTGAAAAAGCTGTTCACGAAAGTTCAAAGAACTATTACATTTTTGATATCCTTA
This sequence comes from Rhabdophis nuchalis, assembly GCA_039707465.1. Classification (NCBI taxonomy): domain Eukaryota; kingdom Metazoa; phylum Chordata; class Lepidosauria; order Squamata; family Natricidae; genus Rhabdophis; species Rhabdophis nuchalis. The sequence goes on along the minus strand of CM077643.1, from coordinate 197,574,167 downwards.
CTTCTATAAATTATTGGTTGCAAAAATTACAATATGTCTCATAAGGAAAGTCAGCATAACAACAAGTAGCTTTGAAGAACTGACCCAGGATCTCTGAAAAAGGAGCATCATGAAATAACACACAATTTGCTCACAAAGTTTAGACCCTACATAACATCTTAGCAACTGCAGATCTATACCCACGGTTATTTTCTTGGAGACCATATGCCTAAACCCCAAACATTGACTGGTAAATTTAGAATTACTTCTAAAATTCTGATTTGGCATATATACTGCTTCATTTTTCATTTTAGCACAATTCAATAAAAAAGTGAGATAGTAAAGGCAATAATTATAAAAATTCAACCCAGAATTGTAAATGAATCCCTAAACATTCCTCACCACCTCTGATTGTATCTGGCTACGCTCTTCATTGGTAACTCCTAACGTTATGTTAAGTTACATTAAGGCAGTGCTTCTCAAATAGTGGGGCGCGCCCCCCAGGGGGGGCGTGAGGCTCCGTAAAGGGGGGCGCGTTTGACCTCGGCAAACACTGTCATAACAAGCCAAGCCCCGTGTTTATGTCTCTGTATCCAGTCAGATGCTGACAAGGACCTTCTCCTGTGAAACATAACGCTGCCCCAATTAATCAAACTTGCTAAAGAAATCGGGCTACCGCTGCTGACATTTGCATCGATAGTGAGCATTAAGCCAGTACATGTGACTGCGCATGCTCCTCCCTTTCGAGGAGAACAAACCCGATCGGATAGACATGATGCTCTATCCTGATTAGCCAAACCCGCCCGTGTGACTTTTAGACCCGGATGATACTATTTACAGTCGCGCGGGGCGCGTGAAATGTTTTCTTCTTCCTAGGGGGGCATGACAGAAAATAATTGAGAAGTACTGCATTAAGAGACCCCCAGACTGTTAGTCATGGGGGACTTTAACCTGCCGTCAGCAGGCGAAACCTCTGGGTTAGCTCGGGAGTTCATGGCTTCCATGACAGCCATGGACCTGACCCAAGTAGTTGTAGGCCCTACCCACGAGGGCGGACGCACCCTGGATCTAATCTTCGTCTCGGGACAGTGGAGTCGTGATCTGGGAATAGGGGATCTAGTCATCACACCCCTGTCATGGACAGATCACGCTCTCCTTCGGCTCGACTTTCCGATCGCCGCACCTCACTGCGGGGAGGCGGAACCGGACATTCCTATATGGTTCCGCCCCAGGCTCCTGATGGACCCGATAAGGTTCCAAAGGGAGCTTGGGCCAATTCCTGTGGACTTGCCCCGCGACTCGACTGAGGACCTAGTGGCCGCATGGTTAAGTGCGGCCACGGGGGCCTTGGACCGAGTCGCGCCCTTGCGGCCTCTCTTGCGGCGACGAACCACCTGGGCTCCTTGGTTTACCGAGGGGCTTAGGGAGATGAAGCGCCACAAGAGACGCCTAGAGAGCAGATGGAGATCCTCTCGCTCCGAAGCCGACCGAACACTAGTGAGAGACCATATTAGGACTTACTTAGTGGCGATAAGAGTGGCCAAACGTGAGTATTGTGCCACTCTTATTGCATCCGCAGATAACCGCCCTGCCGCCCTGTTTGGGGTGACCTCCTCCTTCAACAGAGGCCGCGGGAAGCCCCGTTACAGGGTCGAGCAGAGGAATTTGGGACTTATCTGCAGGAGAAAATCACTCGGATTCGGAGCGAGCTACCCTCCATCGACAGTGGTCCAGTCGAGAGGGCCGAGGCTGCCGCCCTGTTTGGGGTGACCTCCCTCCTTCAACAGAGGCCGCGGGAAGCCCCGTTACAGGGTCGAGCAGAGGAATTTGGGACTTATCTGCAGGAGAAAATCACTCGGATTCGGAGCGAGCTACCCTCCATCGACAGTGGTCCAGTCGAGAGGGCCGAGGCTGCTCTTGTGATACCATCTTGGGAGGAGTTTGATTTTGTTACCACCGAGGATATGGACAAGTTGTCAAAGAGACTTAGGGCTACCACATGTTTATTGGACCCGTGTCCCTCCTGGCTTGTACTGGCATCCTGGGAGACGACACGAGGCTGGCTCCAGGGCATTGTCAACGCATCTTTGAGTGAGGGGTCCTTGCCTGCCGTCTTGAAAGAGGCGGTAGTAAGGCCCCTCCTCAAGAAGCCTCTAGACCCGCGCCAGTCCGGCTTCCGACCCGGGCACAGCACCGAGACGGCATTGGTCGCGTTGGTTGATGATCTCTGGAGGGCGCGGGATAGAGGATATTCCTCTATCCTAGTCCTATTAGACCTCTCAGCGGCTTTTGATACCATCGACCATGGTATCCTATTGCGCCGACTGGGGGGGTTGGGGCTGGGAGGCACCGTTTTGCGGTGGTTCTCATCCTACCTCTCTGGTCGGTCGCAATATGTGTTGGCAGGGGGGCAGAGGTCGGCCTCGAGACCCCTCATATGTGGGGTTCCTCAGGGGTCGGTCCTCTCGCCCCTACTGTTCAACACATATATGAAGCCGCTGGGTGAGATCATCCGTGGTTTTGGGGTGGGATATCATCTGTACGCTGATGATACTCAGTTGTACATATCCACCCCAGACCACCCCAACGATGCCGTCGAGGTTATGTCCCGGTGCTTGGAAGCCGTACGGATCTGGATGGGTGGTAACAAACTCAGGCTCAACCCGTCCAAGACTGAGTGGCTGTGGCTTCCGGCACCCCGGTTCAGCCAGATTACTCCAACTCTGGCCATTGGGGGCGAAACACCGGCCCCCGTGGAGAGGGCGCGCAATTTGGGTGTCCTCCTGGATTCCCGGCTGTCTATGGAAGATCATGTGGCAGCCGTGGCCAGGGGGGCGTTTCATCAGGTACGCCTGATGCGCCAATTGCGCCCCTTACTGGACCGGGGTGCCTTACGCACAGTCACTCAAGCACTCGTCACCTCTCGACTCGACTACTGTAATGCTCTCTACATGGGGCTCCCCTTGAGGTGCACCCGAAAGCTGCAGCTAGTCCAGAACGCAGCCGCGCGGGTGATTACGGGAGCCCCCAGATGCTCCCACATAACACCGATCCTGCGCGAGCTGCACTGGCTTCCTGTGGTCTTTCGGGTGCGCTTCAAGGTCTTGACGACCATCTTTAAAGCGCTCCATGGCTCGGGGCCTAGTTATATGCGAGACCGCCTCCTGCCCCATACATCCCTCAGACCGATACGCTCCCACAGAGAGGGCCTCCTCAGGGTGCCGTCGGCTGGACAATGCCGACTGGCGACACCCAGGGGAAGAGCCTTCTCTGTGGCGGGCCCTGCCCTTTGGAACGACCTACCCCTGAACTCCGCACCATCTCCGACCTCCGCCTCTTCCGCAAGTGTCTGAAGACACACCTATTCCATCTAGCCGGCCTAGCGTAACCTCCATACTGATTATTAGATAGTTTTAAATTTGGGATTTTAATTCGGTTTTTAGCGCAGGGTTATTTATTTATTAGAATAAGTATTTTAAATTTTGATATATTTTATATATTTTGTATCTATTTTAACATCCCTGTGCGCCGCCCTGGGTCCATTTGGAGAAGGGCGGGGTATAAATTTAATAAATAAATAAATAAATAAATAAAGGACATGTATGTTAAGTGATTTTCTGTTGTTGAGGCAAAACTACTCATGCGCACATGGCACAGACCCACAGAGAACTGAACCAGAACAGATAGTGTGAAGTGCAAGAGGAAAGCAAGCAAGAAATATCCAGGCAATTCTAAAGAAAAGGGTCTTAAATGTGGGGACAGAACTGCAAAAGAGTGTAAAATGATCCCACTGAGAGATAATAGAACGGAGTCTAAGGGCATTAAAAACATACTTTTTCCATTTGGCTGGCCTGGCATAGTTTCTGTTGCCGATTTTAGTTGGGGTTTTTATCTATGTATTTTAGCACGGGGTTTGAAATTGATTTAATTCTTTTTAGCCACTTCTGATTGTATTTATTGTTCTTTGTTTTTATCCTTTCCTGTGCACCGCCCTGAGTCCCGTCAGGGAGAGAGGGCGGTATAGAAATATGAAATAAAGTAAAGTAAGGGATGGGAGAAGGGAAGCATTAAAAAGCAACTGCAAGAACAGAAGAAGAAAGGCAAATTGCAAATGCATGAGCTAATTTACACTCCAGCTAAATACAAGTGAATAGTAGATCCCACATTTCTTTTGGCCACCTTCTCCTTTTCTCTTCATTTGCCTTTGAGGTGTCATTGAGGGCTGTATCACTATTGTGTTTTACCTTGGGGGGGGGGGTCGGGGTGGTGGTGGTGTGGCCAGGATGGGCATGGCCAGCTTGACATCACTCGTTGAGCCTCTGTTTTCAGCTGTGATGGCCTCCTGAAGCCTTCTGCTAGCAAAAACGGAGCCTGGGGGCATGTGTGGCTCTCCCGGCTCCATTTTCACTGACAGAGGGCTGCAGGAGGCCACTGCAGGTGAAAACGGAGCCTGGTTGGGCTGTGCACAGCCTCCCTGAGCTCTGTTTTTGCTGGCGGAGGCACCGCAGGCCGATCATTCGCTGTTTCCAGGGTGGCCCCATAGGCCAGATCTAAGCACCTCATGGGCCAAATGCAGCCAGCAGGCCTTGAGTTTGACACCCCTGATCTAGTTGTATTTTTAGCTGTTCTTTCAATTCAGCTTCAGAAAAAACAATGAATTATTAGACACACATATATAATTTACAGTATATATTCACATTGGAATATTCAATCTTAAAACATGTGAATTTTATTTTATACTTTTCAAGAAAACCATAAATCTGCCCTTACAAAAATCCATAATATTCACATCTCAGAAATGCATTAATTTTTCAATGAGAAATAGGCTTGTTTGCTGGAGTAAAATTAGAGTTTTATTGCATCTTAAGACTATATTTATTATTGTTTATATTTCAATACATTTATGGTTCTTCATCAGGTACCTGAATTTTATTCTGATACAAAGAAATGACATATAGGTGTATAAAAAAGCATCCCTTTGGTTTCTATTCAATAATAATCATGTGTGTGCATGCCCTAAAATCACTTCAGTTTTGAGTAGAGACCCTGGGGGGACTTCAAAATGCTTCAATTTATGCTCTGCATAGGGTCTAGTATTTATCCAAACACACTGTAGTGCAGGAAAAGAATAATGAAATGTCCACTAAAGGGAAGGGAAGTACAGGAGTAATTGTGTTCACATATTTTACTTTGTTGTTGTGACACAGATTTGTGGGTATTGGTGAGACAATTAATATTTATGTCATAACTGATTCTTCAATGAATCAAAGATGTCTTTCTCAATGAAAAATACAGTTTGTACAGCAAAAAAAACATACAGCATTGACGTATTATGGTATAGCTCAGGAATCAAGTCAGAATTTTCATCTATACGCTCACAAAAATAAAAGTAACTTACTTTAAATTCAATCTATAATTAGTAAATGTAAAATGAAAGAAATGTGTTCCCCCAACACACATTCGGATCAGGACAAAATATTTTATGCTCTATATCTTGTTGGTTTCTGTTAATGATACACTAAATAGATTTGCATTGAGTACTAAAAGCCACATATATGCAAATAATATGCAAACCAGCAATATATGTTTCATATTTTTTTTTTGTATTTTTACAAACTCTGCTTCCTGGTAGTGAGAACATTTTTTGGGATGCTGTTCTTCTTCAATAAAATCCTATCCTACAATACATTAGAAACACCGCAAATAAGGTGGGTCAAATGTTGTACCCATTCTCACACTCAGCCTTGAATGCCAAGCTACATGCACCATACACACACCCGCGCCCCATTTTGGGCCTCCCTGCAGCCTCCGGAGACAAAAAATGGGCTGGAGGGTGTACTGCACCCCTTGCGCTCCCCCCAACATGCATGCACATCTCCCACCCATGCTTGGCAGAGACCCAAAACTCAGTTGCCAGTAGGAGACGCATGTGCGGTGGAGCTGAGCTGAGGCGATGGCTCATGTGCCTGCAGAGAGGACTCTGAGTACTACCTGTGGCACATATGCCATAGGTTCACCATCATGCTCTAGGAAATACAAATCTGAAACAAAGGGCTGATCTTAAATTGGACTCTTCTTGCCCACAAGAGATAATTAAAACAATGAATGGTTGAATGTCCATTATAACCTTAAGGTTATAATGGACATTCAACCGTTCATTGTTTTAATTATCAAACACCAAATCTGGTGCAAAATTGAGCATCCAGCAATTGAAAGAAGCTGTGCTTGACAGGATAGCATGGTTAGTACTTGCCTATAAAGTCACCATAAGCAAAGTTACTTATTTCCAACCACAACATGGTTATAGGTTGTGTCAATATTTTTCATTAAGGTGAGTCAATGTGGGCTATAAGCTCCATAAAAGGGAGGCTGTTATGATGGCAAAGATACAAACAGCAGCAGAAATGTGATCCCCTGCATTCAAATCCCCTGCATTATGCTCCAGTAAATTGTGGTTTCATTACAATATACCGTATTTTTTGGAGTATAAGACGCACCCAGGTTTTGAAGAGGCAATTTTTTAAAAAAGTAGGTAGGTAGATAGAGGGATAGAGAGGGAGAGAAAGAGCGAGAAATACAGTAGGTAGGTAGGGAAAGAGAGAGAGTAGGTAGGTAGGTAGGTAGGTGGGAGAGAGAGAGAAATACATTAGGTAGGTAGGTAGGTAGGTAAAGAGAGAGAGAGAGAGAGAGAGAGAGAGAGAGAGAGAGAGAGAGAGAGAAATACAGTAGATAGGTAAGTAGGGAGATTGTGTGTGTGCAGATAGATAAGTAGGTAGAGGGATAGAGAGAGAGAAATAGAGAGAGAAATACAGTAGATAGGTAAAGGAAAGAGAGAGTGGGTAGATAGGTAGATAGAGGGGAGAGAGAAATACAGTAGGTAGGTAGGGAGAGAGAGAGTGTAGATAGGTAGGTAGGTAGGTAGTTGGATGTTTCCAGGTGTACTTACCCATGTGCTGGAGAAGGAAATCACTGACCACCTTTGGAACAAATCTTTGTTTCTGCAGGCACAGTACTTGACCAACGTAATTCTCATCAATCAATTTTTTTTCAAATAAAAGGCATGAATAGCCTTAGGGGGGCTTGCAGAGTGCTCCTGGGGGGTGCCCCCCCCAAAAAATCAGGAAAAATGGCCCGTTTTCTTCGTGAAAATGGGCCATTTTTGGGTCAAAAAAATAGCATGCATAGCCTTATGGAGACTTATAGAGTGTTGCTGGGGGCGGGGGGGGGGAAATGCCCCTTTTTTGCTCATTTCTGCCCTCCCCAGCCCCCAGGAGCTCTCTGGAAGCCTCCATAAGGGTATGCAGACGGCCATTTTGGTAAAGGGGCAGGTTTTCAGGAGGCAAAAAATGCTGTATTCGATGTATAAGATGCACTCAGATTTTCCATCTCTTTTTAGAGGAAAAAAGGTGTGTCTTATACTCCGAAAAATACAGTAGTTCCATTTTATTCTACTTTGGTCAGACACCATTTAAAGTAATGTGATCAATACAAGACACCATATTTTTAAAAAGATTCAGAGAAACTGAAATTTTCTTAGAAAAGGGCAATATAGATGATCAAAAAATTAAATTGTTTATATACATGATACCCGAAAGAAAATCATATAGAATTTCCAATTGTGTTCTCTGTTGTTTGAGTGCAGGACACAGAATGATGGATTCCAATTGAATATTAGGGGGGGGGGAAACATTTCCCAACATTAGATGTGTTCAAGTCAGGCAAGACAGTTATGTCTCGGGAACTGTTTAGCCTAGATTTCTGCAATAATAAAACTTCAATGCCCTTATGGATTCCTATTAATTCTAAGGTTCTACAAATCCATGTGCATGCTTTTTATATTAACACTGCAATAGGTAGTCATTTTGGCTATTGAACTTTTCATGTTCTGGTAGATCAAAGGGTCTCCCTCCCCCTCTTTGCAAAAAATATTTCATGTCACTGGATGAGCCCAGTTAAATCACATGGCCAGATGGCTTCAGTCTTCACAGAATATTTTGAACTGTTAGGAAAAATGTTACAGGCATACAACTTTTTTAAGGCAAATGTGGGTTGCTTTGAATTTGCCTTTAAAAAATTCAAGAACTACCACAGCATCTGTGTGGCAATGTTCAGACCAGAACAAAGGGTTGCAAGAGTTTCCTTAAGTTAGTGGAAGAAAAACTAACCTAAAATAAGATCAATCAGATCAATACACGTGAGCTGCTTTTCCTTAAACCCCATTAAACTAATTCAGTTGTCATAGTGGAACAGTTCTTATTCCCGTCTCCAACCTCCACTTTCTAGTGAAGGTTGTTGAGAGTGTGGTGGCTCAACAGTTTCCGCGACACTTGGAGGAAGTTGATTATCTAGACCCGCGCCAGTCCGGCTTCCGACCCGGGCCCAGCACCGAGACGGCATTGGTCGCGTTGGTTGATGATCTCTGGAGGGCGCGGGATAGAGGATATTCCTCTATCCTAGTCCTATTAGACCTCTCAGCGGCTTTTGATACCATCGACCATGGTATCCTATTGCGCCGACTGGGGGGGTTGGGGCTGGGAGGCACCGTTTTGCGGTGGTTCTCATCCTACCTCTCTGGTCGGTCGCAATATGTGTTGACAGGGGGGCAGAGGTCGGCCTCGAGACCCCTCATATGTGGGGTTCCTCAGGGGTCGGTCCTCTCGCCCCTCCTATTCAACACATATATGAAGCCGCTGGGTGAGATCATCCGTGGTTTTGGGGTGGGATATCATCTGTACGCTGATGATACTCAGTTGTACTTATCCACCCCAGACCACCCCAACGATGCCGTCGAGGTTATGTCCCGGTGCTTGGAAGCCGTACGGATCTGGATGGGTGGTAACAAACTCAGGCTCAACCCGTCCAAGACTGAGTGGCTGTGGCTTCCGGCGCCTTGGTTCAGCCAGATTATTCCAACTCTGGCCATTGGGGGCGAAACACCGGCCCCCGTGGAGAGGGCGCGCAATTTGGGTGTCCTCCTGGATTCCCGGCTGTCTATGGAAGATCATGTGGCAGCCGTGGCCAGGGGGGCGTTTCATCAGGTTCGCCTGATGCGCCAATTGCGCCCCTTACTGGACCGGGGGGCCTTACGCACAGTCACTCAAGCACTCGTCACCTCTTGACTCGACTACTGTAATGCTCTCTACATGGGGCTTCCCTTGAGGTGCACCCGAAAGCTGCAGCTAGTCCAGAACGCAGCCGCGCGGGTGATTACAGGAGCGCCTAGACACTCCCACATAACACCTATCCTGCGCGAGCTGCACTGGCTTCCTGTGGTCTTTCGGGTGCGCTTCAAGGTTTTAACGACCATCTTTAAAGCGCTCCATGGCTCGGGGCCTAGTTATATGCGAGACCGCCTCCTGCCCCATACATCCCTCAGACCGATACGCTCCCACAGAGAGGGCCTCCTCAGGGTGCCGTCGGCTGGACAATGCCGACTGGCGACACCCAGGGGAAGAGCCTTCTCTGTGGCGGGCCCAGCCCTCTGGAACGACTTACCCCCCGAACTCCGCGCCATCTCCGACCTCCGCCTCTTCCGCAAGTGTCTGAAGACACACCTATTTCATCTAGCCGGCCTAGCGTAACCTCCATACTGACTTTTAGATAGTTTTTAAACTTGGGATTTTGATTCGGTTTTTAGCGCAGGGTTTATTTATTAGAATAAGTATTTTAAATTTCATATATTTTATATATTTTGTATGTATTTTAACATCCCTGTGCGCCGCCCTGGGTCCTAACAAGGAGAAGGGCGGGGTATAAATTTAATTAAAAAAAAATGCAAACAAAAATAAAAACAGAGGCATAGCCATCAACATTCAGGAATGTTGAGTAACGGTACTGAGGAACATCTTCAGAATGTTAATTTAAAGCAGATTCAGCCTTTTAGTGAATACAAATCATCAGATAAAAATCATACTCCCAGCTTTATCTTCTACTGAGTGAGTGTGAAAGCCATTTTCATAAGATTTAATACTAATGTCTGCAGATATTAAAAGTAAAAGGTAAAGGCTCTCCTCGCACATATGTGCTGGTCATTCCCAACTCTAGGGGGTGGTGCTCATCTCCGTTTCAAAGCTGAAGAGCCAGTGCTGTCCGAAGACATCTCCGTGGTCATGTAGCGAGCATGACTAAATGCTGAAGGCGTATGGAACGCTGTTACCTTCCCACCAAAGGTGCTTCTAGGTTGGCAGAAGCTGGGACAAGTAACGGGACCGTATTCCGTTATGCATATAAAAATTGTACAATAAAAAATTAAAAATTAAAAAAACAAAAAAGTACAAAACTTCAATTTTTTTCATTTGATAGTTTCTGTAGGTTTTTTTCAGTCTTACCACCACATGATGGTTACATTTAAACAAGAATCACCACAAGGTTTGAGTTCTTCAGCCCTGTTCTATCCTCTTAGGATACTGTGAGATAGAAAAGTTTAAGTTACACCATTTTAAGATTAAAGCTAAATGGCAATCTAGCTTTTGATCTGCACTTCAAAGGTTGCATTTGCATTCCTGTTGCAGAAGAGAAATACATATGGTCTCTGGAATGAGATTTCCCCTCCCCACATCTATGTGTTTCTTGCTCTGATGGTGTTCTGGAAAGCCTTGAAAATAAGGCTGTTCATCCAACCCTTAAGGTAAGATAGATATGCTCTATTTCTTACATATAATTTTAGATGTCAAATTTTAACATGTCTAGTAAGACAAGGACTGGAAAAGACAGGAGCTGAACATCAATTATGACATTTCAACCAATCTGTCCCATTAAATCACAGTGTTTTTTAGGCTAGATCTCATTAGTACAAGATAATACAATATTCAATACTGAGACTTTTCTTTCAATAGATAGTTGAAATGATGATTTGAAAAAAATAATAAAAGCTCTTTCTGCCCTTCCCGTATTATTTCAGAAGAAAACAATACCCAGCAAACATCATAGCATACAACCTATCTATAATGTTCACAGACTGTAATATGGTATTCTATTTTATTCCCACAGCTTATTAAAACATCTCAAAATCAGTATTTCGTATTGGTATATCCCAGAATTGAGTTCCACATATCTTAAAGTTGCCAACATTGAGAAACACTGGAAATGCATAACAATTATCCATCAATTATCAAATTGCTCAAGTACACAGACACTTGAGCAATTTTGCTAATAAATCCCTACCTGTGCATGCATGACACACTGAATTACAGACAAACAGTGGCGGATCCCAAAATTAAACCAGGTTAGAGTAATAGCATGGTTTTCAAAGTTCAGCCATGAAAATGTAACATAAAGGCTGCTTTTTCATTACTCGCCAATCCATGATTAACTGAACTAAAATGATCACAATATACTAAATTCACAGGCATGGTTTGTATTTATAATTAAGCCATATGATTATTATTTAAAATTAGAATCAGCTGACACCTGTTCCCTGAGTATTTTATTACCCTTCCCAACTAAGTAAACAAAAAATGGTACATATTCAAATCAACTCAAGTCTTTATTACAAAGACCAGCGCAATGTTGCACTAATAAAAGCAATACTAGTTCTACTATGTTCATAAGAAAAAGAAAGAACTGACGTCCATTTCATATTACTTTATAATTTTATCATTACAAACAATTCTTAACTTTATAACATTAGGCTCTTTTACAGGAAAGTATAGTTCTTATAGTCAAGAAGGGTTTTGCTTGGCTGGTTTCCAAAAGCCTTAATCATCAGAACAATTTTGAGAAATAAAAAAGCTTCTTAGTAAAGGACATTGTATTCAGAAGGAGAAATGATAAAGAGAAATTAGGCTATGACAACTGCAATCTAGAATCAGAGTAAGTCATTTTAATTAATTACTGTATATCTCTTCTTTCCCTTTTCTTCACATTATATGGGGAAAATGTACTTTTTTTTCAAAGATAGACAGCAGTCTCATTGAAACAGCTCATCTGCTAATCATAGATACAGTAATCAGGAATTGTGTGCAATGAATGAGCAAACTGGTGGAGAATTAAATTCCTCTTTTTTTTCCTCTCTCTTCTGTTCAATGGTATCTGATTCTTGGAGACTACCTGGATCAGTCCATGGAGTTTTTTTGGCAATGTTTCTCAGATTTGCCTTCGCCTCCTTCCTGGGGCTGAGAGAGGGATTGCCCCAAATTTACTCAACTAGCTTTGCGCCCAAGACAGGACTAGAACTCATAGTGTCTGGTTTCTAGCCTTAATAGTGTCTGGTTTCTAGCACCACCCTGGCTCTCCTTTATTAATAAGATAAAATTACTCACTGCCAACAGGGCCAAAAGATCAATATTTAAGAATGGAAAACTGAGATAGTTGGGAAGTTCAGTTAAAATCTCACCAGAAATTAGCCATAAATCAAACTGTACAAGGATAAACTCTCAGTGACCACCAGAAATGTAGCATCTCATATCCCTTGTTTAATATTCTATTTGTGACTAAAAAGCATTCTTTCCTATTCAATTTTATCATTCCATCATGGATGGTATTTCAATTTTAGAAGTTTCCTGAATGCTTGAAAATGGGATAAATTCAACTATCTGCAGCTAACACAAGATGTTTGAACTAATGAGTCACTCCCACATGGCATAAGAGTCAAATTGATGACACTCATACCATCACTAGGCTATCCAAAAAGTATTTAAAGGAAATATTTATAGGAGTGTGGATAGAAATGAAGTAAATACTTCAGCATGATAAACTGAATATAGTAAGATCACAGTGGTATTTCTTATCTCACTTTCCTTCCAGAGATTGGACTGATAGCTAGGACTTAGTCAATGACTTTAAAAATGCAGCCTTAACAATTCCACAAATTCCTTCAGCATTTTTGCATGTGTTGATTAGCAAACAAGGGTGTAAGATCCTATTGATCTTAGAAATAGATAGCTATCTGCCACTTGCTTCTGCTATCTGAAGCTCATTACAGAATTGTCTAGTCATGTATCACCACATCTCAAGTCAGTAACTATGTTTTGTTGTTATTATTATTCATGTTATGTTAGGTCACATTATGTTAACTATGTCATTGTTATTCCTACTTCTGCAGCTGGTATTTTTACACAGCTACCATGGGTGACTTTTAAAACTATTTAAAAGGACCTTCCAAAGTGACTCCTAAACTCTCTACTGCATAAGACTTGTGATTGTAGCAAAATGGCTAGTCCAGTTAGAAGATTCAGAAGGGTAGAATAGCCCATCTCTTGTTATTTTTACGTGAACAGCTGCACTATGTGCAAGATGAAAAATGAGGAACCCTTAATTGCAAAGAGCAACTTAGTCCTAGGGCTGTGTCGTGCTTCAGATCTGATTCCCACAAGGGAATACATGAACTCGCAGGGGCATGCACAAAGCATCTGTTTGCAACTTTAAAGAGCAGCTGGGTTTTTTTATGGTTTCCAGAAAGAGACTATGTGTAAAACACTGTGTGCTCCAAAGCAACTTTTTAAAATTTAAACTGCTACACATCCCTGATTATGTGCTGTCAAGTTAGTGTCAACTCTTAGGGACAACATACTGTATCATCCAATTTTTTTTTCATGAGGATCTGTCCCTAATTGGCCCTTTAGGTCTTCCTATGTAAATCTCTACTTAATCCCAAAAGGAGAAGTGGACTATTCCTACATGGATTGAAATAAAATATTTTGGATTACCATATTTTTTGGAGTATAAGATGCACCTTTCCCTCCCCAAAAAAGCAGGTGAAAATCTGGGTGCGTCTTATACTCCGAATGTAGCCCCACCCACCCACCCTTCAGCCTCCCAGCATTGCATTTTCGGGTGGTTAAAGGCAGCAGGGATCCTCACTTCCACTCGGATTTTGATAATGAGCTTTTCATCCATTTAAAACAAACCCTATCACCATATACATATTGGAGGGGGTGGGGTTGGGGTTGATTTTTATGGGGGGAGAAGAGGGAGTTGGCACCGAAGTCTCCACTCCCGAGATGCCCCTGTCTTCCTATCTATAACCGTAGGCATTGAAAGCCTGGATATCTCACAGCAAGGCCTGATAGAGACGCAGCACTTCAGTCCTCTGGATGCTGTCATCTCGTAAACATGCTGCCCTGCACTTTGCTGCCTCAGTCAGAGCCTGATTCCCGATGCGGCCCTGGGAAGCGGGAGGTCAGGACTCGTTTGGCAAAGGGGGCGCTGCACAAGAGACGAAAGGCAGTTGCCGCTATCTCTGCCGCATGCAACACCTTTGTTTCAGATCCGTCACCTTCTGCACCCAATTGAAGATCCACCACCCTCTTCCCTACATATTCATACAACAGGACAGATTTATTATGGCAGAGGCAGAAAGTTTTTTTCTTGTTTTACCCCCCCAATATTAAGGTGTGTCTTATACTCCAGTGCGTCTTATACTCCAAAAAATATGGTAGTTCTCTTCCGCTTTGATCTGAACATCTGAGGGGCTTTAATCTGTGAAAAGAATAATGCTCCCCTTTATCCCTCTTCCAACCTCCACCCATTGAGCTGAATGTTCTGAGAGGGTAGTGTTCTCAGCTTGCATTGAATGAAAGTATGGTTCCACATACAATCCAATACTTTGCTCAAATTATATGGAAGAGTGTATTTGGATCTCAGATTACATAGAGGAATGTATACTTACCTAAATCTAGGTGAGTACAAAAAGTTTAATATAGCCAAGCTATATGCAGGGAAGAGAAGAATAGTGAACAGAGCTGAAGATATAACTCTGTTGCCTACCTAGTGTAAAGCCCTCCAAAAATTCAGATGAATACTTGAAGAGTGTTTAAATGAAACATGAAGCATTCCATCAAAATATTTAAGTGCTTTTTCTCTACAAGTTATCCAAAGCAAAAGTATGAAAGTGGCACTGCTATTGTTAAAATATTAATTCAGCAACTTTAATAGCTTCTAATAACTTTGGGTTTGTCTGTTTTGAAAAAAACCTAAAACACAATTAACTAAGCAATAATAGAGAAGTGAAATATAAAAAAGACTGCATAGAAGATGCATGTGTTATAATAAAATTATAACTATCTTAGGCATAGCACACAAAAATAGACCATTTAACTCCTCAGACAATAGGATAAAATATCACGTACAAAAAAAACCTTGAAACATAAAACTGTTTGACTATGTATTTGTCCTAGAATCACTGTAACTTTCCTGGGTAAGTCATTATAAAATGTACAACTAGAAATAAACCTGAGGTCAGCTACTACAAATCATGATTTCTAGGATCTCAACTTTCCCCCAAAATCAATTATTTCATTCTGATTGTAATTATAAAAACATAAAAGATGGAACATCACAGTAGCCCATGACAGAAATGTTTACAGAATAAAGAATTAAAATTGACACTAACTGAATGGTTGTAAGTCGAGGACCGCTGTATGTGTATGGAATACTCTTTTGAATGTTGTAGAATATTCAAGTAAATGCTATAGTTTTAAAAGAGTGGATGGGGGAATGTGGCATATTCCAGTTTCACTTTTATTGTTTTTAAATGCCCTGGGTTCCCATAAAAATGGAAGGAGATTGCAGCCAGGTACTTTATTTAGAAATGTGCTCATATGTCCAGAATTGTTTTTTATATAAATCTTACATAACACCCATTTCTACCCATTTTGATGCTTTCAAAAGTCAAAAAGTAAATTGGAAATATTTTACTAACAATTTGAAGGAAGAGGTTGAAGGACTTTTTAAATTTGCAGATGATACAAAACTGAACAGGACAATGAATACACTACACGACAGAAATAAAATTCAAAATGAACATATTAGGTCCCAAAAATAGATTAAAAGCAATAAGATGAAATTTCACCAAGGCAAATGCAAAGTTCTTAACTTAGGAACAAAAATCAAATGCAGGATGCCTGCACTACTGTTCCAAGATAGTTTATGAAAAATATCTTGGAACAGTAGTCAACCACAAATCAAATTTGAGTCATTAGTGTGACATTAATGCTAGATAAGGCAAATGCAATTTTGGCCTGTATCAACAGAAGTATTGTTTTGAAATTGTGTGGAATAATTACTATTCTGTTGCATTCTGCTATAGTTCAGATCACACATCAAACATCTCTAAGAAAGATTCAGAGAAAACTTGAGCAGATTTAGTGAAATGAAATGAGGATGATCAGAGAATTAGAAAGTAAGTCCTATAAGGAGAGATTGAAGAAGTTTAGCCTTGAGAAAAGATGATAGAAAGGGAATAAATAATAACTGTGTTGCTGCTGCCATAGTGGGGAAGGGTATGAGTATTCGTGTTGTGGGTTTTTAATGTTGTGAGCTGCTCAGAGTCACCTCTGAGTGAGTTTGGTGCCCATATAAATTTGTCAAATAAATAAGATATCAATCTTCCAATATATGAAAGGTTATTGCACAGAAGATAGACAATATTTTCCCCACCCTCCACCTCCCTCTTTCAGTGTGTAGAGTATGGCAGGGATCCCCAACCCCCGGTCCGCGGACCGGTGCCGGTCCGTGGCTTGATAGGAACAGGGCCGCAGGGCCGGAGAGGAGGAGGAGGGAGGACAGGGCAGCCCCCTGGGCAGAGCGCGCACCGGGAGCGGGAGAGTGCAGGTGTGGCCGCTCACGCCGTTGGGGGCCCTAGAGAGGCAAGTGAGCTGACTCAACCCCCCCTGCGTATGCATGAGCCGCCTGTTCCCCCTCCTCCTCTACGCCGGCCCGTCCGCAGAATTTTCTTTAAAATGAAACCGGTCCCTGGTGCAAAAAAGGTTGGGGACCCCTGGAGTATGGGATAATGGGTTTAAGGGACAGACAGATAAGATTCTGATTATTGTTATTTTTTTGAAAAAAATCCTAAAACAAAAATCAGTGGACAATATTCCAATCATTGGGACAGGTGGTTCCCTTTTTGGATGTTTTAGGGAGAGTAGACAGTAATGCTTAATTTATATTTCTACACTGAGCAAAATATTGGCCTTGAATATCTAAAAGTCTCATTCTAATCTACGATACTATGAAAAGTACACTACCTTCTTTACTGTATACTATATTTCAGGAGAAACAGCTTTTCACAGGACACAAGAACAGTCACTATCTCAGAGCAAAAATTAATCCATAATATTTAGAGTAAAACATAGCAGAAGGCTAATCTAGAGGAGTTGATCTTCAGGAGTTGAGCCTAAGGATATTAACTGTTCTTTCCTATAAAATGAATAAGCAGTGAATGCATCAGTTGTGAAATGTATAGTTTGTAAGATCTATGCATCCTTCCCATTATACTGTGACTGGAATGAATTGCTGACAACAGTCACTCTTTGTAACTATCTTTTTATTTCTTGCATATAGAAAGATAATTGCAAAGAATGTAAAGAAAGCAGGCAACTAAGAGCAAGACTTGAGTGAAAAGGAGTAAGAATGATCTTACAGCTGAGTAAATGAAATTAAAAACAAAGGGTTTAAATTATTTGAGTAAAACTGAAGTGAAAAAAATACTGATAAGGTGTCCATCAAGGTTTTGAATAGAAATGATAATGACAAATCAAAAATTAGAATATAGATATCTAAATGGTTGTCAAAAGAAAATCATATATCCTATAAGGATGAACAATTGAAAGACTAAAAGTATAGACCAGTGATGGTGAACCTTTTTAGGCTCGCATGCCATAAGGGGGGGAGCGCAACCAATAATGCAATGTGCGACCCCCCTAGTGTGCATGCGCACACTAGATTCCCCCCCCCCCATTTTTTACATGCTCTTTTCGCCCTCTCCAGCCTCCAGAGGCTTTCTAGGAGCAGCTTTATAGGAGACTTTATAGGAGCCTGGGGAGGGCGAAAAGAGCCTCCCTCTCCCCCCCCCCCCCAGGCCCTCCGGAGGCTTTATGAACTTCCCTGAAGCCTCGGGAGCACTCAAAATGACGCTGCAAGCAATCGGAGGTCACTTCCGGTTTCGGCGGCACATCATTTTGAGTACTCCAGAAGCTTCAGGGAAACCCCCTGAAGGTCACTGAAGCCTCCAGAGGGACTGGGAAGCCTCCGAAGCACACAAAATGATGTGCCGCCGAAACCGGAAGTGACCTCCGATTTGCTTGCAGCATCATTTTGAGTGGTCCAGAGGCTTCCCAGGCCCTCCGGAGGCTTCAGCAACCTTCAGGAGGCTTCCCTGAAGCCTCCGGTGCGCTCAAAATGACACACCACCGAAACCGGAAGTGACCTCCGATTGCTTGCAGCGTCATTTTACACGCTCCGGAGACTTCAGGGAAGCCTCCTGAAGGTTGCTGAAGCCTCTGGAGGGCCTGGGAAGTCTCCGGAGCACTCAAAATGATGCAGCGCCAAAACCGGAAGTGACCTCCAATTGCTTGCAGCATCATTTTGAGCGCTCCGGAGACTTCAGGGAAGTTCATGAAGCCTCTGGAGGGCCTTTGGGGGCCAAGGGGGGGTTTCTTTTCACCCTCCCCAGGCTCTCAGGCTTCATAGGGTGAAAAAATTCAGCTGGCCAGCGCGTGCTTGCGCACTGGCCAGCTGACAGGGCATCGCCTCGCGGGCCCTGATAAATGGCTCCGCGTGCCATAGGTTCGCCATCTCTGGTATAGACAGTGTAATTGGAGAAATGTCAAAATATGGATGTGTTTTGTTCACAAGGTGGTTCTGCGACTTGTTTAACAAGCATGTGAAGACTATACGTTGCCTGGTGATTGGAAGAATGGTGCTATTATTCTCCTATACAAAGGTAGAAGAACTTCATGCAGAAAACTAAGAGGGAATAGTTTGTCAATGGAGCCTGGGAAAGTGTTGGACAATGTTCTGACTGCAAGGTTTTGAAAAATGCCAAAAAAGCCAAATTTGCACACTAAATAGAGTAAGACTTTCTTCTAGGTAGGGAATATTAGGCCAGATATTTGCTATTTAACAGGTAAATGGAGAATGGATGAATGTGAGAAAGTCAGTCTATTATATGATTGTTGATTTAGAGAAAGCATCTGATAAAGTGAATGGCTTCAATGATAATTTTGTGTGTGTGTAAGCATGGAATTGAAGGTTGTGCTGAATATGACAAGAGTGGCATAATAATGGGTGTAAAGCAGGGATAAGAATAAATGATATTCCTAGTAAATGCTTCAATATCATTCAGGGTATACAATAAGAATGTGGTGGGTTTTTTTCTTTTTATGACTCTGTAACCCAGTGTTGGTGAACCTTTTCGGCACTGAGCACGTGCCTGCTGGAAACCAGAAGAGCAGCCACCCAGTGTACATGTGTGTGCCGAGATGATGATCTTCTAGTTTCCAGCGTGCACATGCACACCGATCAGCTGGTCTTTGCATGTGCATGCATGCCAGAAACCAGAAGACCAGGTGGCCAGTGCGCATATGCACACCCTAAACCAGAAGATCATCTTCCAGGTGTGCGCATGCGGCTGCTCTTCTGGTTTCCAGCACTCCTGCACACGTGAAGACCAGCTGGCTGGTGCGCTGGAACTCGAAAGAGCAATGGGCGAGAGCTCACGTGCCCAGAGAGATGGCACTGTGTGCCACTTCTGGTAGGTTTGCCATGACGGCTGTAATCCCTTGATTTGGGGTAAGGTTGGGGCAACTGAATGGAGCTAAGCATTTACTGGCCAAATGCCTCTCCTGACAACTACATGGAGTTTGCAGGGGATATTTGATAAGATATAATATCCTTTGGTTATTTAATGTATTTATGGATAAGTATCTTAAAAGCATGTGGTAGTAACAGATGTTTTATTTGGGAATTTGAAAACATGCATATTTTTGTATTAAAATGATATTGTTCTTTTAATTCAGCCAACTGGTTTTTTGAAAATGAGACTTAATTTATAACAGGAAGAACATAAAATTGAATATAATTGGAATGGGGTATTTGAGAAATATGCACGGTAAAACAAAGAGATAGCATCAAGAATGAAAGGCTGCTAAATTAATCTAAATTGATTTAAACAATGAGTGGCCAGTACCAAAAAGAAGGATGTTGAATTAATCTGATCCTAATGGTGAAAATGAATGAGAATCAAATCAGACAGCTAATATATAAAGGCAAATTGAATGAATCAAGAAAAGGAAGACTGAAATTGCAGCTGGATAGTATTGATGAGATCTTCAAAAAGAGAAAGGTAAGGAATTTAAGAAACAAAAAACAGTGTATGAGAACTGTGGAACAATAATGGTTTGCAAAAATAAGAAAAAATACAACGAGTTATTTAGTATGAATTAAATTTTCCTTCCATCCCTTTATGACCGCTCAACTTGCAAGTGTGACTCTGTGCAGCTGCACACAAACACAGAGGCATATATTTATACACACACACACACATACGTACGTACATATATACACATAAGGTGCAAATTTTTTTAAAAACCTACAATGGTCACTAAGCATACACCCAAACAAAGCAATTAACAGAGACCGCTCAACAGGCCATACAACCTCCTTCCTGACCCTTAGGACATGAAGTACGTGCAATGCTTAACAAAAGGCTACCAGGGTCCGGCTCATCTTATCTGATATTTTATGCTTCAATCCTTCTGAGTTACTATACCTTATCCTTTTGCTCTGCTTTGTCTAAAGTTTCTTACCTCAAAAATTAACAAAATGATGGTTATATATTAATGCATATGTAACTATAAGTTAATATGTTTTGGCAACCCTTCTTTATAAATGCAACTAATTACTCAAATTTCATTAGGTAATCCAATAACAGGTAAAGACTCCCCCGCACATGGGTGCTAATCATTTCTGGCTGTAGGTGCGATGCTCATTTCTGTTTCAAAGCTGAAGAGCCAGCACTGTCTAAAGACATCTCTGTGGTCATGTGGCAGGCATGACTAAACACTAAAGGCACATGGAGCACTGTTACCTTCCCACCAAAGTGGTCCCTATTTTTCTACTTGCATTTTACATGCTTTTGAACTGCTAGGTTGGCAGAAACTGAGACAAGTAACAGGAGCTCACTCCATTATACAGCACTAGGGATTCGAACCGCTGAACTGCCAACCTTCTGATTGACAAAGTCAACATCTTAGCTAGTGAGCCGCAGCATCCCAAATCCAATGACACAAACCAAATATTTCATACTTAACTTCACAATTCATTTTCCTTTAAAATTAGGGTAGGTAACTTGCAGCTTTCAAGCACATTTTTGTAGCCTTTTGTATCACTACTTATATGACAGTAGGGATAAACAGAAGATTTATTTGTCAAAGAAGAACGGTGGGAAAGCAAATAAAATGTACTATGTAATCCACAGTGTGTACTTAACAAGCTTTAAAAAACAAACTGGAAAATTTATCCCCACCTATGTATAACAACTTTATAGTATAATCCCCACCTACTGTAGCTCTTACCCCTAAGAAAAATATTTAAAAGTTAACATCTCTGGACAGTTAACATTTCTTTTATACTGTTTTTACAAGAATATCTCAGTCCATATTAAGCCAAATGTTATCACACTACAGCTTAATATGCAAACACTAGTCATCACTCTTTAAGCAATAAATGTTTGAAGGGTACGTGCGCTTCATAGAGTATACAAAATGTAGGATAAAATATAATGTATTGCAATCCGTTCAACAGAAGCGGATTGAATATTGCTGATTTAGAATCTCTATATGCTTTGACTACACTTCTTCACTTTGCCCTGGTTTCTTTCATATATTTTTTCCCCGCCTTTCTTATTGGAGATATGTATTAAATTAATAAGTGGTAAATGTTAGTTATAGTGGTATAACTCTAGTTATATTGTAATACTCTCTGCAATCACTTTGTATCATTTAATGTCTTATTCTGTAAGCTTTTGCTTTTTAATGTTCCAATAAAAAGTTAAAAAAAAACAAAAAAAACAGTCATTTTCAGCACAATTATAGAGGAACAAGCTCTATTGAATTCAATGGCACATACTTCTAATTTACTTAATCTATAATATGTATGAGTTATCCTCAAAATGAAAGTAGATGAATTTGCGACCCATTCTAAAGCTGTTAAGGTATTGGACTTGGACCAATGAGATGCTGGTTCAAATTGGTACAAAATGCTGATTTAGCATTTGGACAGCCATTCTTTCTCAGACCAACTCATCTTACAATTGTGATGAGATAAATAGCAAAGACCCATCTACAAATCCTCTTTACAAATAATAAATATTCTCTTGATTAAACTTTCCCTGTTCTGTATCTTCTCCCCTTTACTAATTTGTCACAAATATAGCTGAAATGTTTCATTACTGTCTTATTTATTTCCCAGGGATGTCGGCAACATTCCTAGCTTGAGATACTGATGCAAGAGAGTTCAATCCATGAATTTCCACTAAGTTATGGAAGACAAAAAGATGCCAACTGGATGAAATAGAGAAAGCAGGCAGAGCTCCAAGTAGAAACAATTTAAAGGAGGTAACGGAGATCATGATTACACATGATTGATAAACAAATTGCTTATAGATCATCTGGCAGCCTTCTTACAAAGACAAAGAATAGTCTTTAGAGGAAATCTTCTTAAAATGAAGAGTAGTTGATTCTCTTACAGCAGTGCTTCTCAAATAGTGGGGCGGGCCCCCCAGGGGGGGCGCGAGGCTCCGTAAAGGGGGGCGCGTTTGACCTCGGCAAAGGATTTAATTTTTTTTTAAATTTCTAATGCACTTTAAATCTTTTCTGCTACATCTTTTCTGCTATTCTTTGTTGTAAATTGATCCACATTTCTTTCTTTTTTTATTCTCTTATACGTTAATAAGGATACAGTGTTATGCAGAGGTGTACTTATAACAATTTTATAGACAAATGATACTATTTACAGTCACGCGGGGGGCGCGAAATGCTTTCTTCTTCCTAGGGGGGGCATGACAGAAAATAATTGAGAAGCACTGTCTTACAGGAAGGCAGAATGGACTAAATGACGACACAAGTGTGAACAGATGGGCAAGTAAGTTCTAGTGACTTAATTGCAAGCCTGTCTTAATCTTTTAAATTCTTCTATGGATGGAAGAATCCATAGAAAAATGATCTCAAGAGACATTGTTAACATATTAAACAACTAAGGAACAAGGACCCCTCAATTCCTTTTGACAGACATCCCCTCACATCTGGGCTAACCACCCTTTCTCAGATAATGAATGGAACTGATCCTATCCCAGTGGGCTATGTGAAAAAGCTGCGCTTTAGAGGTGTGTGTATACCTGAATACAATGAAGAAGGCAATAGGAAGAAATTATATATTTGCTTTCTTAAGGAAACGGCTCCGACCTCTGAGAAAAACAGGTAAGTCTTTTGTCACAATTGCACCCCCATTCAAGGATAGGCTTGCAGAAGTCATTGTGAACAGCTATTTACTGAATGGAGTTTCTGTTTGCAAAGAAGTTGATAATCACAGTTAAAAACAGAGGCAGAATACAGAGTCCGCCAGCAGCAGCAACTTTATTCACTGACATGTTGCAGCTGAGCCAACAGAGAACTTGTTGCAACTAAATTGTTACCTCTGGATTTCACTAAAACAAATCCCCAATCAAGCACAGATATCCTGAACAAAGCAACTCTTAAGGATCAAAAATTGGAAGCACACCCTAAATCGCTTCAGGGCTTAACAGACTGAAATCTGAAATCCTAGAATCTGGTTTCAATCCCTCTGCAGGCATCAGGCACACACAAAAGGGCAGAACACACACACACACACACAGAGTCCTTGAGACTAAACAAAGACCAGGCAGGCAAGAGAAGGACACCAGAGAACTAACTACTGTAATCCAAATCCAACTTTCCCTGGAGAAAATCATAAACAGCTTGCAAGCTTCTCAGAAAAGTGTAGATAATTGTAACACGTTTCTTCTCCGGCTTCACTTAAACGTTCAGGAAATGCACTCTAAATTGGTCCCTTCAGATCTCACCTGCTCTTCCAACATCCAAACCACCCACCTCTTCCCTACCACCCAATATACTCAGCCCCTGTCCTTCCTCTTTCGCCCCCAATTCTTTATTCCCATTCTCTCTCCCTGATTCCCATCTTGCATTCCCGGAGCCCATTCTTCAGCCCTGCCCGGTTTTCATGCCACTCCATCTCCTGCTTCCTGTCCGCAACCGGTTTAATTGTCGTCCATGCACCACAGAATAAAGACCGTCCTCTGCTCTTCCTCCCCTCAGACCCCCCTCCTTTTCCGTCTTCTCCAAAGTCGACCCCCCCCCCCGTTATTCCAAAAGTCCCAGTCTAAATCACTGCAGCTTTCTGCTTCCTTTGCCAGCGCTGCCTCTTAGCAAGACCTTTAACCCAGAACGCTCCGAGACATCGTCCCTGCTCCTCCTCCTCCCCCACTTTCTGGCGCCAAATCTTCGTTCTGTGACCATTGAAATCCCCCCAGCTCTCACCCCAAAGCCCCTCTGTGCCCATCACCATACACCTCTCATTCTCCCCTCCCCTCCAGCCCCTTTTTTGGCCATCAGCAGGCAGCCCAGCAATCGGAGCACCTGAAGGAAGAGAGCGCAGAAAAGCAGGGCAAGGATACCCGCGAGACCATCCACACACCACAAAAGCCAACTCCGGCCAAGGAGTCCAAGCGGGACGCACCTTTCTCCTACTAGACAACCCTCGCCTCCGTCTAGATGTGTCTCTCGATCCCCAGCAAGCGGGGGTTGGTTGGGAAAAAGCGGGACCGCTCCTGGGGCTGTCCAACTCCAGCCAGTGCTCTCGCTCTCAGGTTGGGAATCCGTCCGGCTTTTTCCTCCCAAAAGCAGCCCGTTCCCGAGGAACTCAGCCTGCAGCAAGGACGACCACGCCCCTCCCCGCCTCACAGGAGCAGGGGGCGTGGCAATGACCTCGCGGTAGGGAGGCGGCCGGGGCGGGGCGGGGCAGCGCCGCCGCCGCCGCCTTAGCGCCACACCTCCGCTGCGGCAGACGAGGTTCGCGCGAAGGGGAGCCGAGCGACCCCCAGCGGCGCCCTGAAGCAGCCGCTGCCGTTCAGGCGCGCGAAAGTTTTAATGCGGGACAGGGGGCGAGATGCGAGGGACATCCGGGTAGACGGAGGAATGGCTTCGCTCTGGAAGAACTTTCCGTGCCCTTTCGGAATAGAATAGAATAGAATAGAATAGAATTATTTATTGGCCAAGTGTGATTGGACACAGAAGGAATTTGTCTTTGGTGCACGTGCTCTCAGTGTACATAAAATAAAAGATAATGCAGCCTTGCAAGGCAAGTTTCCTGGGGATCATGAGTGAGGAGGTCCATCATTCGTGTAAGGCAGTGTTTCTCAACCTTGGCGACTTGAAGTCCTGTGGACTTCAACTCCCAGAATCCCCCAGTCAGCTAAGGTATGCTGGCTGGGGGATTCTGGAAGTCCACAGGACTTAAAGTCGCCAAGGTTGAGAAACACTGGTGTAAGGCTTCCGAAAGGCTGTGTTCCCAATTCAGTGGGGCTTCATAAGTAGATGAATGGAATTAGAATATCCGTTTTACGGCTTTTGGACCTCTTTTCCATTTCTTTAATTGACCGTTTTGAATAAGTAGGTTTTTTTTCTTGACAGTTTTATTTAAGATCGTTCTTCCTCTCAAACTGTTTTAGATTCCATTGGAAGGGACATTGGCATTTCTGTAGTATTTTATTGCAATAACTACATAATAGTGTAAATGACATGTGTGTATGTGTGCTTAGACTTACACTTAGTCCCTGCAATTTTCTTAGCAGGTTTTTTTTTGCAAGTGGTTTGCCATTGTCAGCTTCCTGGGGCTGAGAGAGAGTGGCTGGCCCCAGGCTTGCTGGCTTTAGGGAAGAGTAAAACTCACTTGACTCCCATTCAGTTTCTCACTTGCTGCCTTAACTACTATACCAAACTGACATTCTCAAAGAACTCTACTTATACTGTGATTAAATAGTGAGATAATTTTACTAACATTTTAATTTTTGCATATAGTGTGCTATGGGAATTTAAGAAGAGTGATGCTGTATCAGAGCCATAGTTTGCATTCTGTTTTCCAGGTGGCCAATCTGATGCTTATGGCATTATGAATTATATTACATTATGTAACATTGGAACATAATAAAGAAATAAGGCTTCTAATAAGAAATTAGTAGCAATAGTAATAGCGTTTAGACTTATATACCGCTTCACAGTGTTTTACAGCCCTCTCTAAGTGGTTTTACAGAGTCAGTATATTGCCCCCAACAATCTGAGTCCTCATTTTATCCACCTCAGAAGGATGGAAGGCTGAATCAACTTTGAGCCTGGTGAGATTTGAACTGCCAAATTGCAGGCAGCTGGCAGAAGTAGCTGCAGTACTGCATTCTAACCACTGCGCCAGCGTAGCTCATATAACAGGACCCACCCATGCCTTTTCTAACATGCTGTTTCTAAAAACAATACAGAACTGCTTGCATGCTTTGCATGTGATGACTTTGTACTGATTTGGCCATATAGAAAAGGTATTAATGAAGAATTGTTGCTATAAGCAATCACGATCCATTCTAATTTTCCTGCATATAGGAATGAGACCTTGTACTGGCTGAGGACATAATCTAAGCCTTGTTTTGGGGGGGGGGGGGGGAGAAGGAGGGAATTCTGGAAACTACCCAAGTACACTAACTTGTTTTTACCTATGCTAAAATATTGGCCTGCATCAGGGAGACCTCATAGGGTTTTTGGAAGTTTACAACTGCTGGTATGCTATAGATTAAGCCATCCAATTAAACCAACCAATGTTGCTTAGTCAAGAAAACACAGGAAAATAAATTGTAGCAAAACATGTTGTTGAAATCCAAGATTTTAATTACAAATCCCTTTTTATTTTAATATCTCTTGTTACAGCACTTCTATTAAAATAAATTTATATTGCAAGATTTTCTATTGTTATTTTTAAATAGGATTTTTACATATATGGTAAAATCAAATCTTTTAGCTGTAGTGATTCATGCTAGACAGGAATCTAGAAGTACTATAATATATATGTAATTTTACTAGAAGCAACTTTAAAAAACAGCAGGTTTTTAAAGCTTGAAAACTAATTTATTTAAGAAGTGTCAATTTTAAAACTGATCAACAGGCCAGTTCTGTGTTCTGTTTATTATTTCCCATAGATCATTCAAATATTTCAAGAAATCTATAAGAAATGCATTCCGGCCATAGTTCTCCCAAATTATCATTATCAGCAAGTGATATCTAAATAAGTCATGGATGGATATTCAAGAAATAAAATCCTTTTGGACCGTGTTGGGAAATATCCTACCTACACTTTGCAAAATTCTCAAGACTGAATACAAAAAAACAAAACAAAAACACCCCTAGACAAATTATTTGACTTGAACAAGTGACTTAAAATCAGATTTCAAAGTTGTGCATGAGTCTTTTCCATTTGAAATACAAAACACAAATGACCTTTTTAATGTTACCCTTTGCAAAATGTGCAACAGTAAGATGGTGTTCTATAATCTACCACTGCATAACAATTTTTTTGGTATACGATTCCATGTCAGTCTAAACTAGTTCTATAATTTTCTTAGCAATATTTCATAAGTGGTCTGCTTCTTAGGGCTGAAAGAGAGTGTCTTGCCCAAGGCCACCTAGCTGGCTTTGTGCCTAAAGTAGGCTAGAACTCAGTTTCCTGATTTGCAACCTGGTACTTTAACCACTACTCTAAGCTCTGTCATACAATAATTAATAACGGTAATCTATTAAAGTTTGGACCTTTGTGTTAAATCTGATGGACTGACGACTTAATCTTAGAAAGTTTTTCTTTACTTAGAAGCAGGTCCTATTAGCTTTAATTTAATATTCCTTAGTCCCTCGTATCCTGACTAGAGAGTAAACTTCCTAGGATTCAGTCACATTTCCTTATAAATCAGGATCTGTTTAGGCTGTATATGGGTTACTTGTTTTAGCCTTAAGAGGATCCACCCTGATGGATTAGTTTATGACTCTTCAATTTAATTAGAGCACTAATCACCAGCTCTTTAAAATGCTGATTTCTGCTGTAAAACCCTTGATGACTTGGCACCTAGGTATCTATAGGATAGTCTGTTCCAATCTGCACTGGCCTGCCCTATTAGATCATCTAGAGAAAATATTTCTGATGCCCCATCATCAGGAAATAAAAGAGCTAAAGCAATGAAGCCCTGTTTTGTTTTTTTGGGGGGTGACAAGACCCGTCCTATGGAACCACCTCAAACTGACACCCTCCTTTGTGCTTTCAGGAAGCTGTTGAACATGGAGTTTCATGAAAGCTTTTTAAACCTGCTCAGTGCAGCTTTTATTTTTGTTTGTTATCTCACTGTGAAGCTTTGGTTTAAGTTTTTAACCTTAGCATGGAAGTATCCACTTAGAGCT
The DNA here is from genome assembly GCA_039707465.1 of Rhabdophis nuchalis. Taxonomy (NCBI): domain Eukaryota; kingdom Metazoa; phylum Chordata; class Lepidosauria; order Squamata; family Natricidae; genus Rhabdophis; species Rhabdophis nuchalis. Next base: position 197,545,947 of record CM077643.1, on the reverse strand, counting down.
GAGTTGAGTGTGGTGGAATACAAATGTAGTAAAATAAGTAAAACTTAACATGCCAATTCTAGTTCTGTCACGTTCAACCTGAAGAGCCTTTTCAACAAGGTTTTTAAAAGATTTGGGCATTCAGATTGCACAAGGAAAGCCTTTTTGAAAATTCAGAATTGTGTTTCTTTTAAAAACGTTTTCTTTTCTGAAAGCAACTTTAGAGGCAAAGAGTATAAATGTGTGTTTAAAAAAAACATTTAAACTTGACTCTGTTTTCACAAGTGGAAAACCTTAACCAGAGCTGCTGTTAGAGAAGGTAGATGAAGGTTGCCATATTACGCAATGGAGAGAAAGTGAACTTGATTCTGAATAAAAATGTACTTAATTGTGCTGTAGGGAAAATAAAAAGCTGTATACACAAAATTTTAATTGTTTTCACTTTTTTTGTATGTTGCACCGATTGTAGTATAATTTGTTTGTTTTTTATTTTGTGCATTGCCCAGCATCATATGACTGAGGCAAATTATTGCAAATAAACAAATCTGTTACTAGAAACTAACATGGCTAATATGACTAACATGACAAAAATAAATCATTCCAGGCAAACCTTATTGCATTCTTTGGCAAATAACTAAATTAGTGGACCAGTGAAATATAGGCAGCATCACTACCAGATGAATTTGTAACTAGTTGACCAACCACACTCAACATGTAGATGGAACTATATCTACATGAAGAAAAGCATGGAGTGGGGTATCCCAAGGTTCTGTCTTAGGCCCAGTACTCTTTAACATCTTCATAAATGACTTAGAGGAGAGGATAGAAGAGGAAATAATCAAATTTGCAAACAACACCAAGGTGGGAGGAATAGCCAACATGTCATAAGGTAGCTCAAGATCCAGAAGGATCTTGACAAACATGAACATTTAAATATAAACCAGCAGTATGCTGCAGCTGCCAAAGAAACCAGCTAGGCTGTATCCACAGAAGGATAATATCAAGGTCATGTAACATGTTACTACAGCTTTATAGTAAGACGACCATCTTTAAAGCGCTCCATGGCTCGGGGCCTAGTTATATGCGAGACCGCCTTCTGCCCCATACATCCCTTCGGCCGATCCGCTCCCACAGAGAGGGTCTTCTCAGGGTGCCGTCAGCCGGACAATGCCGACTGGCAACACCCAGGGGAAGAGCCTTCTCTGTGGCGGGCCCTGCCCTTTGGAACGACCTACCCCCTGAATTACGCACCATCACTGACCTCCGCCTCTTCCGCCAATGTCTAAAGACATATTTTTTCCAACAAGTCGGCCTAGCCTAACCTCCCATGGGGACTATTTTTAGAGAGTTTTAAATTGGGTATTTTAAAATTTGGTTTTAGCATAGGATTAGAATAGTTTAATATATTCTAAATTATGTATTTATTTTTGTATGTTTTTAAATTCCTGTGCGCCGCCCTGGGTCCTCTGTGGAGAAGGACGGGATATAAATATAATTAAAAAAAATTATACCGCTTTGGTAAGGTCACACTTGGAATACTGCATCCAGTTTTGGTCACCATGATACAAAAAAGATGTTGAGACTTTAGAAAGAGTGCAAAGAAGAGCAACAAAGATTATTACAGGGCTAAAGACTAAAACGTGAATGGTTGCAGGAACTAGTATCTCTAACAAAGAGAAGGACTGGGGTGATTGTAGTTTTCTAATATTTGCAGGGATGTCATGGAGAAGAGTGGGTCAATCTATTCTTCAAAGCACCTGAGGACAAGACTCCTGCAAGTCTCTTGGACTGCAAGGCAATCAAACTGGTCAGTCCTAGAGGAGATTAACCCTGACTGCTCTTTAGAAGGCCAGATCCTGAAGATGAAATTAAAATACTTTGGCCACCTAATGAGAAGAAAGAACTCACTGGAGAAGTGTCTAATGCTGGGAAAGTTTGAGGGCAAAAGAAGAATAGGGGACAACAGAGAATGAGGTGGCTGGATGGAGTCACTGAAGTAGTCAGCATGAGATTAAATGGACTCCAGGAGATGGTAGAGGGCAGGAAGGGCTGGAAGAACGTTGTCCATGAGGTCACGATGGGTCGGACACGACTTCGCAACTAACAACAATATATATACACAAACATATATACTCTTTTAAAAATTAGACTGTTGCTAAGTTACTCTACATAACTAGTTCAAGTCATGCACACATAGCCATTGACAGTTGAAATTGACAAGTGGAACTATCCTTTGATTTACCTGAATATAGCTAGCATTTTATTTTTTTCTAGAATTCTCTATGTTTTTCTCCTTGCTTTTAAGTTCTATCTTTCAAGTTCTGTCTGGAGAAAGATGTGGCTTGATTTCTATCTTGTGGATTTTCCCATTCATTTTTGGGCCATAGGTGTTGTGCTTGAAGATGAAAACAGAAAATGTGTTTCTATCCCCTTCTCAAAATAATGTCAAAATAAGGAGCAGCTTCAGCAAAAGTCTTGAGTGGATCTTGAGCATAACTTATTTATAATATTGGAATTCTTCCAAAACCACCAGAAGGTTATATATGCCACAAACACAACTTTGCATTTGCTTAAGAAGCAATTACTTACCTATGGGAACCAACTTATTGGCAATGGCTCAATGTGCTAGATAATTTTGGTCCCAGGTACTTTAGAATAGTTTCTCCCTTCTCAGTTTGTCCACATCCTGATAAATCTGTTTTTATATTCCAGCTGTGATAGAAATATGTTTTTTTCCTCTAGCATTTGTCTGCAAGTCGAAGGTTCACTTTTTTCAAATCAACCTGGTTGCAACTGGAATTGATAAACCAGCTTGTCACCTGACTCTGATGTTGTGGGCTGAGAGATAGATTGCCCAAATTCACCTGATGCCAAAGGTGAGACTAGAACTCACAGTCCCCTGGTTTCTAATTTGATACCTGTCATAATCTGACTCTTTATGACAGACATAATGGAGACATAAAGGATGTTTCAGCTCATACCAAAATATCAGAATTACTTGCCTACCATTTACTGCCCTATTTAGGCAGGTACTGTAAATATTATGCACATTTTTATATATTGCTCCTGTTTTTTTCATATATTTCCTTTTATCTGTGTAATTTTCATTTTTTAAATAATACCTTGTATTGGTTTAAATGCCTCATTCACCATGAGTGGTACAAAAGCACCTAGAAAAACAGGATAGAAATAACACATGTAATTTATTTATTTATTTATTTTTGCACTTATCTTCCTTATAAGGCAACTCTGGGCAGTACTATTTTTTATTTTCAACACGGCTCATTTAATTCCTTTTGAATCCTTTTCTGTGGAAAGGAAATGCTGCTCCTTCGTCTGCCATTAGTCAAAACCTGAAAGTGATAAATAATCAGATGTCTGTTGGGTGAGTCAAATGTGGTAACTCCCCACAGTTGCAGAAATTCTGGGAAAGTAGAAAGGTAAAGTGATTATTTCCTTTTTATAACCTGCCAAAACAGCATGAGTTGAGCAAACAGTTAGCAAGTAGACTGACAGATTATTTTCTGTCCAATTCTGATGATGAAATGAAAAGTTTCTCAGCTACTCCCATAACTGATAGACATGAAACAGTTGCTTGATTGTATCCGATTATCTGAAATAGGCTGATTACTATAAAACTTGGGGGGGGGGGGGTGTTGTTAATTACAATTTTGCATCCATGCACAGGGTTGATTTTACATTACGTGAAAGCATACCATAATCATCAGTGTCATCAGGGTGAATTGGAATCATACAGTAAAGCAGTGTTGCTCAAGCTTGGCAATTTGAAGATGTGTGAGCTGTCTGGGGAATTCTGAGAGTTGAACTCCACACATCTTCACACTGAGAAGGTTGTGAAACACTGCAAAGAGTATAGATTTAATCCTGGATTTCCTCACTCATTACCATTTCCCTTAATCACTTGGTCCATTTTTCCCCATTCCAAAAGCTTCCTTTTCTCTGTGTTGGAATTACATGTCAGAGACTTCAGTGAAAAAGCTTTTTAATATTAACTAACCTGCATGTATTTGATGTCTCACACTCATAACATTTTTTTTCTTTTTTGAAAATTCAATAAAATAAGAGATTAAAGGCACATAGATTTGGTTTTATAATATAAAACCATGAAAATCTCTTGACCCATATCTAATATAGCAGCACCCCAATGAGTCTATATTTTAAAAGATACATAAAAGTTATACAAACAGGATAAGTGTGCAAATTCACTATAGGTCTTTAAATGGACATAGAAATACAGGACTTAAAAATGCTGAGACTAAGCTATAACTGGAGCCACCTGCTTTCTTAACTATTCTTCATACTAACTGACTGACTTATTATTATAATCCGCATTAGTTCTAACATCAAGCTACCTGTTTAATAACACCTATATCCAGGTTTTCTATCTTCCTTATTAGCCAAATTCAAAATATGTATCCAACTGTTATGCAGATTCAGTTTTGTCATGCTGTACAACTGTTCACAAGAATCAGAAGGATTCATGACCCTGGCATTATTATAAAGGAGAAAGTTAAGTTATTGCTATCTTTAAGAATTATCAGGTATATCTCAAAATCATCTTTTAAAATGCAGCCAAGAATGGTTTAAATTTTATCTTTAAGATGATGTATATAATTATAATAGTTATATAATTTTATTTTTGTTATTTCCTTTATTTTTCCTTATTACTGATAGACTTTGACTTCATTAATAATAATAAAAAAAACATTAAAATAACAACAGTCCCAGAATATTTAGAGATAAAAACTGTTATCTAAAAGGATAATGTTACACATGAAATTTAAAATGACTTGGGAAATATAAATGTTTTAGCTTAGTATTAGGAAAGCAGCTACTGTCTATATAAGGGTCAAGCACACACTACTATGGAGCCATTCCATTATCTACTCTCCTGATAAACTATTCAGATATTTTTTAAAAAATCAGCATTGATGTTTTGACTAGATTAATAAGGGACTGATAGGCAGTACAATTGATACCTCAAAATCTTATTGACCAGTTACTGTTAACAAGTGAATAATCATGCAAACATTAGTTTATGTTTTTTTCTAATGTAGTGGTATACGGGATTAGATGAGAAATGATTATAAAATTTATTTCCACTGCAGTTTTCCACAAAATAGAGGGTTACACCACGTTCTCTATCAGAAAAATGATGCTTCTTCTTCTTCGTTATTGTCACTTTGAATCTACGCTAATCGGCATACATTAAAATGGAATTTTGTTGCATACAGCTCTCAAAGGATCCCCACCTGCACTATTCACTATATAAATATGACCAAACAAAGAAACAAATAAATATATACAAAAGTATGCATATATCCACATAAGAGATTGTGGACATAGAAATTTAAATAATGTTTTACATTTTAAAATGTTATTTGGTTCTGTAAAATTCTTTGCTTTATTGATCCAAAAGAGTTTGTGTTGTGAATTTTATCATGATACAGTCAAAAGACCAGTGGCTATTAGAAGATTAAATGGTTGGGGAAACAGAATAATCTTTCTTAGTGAATGAATAACTTAAAAACAATACCTTCCTTTGCTCCCACAAGGTATTTTTAGTTCATGGTAGGTAATCTCCCTACCATTATTCTTTCTGACATTGTTGATATATTTGCCAATATTAGAACTTTAGTGGCTACATAAAGCCTTTTAGAAATTTCTATTTTTCTGCCGAATTAGTTTTAAACTTTCAATTCAAATAGATTGCTCTAAAAATTGCCCAGTAGTCGTTGAAAAGCTATTAGACCATTTGGAATTATTTGAAAAGGTCTTTTACCTCAGCTATCAGAATTCAATGATCATTTTAATAAACTTTACAAAAGATAGTCAGATTGATTCTGGGATCCTCAAGGGGACTTTAGCTTTGGTCCGCTTTGGTTATAGTTCTGCAGAATGTCCCAGTTGAACTACACAGCTTGTTTTCCATAGCATCCTGTTTAATGGCAACTTAAGACTATTATATACTACATGAAGCAGTACAGAGCAGTTACAGTGCAAGCTTCTAGATGCTGTAAATCATGTCCAAGCTTCCTGTCACACATGATTAACTCCCTGAGTCTAATCTTTAAAATGATCTAAGAATATTTGCATTGTGCTACGCCAGCAAGTTTAGTGTTGTTTGGTTGTCAGCAGCATGAGAAAATAGCTGTGTTTTCAGGTTTCACTGGACAAGAAGTTACAGGATACACTCATCACATTTAGCTTACTGTTGAATGGCAGTGTGCTTTCCTGAGATGGCTTGGATTCTACTTTCTTGTAAAAAAGAAACCATGCATTATCCCTTGAAGATAAAAAAAGGTACTAGTTACCTCAGTGGTGGGATTCAAAACTTTTTACTACCAGTTCTGTGGGCGTGGCTTGGTGGGCGTGGCAGGAGGATACTGTAAAATCTCCATTCTCTCCCCATTCCAGGGGAAGGTTACTCGTTTTATCGCGAAGGTTGTTGAGAGTGTGGTGGCACGACAACTCCCTCGCCACCTGGATGAAGCTGTCTATCTGGACTCGCGCCAGTCCGGCTTTCGGCCTGGGTACAGCACGGAGATGGCATTGGTCGCGTTGGTTGATGATCTCTGGAGGCCCCGAGATAGAGGTTGTTCATCTATCCTGGTCCTGTTAGATCTCTCAGCGGCTTTTGATACCATCGACCATGGTATCATGCTGCACCGGTTGAGGTGATTGGGGGTGGGGGGCACCATTGTACGGTGGTTCTCCTCCTATCTCTCTGACCAGTCGCAGTTCGTGTTGGCAGGGGGACAGCGGTCGACATCAAGGGGCCTCACCTGTGGGGTCCCACAGGAGTCGGTCCTCTTGCCCCTCCTGTTCAACATCTATATGAAGCCGTTGGGTGAGATCATCCGTGGTTTTGGGGTGGCGTTCCATCAGTACGCTGATGACACTCAGCTGTACATCTCTACCCCAGGCCACCCCAACGATGCCGTGGAAGTGATGTCCTGGTGTCTGGAGGCCGTGCGAGTTGGGATGGGGAGGAACAGGCTTCGACTCAACCCATCCAAGACTGAGTGGCTGTGGCTTCCGGCGTCATGGTATAGTCAACTGATGTCATCTCTGACCATCAGGGGTGAGACATTGGCCCCCGCAGAGAAGACTCGCAATCTGGGTGTCCTCCTGGACTCTCGGCTGTCTCTAGAAGATCACATGACAGCCATTGCCAGGGGGGCCTTCTATCAGGTCTGCCTGATACGCCAGTTGCGCCCCTTTCTGGATCCTGACACCTTACGCACAGTCACCCAAGCCCTCGTCACCTCCCGTCTGGACTATTTTAACGCTCTCTACATGGGGCTTCCCATGAGGTGCACCCGGAGGCTCCAGTTAGTTCAGAATGCGGCCGCGCGGGGGATTCTGGGAGCATCTAGATGCTCCCATGTGACACCTCTCCTGCATGAGCTGCACTGGCTGCCTGTGGCTTTCCGGGTGCGCTTCAAGGTGCTAGTGACCACCTTTAAAGCGCTCCATGGCAAGGGACCTGGTTACATGCAAGACCGCCTCCTGCTGCCAAATACCTCCCACCGACCAGTTTGCTCCCACAGAGAGGGCCTCCTCAGGGTGCCGTTGGCCAGACAATGCCAGCTGGCGACCCCCAGGGGGAGAGCTTTCTCTGTGGCAGCTCCCGCCCTCTGGAATGACCTACCCCCTGGACTACGGACAATCTCGGACCTACATCTCTTCCGTCGGGCCCTGTGCTGCTAGCCTGTCGTAGTTTTAAAGGGATTTTAAAGTAATTTTAGCATGGGATTTTAAATATGTAGGCCAAATTTATTTAATATTTTTTAATATATTCTTTTAGATTTTGTATCACCGATTTTACTGTGGCTGTACACCGCCCTGCGTCCCGAAAGGGAGAAGGGCGGTATACAAATCAAATAAAACTAAACTAAACTAAACTGCAAAATCCCCATTTCCTTCCGATCAGCTGGGACTCGGGAGGCAGAGAATAGATGGGGGCGGGGCCAGTCAGAGGTGGTATTTATCAGTTCTCCAAACTACTCAAAATTTCACTACCGGTTCTCTAGAACTGGTCAGAATCTGTTGAATACCACCTCTGAATTACCTGTCATTCACAGCAATGTCTTTTCATTAAAGATTTCTTAATGGGAAAATGCTGTAATAACTAAACAGAAAAGGAACAAGTTTTTTATATAAGAAAGGCATCTCCTGGTTCTTTTCATATCTAACTTTATTTATTTATTATATCTATATTCTGGTTTTCATTCCTCCACCCAGCTTCTATCCCCCCCCCAAAAAAAACTAATCATCTGAGAAAGATTCAGCTTTTATGCCAAAGGATGAACTTGATGTTGGACCTCCCTAGTTGGAGTCAGCACTTAACCATCTATCTGCACATGTATGTCATATGTAATTTCAAAATTAATAACAATAGCAAGAGAGTTGAATTGCGTAGGCTGAGATCTGCTTGAAATACGTGACATGAATTTTATATGTTGCATAAATTGTCTGAAGCAAAAAAGAGGCTTCAGCTATGCACTGTAGAATATGGAGCAAAAGTCCTTCCCTCTTTAGTGAGGCCCCGACTACTATTACTTTGTCTTCGATTATCAATCCACTTGTGCTAAACCCTATAGCAGTACTGCAGGAGAATTGTTTGTACAATTTAACATCAAAGCAGCTCAATACTAGCAGAGTGCATTAATTCTTGGAAGCCTGCCCAGGGCAAAATTTTAAAGAAAAAAAAAGTGTCTAAAAATTTCAATGTGTGGTTTATCAATTTTTGTTTATCACATACATGACAGGTCCTCCAGGGACAACTGGGAGAAACCCACTCCTGTCCTCTGAGTGGCTGCCCATAGCCACATCTTCTGGAACAAAATTAAGATTAGTAAATGGCAAGTCTCAATCACAGCTAGAATATCTTCAGGAACTGTATTCTTTAACCTATATATTAAAGAATAGGATTTTAAAAAAACATTTAAGACAGATACAAAGAAAAGTTCCATTATATACTGGCATTCATTTCCCACAAGTGGATTTTCTAAAAGTAGGACCAATGTTAGCATCCATTAGGGGTGAGAATGCTAGAAAGTCTGAAGTCTTCATCTACTTTTAAAATAGTTTTTTTTTTTAATGTAGTGCTGTGAAGAAAAGTGCTGGCCCAGTCAGCCACAGCCACTGTCATTGCATTAATCCACCTGCCCCTCCTACATTACACAACACTTATGTCATTCAAACCACACTCTATTTGAGAAGTACTTTTCTGCCCTGGATCAAGCTTGCCAAATTGTGCTTGTTCTTTCTTGCATTTGCAACGCTTATAATGTTTGCTAATATCACTTCAAAGTAAGCCCCTGTTCTGATTTTATCTAGAATGCATGACATCAAATTATATGTTTGTTTTTAAAAAAAAACTTTAAAGTTCATTGGGAGAAGTCCATTTTTGTAGTTGCTATTCAAGAAAACATTGCACTATGAACCCCATGTCTATTAGCAGAATGCTTTTAACCCAAAAGAGAATGGGAATCTGGAAGAAGAAAAAAGTGAAGCAAAAACATTTTTAATGAACATGCAAAGGCGGAAAGCATTGTTTCTATATATGGTCAAGTGGTTGCTTACCACTGTATGTATCTGAACACGATGCAGCAAAATCACCATGTTAATTAGCACCATTTTTTTGCTATTACAACTTTGAACAAATGTGGATAGTAATCAATCTAAACTTTCCTGGGGCAGCTTAATATGCAGATTTTATACGTGGTATATAAATTTAAGAATGCACCTGTTAGAACAAGCAAAATCCCAAATTTAAATCTAATAGCATTCATAGGATTGTTACATTGACAACAGTTCAGGTTACGCGACTCTATAATATAAATTAATCTAGGATTACCAACTCTGACTGCATAATTCTAGATGGCACTAGATGGCAGCAGAAAGTTATAAATGTCTTTGCAGTCTTGTTGCCATCTAGTGGATGTCTGCTACATATGCTGAAAAAACTTTGTTTAGCCCCAAATACTCGGATTGCATATTAGGTCAGAATCTAAAGTGCATACTGTAATGTAAACAAATCTGTTGCTTTAACTGGAAGCTTCCTTTTCAGGTCAAAAGGATCCCTAAAGTTAAATTTAACTTTTGTTCTGGTGAGGGATGAGACACTGGGAGATATCTATTAATCTTCATTAGGTAAATATACTATAGTTTAATTCCCCCCCCCCCCAACCTGTAGAAGAGTAATTGACAAGCAATGTAACATTCAGAAACATATTTGATTTTTCTCTCCTCTGAAACTCATATGAATCACAACTAAGTGATACATAGCAGGCTGAGGCATGTGTTTCCAAATATGATACCATCTGGCATAGATAATGGATACATCATACACATGCTTTTGTATAATACTATTATTTTGGAGCGCTACATTTAGTAGCATTAAAATTTCCATTAACAAATGAGAGAATGTATCCCAAATCCTGCTGCTGTACGAATTCCCTCCCCTTCAAAAGATATAATAAAAAACAATAATCATAACAGAGAGGTAATTACAATTGTTAAAACTGCAAATTAAATAGACTATTATGACCAATTGCTACTCAGAATTCCAAGTGACAGAGCATACTGTATATGAAGAAACTAAGCCAGGCCCTTAGAGAAGGGATAAAATAGGGGGAAGAAAATTTTTTAAACCTGGTATCCTCCAGAATTCCTTTTATAAAATAAAATTTTATAAATCCCCTCTCTCGCAGGTTTGGCCCTCTGCGTTAACGAGGGCCCACCTTAATGACGGATTTGTCAATCTCGAAAGGTGGCGGAAATGGAAATTAAGGGGTTTTTTAGGGGATTTTTTAATTCGACTTTTAAGGGGTCCCAGGGAGGGGGGAGGGTTGCTTGGGACAAGGGGAGTGGGTGAGGGAACTGACCCACTAAATAACATCTCCAGGCCGGCCCATGGTCTCGACAGGGAGGCTGTAGGGTCCGATATCAGGAGGGGGGCTAGGGTCTACTTAACAGAGGGCTATATCATCAGGACGGTCTGGGGGAGGGGTAGGTACAGCAGGAGCCGGAGACCACATCATGTGTCAGGAGGGCGTACCCGCTATCTGCAAGTGGTTGCGCGCTCCGATCTCCAGGGCTCCTCCTGCAACCTAGGAGGTCAGGGATTTCAGTGCCGGGGCCCTAGGCTGATGCTATGTAATGCCAGGTCTGTGATCAACAAAGCCCCCCTCATCCATGATTTGGTGTCGGAGGGGGAGCCGGACCTGGTGGGTATCACGGAGACCTGGCTGGGCCATGAGGGGGGAGTATCCCTCGTCGAAATGTGCCCGCCAGGTTACCGGGCATTCCATCAGCCACGGGCCCAAGGTCAGGGTGGGGGGGTGGCAGTTGTTATTAAGGAGGGTCTTGAGCCGAGGGAGACCACTGTGCTGCAGATAGCCAGTTGTGAGTCCCTCTGTGTGAAGTGGGGTCATGGGAGGCAGCTGGGTTTGCTGATTGTGTACCTGGCTCCCCGCTACGTATCAGCAGCCCTACCCAAGCTCCTCGATGTGATCGCTGAGGTGGTGGTTGACATCCCCAGGCTTTTAGTCATGGGGGATTTCAACCTGCCATCGGTAGGCGAAACATCTGAGGTGGTCCGGGAGTTCATGGCCTCCATGACGGCCATGGACCTGACCCAAGTAATTCATGGCCCCACGCACACCAGGGAACACACACTGGACCTAGTTTTTGCCTCCGGCCAGTGGACAAGTGTTCTTGGATTAGGGGAATTAGTCATCGAACCCCTGTCATGGTCAGATCACTCTCTCCTCCAGCTTGACTTTCCAACTGCTGCAGCCCACCGTGGGGAAGCGGAACCAGAAGAGCCAACATGGTTCCACCCCAGGCGCCTGATGGACCCAGGGAGGTTCCAGACGGAGCTTGGGCCAATACCTGAATCCCTGACCCGCGACTCTTCTTTTCTTCTTTCTTTATTACATTTATATCCCGCCCTTCTCCGCAGAGGACCCAGGGCGGCGCACAGGAGATTTAAAAATATACAAAATAGAAAATAGATAAATAATTTAAAATACATATTAAATAATCCCAATCCTATGCTAAAACCAATTATTAAAAACCCAATTTAAAACTTTTCTAAAAGTCCCCATGGGAGGTTAGGCTAGGCCGGCTTGATGAAAAAAGCATGTCTTTAGACATTGGCGGAAAAGGCGGAGGTCGGTGATGGTCCGGAGTTCAGGGGGTAGGTCGTTTCAAAGGGCAGGGCCCGCCACAGAGAAGGCTCTTCCCCTGGGTGTCGCCAGTTGGCATTGTCCGGCCGACGGCACCCTGAGAAGGCCCTCTGTGGGAGCGGATCGGCCGAAGGGATGTATGGGGCAGGAGACGGTCTCGCATATAACTAGGCCCCGAGCCATGGAGCGCTTTAAAGATGGTCGTCAGAACCTTGAAGCACACCCGAAAGACCACAGGAAGCCAATGCAGCTCGCGCAGGATTGGTGTTATATGGGAGCTTCTGGTGGCTCCTGTAATTACCCGCGCGGCTGCGTTTTGGACTAGCTGTAGCTTTCGAGTGCACCTCAAGGGAAGCCCCATGTAGAGAGCATTACAGTAGTCGAGACGGGACGTCACGAGAGCTTGAGTGACTGTGCGAAGGGCAGCCCGGTCCAGTAAGGGGCGCAATTGGCGCATCAGACGTACCTGATGAAACGCCCCCCTGGCCACGGCCGTCACATGGTCCTCCAAGGACAGCCGGGAATCCAGGAGGACACCCAAATTGCACGCCCTCTCCACGGGGGCCAGTGTTTCGCCTCCAATGGCCAGAGTTGGAGTAATCTGGCTGAACCGGGGTGCCGGAAACCACAGCCACTCAGTCTTGGCAGGGTTGAGCTTGAGTTTGTTACCACCCATCCAGATCCGTACGGCTTCCAAACACCGGGACAGCACTTCGGCGGCATCGTTGGGGTGGTCTGGGGTGGATATGTACAGCTGAGTGTCGTCAGCGTACAGATGGTACTCCACCCCAAAACCACGGATGATTTCACCCAGCGGCTTCATATATGTGTTAAACAGGAGGGGCGAGAGGACCGACCCCTGAGGAACCCCACATAAGAGGGGTCTCGAGGTCGACCTCTGCCCTCCCGTCAACACATATTGCGACCGACCAGAGAGGTAGGACGAGAACCACCGCAAAACGGTGCCTTCCAGTCCCAACCCCCCCAGTCGGTGTAATAGGATACCATGGTCGATGGTATCAAAAGCCACCGAGAGGTCTAACAGGACTAGGATAGAGGAATAACCTCTATCCCGCGCCCTCCAGAGATCATCAACCAACGTGACCAATGCCGTCTCGGTACTGTGACCGGGTCGGAAGCCGGACTGGCGCGGGTCTAGATAATCAACTTCCTCCAGGTGTCGCGGAAACTGTTGGGCTACCACACTCTCAACAACCTTCACCAGAAAGTGAAGGTTGGAGACCGGACGATAGTTCTCTAGTAAATCTGGGTCCAGGGACGGCTTCTTGAGGAGGGGCCTCACTACCGCCTCTTTCAAGACGGCAGGTAAGGACCCCTCACTCAAAGATGCGTTGACAATGCCCTGGAGCCAGCCTCGTGTCATCTCCCAGGATGCCAGTACAAGCCAGGAGGGACACGGGTCCAATAAACATGTGGTCGCCCTAAGTTTCCTTGACAACCTGTCCATATCCTTGGTGGTGACAAAGTCAAACTCCTCCCAAGATGGAACCTCAAGACTAGTCTCGGACAGTCCCACAGGACCACTGTCGATGGAGGGTAGCTCATTCCGAATCCGAGTGATTTTCTCCTGCAGATAAATCCCAAATTCCTCTGCTCGCCCTTGTAGAGGGGCTTCCCGCGGCCTCTGGTGAAGGAGGGAGCGGGTCACCCCAAACAGGGCGGCAGGGCGGTTATCTGCGGATGCAATTAGGGTGGCACAATACTCACGTTTGGCCACCCTTATCGCCACTAAGTAAGCCCTAATATGGGTTCTCACTAGTGTTCAGTTGGCTTCGGAGCGAGAGGATCTCCATCTGCTCTCTAGGCGTCTCTTGTGGCGTTTCATCCCCCGAAGCTCCTCAGTAAACCAGGGAGCCTGGGTGATTCGTCGCCGCAAGAGAGGCCGCAAGGGCGCGACTCGGTCCAGGGCCCCCGTGGCCGCACTTAACCATGCGGCCACTAGGTCCTCAGTCGAGTCGCGGGGCAGGGTCACAGGAATTGGCCCAAGCTCCCTCTGGAACCTTTCCGGGTCCATTAGAAGCCTGGGGCGGAACCATCTAGGAGTATCCGGTTCCGCCTCCCCGCGGTGAGGTGAAGCGATTGGAAAGTCCAGCCGGAGGAGAGCGTGATCTGTCCATGACAAGGGAGTGATGACTAAATCCCCTATTCCCAGATCACGACTGTCCCGAGACAAAGATCAGATCCAGCGTGTTTCCCCCCTCGTGAGTGGGGCCTAAAACTACCTGGGTCAGGTCCATGGCCGTCATGGAGGCCATGAACTCCCGAGCTGCTCCAGAGGCTTCGCCCGCCGACGGCAAGTTAAAGTCCCCCATGACTACTAGTCTGGGGGTCTCAACTGCCGCCTCGGCTATCACCTCTAGGAGCTCGGGCAGGGCTGTTGTTGCATAGCGAGGAGCCAGGTATACAACTAACACGCCCAACTGCCTCCCTAGGCCCCATCTCACGCAGAGAGATTCACACCCGGTTGTCTGAGGGACTGTGGTCTCCTTTGACTCGACTGAGGACCTAGTGGCCGCCTGGAATAGTGCAGCCACGGGGGCCCTGGACTGGGTCGTGCCTCTGCGGCCTCTCACTCGGCATCGATCTACCTTGGCTCCTTTGTTTTCCGAGGAGCTGAGGGAAATGAAACGCCAGAAGAGATGCGTAGAGAGCGTCTGGAGGTTCACTCGCGCCGAATCTGACCGGACATGGGCAAGGTCGCATTTGCGGACCTACCTTGTGGCGATAAGAGTGACAAAGTGGGATTATCTCGCCACTCTCATCGCATCCGCAGATAACCGTCCTGCCGCCCTGTTCAGAGTAACCCGCTCCCTCCTTCACCAGAGGCCGCGGGAAGCTCCTTTGCAGGGTCGTGCAGAGGAATTTGGATGTTACTTGCAGGATAAAATCGTTCAGATCCGGGGCGAGTTAGTCCAGACGGGATGACAGAGACAGGTCTTGAGACCATTGTTTGGGCTGAGTTTCATCTTGTGACTCCTGATGGCATGGACAGGATACTGGGGCAGCTGAACGCCACCACATGTTTATTGGACCCGTGTCCCTCCTGGCTTGCACTGGCCTGCCAGGAGGTCACACGAGGCTGGCTCCAGGAGATCGTTAACGCTTCTTTGAGTGAGGGGTTCTTGCCGACCATCTTGAAAGAGGCGGTGGTGAGGCCCCTCCTCAAGAAGCCCTCCCTGGACCCAGCTGTGTTATCCAACTACCGTCCGGTCTCCAACCTTCGCTTTTTGGTGAAGGTTGTTGAGAGTATGGTGGCACGACAGTTCCCCCAGCACCTGGAGGAAACTGCCTATCTAGACTCGCGCCAGTCCGGCTTCCGACCTGGGTACAGCACAGAGACGGCATTGGTCGCGTTGGTAGATGATCTCTGGAGGGCTCGGGATAGAGGTTGTTCCTCTATCCTGGTCCTGTTAGATCTCTCAGCGGCTTTTGATACCATCGACCATGGTATCCTATTGCACCGGCTGGGGGGGTTGGGGTTGGGAACCACTGTATTACGGTGGTTCTCCTCCTACCTCTCCAACCGGTGGCAATTTGTGTTGGCAGGAGGGCAGAGGTCAGCATCGAGGCCCCTTATGTGCGGGGTGCCTCAGGGGTTGGTCCTCTCGCCCCTCCTGTTCAACATCTATATGAAGCCGCTGGGTGAGATCATCCGTGGTTTTGGGGTAGAGTTCCATCAGTATGCTGATGACACCCAGCTGTACATCTCTACCCCTAACCACCCCAACAATGCCGTCGAAGTGATGCCCCGGTGTTTGGAGGCCGTGCGAGTCTGGATGGGGAGGAACAGGCTCTGACTCAACTCGTCCAAGACCGAGTGGCTGTGGTTTCCGGCGCCACAACATTGCCAGTTGGTTCCATCTCTGGCTTTCAGGGGCGAGTCATTAGCTCCTGCTGAGAGGGCCCACAACTTGGGTGTCCTCCTGGACTCTCGGCTGTCTTTGGATGACCACTTGACAGCTGTAGCCAGGGGGCCTTCTATCAGGTCTACCTGATACACCAGTTGCGCCCCTTTCTGGATCGTGACGCCCTAAGCACGGTCACTCAGGCTCTCGTCATTTCCCGCCTGGACTACTGTAACGCTCTCTACATGGGGCTCCCCTTGAGGTGCACCCGGGATTCCAATTAGTGCAGAATGCGGCTGCGCGGGGGATTTTGGGGGTCTCAAGACACTCCCATGTAACACCTCTCCTGCGCGAGCTGTACTGGCTGCCTGTGGCCTTCCGGGTGCATTTCAAGGTCTTAGTGACCATCTTCAAAGTGCTCCATGGCAAGGGACCTGGTTACTTGCAGGACCGCCTCCTACCACATACCTCCATTCGACCTGTCCGCTCCCACAGGGAGAGCCTCCTTAGGGTGCCGTCCGCCGGACAATGCTGGCTGGCGACTCCCAGGGGAGGAGCCTTTTCTGTGGCAGGCCCCGCCCTCTGGAACGACCTGCCCCCCGACCTCCATACAATCACAGACCTTCGCCTCTTTCGTCGAGCATTAAAAACATACTTCTTTCATGCGGCCGGCCTGGCATAGCTGTTTTATGGCTGATTTTAGTGGGCTTTAATTATGTTGTTAACACGGGTCCAAATTTTATTTAATTCAGTTTTAACTACTTGATTGTCTATATATTTTTATATTTTTATTGTTCCTGTGCCCGCCCTGAGTCCCGTCTGGAAGAGAGGGCGGTATAGAAATACAATTTTAAAAAAAGAAAAAAAAAAGAAGCTTCTTCAGTTCTGACTGGAGTGTGTGGAATGGAAGAATTTATACTCCTTGCAGAGAGCTGGTCATTTGTATACTTTTAGAGCAGGGGTGTCAAACTCACGTTGTTATGGTGTGACGTATCGGGACTTTTTCCCCGTTCCCTAAACTGGGCATGGGTGTGGCCAGTGCGTGATGCATCTGGCCCATAGGTGAGTTTGACAGCCCTGTCAAACTCTCACACCGTTCAAAGGGTGTTTATCTCAAATTGTATAGCTCCAAAGGGAGACAACTGGACTTTTCAGGAGGCACCGTGGAAAAGATAGGTGCGTGCACGTCCCACGGAATTACAGCCCAAGTTCCCATTGTTACGAAGTCTCCGAGACTGTAATTGGGTGGGGCATGCGTGTGCCTATCTTTTCCATGGCGTGGAAAAGCGGCAAGTCTCTGCGCGGCTGCTGATGGTGCCTCCTTCCCCTCTGTCTCTCTCTCTCTGTGTCTGTCAGACTCTGATTCCCTCCCTCCCTCCATCTTTCTCTCACTCTGTGCCTCTCTATGTCTGTCTGTCACTGTCTCTGTCCACAAAATACTGCGTGGAGGAAAGCGGGCTCTGTGGTGATGGCGAGGCCATCCGCAGGGGGGGGGGCTTCACATTCCTCATTTCCCCGGATGCCGTCTGGAACCATCAGCAGCCGCGCAGAGATTTGCCGCTTTTCCACACCGTGGAAAAGATTGGCGCATGCATGCCCCGCCCAATTACAGTCTCGGAGACTTCGTAATGGTGGGAACTTGGGCTGTAATTCCGCAAGACTTGCATGCGCCTATCTTTTCCATGGCGTGCAAAAGCAGCGAGTCTCTGCGCGGCTGCTGATGGTTGCGGACAGCATCCAGGGAGACAAGAAATGTGAAGGGGACCCCGCCACCCGCAGATGGCCTCGCCGTCATCACAGAGCCCGCCACTCCTCCACGCAGTATTTTGTGGATAGAGACAGTGACAGACAGAGAGAGAGAGGCACAGAGAGAGAGACGGATGGAGGGAGGGAATCAGAGTCTGACAGACACACACAGAGAGAGACAGAGGGGAAGGAGGGAGGGAGAAACAGAGAGAGACAGGGAGGGAGGGAATCGGAGACTGACAGACACACAGAGACAGACAGAAAGAGAGAGAGAGTGATTAAGTGAGTGAGTGCAAGACAGACACACAGACAGAGAGGAAGGGAAGGGAGAGATAGAAATAGAGAGGGAGGGCGGGAGAAAGAGACAGGGAGACACACAGAGAGAGAGACAGGCAGACAGACAGACAGACAGACAGACACACAGAGAGAATGACAGAGAGAAACATGAAGGGAGGGGAGAGAGACACAGAGATAAGAGGGAGGGAGGAGAGAGAGACACAGAGATATAGAAAGGCAGACAAAGAGAGAATGACAGAAAGAGACAGAGAGGGAGGGAGGGAGGGAGGGAGACAAAGAGCCACACAAAGAGAGACAGACAGACAGACAGATAGACAGACAGAGACACACACAGAGCGAGACCCACACAGAGTGAGTGAGTGAGTGAGTGAGTGAGTGAGTGAGTGAGTGAGTGAGTGACAGACACACACACACACACACATACACACAGAGTGATAGATAGAGAGGAAGGGAGGGGAGAGACACACAGAGAGATAGAGAGTGAGTGAGAGACAGACAGACACACACACATACAGAGTGACAGAGGGAGGAGGGAGAGACAGAGAGATACAGAGAGACAGACACAGAGAGAGAATGACAGAGAGAGACAGAGAGGGAGAGAGAGAGAGACAAAGAGCCAGAGAGAGACAGACAGACAGACACAGAGAGAGAGAGACAGAAAGAGAGACAGAAAGGGAAAGAAAGGAAGAAAGAAAAAAAGAAAAGAAAGAGAGAGGGAGAGATGAAAGAAAGAGAATTTATGACCACAATTGAGCCCAAAATTTTGGTTGCTAAGCAAAAGCGTTGTTAAGTGAGTTTCACCACATTTTCCAAGTTGGCCACACCCACCTGGTTGCATGACCGCTGAGCCACTCCCACAAAACAGGCCACACCTACAGAATAGGTTCTAAATTTTTTTGAAACCCACCACTGCTGCTAGGTGACTTAAAACCAGACATTGGGAAACTGGTATCACTTCATCAAGCGCATCCATCACATTAAGAATTTATTGAACAGTGAAGTAGTTACTAAATTTTATTGACTTTACTAAGTTACTAGTTAGTAAGATTCTTGATAAATAACTATTAGACTTTGAAAACCTGGTATCACTGCATCATGTTCAACACTTTTGTTGAATTAACATTAACTACCAAGGTTTTTAAATTGGATTTTGAATAAATCATAAATAAATTAAATCATTTAATAAATTAATTGTTAAAGTTTTGAATTTTACTATTATCTGCCTTCTGTCGTGCAAACCGCCCAGTCACATGACCCTCCCTAGCCACGCCCACCAAGCCACGCCCACAAAACCGGTTGTAAAAAAATTGAATTCTGGGTGGGGGGTACTGAGGCACTGAGGATCAGTTTGTAGCACCAAGGGGGCGGTGGACTGAAAAAGTTTGGGAACCACTGCTCTAAAAGGATGCAAATGACCAGCTGTCTGCAAGGAGTATTGCAAACAGCTGGTCATTTGGATGAGAAGCAAAACTTCTTCAAAGAAAAACAAAACAAGAAAATCCAGTTGCCTCCTGAAAAACAGCACCTTTGAGACAACCATGACCTGGATGACTGCAAATCTCTACAGTGAATAAATAAGGCAGAAAATGACTTAGAAAAGAAAATAAAAAGGGGGAAAGATTATAAAGAAGTGGCTTCTAATCTTTTTAACAATGGTTATACGGTACATGTATTTATATTTTACCCTTTCTCTCTAAAGTTACATCATAACTTCCTTCTTGCCATAAACTACTCTTTCTAATCTCCAAATCCACAAATAACAAGTTCATTTTTCTGTTTTTCAGAAAAAAGTTCCTAAGGGGTTTCCTGTCCCTGATATATGTTGTTGTTCTTTCTCTAGTCAATTTTGCCATCTCTGCTAGTTCTGTCATCTTCACTAACTGTTTCTCCACTGGGGTATGTCAGAACCTTTCCATTTTTGGGCATATAAAGACTTACAGCAACCTTTGGAATTCATATCTAGCTAATCCTGGCTTTCTTTATGGCTAATGTCCTTTCTTCTGTTTATGGTCTCGTCTTGTAAATTACCTTCAGTGATTTCTCCATAATACCAAAGTACCTTATCTTTCCTTCCATTTCTTTCTCCTTCTCCTCACTTCTATCTTTTCCTCACTGAATTTCTAATATTTATCCAGTTCTCATAACAGAACTGAACAATTACAATTACAGAAACCCAGTTCTATTGATATTCTTTCATTATCTTCCCCTGGAAGAAAGCATGCAGAAATCTGGAAATGGGTCTTCATCAAGTTCCCAATGCCAAAAAGAAAAGTAACTCAAACTTACCAAAGGAAAAAGGCATACGTTGGTGATTGTTGACTCACTTCTCAGAGGAACAGAATCATCAACTGGTAGACCAGACAATATATTGAGGGGAGTATGCCGTCTCCTAAGTTCAAAGATCAAAGATGTGACAGAGATACTTAACAAAATAATTAGGCTCGCCGATTATGATGTCTTTCTCCTCTTTCATGTTGGGACAACTGATAACAAAGAGCCTGAAAACAGTATTGGGAGACTATGAGCAAAGAGGCTTATAGGCGTACAGGTGTTTTTTTTCATCTGTATTTCTGATGGAAAGTCAACACCCAGTGAAGGAATGGAGGGTTTTAGAATTAAACAGCTGGCTCAAGGGATGGTGCTGTTGAGATAACTTTGGATTTCTTCTGTTTATATTACTTACAGGAAGAGCTCTGGGCAAGCAATGGGATAGTAACACAATGACTCTTCTTAATTCTCCATTTTTTTTGTGACTGAATGGCGTAAATGAAATGGCTTTAATTCAAGTTCTGGCTTTGAAGTTCATCTTTTTGTCTGGACTTTAGCTTTATCTGATAATATGAAATCATTAGCTATGTGGGGTCTTACATTGTATGCTTCAATAAGAAGAATCAATGGTCAAATTGATTATGTCTCTAAATTGATTACACTGCTACATTATTGACAACTGGTTTATAATATGCTGTGGGTTTTATTGTTTTGCCTGCACTGGCCTAAGGTTTAAGTGCATAGCATATAAAATACTGTATTACTACTAATATAATAGGAAATAGTTTGCCTGTCATTAGTGATGCACAGACATGTAGGCCGGACATAATTGTCTTCCCCAAATCACAGAAGAACCTACATATGAAAAGGAGTAGAGCAGAACTCATAATTGCCAGTCTTCAGTCAAATTCAATGAAGCAAAAGAACTGAGCACCTCAATAGAATGAAATGCTCAGTCTGTCAATTTAAATCTTAAGAATGCTTCTCTCGCTATGAATATCTTTGAGTCAGTTTTCGACTCCTGGTGACCACCTGGAGTAGTCCCCGCAGTTCCCTTAGCAAGATTATCAGGACTGGCCTAAATTAGGATTATAATTCAGTCTCCTAGGGTAGTTTCTAGATTGATGCCTTAAATCACAAGACACCAAACTGATCTTAAGAACCAGCATCAAGTAAAACAGAATAACATTTTGTAGTAATAAGCTCTCTTCTGTTAACTGGGGGGAGATATTTTTCAAGGGGGGTTGGTGGGAGTTAGACAAAATCTGCTCCTTTAGTGACAAACACTGACTGAGTAATCATTATTGGGATAGAACTCTTGATTTGGGCTAAGGGGAAATATGTATTTGAACTGTATCAAAAATTTCCAGCCCCAGTTAACTTTCAATCATTATTTTATAGTTGTAGTAAAATAATTTTGACAATAGTATTTCTGCAATCTTTATTATCATCATAATTTATTACAACTCATAAATATAAAAATAATTATCCCTATGAACATATACAGAAGGGGGTTCAGGCTGTAGGGTCTTGGACAGAGTGATTAGGAGACATTAATATATAAACTACTATATGGTATAATGGTGCTGTGAGCCCTCTGCTGGTAATTTTTGTTGATAGAAAGCACAACAAATTTAGATGAGAGTGAGAGAGAGAGAATTGTGTGGATGTGTATAATATAATAATCTGCAGCCTTCATTCTATCTTACTCTATTCCTTATCAAGTCAGTTCCCTAGCTCACATCTTCACATAAACATGTAAAATGCTTATGCTCATTCTATTCATAAAATTCATCACTATATTATTATTTATGAACTTTTAAAACAATTACCATACATATCTCTAACAAAAAAAGGACACAGCGTAAAAATAGAATATAGTGTAAGTATAAAAATAGTCAGTATATAACTTTAACTTTAACTTTATTCGCATTTATATACCGCCCTATCTCCCTTGTGGGATTCAGGGCGGTGCACAGGCAATAATAAAATGCTATAAACAATAAATACAATAAAATATCTTAAAAATAAATTAAACTAAGAGACCTGTGATAAAATTACAATAAAACCCCCTGCTAAAACCAAAATTAAAAACTATGTAAAAACTATGCCAGGCCAGCCGCATAGAATAGGTGTGTTTTCAATGCCCGGCAGAAGAGGCGCAGGTCCGTGGTTGTACGCAGGTCAGGGGGTAGGTCATTCCAGAGGGCGGGGGCTGCCACAGAGAAGGCTCTCCCCCTGGGAGTCGCCAGCCGGCATTGTCCGGCAGACGGCACCCTAAGGAGGCCCTCCCTGTGGGAGCGGACAGGTTGGTGAGAGGTATGTGGTAGGAGGCGGTCCCGCAAATAACCAGGTCCCATGCCATGGAGCGCTTTAAAGGTGGTGACTAACACCTTGAAGCGCACCCGGAAAGCCACAGGCAGCCAGTGCAGCTCGCACAAGAGAGGTGTTACATGGGAGCATCTCGAGGCCCCCAAAATCCCCCGCGCGGCCGCATTCTGAACTTAGGAGAAATTTATAATTCAGTATGAGTACTAAAAGCGAGTGACTTCTCTCTTTTATTCTCTGCTCAGCCCTCTTATGAGCAGCACTTTTTGGGACGTTACTTAATTATAAGTAATTAATTAATTAACCCCTATAACTACTTTCCCTCTATTCCTTATGACATTGCCTTTTTCTCATCTCCGGCCCATAACTGAGGCAGGTTATTTAGCTGTTCCTATTTTTCAATAAATTTTCCCTTTTCTCCCCCAAACAATCTGGGTAAAACCTGATGAACGCTTTCCTTAGTACTTACAGGTCTTATACAGTTCCTTATAAACAAGAGTTGCCACTTGGATAAAAGAGAACTAGGTCTGCCTTTAAACTCTTTCTTGAAAAATAGATAGTCCTCTGCTACAAAAAGGGAAACAGAGCTAGGCTCTGCCAGTTCATCATCTGTTGTTGCTATCGTAGTTCTGTTACCAGTACATGTAAAATAAGCTTTCCACTGTTTAAACTGGTACGGGTTAAAGATGGTCTTGACCATCTTTAAAGCGCTCCATGGCTCGGGGCCTAGTTATATGCGAGACTGCCTCCTGCCCCATACATCCCTCAGACCGATACGCTCCCACAGAGAGGGCCTCCTCAGGGTGCCGTCGGCTGGACAATGCCGACTGGCGACACCCAGGGGAAGAGCCTTCTCTGTGGCTGGGCCAGCCCTCTGGAACGACCTACCCCCTGAACTCCGCACCATCTCTGACCTCCGCCTCTTCCGCAAGTGTCTGAAGACACATTTATTCCATCTAGCCGGCCTAGCATAACCCCCTGTATTGACCATTAGACAGTTTTAAATTTGGGATTTTAATTCGGTTTTTAGCACAGGTTTTACTAGAATAAGTTTTTTAAATTTTATATGTTTTGTATGTATTTTAACATTCCTGTGCGCCGCCCTGGGTCTGTTTGGAGAAGGGCGGGATATAAATTTAATAAAATAAAATAAAATAAAAAAATACAGGCTATATTTTAAACTATTAGTATTTCAGTGGTTGAATGGCATCATACTGCATATTCCTTTCAATGGCCTCACCGAGTATTACCAGCCATAAAGCCAAAACATATGGGTTTCTTGGTCACTTGGTACAATAGACCAGGAATCTCCAACCCCTGGGCTATGGACTGGTACCGATCCACGGCCTGTTAGGAACTGGGCTGTACAAGTGGTGGGCGAGCGAGTGAAGCTTCATCTGTGCATGCACAGAATCTAGGTTGCATGTGAAACCATTCCCTTCCAGTCCTTGTAAGACATTTTTTCTTCTGAAACTGGACCCCAGTACCAAAAATATTGGAAACTGCTGTGATAGATTATTTTAGCATTTGTTGAAGACATAGCTTGTTCTTTAGTGCCCTTCTGTTTTACTTTTATTCTTCTTTCATGCCTGTTACCAGTAAGCAAGTCTGTTTTGGAATAGGGATTTAATGCCTCTCACAAGAATGCTAGGCTTCTCTTCAAAAATAGTCTGGCTCATTGGTCACAGGCATGGAGGAGAGGTTGTATTGCATTGAGGCACTCTTTCTCATTTAGTCACACACATTCCTTCAACACCGCAATTTGATAGGGGCTTAACTCACCATTCGATGTAACCGTAGACCCTCATTCTAGAACACAAGATCCATGATCATAAATGGAAAATTGGTCACAAGCACAGATGAAGGATGGGCTCTGAGAATAACCTTGGGAGATAAGAAAAAGAGCCATTTCCCAACTGCATGAGGGGACAGAGGCAAAAGTGCGCCTTACCCCCCAAGGGGACCTTTCCAAGACCATCCCCGTTAACAAAGGAGTCAGGCAGGGATGTATACTAGCACCCCTTCTCTTTAACCTATACATCAGTGATTGGAGAAGGGCTCTAATGAACCAACTAGATTACATACATGCCCCTAGACTAGCCGACTATAGGTGCCCACTTCTGCTTTATGTAGATGACACGGCAATCCTCTCCTTTTCCCGGGTAGGTTTGCTTAGGGCCCTTAAAATTCTGTCCAATTATTGCACTGAGAACCAACTGCACATCAACCATTCCAAGTCTAAGATCATGATCTTTTCGAGAAGCAGGAAACTCCACCAATGGAAGCTTGATGGCATACCAGTGGAACAGGTCCACATATTTCAATACCTAGGCATCTTTTTCCAATCTAATGCCAAGTGGCTTTCACAGGTTGAGTTCCTTCGCAACAAGGCCAAGACCTCCTTGTATGATGTCCTGCACTTTTTCTACTCGGAGGGCGCCCACCATATTCCCTCAGTACTAAAAGTATACAGGGCAAAGGTGATAGCTGCCATTTCATATGGTGCTCCTCTTTGGGTCCCTGCTAACATTTCCCGTCTTGAGTCTGTCCAAAGCCAGTTCCTACGCCGCTTAATGGGAGTCCCCCCCTTGTGTGAGCAATGCTGCAATCCGTCTGGAATTGGGCATACCATCACTCGACACCATTTTGTGGAAACGTACAATTGGCTACTGGCTGGCCCTATGGGCCAGACTCCCAGCCTATTACTTGGGACAGTGCTTATGGCGGGATGACTTCCACAGCCCTTGCGCCCGTAACATCCACACCAAGCTCATAAAGATAGGAATCTCCCCTATTGAAACCTTTACACTTGGCCCCACCGCTGCCAAATCGCTGATATTCCAACGATTGGACGACATCGAAAGGCAACAGAACCTGGCACTTGGTGCAGGAATTTGCTCTCCATTCCCCTGATGCACCCCCCTAAATATCTCTCTGAGCTATCTTCCATCAAACACAAGCTGGCATTCATAAAGGCACGTTTTAACGTGATCCCCTCGAATGCCCTAGATAGCAGACTTTCCGGGGGTGTAAAGTCCACCCACACTGCTCATGTGACAGCCGATCCTTGGAATCGCTAGCTCACATAGTATTCACATGCCCCTACTACCAGGAGAAAAGATTACAATTCATCTCCCCTATTTGCCAAAGATTTCCCGGACTTACCGGAAATCAGAGTCTTCGCCTTCTTCTCCAGGACACTGACTCGAGTACCACATTGAAGGTTGCAAGTTTTTTTGCTGCGGTCTTAGCCTGCAAGAACCGTGGGAAGGGTCGGGCTGGTCCCACTAGCTGAGGCCAGTTGTGCTGATTGTTTGCAGCGTACCTCTTGGTGGCCGCATCAAGTGCCGACATGTAGATCGCATGTAAATTTTTACATGGTACCTTCTATTTACGCTCAATTTGAATTGATCACACTCCCAAACCATAGATTTAGATCCCCATAATGGTTAGATGGTATGGTTGACAAAATGGCCCTTGCCATCGATTCTGCCTGTTGTCTCCCACCCTTCAGTAGGGCCCAGCTGTACATCCACAGCTGTGATCTGTTTATCTTGTCTTTTGGTCTATGGCCGCAATAAAGTTTTATTATTTATTATAGAAGAAGAGCCACAGTAAGAGCAGTGATCTGATGAGAGAAATCTCAGCTCACAAAAGGAATGGGGGTGGAGAAACTGCCCCAAAAGGGACCTTCCATAGTTCTGTAGAAAATAAAAGGCAGAGGAGAGGGGAAATACTTTCAGTATTGTAACCTTACAATAAAGGCAATGTTAGTTTTCATGATTTTGGTTTCCTGTCTGGACTACATCAAAAGGCTGATAAAATTAAACCATAGGGTATGCGTCACTCCTGCCGCCCTCTGTAGCTGCAATCTGTTAATTGGACAATTTGACAGGGTGGCTAAACCTGCCATTTCGAACAACCATCTACACTTCTCCAACCTGCATCATTCAACATTGGGAAATTATTATTTTTTCTATTACCAGATAGGAGGAGAAACAAAGTCAGGGAACCCGCAAGCCCATAATTTGTACATAGGGATAGTACATAAGAATTTAATAACAAAATGGATGCAAAACCTCAAAAAAGTAATTACAGTACAACAATGGGAAAAACTATGGGGGGGAAATCAATAGAATTTACTCCAAGCTATAATTTGAGGGAAAATTGGTTCAAAATGTTGTACAGATGATATATAATTCCATCAATGATGATCAAAATGGACATATTATATAATAATAAATGTTGGAAACTGCAAATTAACAAGGAACATTTACTCACATCTAATAGTAATGTAAAAAACCCTCAAAACTATTCTGAAGCATTCAGAATTTTTTAAATTCAAACCTGAATTCAAACCACAATTATTTTTATTAGGAATAATTCTAGGCAGCATAAACCAAAAGTATTACAATGTACTACTACATGCTGACAGAGGCATGAACAAATCTGATGCATATTGGAAAAGGAAAACTTTGCCAACAATACAAGAGTGGGAGACCACAATTTGGGAATACGCAGCAAAACTGACTGCATATAATCATAACAGAAGTTTAATCAAGTTTAAAGAAGAATTGCTCCACTATATTTGATACATTACACAACAAGGCAAATTTGGATATTGGGAATCTGTTTTTTTAATAAAACAGTTAAGAGACTAATTAAAAATAACAGAAGAAGCAACTTAAATAGATATAAGCAATAATCTTCAGTGTTTAATGTTAAAGCTAGTATTTAAATAACAGTAGTTGGGGAAAATGGAAGGAATGAAAAATGAATAATGTATTGTTTCTCTTTACAATATTTTTTCTTAAGCTTTATTTTTTTATTCTGCTTTTTGTATCTTTATTCTTGTGCAACTTCTGGTTAAACATATGCAATATTTAGGGGTGGGGGACAACAAAATTTAACAAAACCCATTTTTATGTTCCTATGTTAAAATGTGAGAAATCCTGTTCATAATTAATCATTAAACTTCTAAATTATTTTTAAAAGAACATATTACCACCTAAATGTCAAAATGGTTGTGATGAATTGTATTATCACGGAATATATCAAAGCAAAATACAGAAGGAAAATGGCCACGTCTCTTATAGTGGTATGTGCTGCGTACTATGCATTGTATCTTAATGCCTCTGGGCTACAACATAGTGTACCAAAAATGAACTCTACAAGAATCTGTATTGAATATTAACTTGATTTATGCAGAGCAAAGCTAATGGGGAAGACTGACTCACTTAGCCTGTTACTAACTTCACAACTGCAGTGATTCACTTAACAACTGTGGCAAGAAAGTTCATAGAAGGGGCAAAACTCACTTAACAATTGTCTTGCTTAGCAGTTCAAATTTTGGGCTCAGTTATGGTTGTAAGTCGGGGACTCTCTGTACGAAACAAACATTTTGCTTTTGAACCCAGCAATGTGGAAAAAATACGGAATGAAAACTTTAAGCGCTGTTCTTCCAGAGTCAGTCCTACCATGTAGTTGCAGGCAGTTAATCTTAGGTTGCAGATACACTGTGAAATAGAGTTTGCTGATGAAGTCTTGACATACCAACATCTTGTGCAGGCAGTTAACTTACAACAGTTCGTTTAGTGACTATTCAAGTTACAACGGCCCTGAAAAATATGACTTATGACCGTTTTTCAGAGTTACAACCTTTGCAGCATCCCCATGATTCTGTGATCAAAATCCAGATGCTTGGCAACTGGCAACAGATGCAGTACCCCAGGATCATGTGTATTTATTTGCATTTATTTATTTGTTTATTTATGTTTGTTTGTTTGTTTATTCTGTCATGGTTATGTAGTGTATATTGGAGGTGGTAGTGACCCTTTCAGAGCTGCATGCAGTGAAATTTCATTTTAATGTATGCTGTTTAGTGTACATTCAAAATAACAATAAAGCTATTCTATTCTATTCTATCCTATTCTATTCTCACCTTTTGTGACCTCCTGATGAGCGAAATCAATGGGGAAACCATATTCACTTAACAACCCGGTTATTAAACTATCAGCTGCAGTAATTCACTTAACAACTGTGGCAAGAAAAGTGGTAAAATGGGGGCAAAACTCACTTCACCAATGTCTCAATTTCTGGGCTCAACTTGGTTATAAGTCAAGGACTACCTACCTGTACATTACATCTGGTCCAGAAAGTTCAGTCCCTTGAGCTAATCTGGCTAGGCAGGGAAAGGGCTATTTATCATTTGGTTTCCTGCTTGTCTTGACAGTTTCCAAAAAAAGCCCCAGAGAGAGAAGGTCCTTTAGGTTATCCCCTCACCCTGTAGCCACAACAGGTCTCTAGCCACCCCGGGGAGGGGAGGATTTCTCACTGCGGTGAGCTACAATTTTCACAGCACACTTGTCTTGAACCCAAAGAAGCACTTCGCACCTCTTTTAGCAATCGTGCGAGGGAGTAACTTGGGGAAGGGAGGAGCAAGCTTTGAACGGCAGTGGGACTTTCTCCTAGGTCAGTTTAGGTCAGTCAAATCTGCCAGCGCGTTGTGTGGCTTCGAAGAGACCCAGGCGCCGAGCGTTCGTGCGGGCGGGCGCGCGCGCGAGCGAGCGAAGAAAGCGAGGCAAGGGAAGGGGGCGGGAAAGAGCCCCAGAAAGTCCAGAGGAAGTAACGCTGCAAGGCAGCAGAGACTTCGGCAAAGGCCCGAGGAAAGGAGGGGGGGGGGAACTCCCCTCTTTTCTCCCCTCCTCGTGCGCTCTCCTCCGCCCCCTCCTTCCCTCACGCTTCCTCCCCGGGTGACGTTGCCCGCAGGAAAGTTCCCCGAATCGAGAGAGCGCGCGCGGCCACCTTCAGCTTCTGCGGGTGGCGTCGCTTCGCACCTGGGAGCCGCAAAGGAGCCAAAGGGGGCCGGGAAGAGCGAGGACCGGAGGCTTTTTACCCATCCCCTGTGGAGAGAGAGCGCAACCTGGCGCCGTCGGTGCAGCCGAACGAATTCCCAGGTAAAGCAGGGAAGGCGGGAGGGCGCGCGCGCGTGTGTGTATGTGTGTGAGATCTGGCATTAGCAGAGGCATGGGAGCCAAACGAAGCACACGGCTGGAAGGAATCGACGTACGGTACGTTCGGTTTTCCCCCCTTGTCGGAGCACTACAAAACCCACGCAGTAAAACCAGCCTTCTGCCGAGACTGCCCTTTAATACTCCGGGTGATAATTTATTCTGCCGTTTTTAATCTCCCGTTTTCTAAAACCAGCGAAAGGGAGTTCGCGTTGCAGTCCTAGACGTAGTTGTTCAGAAATAATTACACCACGTTTCTTTTCTAGTTAAGGTTGGGGTGCTTCTTGGAAATAACTCGTAAGGACAGTTGGTAGGAGATTTTTAGATCTCCCACCATCTACAGTTAGCTTGCTTATCCATCCATCCATCCATCCATCCATCTTTAATTTCATTTCATTTCATTTAGTTTGTCAAACATGTACGAGATAACAGGTATAAGTATATACATAGACATGAATACAGAAAATTGGTACAAATAAATGGGGACAATAGGGCAGGGATGGTAGGTACGCTGATGTGCTTATGCATGCCCCCTTACAGACTTCTTAGGAAAGGGGTGAGGTCCACACTAGACAATTTAAGGTTAAAGTTATGGGGATTTGAGGCTGAGCTTAGCTCATGTTAGGCCTAAGAGTTGCAGATCTAGTGTGATACCATTAGAGGATAGAATGGCAATGGGCCTGAATTGGAAGGATTCTTTTGGGTTATCTTTTAAGACCTGATAAGGGGATGATTTAATGGATTCCTGCATTTACGGGATGTTAAAGGTATGATTTAACGGATTCCTGCATTTAGCTGAAGTTGGACCTCAGCTAAATGCAGGAATCCATTAAATCATACCCTTAACAGGGCTATCTACTGTAATCTTTTTTTCTAAAACTTTCAGTAAGAGGTCCCAAAGATGCTTTTTTCAAGAGGCAATTGGGCTTTCTGGTTTTTCTTTGAAGACGAGTCGCTTCTCAACCAGAACTGAAGAAGCTTCTTGGATGAGAAGTGAAAGGTCTTCAATGAAAAAACAGAAAGTCCAGTTGTCTCTTGAAAAAAGCACCTTTGGGACAACCATGACTGATAATCTCCATAGACTTTCTATTCTGGACCCTTTGCTGAACAGCTCTTCCTATCAAGAAGCTTCTCCTAATCTTCAGTCTTCTTTTTCATTTATTTCATTTAATTAATACTTAATTAATATTTTAATTAATGTAATTAATGTTAAATGAATAAATAAAATAATTATTTCATTTAATTTCAACTCATTGGACTCTGTCCTGTTTACAAAAGAGAGCAGATCCACCCTGCTTTTCACAGGAATAACAGCCCTTTAAATACTTATAGACTCCTATCATATCTCCTAGCATTTTTTTTCCTTTTACAAAGTAAACCTGTAGCTCTCTGTGCTGCATAGAACTTTGTTTTCAAGCCTCTTATTTTTGGGTATGTCTCATTTGAATCCACTCCCACTTCTTTAAATTCCTTTTAATCTGTGGACCCAGTACTGGAAGCAATATTTTAAGTGTGGTCTAACTATTGTAGAGTACATGAAATTTCTACACTGTAATGATTTTGATGCAGTGAGAGCCAGGTTGGTGTAATGGTTAAGGCACCAACCAGGAGATGGTGAGTTCTAGTCTTGCCTTCCTTCAGCGTGAAGCCAGCTCTGTGAACTTGCTCCAGTTTCTCTCTCTCAGCCATAGAAGGTAGTAATGACGAGCCAAAAGAACTGTAGGGATTAATCCAGGCAGTCACTGAGTCAAAATATGACTTGGAATATTTTAAAAAATGACTAGAAGGCATAGATGCATAGATGCACACATGAATATTTATTTTATTGCAATGATTTTGTTAATGTGGTCAGAGGTTGTTGAATTGTGCTACTTTCTTTCATGAGATGTCACATTTTGACTGATAGTAATTGATGGAGTCATGGTACTTTTAAAAGTTGCAAGATTATCTCCTAATCTAGGCAAAAACCATTTGAGTGCATACTTTAATAGAGTTGCACTTCCTCACAGAATTATAATCACAAATGTTTTTGTGAATGGCTTGGTTCACTATAGATTATGCCATAATTAAAATGTTTCATTTAGAAAAACATCAAGCTTCTCCTTGCAATACAATTGTACTGTACAGAGTAAAACAAACAAGCGTATTAACTATATAATAAACAAAAATAAGACTTCTAATGCTCTGTGTGTTCCTCTGGGATTAAATCCCACTGACTTTTGTAGAATTTATTTCTGAATAGTATGATTTACCTTTGCAATGGACATATCAAATATTTTATGTGATTTTATGCATAGTGATATATGCAGTTTCTAGTGGTCACAGAAAGTCAATGTGTTCATAATTGCTTTTTTACTGGTTGGCCAATGTTTTGTACATAATTTCTTACAGATAAAACAATACTGTACTTCTTTTCTGAGTTCAATATTATTCTTTGTAGATTGTGTGTGTGTATATGTCAGTCAATGATGATACAGAGTCATCTACAGTTTCTATAAGTACTTGTATTAAAATATTAAGCTTAAAGCAACTTTTTCATTTTAGGTTTTTAAACTCCTTACTGGTCCATGAGATTTGTAATCACAATACATTTGTAATGACCCAATGAACTTGTAATCACAATGAATTACTACAGCCCTACTATGTTAATCCATATAGTTTTCACAATGATTTTGTCAGGAAATTGACAGTCCATCAAATGCTGCAGTGGATTATGTTGCCCTGTCCAGTACTGTATCAATAAGAATCAAATTACCTAAAATAAACTGCAGAATGTGGGTGTCAAATATAAACATGCATTTAATAGGGATTTTGTGAAAGTTTCCTATCCCTTGCAGCTATGTGCTCTTTCCCAAAACCTTACTGGAGTGATTGGAGAATTGTCTCAAGTCTTACAATTTGTGGGGAAAAGCATGCAGCTGCAAGGGATAGGAAATTTTCACAAAATTCCTATTAGATACAACTAAAAAGAGAAAACCAAATAAAAATATATCAAGCACTTGTCACCTCTCGACTCGACTACTGTAATGCTCTCTACATGGGGCTCCCCTTGGGGTGCACCCGAAAGCTGCAGCTAGTCCAGAACGCAGCCGCGCGGGTGATTACTGGAGCCCCCAGATGCTCCCACATAACACCGATCCTGCGCGAGCTGCACTGGCTTCCTGTGGTCTTTCGAGTGCGCTTCAAGGTCTTGACGACCATCTTTAAAGCGCTCCATGGCTCGGGGCCTAGTTATATGCGAGACCGCCTCCTGCCCCATACATCCCTCAGACCGATACGCTCCCACAGAGAGGGCCTCCTCAGGGTGCCGTCGGCTGGACAATGCCGACTGGCGACACCCAGGGGAAGAGCCTTCTCTGTGGCGGGCCCTGCCCTTTGGAACGACCTACCCCCTGAACTCCGCACCATCTCCGACCTCCGCCTCTTCCGCAAGTGTCTGAAGACACACCTATTCCACCTAGCCGGCCTAGCGTAACCTCCATACTGATTATTAGATAGTTTTAAATTTGGGATTTTAATTCGGTTTTTAGCGCAGGGTTTATTTATTAGAATAAGTATTTTAAATTTTGATATATTTTATATATTTTGTATCTATTTTAACATCCCTGTGCGCCGCCCTGGGTCCATTTGGAGAAGGGCGGGGTATAAATTTAATAAATAAATAAATAAAATAAATAAATAAATAAATAAAGAAACAGGAAAAAATGTAAAGAAGTGACTTCCAACCTTTATCACAACAAGTATAGACAATTTTAGTAACTTATCGTTTCCTTTTAGAACACAACAAATGGTATTTTCTTTCCACATCCCATTTTCAATCTTTATTGAAGTCATTGGTTCTACTTTTCACAAAGCTATATTCAGTCTACAATTTCTTCCTCCAGAAGAAAAACAAGCAAGATAAAATAACTCTGTATTAGCTGTTGATACGTGGTTTTCGTTTAGGCTTTGTGGCGTTTTCAGAGGCAAGATGGTCCCCTCTGTGAGCCTAATCCATCCAAAATGCCTTTCTAATGATTTTTGGAAATGTCTATTTCTTCTGTGCCATTTGTTCTATTGAAACCTTAGTCAAAGTTAGGAAGTAAGATGGCTATAGTTAATAGAGTTGAAAAAGTTGGAGTGAATATAATCAAATTGATATTCAAGTCTGTTCAGTGAAGTGCTAAAAAGTTTGTGTCTTTACCACAGGGTTACCACAGCGATTATTCCATGTAAGCTAGCAGTACAGGTCTGTGGTTAGCATCTTGTTATGACCAGTTTATAAAATCTGCATTTCCATTTTGACTTGGATGCTACTATTAGAACAATATTAGGAGGTATATGTTTAGCTCCTACTTGTCCAGTTAAGTTAGATGAATTTTAGCTTGTGCAGCTTGAGTGGTTTTGGAGATAAGATGTCAGATACAAGTGCTTTGACTCCTATTCATCCTATTTAATGAGAGTAGCTAGTAGTGGACAAACTGAGTAGAATCTCATTGCAGGAAGAGGTGGTTCCTGCATGATAGAATCTGTGATAAAACTGTTGTTTGAACAAATCCTTATTGTAGTATTCCATTCACTCTCAAAAATTCCACTTATCGTCTATAGTTTAGGTTCTCAGTCATCCCGGCCATGGTTATCTCAATGGTGTTTTTTCAAGAGGCAACTGGACTTTCTGGTTTTTCTTTGAAAACGTTTCACTCAGCGCTGAAGAAGCTTCTTGGGTGAGAAGTGAAATGTCTTCAAAGAAATCATCACTGTATCACCAAATTTCATTGAATGCCCCATGCAAATCTCCCTCCTCCCACTGTAAATCCGAATCCTGGCAACTGGCCTCTTGGGATTCCACTTACAGATACAGTTCTTACATATTTCGTGGCTTCTAGGCTCAAATTATGTTTTAATTACAGCACACCTGAATTACTTCAATGCTCTGTTCATAAAGCAGACTTTGAAGAATATTTGAAAACTCCCAAATCCAGGGCACAGGGAGCATATCAATCTTCTGTTTGAAAAAGCTGCATTGGCATCCAATTTATTAACAGAAAAAACTCAAACTGTGGGTTATTGCATTGTAGACCATGAACGTTTTTGACCCAGGGCATTTGAACAGTAGTTATTTGCTATATCAACCTGCCATTTAAATCATTATCATGCTATTTTAAATCATCTTGGGGAAAATCCCTCTCAGTCATCCTTAACATTCATTTAGTTGGGATCAAAAAGAGTTGGTGTTTCCTCAGCTGCATCTAATCACAGCACAAGCAATCTTTTTTTTTCAATGCCAGGTCCTCACGATGTTGCCTTCATGTCACCCCTAGCCAATACCAGAGGAGGCTTAAAGCCATCCTTTACCGTTCCAGTTTTAAAGTAGCATTTCCCCTCTTTTCCCAATGCAGTTTTGACCGTGCCGATAAACTGACAGACCTCATCAGTGCTCTGGTTGCTGGTGTGTTGAGGGTCATGATCTGTCCAGCTGTTCCAGTGTTAATGGAGTGGTTTTACCTTTAAGCAGGGAACAAGTTATGGCAGTTTTCCTGAGCGTGAAATCTGTTATACTTCACTGATCATCCAGTCAATTCCACAATCTGGTGATCCCTAGACGCCAGATCATCCAGCTACTTTACTGTCCCTCCTGTTCCTAAGTTGGCCAGTGGGTACCAGAATGATCTGACAGTCAGGGTTCATTGTGGCAGGAGAAAAATGAGGAGAGAACTACTTTTTCACTGCCAGGTCATTGTTTCACCAAATTTCATTGAATGCCCCATGCATATCTCCCTCCTCCCACTGTAAACCCGAATCCTATTGTATGCTTGCCATCTGTTCAACCAGACTGTATTTACATATGGAATTTTTTGTGTAAAAAAGCCCAAGAGCAGCTGAAGGACAGGGGGAGGCATACACTGTAATGGAAATCCATTCATTTAGAAAATGTACATGGCTGTCTGTCATAAATAAATGTGTGACATGCTTAATTTATTTGTTAGGATTTTATTCCCTAACAAATTTATTCACCTTTATTTTTTGGGACACCCAGACAGTGTGCATACCTAGTGTTCCTGCCTCCTTTTTTTGCCCACAGTGACAATCCTGTGACATTGTGTTGTGTTGAGAGAGAGAGTGAGTGAGGGACTAAACTGTAGTCTATGATGGACTAAACTGTAGGCAGGGAGGGGGGGAATTAACTGACAGCTATTGTGCACAGAATAAGGTTGATGAACCAAAATACAAGGATAATAAACAATGTCAGCTGGATTTTGTTAACATTCTGACTAGGAACAAGTATTGTTTTCCAATCCTAAATATGGGATTTTGGCAACAGAACTCCTGTGTGTGCTTCATAAACATTTTATGCAATTTCCTCTATTTTTCTACTGTTGATGCTTCAGGAATTGTATACTACTGTTTTTTTCTTCAGGACAAAGAAAGCATAACTCCCAGCCTGCACTGAGTTTTGAAGTATTTGAATAATACACACAGATATAAAACAAAGTTTGCAGAATGACAAAGTAGCAACAGCAACATCACAGACTTATATACCTCTTCATAGTGCTTTACAGTACTCTCTTAAGTGGTTTACGGAGTCAGCATACCGCCCCCAACAGTCTGGGTTCTCATTTTGCTGATTTTGGAATGATGGAAGGTTCAGTCAACCTCATGCCGGTCAGGATCACTCTGCTGGCAGTCGGCAGAATTAGCCTGCGATACTGCTTTCTAAGCATCATGCCACCACAATAAAATAATTAAAGTAGAGATTTTAAGCAGGAACAATGGACAGTTATTGTCTGTCAGACTGTAGCAGGAATTATACCCATAACATTTACAGTGCCAAAATTGCACAATGTATGAAATTATTTTGGCAATTAATAAGTTTCTTAAAGTTGTAGACAATGTTAATTCAACAATATAACTTCCTGGATGCAAAAAAAACCCCTTGGAATAAAATATGAAAAAGCCAGATCCCTTCAAGCTTTCATATATTATTTATCTCTAACCAGCAAGTTTCATTTGTTTGGAAAAGGAGAATGGCTTTTAAGTCCTCTCTGAGTTTTTGTCAGCTGGCAATTTTGCGAACCATACTGGCCAGCCATCCTGAAAATTGCAACCCAACATATTTGAAAGATCTCATCTTTCTTGTCTCAAAAACAAGCCTATTTTCTTTCTAGCATGTCGCAGTGGAATCAAGTGCAGCAGTTGGAACCCTGTTTTTTAGAGCAAATAGACCAGATTTACGATGACATCTTTCCCATGGAAATTCGACATCTTTTAGCACAGTGGATCGAAAGCCAGGATTGGTAAGTTCAGACAATTTTTCTTTTCTCTTCTGCCTTGAATATTAGTGGACTGCTGACTAAGCAGATATAGATCGCATTATATTTAATGTTGTATCCAAGTGTTTCCGGGGGTGGGATCCTACCAGTTTAACAACCAGTTCACTGAGTGTGCTCCTGATATGCCTGATGTGTGCTATGCGCAGTCCTCAGGAAAACAGTTGAGGTGCTGCTATCCACTCTGCCGCGCCTATCAGCTGGGCTAAAAAACAAGGAAATATAGGTGAGTATAGCCCAGGGGCGGGTGGGCAGGCCCACCTAAAGGTCGGAGCGAACCAGTTCGCTCACAGCTGATCTTCGGAGCTAGCGGTTCACCTGAACAAGTAGAATCCCACCCCTGAGTGTTTCTCAACTTTGGCCACTTGACAATGTGTGGACTTCAACTTCCAGAATTCCTTTGTCAGAGTTCCACAACTTGCTGGTTGGGAATTCTGGGGATTGAGGTCCACAAATCTTCAAGCTGCCAAGTTTGAGAAACACTGTTGTATAGTTTCCTGTGCAGAAACACCTCCCCCTTCTTGGGAATATTGTTATTTTATTATCCAAGTAAAAGTAAAATATTTTTTTTAATTGAAAAAGTTTTATTGAGTTTTACAAATTTTTATACAAATAGGGCAAGGTAAATAAGGTTTAAAAAGACATTGTGAGAACCTCCATGTCAGAGTCAATGGCCCCATCCGAGGCTTCATAAAAGAATATATAATTAATACAGTAAATTTTCATTTGTGCTACAAAGTGGAAAGAAATACAAAGATATCATTGTAAAGTCTATGCTAGCAATCATGTATAAACATCCGAATAAAAGTTGTATAATACAAAAATAAAGTCACTTTTGAGATCTAAGTAAAAGTAAAATATTTTTGCTTTGCATCACAATCTGTGGCTGTACAGGTTTAACCAGCATTAAACCAGTACACTTTCAATAGACATAACAAATAATTCAAAACCTACAGAATTAATAGTACTATAATTTTACATAATTTCATATTCAGTAAGCCTACTCCATCAAGCATAATTTGGAAAGTAGATAGTGAAATATATCTTTATGAATGTTCTTTCTCTTTGTGTATTTTTGTTTTTGTTATAGCCATTTTGTTACTTACAAACAATATTCAGGGAATATATTAACCCATTTAATTATTGGAATAATGCCATTCTATTATGTTTATTTGATACTGAAAGATACATGGAAATAAACATGTCAAACTATAAAATATTTTGTTTTATAGTATGCACCGTGAGGATTCTTTTTAGAGGAAGCGTAGGGTAATTCTTTTTGTAAATACATTTGTATCCAGATTAAAAATTCTAAATCAGCAATTGTTAATTAATTTCAATGATTAATTTGAAATTAATTCTCCGTCCTTTCTTCACATCTACACAGACAGAAGACAGTATATTGATACTATTTTCCCATTTATGGTCAGATGTTAATTTACATAAGTAGTTTATCAGTTTTCCATTTTAATTTTAGAACTACATACAATAACATTTAATTGAAAAGGTAAAAGGGGGTTACTTATATACTGACTATATGTACAAATATGCAAATATTATATCTTTAAATACACATGTGCTGTTTTAAAACTGAAGAGAGACCTTTTTAAAAACTAAACTGAGAATTTTATTCGGTCTTTTAATCCTTTATTTACCTATATAATTTTATTTTATTTTAATTTATAATGTTATTATTATAATAATATTCTGTATATAATTTATATTATATACAGAATATTTTCTTGAGATAAAAGAATCTGTATAACCAATTTGTAGGCCTCCCATTTAGAGCCTAATATTTCTCTTGAACAAATGATTTTGAAAACATTACTATTTTTGATATATGTACTTTGTTCTTATCTATTTCCTTTTGCAAAGGGAGTCTGCATATAGCAATGAGTCTACAGCAGCTATGCTGTTGCATAACTTATTCATAAAACTGGATGAGCATTTAGAGCGTGTTTCTCAGGAGAAGAATCTCCTTTTGACACATAACCTAAAGAAAGTCAGGAAAATTCTTCAGGTGAGTTTAAAAAAGAATCGCAAAGAACTCTCCTGCACCAATTATGGTGTTAGTTCTGTTATATAAGGTTTTGTGTAAGTATATTTATACCAACCAGAGCTCAGGAATTATTGGATACATTGATTTTAAACATTTGATCAAACAACACATTGAATTTTAAACTATTCTTTTTCAGCATGATGTTTATAATCAAACATGGGTAGAAAAAAAAATCAGATAAATGGCAAAAAAAGTACTCCAGAATATAGAAAAGACACCAAGGCAGACATGTAGAAAAGGTATAATAGAGTCATTATGTCTTTGGGGAGGGGGGGAGTGAGATTAACTCATTGTAATGCAAATTATGCATATTGTTTGATTTGCATTATTATGCCATAATATAATTATGTGTGTGACATAATCATAGCATCTACCGAATGCTATGGGGGTAAAGCAATATTTAATAATAAGGCTACCTGTATGTTTCAGTTTCAAAATAAGAGGATTTACATTTTGAAATCTAAAGAAAGCTGTAAACATGCATGCTTTCTGAAACAAACTATGCAGTCTTCATTATTAATAGAGTATCTACTGTACATATCCATTATATAAACACTACAATGTGGTGCATTGCAGTGTGAAATTGAAATGAATGCTATGCCATAAGTGTCAGTGACCATCAAAGCCTGATCAAAAGGAAGTAATAAATGATGATAGAATATTGAAAAAGGGTGAGTTGTAGTATGGCCACAGAAATGTTACAATATGGATATGGTTTGTTTATGGAGTGGATATGAAACTTTTTTTTAATGTGTGTGAAGATTAACTTTGCCTGACAATTGGAAAAAGGCCTTTATTGTTCCCCTATACAAAGGTTGCAGAAGATTTCAGAAAGATTGCAAAAACAAACACAGAACATTTCAAGAGTGATTTGTTCATTAACTGAGGTGTTTGTTAGAATTTTAATCAAAAGGGTATGAGGTGACAATGAGTAAAATTTGGGAACGGCAGCTGGGCTTTGTTACAGACAAAGGGTTGCAGAGATAAGATTTTTACTCAAATTATATATTCAGTTATGTGGGCATTTACATGATGTGCAAAATCATTTTTTCTCGGGTGTGTCTGAATCTTATTTCAGCATTATACTTCTCCATGTTAGATGACTGTTATGTTGTATATAAATTATGTTGACTCTGTAAACCACTTAGAGGGTGTAGTAAAACACTGGGAAGCTGTATATAAGTCTAAGTGCTATTGCTATATTTTGTGCCTTTCAAAGACCTTTCTATTACTCCAGTTCTGATATGGGAGAAATGGTAGAGTGGAAAGTTAGGAAAAGAGAGGATAAAAGAAAACATATATAAAGATTTAAAGGAAAGCCAGAAATCAACATTTCAATGATGCACACAACAATCACCCAAGTTCATTGGTAAAATGTCCCAGATGTACTCCCTTAAAAGATTTAATATCTTGTGAGTTTCATGTAAGCATTTTTTAATGAAAGACTAAGTGGTAAGAAACTTACTGCAGCATGCGGATACAATGAAGGTGAAAACTTCAGATATTGAATTTCTATCTACCTTTTGTTAGAGAACTAAATACAAGTTTGAGGGAAACAGTAGACAAAATGGGGAAAATAAAGAAGTGATAGAAAAGATTATGGATATGCAGAGAAATGTTACGATTCATATAACTGACTTATTGCATACATATCAAGAATGGATATGAATTTTCTGTAATGAGTCCATGGCATTTCTAGTATATGTGGCTGACTTTTGCTATTAGGATATGAATTAGATCGATCTTATGTTTCTTTAACTTTGTTTTTCAGGCAAAATATCAAAGTAACTCTCTACATATAGCTCTGGTTATTTCAAACTGTTTAAGAGAAGAAAGAAGAGTATTGGCTTCAGCAAGTATGCCAGTTCAGGTAATTTTATGATAATGACCTAGAGGAGCAGGAGATAGATTGAATGTCCATCAAATTTGCAAAGCTTTAATATACTAATATTTCAGAAGACTGGTTCAAGGTTCAGAGGAATATTGGTTCTAAATTCATTAAAATACTGTTCAGTAGTCTTGGGTTCCTAAACATACCTTGATTTGCCATTGAACACTCATTATTTTTAAAACTTTCCTTTGGGCTGTTTTTAGATAAACAATTAATATACCTGTGGCAGTCCAATTATCTCCATTTACCAAGAATATTTTTCGTAAATGATTCCCACATCTGTGTTTTGTCTTTGAAAAAGGTCAGTTGGCCTTATTGAATTTACTCCATCCCTTCTCACTAAAACTTGCCATTAAATAATCTGGGTTGTGGGATAGTATTAATAAACTGACCTGTCGAAATTCTTTTTCTAGGGACCACTAGAAAAGTCACTACAAAGCTACTTGGGTTCAGAAAGGCAAAGAAAAATCGAGCTCAAGGGTTCTGAAATTAAGAACAGCACACAGGCAAGTTGTTACAGTTTGTGCATTTAATATTTGATACATCAAAGATCTAATATATAAATAAGTCCTCCCTTAACAACTGTTCAACGTTACAACGGACACCCCTACCCCAAAAGGTGCTTACAACACAGTTCTGGAATTCAGACAGTTGAACACACACCTTGCGGTCACCCAATTTCCAGCAAAAAACAACCATAGGAATGCATTGACTCAACATGGCTTGTTGGTTTAACAACCATCGCAAAAAAGGTTGTAAAATCAGGTTGGTCATATGTGTGACTCAGCTTATGACCATCATGTCTTAGGACTGAAATTTGGCTCCATTACAGTTGTAAGTTGGGGATTAACTATAGTGGTACCAAAAACTTTTTATATACAGTATATATTAAGTACTGTATGCTGATTTGAAACTAGATCCATATGTACAGAAGAATGAGATGATATATGATAGAAATTGGACTGTTGCCCTTTTTAAGGTACAGTACAAGTGAGACATACCTCATTTCAATGTCCCCTTTCAGAGCTTTGACCTGAAAATATTGTTGTTAATGTATCAGGCGTAGAAGGTTTCTCCGCAACTATATCCCAGTACCTGAGAATGCTGTCCACTAATTCTGTTTCAACAATACTCTTGGGAGCTGGCAAATTAATCCAAGTCTGGGAAGGCTTCTTTGGAATTATGAACCCCTGCAAAATCCTTTTAAATGCACAGTATTGCCCTCTTGAATTCAGCTGGTTGAAAAACCTAATTGAAACTAGGGTGTGAGCCATACTTTTTGATAAAACACAAAAGAGAAATTTAAGACTGTAGTTCTGTGCATACTTATCTAAACCTAAGCACCAGTGAGCAAATTGGAACTTGCTTCTGAATAGACATGCATAGATTTATTTTTTATTTTTATTAAATTTATATACCGCGCCACTCTCCCCAAAGGGATGCGATACAGCATGTTACACTTAGTGTACATTTACAGTGTTTTGCTGAATAAACTACAATTGGTTGGCTGGCTAGAAATCAATCCACTTTTTGCTTTAGTATGATTTGTAATCCCAGCTATTTTTCCCACTAAGGAAGCAGATAGCAACTGTATCATTTCCATTTCATTTCAGCGAAACTAAAGCTTTTTAGGTTATGTCATTATTGTTTGCTATATGCTATAAACTATATTA
The DNA here is from genome assembly GCA_039707465.1 of Rhabdophis nuchalis. Classification (NCBI taxonomy): domain Eukaryota; kingdom Metazoa; phylum Chordata; class Lepidosauria; order Squamata; family Natricidae; genus Rhabdophis; species Rhabdophis nuchalis. Next base: position 197,503,299 of record CM077643.1, on the reverse strand, counting down.
GATCACTTACTACTCAATGCATTTAATCTGAAAACAGCTGACAGAACAAGACGTCAAATATCTAGAAGACTTGCAAGAGGAGTTTGACTTCAGATTTAAAACTATGTGCAACATAGGTAAGTTTTCCCATGCTATGCTATGAAGGGAAAATGGTGATTTTCAATCTTGCATATTTGTAAAAGTTGGCTGTTAGTTCTATACCTAGGCTATAGGTTTTCATCAAACATCCTCAGTCTTTTTGGAGTGAGGGGCAGGATTTCATTAAGACTCAGACTGCTATTGATACATACTCCATGCAAAATAAATTCTAAGTGAAATATGACTAACTTCTTAGCCTAATGTATTCTTTAGGCTCCATGGCTACATCCAGCAAAATATTAGTTTAGCTAAGATTATGCCTCTCTGCAGTTTAACCTGGAGATAGATATCCCTGAAATTAGTGGTATGTATTTTGTATGTATTAGTGGTACATATGCTATTTTGACGGGTTTCCCCACTCTTAAGCTTTGTACCTATTCTACATATCTCCTTTTAGAACAGAATGACAAAAACAGTCCCGTCATGAAGCAGGAGATGTTGATGTTGCAGGAAATGCTCAATACAATAGACTTCAAGAGAAAGGTTGGTACAATTGTTTGTCATTTATATACTCAACTGATTTAAGGATATTTTTCTTCTTGCACATTAAGAACTAATTCCAAATTTTTAAAAAAGCCCATACAACTAGTTCTTAAACCTGGGCTATGGTTTTAAGAACTTCTTATTGGTTTTTCATTAATTTATCTCTGGGCGACCTCCAGTAAGCACCGAGAATGCTCAAATTCTCTCATAGAGGAACAGGGTTGTAGGTTTTTGAAGGCCCACTGGCGAGGTGAAACCCATGCAGATCTCTGGATTCAGTTAGTCTCTCGGCAATGTTTGTGGTGAATGGTCTGGGCAGCACTTTATGACTGGTTTATTTTTTATGTAATTTTTAAAAAAGGCCCTCCATGTTCCTACTTGGGATGGGGGGGTGGGAGTTGGTATCACATACAACTCTATGGAAGGCTTGTTTTTCTCCATATTGTGTCTCCTTTCAAAGCAGTTAAAAGTTTAAATTAAAGTTAAAGACATGGAAGCAATACTTAAAGAAGCAGCTTTGGTTTGGGCCAAAGCTGCTTCTTTAAGTATTGCTTCTGTGTCTTTAACCAGCTCCTGTACTCAGGTTGCTTTCTTGGAAGACGAATGGTTTCTTAAACTAACCATTCATTAGTTTGATGCTGGATGGTGATGCTTTGATGCTGGGTGGTGATAAATTAACTAACAGCAAACTACGTATATCAATTAAGCTAAAGAATATCACAGCTTTAAGTTGTTATACAAATCAGTTCGCTGTTTCTCCGTTTATGAATTCTCTCTTACTGTTTCTAACTACTGCACCTATCCTGTTCTTTATAGGAAGTTCTCAATAAAATGGCACAAATAGTAAGGGAGGTTGATGCCTTGGTGAATAACATATTAATAGAAGAGTTATTGGACTGGAAGAGACGGCAACAAATCGCTTGCATTGGAGGCCCTCTACACAGTGGGCTTGATCAGCTGCAAAACTGGTAAAGTGTTTCACTAGTTCCTCTGTATAGCGCAACAGGAAGTGTGATGCTGTGTGGCTTTTCCATCTCCGTTTAGTCAATAAAAAAAATTATTCTGAGAGATTAACAGAAATTATCGTTCAGCAATTTCTAAGAATCGGAAGACTCAGAAATAGAGATTGCTTAAAGAGGTATTGGTTGGCAACAGATAAAGCTTCTTTAAATGATCTCTGTTTCTGACTCTTCAGATTCTTAGAAATTGTTTCGCATAAAATAACGATAAAAGGCCCCAAGTTGAATCATGCAATCTTTTCCTATTAAATTGTGAAGCCATTGTGAGGGTATTAGCCAACAATGAAATCTCTCTGCTATGATTATTTGGTAGCCCAGCAAGCAGCACACTTTCTAATGGGAAGGGGGGAGGGAACTGAATTTATAGCTCATGTTTAATGGAAGGTTCTCCAAACATGACAAAAGTAGTTCAAAATGACCTTGGGCGGCAAACAGCAATTATATAAAATTATGGTGATACACAGGGATGGGCTTCAAAAATTTCAGCAATGGGGCCTCTGCCCGGTTGCTGGGTGGGTGTGGCCATAGTGGGCATGGCCTAGTCATGTCCTGCATGGCCTAGTTTTGCTCTCCCGGGCTCTGGAGCCTTTATTCGAGCTGCCAAGACAGCGAAAATGGCCTTCCCCCGGCTCCGGAGGCTTCCAGAACCTTCGGGAGGGAGGGCCATTTTTTGCCTTCCCCGAGCCTCCATGCGGGTCCTTACTTACCTGGCATCCCAAACGGGCCGTGTGGGGACTCCTGGGAGGTGAGGGGTGGGTGGGGCCAGGCAGGGTGGGCAGGGCCGGCCAGGGTTGGAATTTTTGGGTTCTCCAAACTGAGCAGATTATTAGTTAGAGCAGGGGTCCCCAACCCCCGGGCCGCGGACCGGTGCCGGTCCGTGGCTGGATGGGAGCCGGGCCGCAAGGCTAGAGAGGAGGAGGGAGGGAGGAGGGGGCTGCCCCCTGAGCAGAGCGCGCGGGAGAACGCAGGCGCGGCTGTTCGCACCGTTGGAGTGTGACTCTTCCTCCACCCTCGTCGACGGAGGGACTCCTGGACGCCGCCGGACCGGCCACCGATTCCCTCCCCTGCTGGCATGCCGGCCACTCGTTTTCTTTTTTTTTTATATTGAAAAAGTTTTATTGAGTTTACATTTTTTGTGGGGTAGGGTAAGGGTTACATAGAAATTTTGAGAGTGGTCACGTCAAAGTCGTCGGCTCCTCCGGAACCTCAAATTAGATTATTAAAAAGAAAGAAAAGAAACATTTCACATAACACTACAAGCTGGGAGCAAGTACATATTCCTAAATTTTTCAGTTATATACTGTCAGTCAATTGCAAAAATCCAGATTACAAATATCATACAATATTACTCAAAAGAAAAACCAGGGCAAAGTTATTTTTTAGATCTAAGTCTCTTGGCAATTGTATCTTCCCCCTTCTCCCCCGGGCCCCCAGCGGGCGGGGCCATGGCTCCCCCTGCCCCCCCTGGATCTTCTCCCAGGACAGAGGAATGCTTTTTAAGAAAGGCTTCCGCCTCAGCAACTGTTTTAATCTTTACTCTACCTCCTTCCCAGAACACCAGCATCCCTTCGGGTATCACCCACTTGAACCAGATCCCATGATCAAACAATGTTTTAGACAAGAAGGAAAATTTCCTTCTGGCTTCTCTAATTTTTCTTGGAATCTGCTTCAAGATGGTAATCTCCTTTTGTTGGTAAATCATAGGACTCCCTCTTTGCGCCTTCAAGATTTCCTCTCTGATTGACCTTCTAACAAATTTTACATATATCTCTCTGGGTACTTCATTCATCCTAGCATATGCAGAATTTATTCTGTAGACTAGGTCAATGTCCCCTCTGATCTCATCTTTAGGTTTATGTAAATAGTCTGCAATAATTGTACTCATAAGATCAGGGAGACATTCACCATCCATCTCAGAAACATTCTGGAATCTCAAAAAATATGTCATCCTTTCCAAATCAATCCTAGTCACATGCGCATTTATTTCCACAACCTCATTAGAAACATTTTAATCTCTCCCTTAGCCCCCTCCAGCCCCCCTTTCAATTCTTCATTCTTCTGTGTATTCTCAAGCACTTGTTTTCGAGTGTCCAATAATTCCTTTTTAAAGTTGACATTTTCTGCCCTCTGAGCCTTAATTTCTGATACCAAATTTTGTATAACAGTTTCAAGGGCAGTCATTCTTTGTTCAAGGCTTGCGAGCGTTGCTTCTTGTGCCATGTTTAGCTATTAAAATCCGTGCCAGTAAAATGGCGTTTTTAGGGTGGGGCTGGTAAGGCAGATCAGGAGTCCAAAGTTCTCAAAGTTGTACAGCTGCAAAATTCAGAAGCCAACAGAGAAACGCTTTTCCAACTCCATAGGTATAATAACGAAGGCAATCCAGAAAGGAAAACACAAATCAAAAAAAAGAAAATTCTTCATCAATAATTAGAGGAAGTCCAAGTCGCAAAGAGACACTGGTAATTTTCCATAGGTCATAGTCAGTCGGGGACAAAGAGAAGCCATTTTCCGCCCAAACTCAGAGCCCGAGGGAGAAAGCGGTTAAAAAGCAAAAAAGAAACTGTTTCAGCCAGACCTCGAGACATAATTGCAAACAAGCCACAAAGTACTTTCCCTTGTTAAAGACCATCCAGATTAAAAGTTTCCGATTCCTCACAACGAGGCATTTCCGAGTGCCGCTTTTAGTCCAAGGGGGGGTTTTTAGAAACAAACGCCCCCCTCCAGTCCCTTTCAGCCCGGCTGACAGTACACAAAAAAAAAAGTTTTAAACGCTCACTCTCCGCTCGCAGCTGAGGTCCCGAAAAGCCTCCCGACTCTTCCGATCTTCTCTTCATGGAATTAAATGGTGCCGCCAACCTTTGGCGAAGGGAAGACCCCCCGCAGCATGTCCTCTTCCGCCTAAGCCGAGGAGCAGGGTCGCTCTCCCCACTGCCGCGGGGGGGGGCTTCCCTGTCGAGCCGGCTTTACGGGAGAAGCCCCAAACAAGGGGCTTCTCGCCCCCGTGGGGGGGCAGGAAAAGGATCAAAGCGGCGAGCGAACCCTAAGTTCGCCCGTCGCCGCCGGAGCCGGAACCGGAAGCCCCGGCCACTCGTTTTCATCCAGGGACTGCGGAGGCTCTGCGGGCTGGGGTGGGAACTGGCGGGTTGCTCCGGCGGCGCAAGGAGTCCCTCCGTCGACGAGGGTGGAGGAAGAGCCCCCACCATCCTCCTGCGTTCTCCCCCGCGCTCTTCCCAATGGGCTGCCCCCCCTCCCTCCTCCTCCTCTCCAGCCCGGCTCCTATCCAGCCACGGAGCCTGACCGAGCGAACGAGCGACCAAGCCTGGCAGGCGGGATGAGGAGGCTGGGGGCGGGGGGACGGGACGACAATGACGACGACAGACACACATAGAGAGACAGAGGGAGGGAGGGAGAGAAAGATAGACAGAGACACAGAAGGAGTGATTGAATGAATGAATGCAAGACAGACAGACACACGCACGCACACACAGAGTGACAGAAATGGGCGGATGAAGGAGAGACACAGAGAAAGAGAGAAAGAAAGAAAAAAGTGGGAGAGAGAAAGACAGAGAGAAAGAGACAGAAAGGAAAGAAAGAGACAGGAAAAGATACAGAAAGAGGGAAAGAGAAAAAGAAAGAGAAAGAAATAGAGAGAAAGGGAAAGAGAGAAAGAAAGAAATAGCGAGAGAGAGAAAGAGAGACAGAGACAAAGAAAGAGAAAGAGAGAGAGAGAAAGAAAGAAAGAACTTATGACCACAGTTGAGGCCAAAAGTTTGGTTGCTAACCAAGATCATTGTTAAGTGAGTTTCACATTTTCAAAGTTGGCCACGCCCACCCAGTCACATGACTGCTGAGCCCCTCAGCCGGTCCGCAGAATTTTCTTTAAAATGAAACCGGTCCCTGGTGAAAAAAAGGTTGGGGACCCCTGAGTTAGAGGTTCTCCTGAACCCGTGCAAACCTGCAGCAGCCCACCCCTGGTGATACAGAATAATAATCTAGTTGACTCTGGAACTAATAATCATCATAATCATATCAAATGCCATCTAATCATCTGGATGATTGTGTGATAAACCATAATAATAAAATTGCTTAGGAAAGTGAGGCTTAAGGACCCCACTATCCACATACGCTCAAGGTCTGAGTGAAAAATTTCAGAGGCTCCAGAGGGCAGGAACAGCAACAGAAAAAGCATGCTTTCTGGGTCCCATCAGATGACACGTTTTAACCATGAACCCAGAGAGTACTGTTTTAAGGAACAAACATGCTCTTTGTCACTTGTGTCTGGAACTGGACTGAAGAACAAATGCAATTCAGCTTTCAATTTCTAAGCTACATTTGTAGTTCCAACAAAAGAGTGTAGCTGTAGTTTGGATTTCTACACTGCAGTTTCAGGGCAAGCTAGATAGACAACACTTTCGTGATAGGCTGTTGCAACTAAATTTTACATGGGAAATACATCTGGTTGGCAGACAAAAGACATTTCTCGATTTTTAACAATGCACTTAGGAAATAATGCATACTTTTTACATTTTCATGTATCATCTTAAGTATTTCAAAAAGTTAACACTACACAAATAAAGCACATATGCACATATAAATTAATAGCTTCCTATAATGCTGTAAATTGACATTCATAATTTCATTAGGTCTTCAGAATAAAAGCAGATCTCTCCTTGAAGGGTCGGTTAGGGAAAGACTGCTGTAGAAGAACTTGAGGTACGAATTGAGCAAAATTCACTTGCTTTTAGAATTGTGCCTGTGATAAAACAGAATTAAGGCTGGTTTCATTTGAAGCAGAAAATTGCTGGACATAAATTGCTGTGAATACTTTTCTAAGCATAGATGGGAGAGCAAGTCTAGTTTTATCATTAGCCATAAGAAGAATTCTAATTCAGTAGCTGATTTTCTTTGTCATGAAAGAGCAGAAAATTGCTTGCTAAAAAGTGGGCCTTTTTTTTCATAGCAGGAAGGAAAACAGTACTTGTGGTATTCTCTATGGCAGGTGTCGAAATAACAATTGTTGACTTTGAACATCATAACATCATATAGCCTTTCATTAGGGGAGGCACCATTAAAGTAAAGAACGTTCTGGTTTAGCCCCAGTCAAAGTTTAATGACTTGTATCTCTTTTTTGTGTTTGTTTAGTTTCACACTGTTGGCTGACAGTCTTTTTCAAATAAGAAGGCAGCTGGACAAACTGAATGAACTTTTGATAAAACTCACCTACGAAGGAGACCCCATTCCATTACAAATACCTCATTTGTCAGAAAGAATAAATGCTTTACTTTACAATCTTTTCCAAAGGTATATAAGTTAATTTTCATTTTCAACTGAGGCTGTACCTGAAACTATTATTTAATACTCTTTCATCTCAGCCATGGAGATATTTTAATTGTGCAAGAAATTTTCTGGAAACTGGGTTTCAGTTGTTTATGCTATCTTGAACGAATGAAGCTATTAGTTTTGCAATATTTCACCAGGATTGTTTGTGAACTGCACACACTTATTTCCTTTCTCATTAGTTCATTTATAGTGGAGAGACAGCCTTCCATGCCAACTCATCCTCAGAGACCTTTGGTTCTTAAAACGATGATACAGTTTACCGTTAAACTTCGGTGAGTTAAGGTTGTTGCTTGCCATTTATTTCATTGGTTTAATGTTTTCGTATATTTCTTAAAACCTCTCTTGTGCCCTAGACCAGGGGTCTCCAACCTTGGCAACTTTAAGCCTGGTGGACTTCAGCAAAAGTGACTGGGGAATTCTGGGAGTTGAAGTCCTCCAGGCTTAAAGTTACCAATGTTGGAGACTCCTGCCCTAGACCAAATTCCTAAACAGGTGCACAAGCCTTCCATTAGCTTTTGTGCAACAGTTTGCTCTCGGGAGGAAAACGTTTTTAGATAACTTTTAAGCCTCCAAATGAGTTATTCTAATCTATGCAAAGACTCAGGAAGTTAAAGTTACAACTTGAGCTTTTCAAGTAAGCATTTCCCCTCTTGCTTTAGCTAATCTTATTGTCCCTATTATATTCCATTTCTGTACTTTTTTACTTGTTGGCATATGTACATTTGTATTTTCATCAGCATTTATCTGATGGCACGGATTGTTAAGATTAGTAATATTTATAGTTATTTCTGTTCAAAACCAGAGTGGTATGGGGGGATTTTAAGGTGGCATTATTGACTATAATAATTAGTTAGTGCATCCATGGTTATGTCCTACTTTAATTCAGTCATATTAAATTCCACACTTTTAACTTTGTAGGCTACTTATTAAATTGCCAGACCTGAACTACCAGATTAAAGTGAAAGCTATTATTGACAAGTACGTAAGTTTTTTTTTTTTAAATAGATCATTATAATATTTAGTAAAAAGTCTCAAGATATTTTGAAAATGTTTGACAGTAAATCCAACTATCGATTTGCATCAGATTTTTAAATGATCAGAATAACACTTTTATTTCAATTTACGTTTAACAAAGCATTTTTTTTTTAAAAAAGATGGTTTAGCTTTGTATGCAAATCCCAATATCACTGTATCTCTCTTCTAAATATTGTTCAGGCTTCTAATGTTTTGTTCCTAAAAAATGTTTTTCAGAGCCCATTGTAGTTTTTTCATGCCAAAATGAAAGATGAATTGCCAGTGTAACTTTTTTATTCATTTGATCAAATTTGGACACCACCATCTCCTTATAATGCATCTACAAATATTTAGACACTTCCTGTTAAGGCACAAAAATGGATTTGTAAAGACTTATGAAAATAAGACAAAGGAGTGATAGAACTGTAATAGATGACATTGTTTGTTTATTTGTTTATCATTACAACCCAACATTTATCAGAGGTTACCACAGTTTAGAAAAAGAAGTTTAAAACATTCATGGTAAGAAGAAAATCAGCATAAAATCAAAACATGGTAAAGAGCATGATTAATAAAAGAACAAGTCAACACATAAGTGTAGTTGGTAACTGAATCATCAGACTCAGACTCATGAAAGTCTTTCCACTGCTTTGAGCCATTGTTGTTGCTCCACAACAAACTAGACAGTTTTGATTGAAGTTCCCTTTATGTTGTTTGTGGTGTGAACCTGCAACTCAGAGACGTCAGCATTCTAAAGCACAAAGTTGAAAAGCCAAAGAATGCCCTTGAAGTTCATCCCCATAACTTGTTAGATTTCATAGAAGAAGCTGATGACAGGTTTTAGTCAGACTTATGATAACTATAATAACTATAGTAGCAGAGGTGGGTTCCGGCAATCACTACTGCCAGTTTGCTCATGGGTGTGCCCCCTGCACACGTGCACAGTACAATAAATAAAACTGTTCTGTGCACGCGCAGAAGCAAAAAACAAGATGGCGCCTATGGCACCGCCCAGTTAATTGGTTTGGAGCCATAGTAGTCCTGGGTCGCTGCCGGTTCCAGCAACCCAGGCCACCAAACCACAACCAGTTTGGAGTGGTTTGGCCGAACCAGTAGGAACCCACCACTGTATAGAATGGTATAATAAAATGCTGGTGTTTTTAGAAGACTTAAAGATGCAATGTTTGAATAAACTTCCACAGCTTATTTTTGATATTTGATCTCAGGCAATTAGCTAAGAGTTCAACAGTGGTAATGGCCATGGGAACTGCTAGGAAAATTCCTTAGAGTTCTATTGTAAATGTGGCCTTTTCAGACTGATTCTGCCTTCAGTGTTTTTGAGTATCTGAGCTGAAAAGGAAAGATCATTCTGGGAAATATTATTATATGATTCAGAGTTCTGTGCTGACAAAATGCTGATGACCCACTAACATCTTGAACTTGGACAGCAGATGCTCTTTATGAGGGAACAGTTCCAAGGCTTTAGAGGAGGTGTCCAACATTGGCAACTTTAAGACTTGTGGACCAATTCCCAGAATTTCCCAGCCATCATGGGTTGAAGTCCACAGGTCTAAAAGTTGCCAAGATTGGATACTCCTGGCATAGAGTTACATTCTCCCAAAAGGAACTGGGGAAGGCTTCTAGACTGAGTTTTCTCACTTTGGTTCCCTACGTTGAGGCATTGACCCAGATAATCTTTTATACATGTCAGTTTGTGCCCCAGGATTTTCCCTAGATTCCTCTCTTAGTAACTCAGATCTTTTCTGAAGTCATCCCAACCATGCACTCCATCTAGATCAGGGGTAGTCAACTTTTTTATACCTACCGCTCACTTTTGTATCTCTGTTAGTAGTAAAATTTTCTAACCGCCCACCGGTTCCACAGTAATGGTGATTTATAAAGTAGGGAAGTCAATTCAATTTAAAAAAGGAAAGTGCTTCAGTATCGGACAAAACCCCTACCGGCTACCATGAAAGTTGGAACGCCCACTAGTGGGCGATAGGTACCAGGTTGATTACCACTGATCTAGATGGTTGACATCTCTATTGGCTTTTTAAAAAAGCTTTAAAAGCATAGCTTCTGTAATGGGATTTGATTATTTTAAAAGGCTTTTAAACGCATGCTTTTTTCAATTGGTGAAAAATTATTTTTTTAATCTGTTTGCTTTCGCTTACATTGTATATTTTTATTGTAAATCCCAAAGAGATTTCAGTAGTAAAGCTTAGGAAATCATTTAGTTGATTAAGGAAAGACATTTTGTATGTTCGAAGATTGGCACAAGATTAACCTGCTTTGTTTGTTTCTTTAAAACCCAGGAATGCCTCTACTATAAGGTAAGAAAATATAAATGATGGAGTTTTAAGTATAAACACACTTTGCTTCTTATTATTTCACCTGCGGTTCTCAACCTTACTGGGATATGTTTTCTAGCAACCGCAGATTTGTTCTGTGCGGGACTCATATAAAAGCAATGAACATGGATGAGTCTGCAAACGGGAACCTTTCAGTGGAATTTCGACATTTGGTAAATCACTTTTTTTTTTTATTTTGGCACAGGAATTGGAAATCCTTGCTTGCTTCTCAGCATTTATGGATATGGCATTCCTGTTAGTAAAATAAAATATATTTACTTATATCTTAATATCCTTTGTAGATATGAATGCATAATAGATGTTGCTGCTAATGTCTGCCTCGGTTTGAGAGCTCAGAGATATGAGGAAGAAAGGAGCAAATCCATCTACTTTTAAATTAAAAGTACACAAGAAAAACAAATTTATGAACAGGGGCCAAAGTCTTTATTATTATTTATTTATTAGTTTTATATACCGCCCTCTCTTCTTCTTGGGAAAACATTACTGCACCTTAAAGGTGGAAATGCAGCCTTAAATACAAAGACAATGTTGGTTTTCCTTCTTTGAGAGGTAAAAAAATAGAGAGATTCACTGAGTTGCATAGAACATATCCTCCCTCTATGCAGGAATTGTTATCTTCTGAGACTATAACTAGCCTTCTGTGGAAATCCTAATTCATAGCTATTAGACACTGTTTTGGGGACAAAACATTCACAGCAATATAGAAAAACTTTTCTTTATTATTTTTTAAAAAAGAAATATCTCTGAATTATTGTAACAAAACCAAAACTGTATTTGACAGAAATAGAATTTGTTTCAAATTTATGTACAGAGTAGATTTTTTTGGGGGGAGGGAAGATTTTGTTGTCACCAGCTTTTTATTTTTAAATTTAGTTTTTATTTAGTTTTAAATAAAACCAGTGTTTTATTTAGGCCACGTGTTGAATTATGAACTCACCTCTCATCTATTCTTTCGTAGTAATGTAGTTTGTTGGAATATAATAAACCTACTCTAGCTACACTCCTGTATGACTTTTACTCAATGGATCAGTTGATATGAACAAATAAAATATTATTTCTCATTAGGATGAGAAAGTCCAGGATATAATGAGTTGGGGTTTTGTTTTTAGAAAAGTAGGTTAACAATACTCCTGCTCTGTACTTAATAATGGAATTACTATTCAGCTTGTCACAAGCAGTTTCAAGACTTTCTCTTCAGTTTTATTTTAGTTGTATGTGCTATATTCCTTTCCCCCCTTTTCTCTCTTTTTGTCAACTGTCTCTCCACCCCCACACTACCCTTATATTTCTAGTTACCTTCTTCATAAGGAAGTGGTCAGCTTATTCTTTACTTACGTTGTATGCAATAACCTTTTCATCGCACTCTTTGTTTTTCTCCAGTTTTTGGAAACAACAACAATAAAAGAGACAAAAGAACTCTCCCTCCCTCCTTGGCACTTTTCTATTTATTTCCTGTACTCTCATAGTATAAGGCATGTTTCTTTAAATAGCTGTAAACAGATAGACTTGCCCTTTGCAATTCACAGATGCTTAGTTGGGAGATGCAGAAAAGGCTCCCTTTGAAGGAAGGACCGTTTGTCATAAACCTTTCTTGCTATGGATTTTTACGAAGTTGTTCCAAACATTGAGTGAAAATAATATCTATACAGAATTTATTTTTATGCACTCAAAACGCACAGCTATGAACTATAAAATTGCAGGTAGTCCTCAACTCACAACAATTCAATTAGAGACTGTTTGAAAAAGTGATTTATGACCGTTTTTCACACTTATGACAGTTGCAGCATCCCCATAGTCAACGTGTCAAAGTTCAAATGCTTGGGAACTGGTTCATATTTATGACAGTTGCAGGGTCCTGGAGTCATGTGATCCCTTTTTGCGACCTTCTGATAAACAAAGTCAATGGGGAAGCCAGATTCACTTAATAACCGTGTTACTAACTTAACTGCAGTGATTCATTCAATAATGGTGACAAGAAGGATGTAAAATGGGGCAATGTTCACTTAAGAGCTGTTTGGCTTAGCAACACAAACTTTGGGTTCAATTGTGATTGTAAGTTAAGCACTACTTGTAGATACAGAATACTTCAGCACAGAGATCCCCCAGTATTATTATCTTGAAGTAATAGCTTTTATTGGTTATTAAGAACAAAATATTATACATGGGAAGGAAGTATATGGGAAGGAAGTATATTATAAAGCAGCTGAAAAAAAGCAAACAGATAAATTAATAATCATAGCAAAATATAGTATGGGGGTTGTTCATTGTTTAGAAGTAGCTGAATTAAGTCACTCGAAAACAATGAAGTAAATTTCAGAGAAGTCAAATGATAGCCAACAATAGCACATATCATTTTACTTTAATATTTATTAGTAAATATTGAATCTCATAATTAAACATTTATGTGAATAAATGTTTTGTGCATTGATGTTGGTCTTATATTTTAATTCTTTTAGCAGCCAAAAGAAATGAAAGCAAGTGGTGCAAACAAAGGAAATGAGGTAGGAAGAAATAATGGTCTGAGCTCTGACTGTAGTATAATTCCATTAACTTTTGTTAGATCAAAGAAAATAATACTATATAGCCATGATGGCGAACCTATGGCACATGTGCCACAGGTGGCACGTGGAGCCATTTCTGAGGGCACACAAGGTATTATCCTGTCAACGCCAACATGCATGTCATGCTGGCCAAATGATTTTCAGCCATTTTTGGGGAATGGACTTCCAGTTTGCGGGTTGGGCTGTTTTTTGCCCTCCGAAGGGCAAAAAAAACACCTAACGCGCAAACCGGAAGTTCGACTTCCAGTTTGTATGTTGGAGCATTTTTTGCCCTCCACAGGCTCCTAGAAAGCAGACCTACTGGGCCCACCAGAAGTTGCAAAATGGGCCTCTGGGTGGGCGGGGGACGCAGTTTTTGCCTTACCCAGGTGCCAAGAAAACCCTGCATGTGTGGGGCAGCAGGAGGGGGGTTGTTCCGCACACATGCACATTAAATTATGCTGGTGGTCATGTGCGCATGCTTTTAGCATCCGAAGCAAAAAGGTTTCACCATCACTGCTATATAGCATTTCAGCCTATTACCTAAGGAACAAAATAATATTGCAATATTTGAAACATAAATGCTAATCTTTTCTAAGGCCTATTATTTAAGAGGGAACAACCTAAAATGGATAAATTGATTCCAGACACATATAATGGCACCATGTTTTACTATTTGTTATAATGTATTACATACTTGTTCAAAGACAGGTACATCTGTTTTAATGATGAGCGCCATGAATACTATTTTTGAAGAGGAAAAAATGTACAAATGGAGCCTAAGAATCTGAATAACCAGTTTTTAAATAACAGTCATACTAAAATGTCATTGCTAAAATGTTTATTATGGTCAATTCATTTTTCTCCATTTAAGTTTAATGAAAGAAAATAGCTTTATGGCTCCCTCTTCTGGTCTTTTTTGTCACCTGTAATTTACCAAATGAAAATACAGAATAATATATGTAATATGCACATTTGAGTTTGAAATTAATATATAACAATATCCAATGACCACAGTCCCTTTGCCAAGTGAGGTGGGCTGTATTTAAATTTAATAAAAATACAAATTAAGAAATGTACTGTTGTGCTCAGCTTCAGTGTGATTTGAGGATATGAACAAGATTTTTGCAATGACCATTATGCTTTAGCAAAATATTTAAATATTTGTAAATGTTATGAGGCAGACATAGCAATAGCAATAGCGCTTAGACTTATATACCGCTTTACAGTGCTTTACAGCACCCTCTAAGCGGTTTACAGAGTCAGCATATTGATCTCAACAATCTGGGTCCTCATTTTATCCACCTTGGAAAGATGGAAGGCTGAATCAACCTTGAGCCTGGTGAGATTTGAACTGCCAAATTGCAGGCTACCAGCAGTCAGCAGAAGTAGCCTGCAGTACTGCACTCTAACCACTGTGCCATCGTGGTTCTATTTTAACAGTTTTAATCCATGTCATTTAAAAACTATTCTTCTTCTTTTCAGATTCCTCAAATGGTAACTGAAGAACTACATTCAATCACTTTTGAAACACAGATCTGCTTATGTGGGCTGACTATAGATTTGGAAGTAAGTGTTTTTGAACCAGGCTGAATGAATGGGAAAACATTTGAATTACAAATAATACATAGAACTCACTAGCAGTTTCTGCTAATGGATTATATTCAGGTGATCAAATAAGACTGTTTTGAAGACATCTGTGCCGCTCTCAAGTAACCAAAAATGTAATCTGACTCTTCAGTTACATAGGTAGAAAGAGAGGCTAATCTAATTGCAAATAATTGCCGTTTTTTTTTTAATTCCACACAATTATTTGCTGAAGCCTGATTCTTAATTATTGGTCAATAAACCCCTTATGATTAATTTTGTTCTATCAAGGGACAATTCTGCCTGCCTGAGCCATGTCAGTTAAGTAAAAATGGATTCGTAAATCAGGGGTGGGCAAACTTTGCAACTTTAAATCTGAAGGACTTCAGCCCCAGACTTCTCCAGCCAGCTTTGCCCACCCCCGTCCTAAATAGTTAAGTTATACTCTTGGCAGGTAAACAATACCTGAAATATTTTCTTTTTTCTAATTGGAGGTGAAACATGCAAACCATTATTTGCAGTAAAACTCTTGGAAGTTTTGCCCATTATCATTGTCAACAAAGAGTCAGATTAGATGAGTCATTGATCAGATTCAATGAAGCTCTTTATAATGTAGATAAGATGCTATAATACTGCCATAATGGTTAATATTTCATTACAATAAAATCCCTGACTTTGTCAGTTACAATTTTATTACAAAATAATGAATCATGTTGTATTTGCCAACTATGTGGTTCTCGAACGAGTAAGTACCTGTTTTAGGTGCTGGAAAGTACATGTAATGAAAATATTTCAATTTTTGGAGCCCAATATAGGAGGGATTATAAAATAGCATGAACAGATTGTATATGGTTTTCATTTCATAACCAATTTCATTGTAATTTTAGTACAATGACAATAAAGATTATTATTATTTCTTGGTTTTTTTGCATCTATAACTTCTGATACAAAGTGACCTAGATTCTCTGCTAGGAATATCTACTTGAAAACCAACTACTGGTGGGTTGAAGAGTTCAGTAAGAATTTTGTGCTCTGTGCAGACTTGCTCCTTCAGCTAAATTTGCCCTTTACTTCTTCTTTCTCATCCCATATTGAAAACAAAAACTGAAAATGAAATAGCTAACAAAATGAACTGCATTAGTTGTAAATTCCCAGCACAAAAATAACCCATACGGTACTTTAGCAGATGTCTAATTTATTTCAAATGCAAAATTTGCTTACAAGGTAAATTAGGTTACATTTTGCATAACCTCTTAAATATAACCCAGCAGGCGGAAAAAACCTGGGGTTTTTTATATCCAGTTTTCAATATTCAGTACTTGCAAAAATTTGTGAGAGCATATTCTCAGCATATTCTCCTTTCTAACTTCTCACAATGCAGTTGTTGTAGAACTGCAATCTATTCCCCGGGGTATTAAATCTTGCTCTGTTCTATATCTAGATGGTATCCTATTGCACCGACGGGGGGTTGGGGCTGGGAGGCACCGTTTTACAGTGGTTCTCGTCCTACCGCTCTGGTCGGTCACAATATATGTTGACAGGAGGGCAGAGGTCGACCTCGAGACCCCTCTTATGTGGGGTTCCTCAGGGGTCGGTCCTCTCTCGCCTCCTGTTCAACACATATATGAAGCTGCTGGGCGAGATCATCCGTGGTTTTGGGGTGGGATACCATCTGTACGCTGATGACACCCAGCTGTACATATCCACCCCAGACCACCCCAACGATGCCGCCGAGGTGCTGTCCC
Organism: Rhabdophis nuchalis; assembly: GCA_039707465.1. NCBI lineage: Eukaryota > Metazoa > Chordata > Lepidosauria > Squamata > Natricidae > Rhabdophis > Rhabdophis nuchalis. The sequence continues at coordinate 197,487,061 of CM077643.1, read as the reverse complement.
GGTGTTTGGAGGCCGTACGGATCTGGATGGGTAATAACAAACTCAAGCTCAACCCGTCCAAGACTGAGTGGCTGTGGTTTCCGGCACCCCGGTTCAGCCAGATTATTCCAACTCTGGCCATTGGGGGCGAAACACTGGCCCCCGTGGAGAGGGCGCGCAATTTGGGTGTCCTCCTGGACTCCCGGCTGTCCATGGGGGACCATGTGGCAGCCGTGGCCAGGGGGGTGTTTCATCAGGTACGCCTGATGCGCCAATTGCGCCCCTTACTGGACCGGGTGGCCCTCCGCACAGTCACTCAAGCTCTCGTGACATCCCGACTCGACTACTGTAATGCTCTCTACATGGGGCTTCCCTTGAGGTGCACTCGAAAGCTACAGTTAGTCCAGAATGCAGCCGCGCGGGTGATTACGGGTGCCCCTAGATGCTCCCATATAACACCCATCCTGCGCGAGCTGCACTGGCTTCCTGTGGCCTTTCGGGTGCGCTTCAAGGTTCTGACGACCATCTTTAAAGCGCTCCATGGCTCGGGGCCTAGTTATATGCGAGACCGTCTCCTGCCCCATACATCCCTTCGGCCGATCCGCTCCCACGGGCAATGCCGACTGGCGACACCCAGGGGAAGAGCCTTCTCTGTGGCGGGTCCTGCTCTTTGGAACGACCTACCCCCTGAATTGCGTACCATCTCGGACCTCCGCCTCTTCCGCCAGTATCTAAAGACACATCTTTTTCAGCAATCCGGCCTAGCCTAACCTCCCGTCGGGGCTATTTTAGATAGTTTTAAACTGGGGATTTTAATTTGGTTTTAGCATAGGATTGTAATTTAATATGTTTTTAAATTTTGTATTTATCGTTTTGTATGTTTTTTAAATTCCTGTGCGCCGCCCTGGGTCCTTCGTGGAGAAGGGCAGGATATAAATATGATTAAAATAAATAAAATAAATTGCTATCTTCATCTATCTTTCTCAATAGACAAGCTGTTTACCTGTGGTGATGATTTCTAATGTTAGCCAATTGCCTAATGCTTGGGCTTCTGTCATCTGGTACAACTTGTCCACAAGTGAACTCCAGGTACATTTTGCATAGCCAATTATCTTTTTCACAAGCTGAGTATAAAAGCAAGTAAGCCTCCTTAGGCATCTTTCCTGTGATGTACAGGTAGTCCTGGACTTACAGCAGTTCATTTAGTGACTGTTCAAAGTTACAACAGCACTGAAAAAATGACTCTCTTAACAACAGAAAATTTGGGTTCAATTGTGGCCGTAAGTCAAGGACTACCTTAGCGGTGGGTTCTGGATCATGTTCCAACTGGTACGGTTGGAATGGGCCCAGCAGTGTCCACGTGGACATGTGCGGCATGCGCATGCGTTGTACCTTCCAGCAACGCCTCCGCAAGCCTCCATGACGCTCAAGCTGCTCACTGTCGCGTGGCAGAAACACTGAAGGCTTTAAAGCAGGGGTCCCCAACCTTTTTTGCACCAGGGACCGGTTTCATTTAAAAAAAAATTCTGCGGACCGGCTGGCATAGAGGAGGAGCAGGGGGGAGGGGGAACAGGCGGCGCATGCGCACGCAGGGGGAGTCGGCTCACTTGGCCCTCTAGGGCCTCCAATGGCGCGAACGGCCATGCCTGCGCTCTCCCACATCCAGCGTGCGCTCTGCCCAGGGAGCTTCCCCCTCCTCCTCCTCTCCGGCCCTGCGGCCCAGTTCCTATCAAGCCACGGACCGGCACCAGTCCGCGGCCCGGGGGTTGGGGACCCCTGCTTTAAAGGACAGGTAAGGAGCTCAGGTGGGCAGGTGGCCCCTCCGGAGCACCGTACTGGAACGGTACCCGGTGCTCTGGGCAGGCTCCGGTATGCCCCTACCAAGGTGTACCACCTGCAACCCACCACTGGACTACCTGTAGTTCATTGATCAGCAGAAAAGATTAATAGGTATAAATGCCCTTCTGCTAATTTTTTCCTGAGGAGCCTTCCCTCGGTCAAAACCTCTTTTGCAAATGGAAATAACTATTCCATTTACAAAATCTGTATGCATGTTTATGCTTCACATTTTTAAAATAGGTATGTTTTAATAGATAGTTTCCTCTATATTTCTTTATGTTCTTGTTCATTTATCCTCATATTATGGGCATGCCTTTTCCCTAATATAGATATTTTTGAAGGCTATTTTTCAACCTATTGAAGAAACGCAAATGCACTACCCTATTTTTCGGAGTATAAGATGCACCTTTTTTCCTCAAAAAGGAGGCTGAAAATCTGGATGCGTCTTATACATCGAAAAAGCATTTTTTTCCTCCTGAAACCCCGCCCCTTCACCAAAATGGCTCCGTGCATACCTTTATAGAGGCTTCCAGAGAGCTCCTGGGGGCTGGGAAGGGCAGAAATGAGCAAAAAAACAGGGTGTTTTTTGCCCCGGGAGCCCTCAGCAGCACTCTATAAGCCTCCATAAGGCTATGCAGGCAATTTTTTGACCAAAAAATGGCTCGAAATAACGGGCCGTTTTTTCCTTGTTTTGCCCCCCATCTCCAGGAGCACTCTGCAAGCCCCCCCCCCCAAGGCTATTAATGCCTTTTATTTGAAAAAATATGGGCCCGTTTTCATGAAAAACGGGTCCGTTTGGGGGAGGTTTGCAGAGTGCAAAAAGGGTTTTTTCCCCCCTTTCGGAAAGCTGTTTAGTTAGAGTGATTGATGACAATTACATTGGTCAAGCACTGTGCCTGCAGAAACAAAGATTTGTTCCAAAGGTGATCAGTGATTTCCTTCTCCAGCACATGGGTAAATACACCTGGAAACATCTACCTACCTACCTACTTTCTCTCTCCCTACCTATCTACTGTATTTCTCTCTCTCTCTCTTTCTCTCTCTCTCTATCCCTCTACCTACCTACCTATCTACACTATCTCTCTCCCTACTTACCTACCTACTGTATTTCTATCTTTCTCTCTCTCTCCCTCTATCCCTTCATCTATCTACCTACCTAACTACACACTCTCTCTCCCTACCTACCTACTGTATTTCTCTCTCTCTCTCTCTCTCCCTACCTACCTACCTACTGTATTTCTCTCTCTTTCTCTCCCTCTGTATCCCCCTACCTACCTACCTACTTTTTTAAAAAAAATTGCCTCTGCAAAACCTGGTTGTGTCTTATACTCCGGTATGTCTTATACTCCAAAAAATACGGTTTATTGTCTTTCACTTTTTTGGTTTGTAAAATGAAAAATATGAATTTAAAGGTGTTTTCAAAAGTGCATGTTCTCTTTTAGGGCTGCAGTAGCCAGTAAAGCAATTGGCTTACTATTGCATATTTCATAGCTGAAATTAGTAAAGCAAAATAAAAATTACTACACTCAGTACAAGAAGAATTATGGACTTAAAAGCACCATAGAGCTGCAGCCAGCCATTTGCATACAGACAAAGATATTTAAATATAATTATTATTCTTTCCATAGCCATCCCTATCGTTGTGGCCTCAGAGGCTCCCAGCAGTTTATAGTAATACACAAAAACAGGAAATGGAGCTAATCAAATTCTGTATTAATTTTTATTTGGCTGCAGAACTTGGCTTTCTTTAATAATCCAATCCCTGTCACTTTGAGTCAACTCTTAGAAGTCTTAAGCTGGCAGTTTTCATCATATGTTGGCCGTGGACTGAATTCAGATCAACTCGGTATGCTGGCAGAAAAGCTAACAGGTAGGAACCAAGATTGTGCTTTGCCTTATCAGACTAAAGAAGTATGTATACAATGTCCCATCCGCTGTTTAACATGGACGGAAGAGTTTCAATTAGGGTAATAGAAAAGAGTCTTTGCTTTGAAGTTCCAGTTAAGAAAACAGGTTTCTTTTTTTAAACTATCATGACTTCATCTGAAAAAAAAGTGATTTTTTTGAAAGAGGTTATCCACACTTTTTTCTGTTATATTTTAGGGCAACAGATTACTTCTGGTGATTATCAGCTTTCATGGGCAAAGTTCTGTAAGGTATTGAATGTCATTAATATATCTCATTTTCAAAATGTTATTTTCCTACTTGTTTATTCCATAAGCTTGATCTTGCAGTATCACAGGACCAGGGGTGAGTTCCTGCCAGTTCTAACCTCTTCTATAGAAGAGATTCCACAAATCTACAGTGCCGTTTAGAACCGGTTCCAGCTTCCTCCCCCAGTCCGTCCGCACATCATCAAGATGAAGAGCGAGAGGAGGAATTCTGGAAATTGAAGTCCACAAGTCTTAAAGCTTTCAAATTTGAACAGCTCTGGGGTTTTTTTTTTCTAAAGGGTTAGGGGTGCAAGGGTCTTGTAACTTGACAGCTTTAAGACTTGCGTGCTTCAAATGCCAGAGTTTCTGAGCCAACATTTTGATTGCTAAGCAAGAGCGTTGTTAAGTGAGTTTCACCACATTTTACAAGTTGACCATGCCCACCCAGTTACATGACTGCCAAGCCACTCCCACCAGGTCACATGGCCAGCAAGTCACTCTCACAAAGCAGGCCACACCTACAGAAGAGGTTCTTTTTTTTTTTTTTATTGAAATTTTTATAGTGTTTTACAATATTTCACCCAGTGCTGTACAAAACAAAAGGAAGAGTTGGTTTCAAGTATCATCTATTATCTTTAGGATCTCCAAAATCCACGTTCTCTCGGTACAGGCGTCGAGACGTCCAAAGTTCCAAGTGCATAGTCCACAAATGGCTTCCAAGTCTTCCAAAAGATATCTTTTTTATAAACCCCCTCTCTAAATTTAATATCACACGTCATTTTATCATTTAAGGCTAATTTCCACATTTCACAATACCATTCTTCTATTTTGATATTTACCTCTATTTTCCAATATCTTGCTATTACAATTCTACCCATTATAATCATAATTCTAATCAATTCTTTCTCATGTTTTGTTAACTCTGGTTCATTAATTATCAATAACAATATAGTTTCTGGTCTCAATATTATTATTCTTTTCATCATTTCACACATCGTTCTTTCTAATTGCTGCCAAAACTTTTTAATTTTCACACATTTATACCACATATGTTCATAAGTTCCCAATTCCGTATTACATCTCCAACATTTATCACTCATTTTTTTATCTATCAGTGATAATCTTAATGGGGTCCAATACCATTTCCAAACAACCTTGAAATTATGCTCTTTAATCCTTATAGACAAAGTCCTCATGATTCGACTCTTCCAATTCTCGTTCCAATCCAAATCCAATATTTTAATCTTAAGGTCTTCCTCCCAATTCCTTTTCATTACCATTTGTGGATTTCCATCAAAGTTTATAATCTTGTATATCTTACTAACAAGTCCTTTTAACCCAGTTTCATCCTTGATAATTTGAGATACTAAACTTTCAAATTTAGTTTTACTTCTATCTATTTTACATATTCCCCTTACTTTCATAGTCCATTTTTCTACCTGTATTTTTTCAAACCAATTTAACTCCAATTTTTGAATTACTTTTTTCTTCCTACTCTCAGTTCCTAGAGCTCTTAACCAATCTACTATATTTCCTATATTTTCATCCTCAATTACTTTATTCCGACTTATATTAGTTTTAATCGGCCAACTTTCAATTGTCTTCCCCAAAAAGGCTATATCCGGGATTAGTTTTTTAACAAATTTATTCCAAGTTTTACTCAGCCCCTTTAACCAATAACTATTAATTGCCTTTTTTGTTTTTGCTCTATCTAAAAACCATATAGACCCAAATCTCTTAATATCTTTTAACTCCAGATCTCCCCAATGACCATCTCCACCTTTAAGTATTTTTATCACAGTTCTAATATTATACGCCCGATAATAATTAAGTAGATTGGGAATTCCCAATCCACCCTCTTTTTGATTTTGATACCACAATTTCTTCATTAATCTTGGTCTTTTCCCACCATTACAAAATTTATCTAATTTCTTCTGATATTCTTCTATATCTTTCTCTGTCAAATTTAATGGTAGCATCTCAAATAAAAAGTTAAACTTTGGTAACAACATCATTTTACACATTGCAATTCTACCAAACCAAGACAACTTTATCTCTTTATATTTATCTATCTTTTTCTCTACTTCCTTCAACATCACCTCATAATTAATTTTTTTTAATTCTCTAACTTTAAGTGAAAGTGTTATCCCCAAGTATTTCAATGTGTTCTTAACTCTTATCCCAAATTGTTCTTGCATACTCTCCCACTCCTTACCATCTTTATTCATTAATAATTCAGATTTTGACCAATTTACCTTTAAACCTGTCATTTCTTCAAATTCTATCAAATGTTTATTTATTCTCTTTAAATCTTTCTCTATATCTTTCAAAATAATCAAGGTATCATCCGCATACAAATTTATCTTATATCCCTTGTAACCTTCCAACTCTTCATCTGCTTCTATCAATTTAATCAAAACCTCCATAACTAACAAAAATAATGTTGGAGACAAGGGACATCCTTGTCTCGTGCCTGCTTCCAATTTAATCTCTCCCGTCATTGTTCCATTCACCTTTACCTTTGCACTACTTTTTTGATACAGTTTTGAAATAACATGTATAAATTTATTACCAAAGCCTAATGCCTCAATAATTACCTTTATAGTATCCCATTGTACAGAATCAAAAGCTTTAAAAATATCTAACGATATTATACCTAATTCATCACCATTATTCTCTGCTACATCTATAATATTCAATACTCTTCTAATTATATCACTCATATATCTACCTTTAACAAACCCTACTTGATTATAACTTATATATTTATCTATAAAACTATTTAATCTATTACTTATAATAGCTGTAAATATTTTGGCATCTTGGTTGATTAAAGAAATAGGTCGATAGGACTCGATCCTCTCAAGGTCTTTATCAGGTTTAGGAATTATAGATATTACTGTCTTATTCCATGACATCGGGACTTCTCCACCATGTAAAATTCCATTAAATAGTTTTTGCAGTTTTGGTATTATTAGTTCTTTAAAATCTTTATAGAATTCAGCAGGTAATCCATCTTCTCCTGGGGTCTTCCCTAATTTTAACTCTTGTATTATTTCGTTGATTTCCTCCTGTGTTATGTCTCTTTCCATCAAATCTTTGTATGTTTGATCTATTTTCATAGCATATTTTCCAAGATGATTCTTCAATTTTTCTAAATCAATTGATTTCTTTAAATATAATTTTTGAAAAAAATTCCTAGCTACTTCACATTTCTCCAATCTCTTATAACACCTTGTACCTTTTTCATCTATCAGAGAACCAATTTCTCTCTTTTGAGTTTTATTTTTCGCCATCTTTGCCAATAACCTAGAATTTTTATTACTAAATTCAAAAAAATCCCTATTCAAATATCTTAAATTTTTTTTAACCAATTCAATATCTTCTTCTATCAGTTTAGTTTTTAATAAGGTCAATTCCTCCAAACATTTTTTATCTTTCGTAAGTGAGAATTGGTTCTCCAATATCTTGATTTGTCTTGTATCCTGATCAATTTTAGCTTTATATTCTCTATATTTCCTGCTTGACAATTTAATACTTTCTCCTCTAAATATAGCTTTCATCGTATCCCAAACAATTTCAAATTTAACCTCTTCATTATCATTCAATTCCCAACTTTCCTTCCATTTTTTGAATATCCATATTTTATCCTCCTCCTTTTTGTACAATTTTTCATCATATCTCCAACCTCTTTCTTTTTTCTCAAAATTAAAATCTATTTCCATCATAACTTCTGCATGATCCGAATCCTTAAAAATTCCCACATCTATTCTATCTACTTTATTCAGCAAATCTTTAGAAACAAAAATATAATCAATCCTTGAATAAGTATTATGTACCTTAGAACAAAAGGTATACACCCTTTCAGAGCCTTTCAACTCCCTCCAAACATCTACCACACTGTTTTGAAACATCCATTTATTTAAAATTTCCCCTTTATTTGTTTGTCTAAAGCGGGTGGGATTATTACTATCAATTCTATCCCTAATTAGGTTAAAATCCCCCGCCACAATTACTTTCCCTACACTTTCTGTTTCCAAAATCTTAGTAATTTTATCCAGAAATCCCTTTTGTTTTTCATTCGGTAGATATAAATTAACCAATGTCACTTTTTGCTCATTAAGTCAGCAAGTCACTCTCACAAAGCAGGCCACACCTACAGAAGAGGTTCTAAAAAATTTTGAAACCCACCACTGCACAGCACCTTTCTATAAGGCTCTTATTTTTTTCTTTAGAACCCTTTTTGTATCCTTCTGTGAAATTTCTATAAGAAACCTTACTGTTCAAATGCACTCTCCCTTTTGCAAGTACAATAGTTAATGGGTCTACCTTGCTTCAGTATTGAATGGGTGGCTTACTATTTGGAAGAGAAACCACTTGTTAAATGCTTAAGAGCAAGCGAGAATTTTTAAATGGATTGACAATGTTTTTTAAAAAGGAACAGTGAAAAAGTTAAGACTGACACTGTTTACATCTTTTCTCTTAAAAGAATATTGGAAGCGCCTGTAGAAGACACATTCATAAAATGCTTGAGCAAAACCAGCAAAACTAGTTTCTGTTTAGGATTATTATTATTTTTTACTCAAAAGACAATTATGAGATAATAGTACAAATGATTTGGATATTTTGGAATATTTGGAACAACATAATAAGAAACAAGCTTCTCTGATACTGTAAGGTGGAGAAAAGGCCTTTGGAAGTTTGAAATTGACTTTTTGTTTGGAGTTCTGGAATATATGAACCTTGAAGATAATTTTATTAAATGGGTAACATTAATTTTATTTCTCAGAAAGCGCAAATAATAGTTAATCAAGAACTATCAAAAGCTTGTGAAATTCGAAAAGGGATACGACAAGGACTGGTAAAAAATATGTTTTGCTCAAGTGTGAATTGGTTCTGTCTGTGGGGAATGTAAATTGAAATTCTAAAGAAAGAACCTAAGTTAAATTATGCCTTGCAAAAAAGTCAAAGTATTGCTTAAATTGACTTGTAAAGTTCATTACCCTCATTGACTATATACTAATACTTAGCGTATTTAACTAGGTGAGTTTGAATTCTTACTAGGAAAAGGCATGTGTATTTTAAAAGGCATAATGAAGACCTCTTAGACTGATATCCAAGAGTGGAATAAAGCTATTAAAGATTACAGTTATTAAAAATACAACTATTAAGGAACGCTTGTACAGAGCTAATGTCACTGTTTTAAAAAGAGGGGAAATTCTTATCTTTTCATCTGACTCAGGTACAGAAGAGGTACAGAACAGCTAGCATAGATAAAATTGATGTATAAGCACCTTGAAGACAATACGTTAAGTACCAGGGCTCGTTTGAGAGTCGTGCCAGATCAAACTTATTTCATTTTTAATAACTCCCTTAATAGATTTAGAATTATATATAGTCCTTGTAAGTCAACCTTACAACAACAATTGTGTCCAAAATTTCTGTTGCTAAGCAAGATAATTATTAAGTGAATTTTGCTCAATTTTATGACCCTTCTTGCCACAGATATTAATAAAATCATTGTACTTGTTAAGTTAATAACACGGTTGTTAAATGAATATGGCTTCCCCATTTACTTTGCTTTTCAGAAGGTTGCAAAAGGTGATCATATGACTCCAAGCCACTGTAACCATTGTAAATACATGCCAGTTGCCAAGCAACCAAATTTTGATGACAAGATTATTAGGATGCTGCAATGGTCATATGTGTGAAAAACAATCATAAGTCACTTTTTTGCAGTGCAATTGTAACTTTGGTCACTAAATGAATGCTTGTAAGTCAAGGACTACCTGTATGTAGATATAATATATCCAGGTTTCTTTCATGATAATAAATGAATATGCAGCCCTCTCAAAAATCATTCTGAGAGAGTACGGTTTTTGCTTATTGGCTGCTTGCTTGGCAACTGTTCAAAGTTATAATGGTGCTGAAAAAGGAATCTTACAATAGATCTTCAAAGTTGCGGCTTTGCAGCATCCGTGCAATCAATGTGATTTCAATGCAAGTGCTTTGCAACTGGTGACCATTTACGATTCATTGCTGATTTCTAACAAGCAGAGTCAATGGGGAAGCTGGCAGGAAGTCGCAAGTGGCAGTCCTGTGATGTCACACTTAATAACCCACAATGATTTGACTAACAAGTTCAGGTTGTCAGTTCCATTTCAGTTGGTAAGGTAGCGAGGACTACCTTTACTTAGCAATAGTTCCTCTTTAGATGGAAAATGGCAGTAGAGTGCTGGGTGCTTTACATTTCAATGTTTTTGTAAATGACTTGAATGATGTGAGCTTATTGATATTGTACTTAAATATATTGCTTCATTGATACTGTACCCAAATTCATTTTATAAACAGGAACACTTGCCTGGTAAATCGTTTACATTTTGGGCATGGCTTGAAGCAATCTTGGATCTGATTAAAAAACACATTCTTCCTCTTTGGATTGACGGGTAAGCAGCATGTTTGCAAAAGTAAAGCCGAGGTGGGTCGGGGGAGAGCTTTGATTGTGCCAAAAAAAAAAAAGATAAATATAATTGATATTCAGCAAATTCATAGGAAAGAATTAGTTGGCTGAATTCTGGTTCTGTTACCATTTTGCCCTTAGCAGAATTCTGTGATTAGAATCCGAAATGTAATATTCTTGATATTTTGCTGCAGAAATAATTCAGTAATAAGTAACGGTAAAAGTAAAGGTTCCCCTTGCACATGTGTGCTAGTCGTTCCCGACTCTAGAGAGCAGTGCTCATCTCTGTTTCAAAGCGAAAGAGCCAGCGCTGTCTGAAGATGTCTCTGTAGTCATGTGTCCGGCATGACTAAATGCCGAAGGCACACGGAACGCTGTTACCTTCCACCAAAGGTGGTTCCTACTTGCATTTTTACATGCTTTCAAATTGCTAGGTTGGTAGAAGCTGGGACAAATAACGAGAACTCACTACATTACGCGGCACTAGGGATTTGAACCGCTGAACTGCCAACCTTTCTGATTGACAAGCTCAGTGTCTTAGCCACTGAGCCATCACATTCCATAATTCAGTAAACATATACTCAATTCCACTACACATTGTTTGCAGTCAAGGTAGAGAATGAAGATTGACCATACCAATTGTTAGACACATATAACAATGATTATTAATTATTGATTAATTATTCAGTTAAGCATTTTGCTCACATCTTCCACAGTACATCGGTTAAAAAACATTTGAAAATAAGATATATGTGTGATGACAATAATGACAATGATTCCAATTAGCATATGACTTGAAAGAACCACTATTATTAATCCTCCAACAATATTTATTTATTTTTTAAAGAGATTTGGGAGACATTAATGATGGTGGGAAATGCAATGGAGAGGAAGGAATATTGAGGAAGCAGTTTGTATATATTGCTTTTTTGAAGCTTTTGTTCTACCTGGAGAAAGAAGCACATTCTCCTTCAAATTCAAACACAAGTTGAATCTTGTTGTACCTATATCAATGCAGTTTCCTTGGCAGCAGTATAGAAGTGGTTTCTTGCTGTTTCTTCCAAGATATTTTGTTGTTGTTAACCTCCCAATGTAGCCTCCAAACTGGGAAATTCTTGATGGTTTCTCATCTGAGTAATAATCAGATTCAACCCTGTTTAGGTGGTGTTGCTTTTTTCAGATCAGCCAAAAATAGTTAAATGTTGTCACCTGCTTGGCTACCAGACAAAATACCATTCCTGTATTTGTGTCAGAGTGGCAACTGAAAAATAAATTCCTTCCTCCAGTGCCACTTCTCTAATCATATGTGGTCTTTTGTTCTTTTGTTTGACTACAAGGCTGATTAATCCAGTAGAGCTTTTGTTTTGGTCTGCCAACCAGAAATTATCTGGGATTATCACATAACATTTTCCCAGGTGAATTCCTCAGTCCTTTTTTACAGGTATGGATCCACATAATGTTGTACTTTCATATCCTCTTTGCAGGTGCATAATGGGTTTTGTGAGCAAAGAGAAGGAGCGAGCTTTGCTGAAAGACAAGAAACCGGGGACATTTTTGCTGAGGTTTAGTGAAAGTAATTTAGGAGGGATTACGTTTACCTGGGTATCCCAGTCTGAAAATGGTACGTTCTGTACTGTTAAAATATATAACACTTCACTTTATCTGCATCTTTCCTTTCAGATTCTTTTAATCCTTTGTGGATAGATACAAAAGAATTCTGATCCTTTGATCTGACATGCTGAACTACTGATGCTTGATTCGATTTGGCAGTATTTGTGGATTTGGCATTTTATTTTCCAAGTTGTGCTTTGTCCTTTTTGTTTACTTGTTTACAAAATCTACAAACCTATCCTCTTATTAATTTGATTACCATATATTATAGTGCTCCTTATAACACTAACCTCTTATTAACAACTCTGTTACCTTCGCAGGGGAAGTGAAATTTCACTCTGTTGAACCATATAACAAAGGCCGCTTAACTGCCCTGCCATTTGCAGACATATTACGAGATTACAAAGTTATTTCGACAGATAACATTCCTGAAAACCCATTGCAGTACCTTTATCCCAATATCCCCAAAGACAAAGCTTTTGGAAAGCACTACAGCTCTCAGCCTAATGAAGGTTAGAAATTATTCTGAATATCCTCCCTTCCCTTAATTGAGCTAAATGTGTGAAGTGACCTCCTCCTACATACCCAGAATCTCCTACACTTTTTAGTCATGATCCAGATTTAACGTGCATCATATTTTATATTTAGTATCAAGACCTACAGAAGGAGGAACCAAAGGTTATGTCCCCTCTGTCTTCATTCCAGTCTCCAAAATGTGAGTAATCATTCTATTTGTTTCAGTTGTTATTTCCTAAAGCAATTAATATAGGAAACTTTTCAAACTCTGCTGTGGGATGTTGTTCTTTAACTGAAATCTTAAAGCATACTGAGAAACCCAAACTTTAAAAAAAATTAATTTGATTGAGAGAAATGGGGTGATGGGATGAAAGGAAAGGCATTGCAAACATGAGAACAATAAAAGTAAGATGTTACAAAATATATCATGTTTCACTCACTATACATAATTGTCTTTCTTTTTAAAGTCTGAATAATTCCACAGATCCACCATCTCCATCAGATCTTCTTCCCATGTCACCAAGTGTTTATGCTGTTTTGAGAGAACACTTGAGCCCTTCTGTAATGGAAACTGCTGTACGTTACACAGGTTTTGTTTCTTTTTATTTTATGTTTAGAATAGCATGGCATGGCATGGCATAGAATAGAATAGAATAGAATAGAATTCTTTATTGGCCAAGTGTGATTGGACACATAAGGAATTTGGTGCATATACTCTCATAAGTGTACATAAATTAGTGATAGTCCATAGGATACTAAATGAGCAATCAAATCCTACTAGGAAACTAAATAAAACAATATAGATAGTAAGGACACAAGCAACAAGGTTATAGTCATAAGTGGGGGGAGAAAGGTAATATGAAGGATGAGAAGAAGAAGAATAGTAATACAATCTTAGTAAATAGTTTAACAGTGTGTGGGAATTAGTTGTTTAGCAGAGTGATGGTATTCAGGGAAAAAAATTCTCATTGTATCTAGTTATTCTGGTGTGCAGTGCCTTATAGCAGGGATGTCCAAACTTGGGAACTTTAAGACTTGTGGACTTCAACTCCCAGAATTCCCCAGCCAGCTATTAAAGTTCCCATGTTTGGATATCCCTGCCTTATAGTGTAGGGTAGAAGTTGAAACAATTTATGTCCAGGATGTGAGGGGTCTGTAGATATTTTCACAGCCCTTTTTGACTCATGCAGTATACAGGTCCTCAATGGAAGGCAGGTTGGTAGCAATTCCCCCCCTCCCCTGCAGTTCTAATTATCCTCTGAAGTCTGTGTCTGTCTTGTTTGGTTGCAGATACTGGAATGGTTTTACAAGCAGATACTGAAAAAATGACTGATTCATGAGAAATAATAAGCTATTTTAATTATCAGAGCTTATTGTTATAACTGTTTAATAAAAGAGTGTCGATTTGCAAATGCTGCTATTTCTTTAGTTTGATTCTTCATACATATTGCTAAGCTTTTGCCGCTGAAAATATCTTTATTGGGCAAATGATAGCAACTTGAATATGCAGAATTTAAGGAAATTGGTGGTTCAGTAAGCTTTCCCCAAATATTAATAGCGCTAGATTAATATTTTAGGTGGATTCCTTAAAAATGAGATGCTGAAACTATTCAAAAACTTAGAAGCTTAGAACCTGGGCTAAAAAGAGATAAAATAGATAGATGATAGCTAAAACTAAAAATTGATACAACTAGATAAAATATATTGGTTTAAAATTGGAATGTTTTTTTTTGTTTAAAAAACCCAATTCTTTAGAGAGAAATACTCTTTGACAGAAAGCATTGCTTTAATTTCTGAAATTCATTTTCCTTATTTTTTTTTCCTGTTAGTTTATTAGTGACTCAAAATTTAAATAATGCCATTTGTAATTCATGCCATACCTTTACTTCTTACAGGTTTCAAATACTTTTTCACTAATTTCAGTCTCCTTCTATGGAAGCTAATGAGATGTGCATGTACAACATAATTCTGAATGCAGTAATAGCAATTTGAAATGTTTATGGAAATTGCTTATTCAAAATATATTTTAGCCCAAATGCTACCTACTTATTCAGACAATCTGTCTGCTAGAGATGATTTATTTTGTACATCTGGTTCCATCCTTTCCATCTTCTTTGTTTTCTGCTTACCTTAAGTCCTACAGATGCAGATACAAACCAGGGAGACTTACTACTTGTCCATGAAGTTGTGGTTATTGTAGCATCCCTACAGTCACCTAACCAAGGTTCGGACACTTGGTCACCAGCTCTCAATTATGATGATTGCAGCTTCCTGCAGTCATGTGATCATTTATTACCTTTCCTGCCAGCTTTCCACAAAGTCAATGGGGAAGTTGGCAGGAAGTTGCAAGCCATTCCTGCTCCTGCCACTTTTTCTCCCAAGGAACTCCTATCTGTGGCACTTGCTCACCCTCCATAGCATCCACTGATAGCAGCTACTGGCCCACTCACACTCTGTAGTACCCACTTGGCCATAATTCTTGCCTATCAGGCTACTTATCTGGGACTCCTATGTCTTCCCACTTTGCGGTCACATGAGGTTCTCATTTAATGACTTATGTGGTCTTTGGGCTATAACAGCAACAAAAATTGTGGGATTGCTATTACTAAGTGATGCACTCATGTGATATCGGGTTTTATAACTGCACTGCTTAGCAATGGAAATTCCAGTCTCGTTTGTCATCGCAACCCAAAGTTATCTAATAAAACAAATGAAAATGGCCTGGACATAATTACTGGTACCCTGATCTATTCCGTAGATATTTCGCAGCACACTGTTTTGAGATAATAACTGCAATCAAAGTACTTCCTGTAACTCTGAATAAAAGGTCCATACTTCTCAACTGGCAATTTGTCCGTTCTTCTTGAACAAATTGTTCTGGTTAGTGGATTCAGATCTGAATTCATAGCAGGCCACTTCAGAACAGACAAATGTTTGCTTTTTAACCATTTTTGGTTTTCTTAGATAGTATGGTTTAGATCATTATCCTTTTCTGAGGACCTATGACCTACAACTGACACAGAGCTTTCTAACACTGGGGCATGTTTTACTCCAGAATGCCTTGATAATCTTCTGGTTTTCTTGTGTTCTGCTCAGATTCAAGGCACACAGTGCTGGAGTTAGCAAAGCAACCCCATAACATAAGGGAGCCTTCTCCATGTTTTACAACAGGGATGGTGTTTTTGTCCTTAAAGGCATTGTTTTTTTCTTCTGTGAACATAGAGCTGCTGTGACTTACCTAAAAGCTCTACTTTTCTTTCATCTGCCCAAAGTCTGTAGAAGGACTGTAGCTTGTCAAAATGCATTTTATCAAACTCCAGTCTGGGCTTTTTGTGTTTATCTTTCAGAAGTGAGGCCTTTCTAGATCTTCTGTCATGAAGGCCATTTTCATTCAGGCAGTGTTGGATGGTAGAACTCAATATTGTTGTACAGGTAGTCCTCAACTTACAACAGTTCATTTAGTGACCATTCAAACCACTGAAAAAAGTGACTTATGAGTGTTTTTCACATGAGCATGTTGATCAGAATTCAGATGTTTGGGAACTGGTTCGTACATATGACCGTTGCGGTGTCCCAGGGCCATGTGAACCCCTTTTTCGACCTGTTGACAAGCAAAGTCAATGAGGAAGCCAGATTCACTCAACAAACAAATTACTAGCTTATCAACTGCGGTGATTAACTTAGCAGTAGAAGCAAGAAAGGTTGTAAATGGGGCAAAACTCATTTTGAACTTAATTGTCATAAGTTGAGGATTTATGTACCTGTACCTTGATCTTGGTGGTCAGCCACAATCTGTTCTGAAGTTTTCCGTGGTTCTTTCTCCCACCAGTCAATCTTTCTCTTGATATTGGGATCAATTTTCCTCTTGCAGCCACATCCAGGGAGGCTGATTACTGTTCCATGGACTTTAAACTTATTGATAATATTCACATCCAAGATCACAAGAACATGAAGCTGTTTGAAGATTGTTTTGTAGCCTTTCCTCTACCATGGTTGGCTATTATCTTCCTCCTCAGACATCTCCCTACTTTCATTTTCTTATCCATGTTCACTGTGCTGTACACAATGACACAAAATGCCTGAGTATTTTTCTCCATTCAGATAAGCTGAATGACCGATATTGGATTGAAGACATCTGTGATACTAATTAAAATAAATAGCTTCTTTGAGAAATCACTAAAATCCAATGTCTTTTAACTTCTAAGGAGTACCAATCATTATGTCCATGGCATTTTCATTTTTTAAAATTACTTAAAAAGTTGAATCCTATTGGGATTATAATTATTTTCAAGAAGCTGCGGTTCATATTGCATTTAAGAAAAAAAAATATTAATTCCAACAAACTTGTATCTTTTTTCTCTTATAGTTGAATTCTCCGTATACAGCTGAGTGACATTCAGATACTGAAGATTTTGAAATGCAGATGAACAAGTTTGTGTGTATTAACATGCGTTTATAAGAGAATGTTCTTAATTTTCCTATACTGTAAATATATTTTCCCAAGTGATATACAGAATTCTCATCTTGACTGTAACTCCTAATTTGCTTAAATAAATATTTGATCTGGTTCAGATATTGGTTTGACATGGCTAGAATGAATTTCATATATTATACTATTCAAACTTTCATTACTATAACTAGGTTGAATTCATACATCACACAAACTCTAATGTTGTTAATTTAATCTGATTTATCATGTATATATTGAATAATCACATTAACTAAAATTTACGATCAATTTTGTTCCATGGATCTGTCCACTTGTAGCTTATTCAATTAAGATATTTTTCATTTTCCAAATTTAGACATTAGAGAAATTGATTTATTCAAACCTGAAAATAAAAACATTACTTCATGTGTGAAGAATAGGAAGTGAGCTACCCAAGTTTTTTTAATGCAAGATTAAAGTATTTTCATAGTTTAATAGTTTAGGTCAGATGCTTAATCCAATCCACACACAACAAAATTATGCTTTTTCAATATATCCTAATTTTTGTGATAATTCAATATGGTTTTATACTAAATTGTTTACAAGTTACAAAGTTTCAAGAGAGCATATTATGGAAATTCAACAGCAGAGTGATTGAAAGTGAAACACATCATATTGTAGATTTATATTTAAAGTCAGGTTACTGTAATAACAATATTAAATTAAGAGTCAGCTGAAATCCAGAGTGGAAACTAGATAATCCCTGGATTATCTAGTTTCCTCAAAAAGTGATGTTTCAAATCAGGAAATGAAATACTTCCCAGTATTTTAAACTTGCATAGCACATTACATGATTATGCTATATTTTTTTCCAGTGCTGTTGCACAAAACTCTGATTTTATATAAATACTTTCTACCTTTATTTATTGAGTTCTTTGTTTGCTTGCTTGCTTGCTTATGATATTTATAAGGTCCTTCCAATCCACTAATTCTTACAATTACCCAATATCTAAAAAAAAAAAAAATGTGCTAAAACCATATTCAATGTAAAAATATTACAATCACATAATGATTCTGTAGAACCAGGAATGACAGGATTAAGTGAGATCATAGTACACTTCCTATAGTACACTTCAACACGTGACACCCTGAACTACTTACCCGTAACTCCAAGAACACCCTCTAATTATGGGTGAACTTTGGTTCCTTAACATTTTAAGGAACACTCAAACTAGTGCAAGCTTATCTTTCTTTAATTTTTACAAAAAAATAAAATCCCAATTATCTCCTTACCTACCCACTCCCCTGCCCCAAGAAGTGTATCCTTTTGAACCTTTCTTCTCACTGTGCTACTCTAACTCTCAAGGTTAGCTACCATCTTTAGAGAAAAGCCACTCTAGCAAAGGGGGTCTTCATTTTATCACAAACCATTTTACTAATCTTTGCAGAGGCTGTCTTTATGGGACAATAGAGATGGTTTTGAGGGGTGAAGTAGAGAAGGAAGGCAATCATCTAATCTATGCCACTTGCCAAACTCCTTGCCATGGGAATCTTCATCTAAATTTTGCCACTGCTATGATAAAAGCCATCGACTTTCACACAAGGGGTTTCTATGTCAGGACATTCCGTTTAGTACAATGTGTGTTAACAATTATGACTTCCTTACAAAAGCAGCAGCAATAGTAAGAAAGACAAATTTGCTATGAAAACCCTTCATGGATTCTAAAGTGAAGGATGCATAAAGGGGAAGGTATTTGGCGATTTTGACATATGACTTTATGAAAATCTTATGAAAGTTTATAGCCGTGAAGTTTCACGTTTACAAGTTTATTGTGACTTTCAAACAGGCCTGAAACTAGTTTAAAGCACATTGCAGTGTATCCATCATTGGGCCCTTCAGGCAGGGAGAAAAAGGATCTGGCATCTCTTCATCATCAATTTGCCAAAATTGTTTTATTTGCAGTTTGTCTCCTGGAAATTTTTGAAATAAACTATGTTTTGAGGTGAAAATGATACAGTAATGCATTGTTTTGGTTCTCAACTTTATTATTATAGAACAGCTAGGTACAGTACAGCAAAACCAACAGCATTCTAAGACCTCATTGTGCAAAACAATTATTAGCCATAGAAATATAAATGTTCTCTTTCATGAAGCCCACAAAACTTTAAATGCTGAGAAAGCAAAGTTGGCTGACTTTAGCGTGACTGTTTTGTGTCAAGTAGGTCAGATTCTTGTGCTGTCCTGATTTTTCTTAGTACTGTAAAAACTCTTTTGTGCTTCTGGAAAATCCCTTTTTGCTATGATCAGCTAGATGGGAGGAGCCCTTCACAGATATTATCAAGACCAACTGACTATAAGAAGCAACGGTCTGCAAGAAAGTGCTGTCTCCTTTGCTTTGATTGCCAAGGTTATCACCATCAAAGGGATCCCCGCTTTCAGAGGTTCCCATAAAAGCTATCTTCATAAACTGTAATTACAAAGAAAAGTATTTCAATTTTCACCACTGATTTGTTTTTAGAAATATTGGTCAACTACGTTCAGAACAGCACAATGGGTAATAATGAAAGTCGTGAACTAGGAAAGTCCCAAATGTTAATTGCTTCTCAGTTGTAAATTTAAACTTTTATGCCAGGTAAGCCGTTTTCTCCCAGGCTGTGCCAGGTAGGGATGCAAACCTGCTTGCATAAGTGTGTTTTCTCTGCATTAGATAACCAAGGTCCAGTCCCACCTTTCTCCTACTGCCCATTCCAAGTTCTGTTCCAAGTAGCAATTATCACAACTGAAATCTACCCTATTTCCTCCAAAATAAGACCTCCCCAGATAATAAGCCCAATCGGGTTTTTGACTGCATATGCTAAAATAAGCCCTCTCCTGAAAATAAACCCTCCCTGAAAATATTGCAACACAGCGGCAGTTATGAGGTGACCATGCTCACCGCCTCCCGCACCTCAAAAATAAAAACCCTCCCTGAAAATAAGGCCAAGTGCTTATTTTGGGGGGAGGGGGTGTCAGAAGAAAATAAGACCCTGTCTTATTTTCAAGGAAACACAGTATTTCTCTGCATGGCTGTACATTATGCCATTTGAAGAATTTCTGATTCACCAGGTCTCTTAGCTCCAATTATTCTGCTGCAATGGTTGAATAGCAGAGCTGGTCAAAGGTCCAACTGCAAGGAGTTTGGTGGTCTCCACCAGACAAGCCAGAATAGCAGCAGTGCTATGTTCTTACAGAGAAGAAAGGAATCCCCCCTCCCCCATGTGAAATGAGGGGGCACATTGAGGCACATATCAGACAAGAACTGACATGTCCGCTCTTCTGTTAGTTAGGAAGGGAGTGTACTAATTGGTAGCTGGTTCATTATGAGCACTGTGGCATTCTGGCATCTCATCTCTACTGTCCTGGAAAGAGTCGAAACACTCCAGCACAAATTCGAAAGCTCGAAAGATTTATTTATTTATTTATTTATTTATTTATTTATTTATTTATTTATTTAATCAAATTTGTATACCGCCCTATCTCCTCAAAGGGACTCAGGGCGGTGCACAGAAATATAAAAACATATACAAAACAATGCAATATATAACAGTTTAAAATAGAATTAAATAAGGGTCTGTGCTGAAAATTTGGAGTAAAAAAGGTTAAAATCAATCAATTAAAACTTTATCCATTAAAATTAGAATTAAGCCAGGCCGGCTACTTGAAATAGATATGTCTTTAATGCCTGGCGGAAGAGGCGTAGGTCCGTGATGGTACGAAGGTTGGGGGGGTAGGTCATTCCAGAGGGCAGGCCCCGCCACAGAGAAGGCTCTCCCCCTGGGGGCCACCCGACGGCATTGTCCGGCGGATGGTACCCTGAGGAGGCCCACTGTGGGAGCGGACAGGTCTAAGGGAGGTATGTGGTAGAAGGCGGTCTCGTAAGTAGCCAGGTCTTGTGCCATGGAGCGCTTTAAAGATGGTCACTAGCACCTTGAAGCACACCCGGAAGGCCACAGGCAGCCAGTGCAGCTCGCGCAGGAGCGGTGTTACATGTGAGTATCGAGAAACTCCCAGAATCCCCCGCGCGGCCGCATTCTGGACTAGCTGAAGTCTCCGGGTGCACCTCAAGGGGAGCCCCATGTAGAGAGCGTTGCAGTAGTCCAGGCGGGAGATGACAAGCGCTTGAGTGACTATGCGTAAGGCGTCATGATCTAGATAGGGGCGTAACTGGCGAATCAGGTGAACCTGATAAAAGACCCCCCTGGTCACCGCTGTCACATGGTCATCCAGTGACAGCCGAGAATCCAGGAGGACGCCCAGATTGCGAGCCCTATCCGATTAAATCTCTGGTCCCAGTGAGCAACCCAGACTGGATCCTCCAACACTGTCCTTGGACACGTATATTTGCCTTCATTCATGAGAGTCAAAACTGCCCAGTCAATTCCTGTAACTAAACTTGAAGTGTTGGATACATAAAAGCTGGCCATCTTAGCTTCACCCTTCCACCATTTGGTATAACAGCCTTGGGTTGATACAACTATGTGCTTCCAGGCTGTACGGCCAGCGGTCACACTGACAGAGAATTATGAGAACTATAATGCAACATAGCTGGAGGCGCTAGTTGGAGGAAACATTGCAGTGAATGTATCTTAGGTAGGACGCCATACCCCAGTTCCCTTTACTGTAAGTTGAAGATCAACAAATGGAACCTATTTGAGTTTCTAGGACTACAAGTAAGGGAAGAAGGCAAATAGGTAGAAAGGAAATGGTTGGGTATTTTGCAGAACTCTTCCCATTCCCATAGGCATTCTCTTACAGCATTTGGGATAAGAAACAGATGCATGTTTCTCAGCAGGAATTTCAAGACTGGAGCCTTATATCTATAAACTGGGAATTCTTTGTCCAAAAATCTTCCTGCACCATACATTTGGCATTACTTTGTTATAGGGGTATTTGCTAATGTCTTCATGTTTGTTATTGCGAGTCCTTAATATATTCACCTGAGCAAGGAGATAATAGAAAAGCTGGGTAAAAGTGTGTGTGTGTGTGTGTGTGTGTGTGTGTACAGGTTCAAATCCCAGTAAGGGAATGGCTAGCTGATGAGAGCTAAATAGCTTGAAATAGATCTATACTAGCCTCCCTTTATTTATTTATCAGCACAAATGCAACACAAAAATGGTTTCCTGCCTGGAAGGCTCCTAGGGTGGAGCTGAAAGGCAAAAGGGAAACAGTATGCTCCCTCCCATATATGGGCATACCAGGTGCTTTGACATAACTCTCTCCATCCATCCATCCATCCATCCATCCATCCATCCATCCATCCATCCATCCATCCATTTATCTGCTGATCTGATGGTTTTGATTAAGAGGATTACTCTAAACTTTAGCCTTACATACCTTTCGAATCTGCTGGTATGGAAACTTACCACCTGATCAAGCACCAAAAGCAAACTGATAATGTACCTACATCGCTTTAGGGACCTTCATGCAGGTCTGTTTTACTTTAAATCACTTATTGGCAAAAGGTATGCAGACTGCAGAACAGTAGGGTTGGAAGGGACCTTGGAGGTCTTCTAGTCCAACCCCCTGCCCAAGCAGGAGATCCTATAACATTCCAGACAAATGGTTGTTCAATTGCTTCTTAAAAACCTCATGATAGACCACCTGCTACATCAATTTCTGGAGGCAAGCCATTTCACTGGTGAATTCCCGATCAGAAAATTTTTCCTTAGTTCTAGATTGAATGATAGAGAAGATAGATAGATATGAGGAAACAAAAGGTACCCATTATACACTCTTAAATAAAGGATCTGTGTAATACATGATGCTGATATTTCAAAGGGTGCAGAACTTTTTAGATGTCCAAATTGGTGAGCCAAAATCATCCATATGCTCAAACTCTCGCGTTTATTCCCGATTACTGTACATCATATATACTTCATATATGTTGGAGAGGGATCCCTGTGCAGAACAAAGAAGTTGGAGCGCCTCCCTTCGAAAGCCTGATGCCCTCATCTATGGTCAAACAGACAAGGCAAATGACAACATGTCATTTCATTTATCAATTTTCTGATTCGCCGTTTTAACAAGACTGTTATAGGACTCTCTGAATCTTAACGCGCCCATAGTAGAGAGGGGAGCTTTGTTAAAGATCGGAAACATTTGCAAAGCAACGTCGTTTTCCCCTTCTGCCAAAAAAAATAAATAAAAAGCCAACCCATTCCCTCCTCCCTTCCAGATCCTTTTTAACTTTCAGTTTCGTTGCAGCAGAAGCCTTTCCGAGACCCGACGCTGTTTCCTAGAAAACACGTGTTTAGGCTGTTCTAGGTATAGCTCGCTCCTCCTGCCAGCGCGACGAAAAAGCCTTATGATAAGCGGATCTGCATTCTTCATTGGGAAAAAGTCAGGGGGGAGGGAATCAAAAGATAAACAAGAAAATGTTTGTCGTGGCATGAAGTATCTGGAGGGGGAAGGAGGAGAACCGAAGCTTCTTGGCTTCTCCATATTTTGCTTTTTTTCGGAGAAATCGGGTACAAGGAAGAAATAAAACTGTACAGTAGATGTCTATGGAAATTCTCAGTCATCCAGGGCATGGTTGTCCCAAAGGTGCTTTTTTTTCAAGAGGCAACTGGACTTTCTGGTTTTTCTTTGAAGACGTTTCACTTCTCATCCAAGAAGCTGAGAAGTGAAACGTCTTCAAAGAAAAACCAGAAAGTTCAGTTGCCTCTTGAAAAAAAAAAACACCTTTGAGGCTACAGTGGATGCTGATAACCTTTCCCCAGCAGGCAGTGACTAGGGCAACCTTCCATCAGCCTAGCCATGGGAGTTGTAGTCCAAGGCGCCAGGCTGGTGTAGATGGTAATCCTGGCATCCTCTAGTAAAAGTAAATGGCACAAACAAAATCTACACAGATCATCTTCCCTCCTGTTTCTGTGCTGCAATTTAGATTCAAAGCTCCAGTTTGGATTCTATGTGCGTTTGCTATAAGGATGTGTGGGAGAACTTAAGCCACTTTCTGGTCAAAGTGTGAATTAGCCTTTGGCTTGGTTTTGGTGTAGTATGAGGCCGATTTCGGTTGATTAAAGAAACCAGAGGGTAACACCACCGCTTGAGGCTGAAGATGTTTTTCCTTCAGTGACCGAGATGACACCTTCTTCCACAACTGAGTATCAGGTTTAAAAACCACCTCACAGCATGTATTCTCCAAACGTTGAAACTAAGGTGAATGTTTAGGTTCAGTGGAAATATTTGTGTGTGTGTGGAAAACATGACTTTTTAAATTAATTTTATTAACTTTTAGACAGATAAAAAAACAAGCATAAGAGAAATGAAAAAAGTAAAGAGAAAGTTTAAAGTTTAATTAAAAATATTTTTTTAAAAAAATACAAAAGGCTTCCCAGCATCAGACCTCAGACACAAAAACTGGTTGGAGAATTGAGGGAGTTGAAGGCCACAAGTCTTAAAGTTGCCAAGTTTGATGACCTCTGCCTTAGAGACATCAATGAATTGATATAGTAGGCATTCATTTCGGAAGCCTTAGTGCCTCTGAAAATATGCCGGATACTATTTATCATCCATGTTCCTTCCTGCCTCTTGGAACTGTCTTGCATCTGTGCCCGTCCCCCCCCCCCCCCCGCATCTTTCTAAAAAAAGCATTCACCAAGTCAATCGCAGAAGGTGATGCCATATCATTCAATAGGATTTTACGCACAGCTAATGGTGCATATAATAACAATGCAGGCCGAGGACCTTTAAAAATCGAGTAAACGCTGTTTACTTCTCAAACGAAAATGAAAACGACCGCTGGTTATAAAACCTTCTTTCCCTCCCCCCCCTCCTTGTGCCGATTTATAGAAAACAGGGAGGAGGGCACCTCCCCGTAACAGCCACCCCCCCCCCCCTTCGGACCGAATGGTTCTGATTGGCCACTCCCTCAAATAGCTGGTCGCGGATTGGTCCAAGCCCTCCTGTCGTGCTTTGCTACTTCCCGTTTAAAAGTATTTTCGTTTTATCGGAAAGCAAACAGGCGGGGGCGAGTTCGGGATCTCCGGTTGTTTTGAAGGTTCTGGACGCGCCAGGTAGGTCTGCATTAAGTCGGGGTTCTTAGGTGTAGCCTTCGTGCAGGAGGCTTTGCATGCCTCCCTGCAAGATCTTTCAAGGGTTGCATCCGAAGACCTGGAATCTCAAGACCTCAAAATCCTATTATCGAACGCCAGGTGATTTCCTTCCTTCCTTCCTTCCTTCCTTCCTTCCTTCCTTCCTTCCTTCCTTCCTTCCTTCCTTCCTTCCTTCCTTCCTTCCTGTTAGGATTGCTAAGCTTGTTACTTGTCAGATGGGCTGTTGTGGGTTAGGGCAGGGGTGCAGACAGCTGTGCTCTAGTCCAGGAGTCACCAACCTTTCGGACCTCAGGGACCACTAAATTCATAATTTTAAATCTCCTTTACCACTAATATGAATTTTTTAAAAGATAAATAGTATTTAGTGCAATTTTTAAAAACTTCAAATAATTTTTCTATGCACCACCAACATTTTCTCACGGATCACAGGTGGTCCACGGACCACCAGTTGGTGACTACTGCGATAGTCAATGCCAATGTTTGCACTGGATGTGTAGCCTGGGCTGAAAAATGCTGGCTGTGGAGAAGAACTCCCTTGTCCATGCCAGAGTTGAGATGCCTCCTTGCAAAATGGGACAGGAGGGTCGATTTGCCTGGTGTTTGATTCTTTGTGACTCAATGATCATACCACACCTCCCACTGTCTCCTGGAGTTTGCTGAAATGTATGTCCATTGCATTGATGAGATCTAACCCACTCATCCTTTACCGGCCCCTTCTTTTGCCTTCAATCTTTCCCAACCCTCAGGGTCTTTTCCAATGAGCCCCTCCTGTCCTTTAGGTGGCCAAAGTATTTGAGCTTCAGTATTAAATCCTTCCAAAGGACAGCTAGAGTTGATTTCCTTTAAGATTGACTGATTTGATTTTGGAGTCTAAAGACCTCTCAAGAGTCTTCTCCAACTCTAATTCAGTTTTTCAGAGTTCAGCCTCCCTTTTGGTCCAAATCTCACAGCCATTCATTACTACTGGGAAAAAGCTTTGATTATATGTTCCTTTGTCAACAAAGTGACAGCTCTGCTTTTTAATACCCATAGCCATAGCTTTCCTTCCAAGGAGCAAGCTATCTTTTAATTTCATACTGCAGTCTCAGTCTGCATGATCATGGAGCCCCAGAAAATAAAGCAATGTTTTACTTGCCTACCTGAAATAACTGGGTCACTCCTAGTGAACTGAATTTTGAAAGTTATTTTTGAAAGTTGCATTGGGGGTGGGGAAAGGGGAGGTATTTAGAATAATTTTGGAGATAGTATGGTAACATTTGATGCTGTTTAGGAGTATTTATTTATTTATTTATTTACTAGCTATACCCGGCCATGCGTTGCTGTGGCCCAGTCTGGTTAAATGGCCAACCAATCTGTGTGTAGATCTACACCTGCACACATACACACAACCACCATATAAGCCCCAACCTACTTACCTACCTACTGTATTTCTCCCTCTCTATCTATCTATCCCTCTACCTACCTACCTACTGTATTTCTTTCTTTCTCCCTCTACCTACTGTATTTCCCCCTCTCTATCCCTCTACCTACCTACCTACTGTATTTCTCCCTCTTTCTCTATTCCTCTACCTACCTACTTACCTACCTACCTACTGTATTTCTCGCTATCTATCTATACACCTACCTACCTACCTACCTATGGTATTTCTCCCTCTCTGTCTATCCCTCTACTTACCTACCTATTGTATTTCTTGCTTTCTCCCTCTACCTACCTACCTACCTACTGTATTTCTCCCTCTCTGTCTATCCCTCTACCTACCTACTGTATTTCTTTCTTTCTCCCTCTATCTACCTACCTACCTACCTACCTACTGTATTTCCCCCTCTCTATCCCTCTACCTACCTACCTACCGTATTTCTCACTATCTATCTATACACCTACCTGCACGCTTCCTCCTCTAGGGACCATGCTGCTGAAGATTTTTCAATGGCTACGTTGCTCTTCCAGAATCTTCTGTCACAGCTAGATGATCAATATAGCCGTTTTACCCAGGAGAACAATTTTTTATTGCAACACAACATCAGAAAGAGTAAACGAAACCTCCATGTCAGTGTACAACAGCATTTTCTAATTTGCCTTTGTGAAAATATCTTAGAATAATTCTATTGATAGTGTGAGGGTTATTTCTACGGTGTAATGAAAGTAGCCTTTTTTAAAAAAAAAATTGCTGTGCCATCCTAAGCAGAATATAGCGGTGAGCCCATGAATGAGGCCTTCCCTTCCTTTTATTTTTTATCTTCTATCATAATTTTTCCTTGAAGAAGAAAGGGAATGTGTGTTCATATAGCTTATAACTGTTACAGTTGTAGGCTTCTGAGTCTTCAGTGTTTTATTCTTTTACATCATTTTTGTTTGACATCTTTTGTAGTGTAGCTTCTAACAACCATATCTCCATGTGTGATACACGCATATATTACTACGAAGAAGGAAATTCCAGCTAAATTGGCTGGATGGTGGGAATCCCTGTCTATCCCTCTACTTACCTACCTATTGTATTTCTTGCTTTCTCCCTCTACCTACCTACCTACCTACCTACCTACCTACTGTATTTCTCCCTCTCTGTCTATCCCTCTACCTACCTACTGTATTTCTTTCTCCCTCTATCTACCTACCTACCTACCTACCTACTGTATTTCCCCCTCTCTATCCCTCTACCTACCTACCTACCTACCTACCTACCTACCTACCTACCTACCGTATTTCTCACTATCTATCTATACACCTACCTACCTATGGTATTTCTCCCTGTCTATCCCTCTACTTACCTACCTATTGTATTTCTTGCTTTCTCCCTCTATCTACCCACCTACCTACTGTATTTCTCCCTCTCTATCTATCCCCCTATCCATTTACCTGCCTACCTACTGTATTTCTCCCTCTCTGTCTATCCCTCTACCTACCTATCTACTGTATTTCTCCCTATCTATCTATCCATCCCCCTACCTACGTACCTACCTACCTACTATATTTCTTCCTTTCTCCCTCTACCTACCTACCTACCTACCTACTGTCTCTTTCTTTCTTTCTTTCTTTCTTTCTTTCTTTCTTTCTTTCTTTCTTTCTTTCTTTCTTTCTTTCTTTCTTTGTATCTATCTATCTATCTATCTATCTATCTATCTATCCACCTACCTACCTATACCTACATACCTACATACCTACCTTATTTCTGCCTCTCTATCTATCCCTTGGGGGTCATCTAGTCCAACTCCCTGCTAGGCAGGAAGCCCTATACCCATGATGGCGAACCTATGGCACGGGTGCCACAGGTGGCACACGGAACCATTTCTTAGGCCACTCGAGGCATTGCCCTGTCAGCTTCAGTTTGTATGTGTGCCCTGGCCAGCTGATTTAGGCCTTCTTTTGAGGCCATTTTTTGCCCTCTGGAGGTGGGGGAAGGCTGTTTTCACCCTCCCCAGGCTCCTATAAACCCTCTGGAGCCTGGGGATGACGTAAAAAGCATGCCAAATGCAGGGGGTCATGCACATAGCATTATGGATGTGGCACACCTGTGCACATCGCCCCTGCATTCCCCCTGCTATTGGCACGTGAGCCAAAAAAGGTTAGCCATCACTGCCCTACACCATTTCAGACTAATGGCTATCCAACATCTTCTTGAAGACTTCCAGTGTTGGGGCATTCACAACTTCTGGAGGCAAGTTGTTCCACTGATTAATTGTTCTAACTGTCAGGAAATTTCTCCTCAGTTCTAAGTTGCTTCTCTCCTTGATTAGTTTCCACCCATTGCTTCTTGTCCTGCCCTCAGGTGCTTTGGAGAATAGCTTGACTCCCTCTTCTTTGTGGCAACCCCTGAGATATTGGAAGGCTGCTATTCTGTCTCCCCGTCCCTCTTTTATTAAACTGTATTTCTCCCTGTCTCTCTATTCCCCTATCTACTTACCTACTGTAATACAATAATACAATAGCAGAGTTGAAAGGGACCTTGGAGGTCATCTAGTCCAACCCCGCTGCTCAAGCAGGAGACCCTATGCCGTGTCAGACAAATGGTTTTCCAGTCTCTTCTTAAAAACACATCCAGTGTTGGGGCATCCATAACTTCTGGTGGCAAGATGTTCCACTGGTTAATTGTTCTCACTGCCAGGAAATTTCCCCTCAGTTCTAGGTTGCTTCTCTCCTTGATTAGTTTCCACCCATTGCTTCTTGTCCTGCCCTCAGGTGCCTTGGTGAATAGCTTGACTCCCTCTTCTTTGGGGCAACCCCTGAGATATTGGAAGGCTGCTATCATGTCTTCCCTAGTCCCTCTTTTATTAAACTGTATTTGCTGTCAGATGGGTGATTCTTTGTTACAGTTTGGTTCAGTTCGTATTAAACAGTTTAAAGCAGCTGCCTGTCTCCGTTTTTTTACCTCAGAGAACAGTCATGAGCAGAATTTCTCCCCCCCCCCTCTATGGGCCACCTGGGAGTTTGCTATCCTCTGTGCCTTTTTGGCCCCAAGAGGCTGCCATATGAGGCCTCTTCCAACACTGACAGTTGAAAAGCAGTTTGATGGGTGTGGCTACAGGGAAGTTAAAACACATTTCAGTGGGTACATTTTTTGTGTGTAATTTGTACACAACACACGCGTGCTAGGCACAAAATGAGTAGCTATTCTATTATCGGAAGTCCTTGGCTACATTGTGTGAAAGTTTGGTGTAAATCGGCCCAGTAGTTTTTGAGATTAGTGGATTCCTACAAACTATTTTACATTTTATTTATTTATTTATTTATTTATTTATTTATTTATTTATTTTATTTATTTATTTATTTATTTGGATTTATTGACCGCCCCCTCTCTCCAAAGAGACTCGGGGCGGTGTACAAGAATTTAAGAGCATATACATATATAACAATTATAAATAATAAAACTAAATTAAATGTTTTACCCTGTGTAAAATATCTCGTTTAAATTTATAACGTAAAACCCTGATTAGGTAATATTTACTACAACTAGGCTGGTATGGTAGATTAGGTTAGGCCAGGCCGGCCTGCTAGAAAAGATGGGTCTTTAATTGTTGACGGAAGGAGCGGAGGTCCGTAGTAGATCTAAGCTCGGGGGGGTAGGTCATTCCAGAGGGTTGGGCCCGCCACAGAGAAGGACCTTCCCCTGGGAGCCGCCTGTTGGCATTGCCAGAAGGACGGCACCTGGAGAAGTCCCTCTCTGTGTGAGCGAATCGGTCGAAGGGATGTGTGGGGTAGGATACGATCACGCAGATAGCTAGGACCTGTGCCATGGAGCGCTTTAAAGATGGTAATCAACACCTTGAAGCGCACCCGAAAGGCCACAGGCAGCCAGTGCAGCTCGTGCAGGACCGGTGTTATGTGGGAGTACCTGGAGGTACCCATAATTACCCGCGCGGCCGTATTCTGGACTAGCTGTAGCCGTCGGGTGCACCTCAAGGGGAGCCCCATGTAGAGAGCGTTACAGTAGTCTAGTCAGGAAGTCACGAGCGCATGAGTGACTGTGCGAAGGGCGTCCCGGTCCAATAGGGGCCGCAACTGGCGTACCAGGCGAACCTGGCAGAATGCCCCCTTGGCCACGGCCGTCACATGATCTTCCATAGACAGCCGAGTATCTAGGAGGACACCTAAGTTGCGTGCCCGATCCACGGGGGCTAGAAGTTCACCCCCTATGGCCAGTGATGGGATCAACTGGTTGTACCGGGGCGCTGGAAACCACAGCCACTCGGTCTTGGATGGGTTGAATCTGAGTCTGTTCCTTCCCATCCAGCTCCGCACGGCTTCCAAACATCGTGACATCACTTCAACGGCATTGTTGGGGTGTTTGGGGTAGATATGTACAACTGAGTATCATCAGCGTACAGATGGTACTCCACCCCAAAACCACGGATGATTTCACCCAGTGGTTTCATATATATGTTGAACAGGAGTGGTGAGATGACCGACCCCTGAGGAACCCCGCATGTGAAGGGTCTCGAGGTCGACCTCTGCCCCCCTGCCAACACAAATTGCGATCGATCGGAGAGGTAGGAGGAGAACCACCGTAAAACGGTGCCCCTCACCCTCAACCCCTCCAGTCGATGCAATAGGATACTACGGTCGATAGTATCGAAAGCTGCCGAGAGGTCTAATAGGATCAGGATGGAGGAACAACCCCCATCTTTGGCCCTCCAGAGATCATCTACCAACGCGACCAATGTTGTGACCGGGTCTAGATAGTCAATTTCCTCCAGGTGACGGGGAAACTGTTGTGCCACCACACTCTCTACAACCTTTGCCAGAAAGCGAAGGTTGGAGACAGGACGATAATTGACTAATGATCCTGGGTCCAGAGAAGGCTTCTTGAGGAGGGGCCTCACTATCGCCTCTTTCAAGACAGCGGGCAAGAACCCCTCACTCAAAGAAGCATTTACTACTTCCTGGAGCCAGTCTCGTGAGACCTCCCAGGATGCCAGTACAAGCCAGGAGGGACACGGGTCCAATAAACATGTGGTGGCTCTCAGTCGCCTACATAACCTGTCCATATCGTTGGAAGTAACAGAGTCAAACTCCTCCCAAAAAGGAGTCTCAAGACCTGTCTCCGGAATTTCCCCTAGACTACTTTCCATGGAGACCATCTCGTTCTGGATCTGAGCAATTTTATCCTGCAGATATTCTCCAAATTCCTCATCTCTGCCCTGCAGAGGGGCTTCCCGCGGCCTCTGTTGAAGGAGGGAGCGGGTCACCCCGAACAGGGCGGCAGGGCAGTTCTCTGCGGATGCTATAAGAGTGGCACAGTAATGACGTTTGGCCACTCTTATCGCCACAAGGTAAGTCTTCAAATGGGCTCTTACCTGTCTTCGGTCAGATTCAGACCGTGTGGATGTCCATCTACTCTCTAGGCGTCTCTTGCAGCATTTCATCTCCCTCAGCTCCTTGGTAAACTAAGGGGACTGGGTGATTCGGCGCCGCAAGAAAGGCGCGACCCGATCCAAGGCCCCAGCAGCCGAAGTATTCCATGCGGCCAGTAGGTCCTCCATTGGGGCGCGGGACAAGGTCACAGGTATTGGCCCAAGCTCTGTCTGGAACCTTTCAGGTTCCATTAGGCACCTGGGGCGGAACCATCTAGGAGATTCTGGTTCCACCAGAATGGTGGGGTGTAGCGGTGGGAAAGTCGAGTCGGAGAAGTGAGTGATCTGACCATGACAGGGGTATGATGGCTAAATCCCCTACACTCAGATCCCTCATCCACTGGTCAGAGACAAAAATTAAATCCAGCGTGTGTCCCCCTACATGGGGGGAATTACCTGGGTCAGGTCCATGGCTGTCATGGAGGCCATGAACTCCCGGGCTATCTCGGATGATTCACCTGCCGATGGCAGGTTGAAGTCTCCCAAGACTATAAGACTGGGGGTCTCCACCGCCACTCCGGCGACCACCTCAAGGAGCTCGAGCAGGGCTGCTGATACATAGCGGGGAGCCAGGTACACAATCAGCACGCCCAACTGCCTCCCCAGGCCCCATCTCACATAGAGGAACTCACAACCGGTAGTCTGAGGTCTCTCTCGGCTCAAGACTTTCCTTAACAATGACCGCCACCCCTCCACCCCTGCCTAGGCCCCATGGCTGATTAAATGCACAGTAACCTGGTGGGCACATTTCCACGAGAGGTAACCCCCCGTCGTGGCCCAACCAGGTCTCCGTAATCCCCATCAGGTCCGGCTCCCCCTCTGAAACAAGGTCATTAAAGAGGGGGGCTTTGGTGACCACGGACCTGGCATTACATAGCATCAGCCTAGGGCCCCAGCTCTGTGTGCCTTGACCTCCTAGATCGCGGGGGGAGAACAGATGGTTGGGGCGCGCTACCGCCTGTAGCCAGCGGCCGCGCGCCTCCATCCGGTGGTGATGTTTCTATCTCCCATCGTCCCTCCCCCTCCCCACGACCGTTCTGATTAAAAAACCCTCTGTTGAATCAACCCATGTTCCCCCCCCCCCATATTGGACCCACCCCTCTCCTTCCTGTCTCCGCCAGCCGGCCTGGCCATACTCCCAGTCATAGATTGCCTAATCCCTCCCTCCTCCCTGATACCCCCGAAAAGCCGAATCAAATGATTTGTTAAAAAAACCCTCAATCTACGTTTCGTCCACTTCTCGTGACTGATCAGTCCTTCCTTGAAGTAAGGAAGGGGAATCCAAAACCTGATATAGCCTTTGCACTTACGGTAATGACTGTTGGACCAACTGGTTCCCCTTTGGTAGTTGTAATGTTGGCTTGTTCTTGGTCCACTGAGAATGACATTACATTGATTGGATTTTTAATTGTTATTTTTCCTGTATCTTACATTTCTCTTGTATTAATAAGAACTTTCAGAGCTAATTTGCTACCCTGAGTCCTTAGCCTTATTTCCAAATAGGCCAATTCTGGGAACAAATGGTGTGTAGTGGTAACATATGTTCTCTCTCTCTCTCTCTTACACACACATACACACACACATTAACATTAATGAAAGAGAAAGAGGATTTGTGTGTTAGTGTGGCGTAGTGTTATGTAAATATGTAAATATGCTTTAGATAATGGAGTTCCTTAACTAATGGAAAATTTTACCGATTGCATGGAAGAATAAATAGAACCTATATTTAATTACATTTGATTCCACAGGATGAGTCAGTGGTGCAAACTGCAACAGCTGGATTCTAAATTCTTGGAACATGTGCATCAGCTCTATGATGATAACTTTCCTATGGAGATCAGGCAATACTTGGCACAATGGCTAGAAAGCCAAGATTGGTAAGAGGCTTAATTTGTGTAAGCTATCAAAAAAATAAAAAACAAGGCTTTGATTCTAAGCAGGAATACGATACAATTAGCAAACCTGAGAAGTTAAGTTATTTCTCTCGAAACTAATGGAACTTTGGCTAACCTGTTTGCTGAGGAAATAAATTCCACTGGATTATGCAGCCTCATATTGTATTTTATATTTTTTATATTGTGAATGAAGAAATGGGAAGCTACCTCCTCAATCTCATAACAGCACATAACAAAAATTCTGAACCACGTGCATGTTGAGGAAAGAGCTCCGCATGAGCAGCTGGTATAAATCAGTATTTTGTTTCACTTAATGTACAGAGCAGCATATTTAAAATAAATCCATTTCAGTCACGCTGCAATTCCACCTTAACCCTTTACTCTTTTGTGGCTTACCCAGTACTTTAAAATTTGCCTTGAGTTACAGTTTGTGTATGTAATTCCTATTCAGAGGCAAACCTCCAAATTCATATCTTGGCAATGCATAAGAATGCAGTCATAATAATGGCAAAAAAACAACAACCATGCAACTGAATTGGAAATACTGCCATTGTCCATCAAGATATTCCATTGCTGCTCAACCAGCTGTTATTGGCATAGCAGCCCATATTGTTCATGTGTGTTTGCTATGGGTTCCCCTGCCAGATGTAGAGTACCTGGAAAGTTGGGTCAGTTTGATTTTTATTTTTATTTTTCCCTTCTGCTTAGGTTAGCTAACCTAAGCAGAAGGGAAAAATAAAAATAAAAATTGGGGTTTTTAAGCATGTTGGGGTTTGTGCAATATAAAGAGATGGAAGATATGCTAATGCTGTTGTTTGCATGCTTCCTCCTCTAGGGACCATGCTGCTGAAGATTTTTCAATGGCTACGTTGCTCTTCCAGAATCTTCTGTCACAGCTAGATGATCAATATAGCCGTTTTACCCTGGAGAACAATTTTTTATTGCAACACAACATCAGAAAGAGTAAACGAAACCTCCATGTCAGTGTACAACAGCATTTTCTAATTTGCCTTTGTGAAAATATCTTAGAATAATTCTATTGATAGTGTGAGGATTATTTCTACGGTGTAATGAAAGAAGCCTTTAAAAAAAAATAAATTGCTGTGCCATCCTAAGCAGAATATAGCGGTGAGCCCATGAATGAGGCCTTCTCTTCCTTTTATTTTTTATCTTCTATCATAATTTTTCCTTGAAGAAGAAAGGGAATGTGTGTTCATATAGCTTATAACTGTTACAGTTGTAGGCTTCTGAGTCTTCAGTGTTTTATTCTTTTACATCATTTTTGTTTGACATCTTTTGTAGTGTAGCTTCTAACAACCATATCTCCATGTGTGATACACGCATATATTACTACAAAGAAGGAAATTCCAGCTAAATTGGCTGGATGGTGGGAAGCTAGATCTTACACAGGGTCTTTGCCTGTATTAATTTTTTTCTGGTGTGACAGACACACTCCTTTTCAGCCTTAAATTTGAGGAGCTGCTTTTTAATAAATGCAGTAATCAAAAGCATTTCTTAGCATGCAGCAGTTGAATATCAAGTACCACTTCTGAGGGTTCAGTGATGTCTTAGTTTAGAAGTGAAAAAAGTGATACTTTACAAATATGTGATTTGTAATAGAATTCTGACTCCCGTTTCTTTAATGGAAATAAATAACGGAGAGTGTAGGACTAGAGACCTGCTTTCATGGTAGTCTGTAATAGTGAGCATATTGAAAAAAATATTGAAAGTCCCCTGGGTGGAATTGATTTAAATCAAAGAGCAACTGTCATCTCTGTCCCACAGCTATTCCTCCTCTGATTGGCTGTTGACTCACCCACAGTCCCATTCAGTTTAATGGGATAGCTGGTGATGTGACAGTGACACCACAAGGTAGGCAGGTAGCAGGAGCGTAGATTCCCGCTACCAGGCGTTACCGTGATGGATTTGAAATGACAGGTGCTCTTTAATATTATATTTATAAGCTGCTTAGAAGGTTTCACTTTCATTTTTACTGCTTGCCCTTCCTCCTCACACTTAAGAGCCTGGTGGTACAGATGTATTTCTCTTCAAACAATCATACAGTTTGTAATGTACATAGATTTGCAAAAAAAAAAAAGGGGGAGGGGTGTTAAAGGAATATCCCTGAATTTTCTTTTATGATTTATCTCATGGTTACTTGGAAATTTTGTGAATGCATCAACGCAGTGCATGCTATGTCATCTTGCAGAGCTTGGATGCACTGAATGAGTTTACAAAAAATGTAAATATTGCCGAATATACAGCCTCATGCTACATAACTAAGCTCCATTTCATTCGGAATAAACTAAATTATTAATGT
The DNA here is from genome assembly GCA_039707465.1 of Rhabdophis nuchalis. NCBI lineage: Eukaryota > Metazoa > Chordata > Lepidosauria > Squamata > Natricidae > Rhabdophis > Rhabdophis nuchalis. The sequence goes on along the minus strand of CM077643.1, from coordinate 197,450,919 downwards.
ATCTTAAATCAAAAACTATATAGAGATAGATTTTTACTTCAGAAGCATTTTATTAAAATAAATTTGATTAAAAAATTTAAAAATCTGATTTTAAAAAAATCATCTATTTTTATCCACCATGTAAGTCCCTCACTTATATTTTATGCTATAATCCAGAATACTTTTGTGGAAGAGCCCACGTATATGGCTTTGATGATTTCCAAATGTCTCCAAGAGGAAAGGAATATCCTTAAAGCTGCAGAGTCCACAGATCAGGTAGGTTATCCTCTGTATGCCTGGAAGAGAGCATCCTGTATTGAATATTGCGCATCCTCAGTATAGAGGACGGACTTCACTTTCAAATTTTAACATGTCTACCCAATTTAGCATTTTCTCAGAATGGAAAGCAAAGAACTAACCCAAGAAAGGTCATGAAATATTCCTGCTGTGGAGATTTTCCTTATTAGGGGGGATTCTACATCATGATACATTTATTTTTTTATTTTTATTTTTATTTTTTTATTTTAATAAACATTATAACCAAAATAATATATACATTACAATATTTCACCCAGTGCTATACAATGGAAAGGAAGGTTTGGTTCTTCAAAAATAGGTATCTTCAAATGTCTTTAAGTCCTCCAAAATCCGCGTTCTCTGGGTACAGGTGTCGAAGCGTCCAAAGTCCCAAGTGCATAGTCCACAAATGGCTTCCAAGTCTTCCAAAAAACATCCTTTTTATAAACACCCTCTCTAAATTTAATTTCACATGTCATTTTATCATTTAAGGCTAATTTCCACATTTCACAATACCACTCTTCTATTTTAATATTCGTCTCCACTTTCCAATATCTTGCTATTATAATTCTACCCATTATAATCATAATTCTAATCAATTCTTTCTCATACTGTGTTAATTCTAATTCCTTAATTATCAATAATAATATAGTTTCCAATCTCAATGTTATTCTTTTCTTCATTATTTCAAATATCGTTTCCTCCAATTTCTGCCAAAACTTTTTAACTTTATCACATTTATACCACATATGTTCGTACGTTCCCAATTCCATATTACACCTCCAACATTTATTACTTGTTTTTTTATCCATCAATGATAACCTCAATGGAGTCAAATACCATTTCCAAACCACCTTAAAGTTATGCTCTTTAATCCTTATGGATAGAATCCTCATGATTCGACTCTTCCAATTCACCTTCCAATCCACGTCTGATATTTTAATCTTAAATTCATCCTCCCAGTTCATCTTCATTGCCATTTGTGGTTTCTCGTTAAAATTTATAATCTTATATATCTTACTAACGAGTCCCTTTAACCCAATTTCGTCCTTAATAATTTGAGATACTAAATTTTCAAATTCAGTTTCATTCCTACCTATTTTACATATTCCCCTTGCATTCATAGTCCATTTTTCTATCTGTATTTTTTCAAACCAATTTAAACCCAATTTTTCCATTATTTCTTTTCTTCTACTTTCATTTCCTAAAGCTTTTAACCAATCCATTATACTTTCTATATTTTCCTCTTCCAATACTTTTTCACGATTTCTGTTGGTTTTAATCGGCCAATTTCCAATTGTCTTTCCCAAAAAGGTTATATCTGGGATTAATATTTTAACAAATTTATTCCATATTTTACTCAATCCCTTTAACCAATAACTATTGATTACCTTTTTTGATTTTGCTTTATCTAAAAACCATACAGAACCAAATCTCTTAATATCTTTTAACTCTAAATCTCCCCAGTGTCCATCTCCACCTTTAAGTATTTTTACCACAGTTCTAATACTATAGGCCCAATAATAATTAAGTAGATTGGGAATTCCCAATCCACCTTCCTTTTGGTTCTGATACCACATTTTCTTCATTAACCTAGGTCTTTTCCCACCATTACAGAATTTATCTAATTTCTTCTGATATCCTTCCATATCTTTCTCTGTCAAGTTCAATGGTAGCATCTCAAATAAAAAATTGAATTTTGGTAGCAACATCATCTTACACATTGCAATTCTGCCAAACCAAGACAACTTTATCTCTTTATATTTGTCTATCTTTTTCTCTACTTCATTCAACATCACATCATAATTAATTTTTTTCAATTCCTTAACTTTAAGTGAAAGTGTTATTCCCAAATATTTAAATGTATTTTTAATTTTTATCCCGAATTGTTCTTGCATGTTCTCCCACTCTTTACCACTTTTATCCATTAATAGTTCAGATTTTGACCAATTTACTTTCAAACCTGTCATTTCTTCAAATTCTTTCAAGTGTTTATTTATCTTTCTCAGGTCTTTCTCTATATCTTTCAGAATAATCAAAGTATCATCTGCGTACAAATTTATCTTATATCCCTTGTACCCTTTCAATTCTTCGTCTTCTATCATTTTAGTCAATATTTCCATAACCAATAAAAATAATATTGGAGACAAGGGACATCCTTGTCTCGTACCTGCTTCCTGAGTAATCTCTCCCGTCATTATTCCATTTACCTTCACTTTTGCACTACTTTTTTGGTACAATTTTGAAATAACATGTATAAATCTATTACCAAAGCCTAATGCCTCCATAATTGCTTTAATAGTTTCCCATTGTACAGAATCAAAGGCTTTAAAGATATCTAGTGATACTATTCCTATTTTATCACCATTATGTTCAGCTACATCTATAATATTTAATACTCTTCTAACTATGTCGCTCATATATCTACCTTTAACAAAACCTACTTGATTATAACTTATATATTTATCTATAAACCTACTTAATCTCTTAAAATAAAAGTGAGAAGAGGGAAATTGGCTCTTTGATAGATGAAAATGGTACAAGATGTTATAAGATAGCGGAGAAATGTGAAGTAGTTAAGACTTTCTTTCAAAAATTATATTTAAAAAAAATCAATTGATTTGGAAAAATTGGAAAATCATCTTAAAAAGTATGTAGTGAAAATAGATCAAACCTACAAGGATTTGATGGAAGGGGATATAACACAGGAAGAGATTAAGGAAATAATACAAGAGATAAAATTAGGAAAGGCTCCAGGTGAAGATGGACTTCCTGCTGAGTTTTACAAGGATTTTAAAGAAATAATAGTACCAAAATTACAAAAATTATTCAATGGAATTTTATACGGTGGTGAAGTTCCGACCTCATGGAATAGAACAGTAATATCAATAATTCCTAAACCAGATAAAGATGTAGAGCGGATTGAGTCCTATCGACCCATTTCTTTAATTAATCAGGATGCAAAAATATTTACTGCCATTATAAGTAAGACATCATGATACATTTAATTCTTGATATATATTTTTTCTCATTTCAAATTCTAGATGCAAATAGACAGCGTACAAAATTCTGTGATGCTGGGCAAAGTGAAAGAGTTGGACGCTAAAGTCACAAACGTGAAGAACCGTGTCTTAGTACGTTAAAAGAGTTGGTCCTTGGAAACTTTTTATTTTTTGCCATATCATAACCCAAAGGGGGATGCATTGTTGATTCAGATGCAGAGACTGGGGAATGTGCAAAGAGAAGCTACATTGGAGAAGGATTGAGTGGCAGTCTGGGAACAGTGGACAGATTTTAGTCTCCCAATGCTATTATCAAAATCTACTTACTTTTATTGTCACATGACAAAACTTGTTGAGTAGTCATATTTTTTAGCACCAGTTGATTGTGGGACATTCACAGAGGTAGGAAAGGGATACATGTAACATAACCTTCTCCAGCCTGATGGACTTAGTTGATGCCTATTACAAGGTAGCATTTGCCAGAGATCTTGAATTTAAATCTATCCAAATCTCAGTGTGATCAGTGGTTGATATTTAGACAGCAACAGGTTTCTATGCCTGACTATTCCAGTGAATAGTCTGGTTTAACTGGGACAAAGGACCTTTGGGTCCTTATCTATTACTCTGATAAGCCTGAAGATTCACTGATCAACCTTGCTTTGGCCATATTTTTTGACTGAACCTATCTGAAGACTTTGTAATAAAGATAAACTAGGGGAGCAAAGGCCTATTTTGATAACTGTAGTAAAATAAATCATTGAAGTCATTACATTTCTTTTCATAAATACCACCATTTTGCATTAAGTGATTTTGAATGTCTAACGAGCTTATTTGTTTTCTAGGAAATAGAGCAAATGATAAAAAATCTCGAGGATGTTCAAGATGAATATGATTTCAAATTTAAAACCTTTCAAGTCAGAGGTGAGGAGCCCGTTTCTAGCCTTTTTAATGAAATCTGTTGTTTCGTATGTTAGACATTGTTTCCTGACAATGAAATAGTGTCCAGTTGAAATCTTAGTCCGTTAAACATTTGTTACAGACTTGATTTCGATTTTGTGAAAGTCTGGATCTTACAAATATCAAGATCTGCTGCTTGCGCTCATGTTAACTCAAATAATTCTCCCTCCATGTCCACTTGTGTTGGATTACAACTCCCATCCTCTACCAGCTATATGTTATCTGGGGATAGATTGACAGAAATACACTTGAAACAAGCTCCCATCATTTCCCTTTGGGCTTAGAACAAAACAACTCAAAACATCCCAATTTTGAGTCTCCTGTGTTCAACTGGAATGGAACTTGAATTCTTCTTAATACTCTTTCATGGAGAATTCCAATCAAGCTCTTCATTTATTTTTCATCCTGCGCTCAAAGCAAACAATGGAAGCAGGAGCTAAGCTCCTTTTGTTGAATGTTTTCATTGCTTAAGAAGATCTCAGCAAGCAGTTAGAGTTGCAATAAAGCAATTTACATATTGGCCAATCCAGGTTTTAAAATCAGAGTTAGGTTCAAACAGTTTCACTACTTGCTAGTAGAGCTAAAAGTACCATTCAAAGTTACAGCATCCATTCTCTCATCAAAACCCCAAAGGTTTTGATGCAGGACAACCAAGTTTTGATTAACATAAAACAGGCAAAAGAATCTAAGCACAAAGAGTGAGGTGTGTCAGAGGTGTGCCCCAACTTAGGTCTTTAGGAAAGAAAGACACATTTGGTTGAAGTGATAGGTTCTTTTATTAAAGTTAAATGGTTGCAGTGAAAGTAAAGCTAGATCTGCATATTCCTGTACAAAGGTTACACTTTTCCTCCTTTCCGTGCCTCCCCCTCTCTTGACCTGTCTAATGATATGCCATTTTAGTTTAGTTTAATTTAGTTTAGTTTAGTTTTATTGCATTTGTATACCGCCCTATCTCCCTGACGGGACTCAGGGCGGTGCACAGGAAGTAGTAAAAGCAGTAACAATAAATACAATAAAAATAGAATAAAAATAGATTAAATTTAACACCCCATGCTACAATTAGATTTAAAACCCTTACTAAAGACTCTAAAAACTATGCCAGGCCGGCTGCATGAAACAATTGTGTTTTTAATGTCCGGCAGAAGAGGAGTAGGTCCGTGATTGTACGAAGGTCGGGGGGGGGCAGGTCATTCCAGAGGGCGGGGCCTGCCACAGAGAAGGCTCTTCCCCTGGGGGCCGCCAGCCGGCATTGTCCGGCAGACGGCACCCTGAGGTGCGGACCCGCACCCTGTAGGAGCGGACTGGTCGAAGGGAGGTATGTGGTAGGAGGCGGTCCCGCAAGTAACCAGGACCCATGCCATGGAGCGCTTTACTAACACCTTGAGGCGCACCCGGAAAGCCACAGGCAGCCACTGCAGCTCGCACAGGAGAGGAGTTACATGGGGTATCTTGAGACTCCCAAGATCCTCCCCGCGGCCGCATTCTGGACTAGCTGGAGCCTCCGGGTGCACCTCAAGGGAAGCTCCATGTAGAAAGCGTTACAGTAGTCCAGGCGGGACATGACGAGGGCTTTAGTGACCGTGCGTAGGGCGTCACGATCTAGAAAGGGGCGCAACTGGCGTATCAGGTAGACCTGATAAAACGCCCCCCTGGCCGTGGCTGTCAAATTGTCATCCAAAGACAGCCAAGGATCCAGGAGGACGCCCAAGTTGCGGGCCCTCTCCACGTGTCTTGCCTAAAGATTGGCCAAAAAAAGGGAAATTGTGTACTGTCATGTGATGCCTTACTCCCTTTATACCAGAGAGGACTTTGATACTGTTTATTGGATTATTTCCTTTCTTTTTGCAGTTCTGCCATTCTAAATATAAAAGGCATATAAAGTTCTGACATGATCTCTTTTGCAGAATGTGAACACAACAACATGACCCAAGATGACCTTAAAAAGGAAAAAGTACAGCTCCACACCATGTATTTGCAGCTTCACAATAAGAGACAGGTGATGCAGCAAGTTTCTTTGGAGAGCTGTGATTGTTCATTGGTCTAAATAGCAGGCACTTTTTTTTTGTTTCCCCTCCTTTTAAAGGATTTGAAGAACCAATGGTTGGAGTCCTAAGTGTTTGTGAGACAGTGGTGTTTAATAGTTAGAGGATAGGACCAGGGAAATTCTAATTTATCATGAGCTTTGGAAGTTACTGGGTGCCTTTAAAGCAGTCACTGCCTGTCAATTCAACCTAAGCATTATTGGGAAAACATTATCTTAGAGGAGGGATGTCAAACTCGTGGGCCGGATTCAGCCTGCAGGGTGCTTAAATCTGGCCTGCCACCCTGAAAACAACGGACCACCTGTGGTGCCTCTGCCAGTAAAAACGGGGCTTGGTAGGGTTGCAGGAGGCCGTCAAAGTTGGAAACAGTTTGGGAGCTCGGTTTTCCTGGAAGAGTGCTCAGGCCCCCACAAGCGCCCCCAACACAAGTGATGTTGAGCTGGCCACGCCCATCCTGGCCACACCCCCAGGACTCCACAAGGTCAAACAACCCTGATATGGCCCTCAATGAAATCGAGTTTGACACCCCTGTCTTAGAGGATGTAGTACTATGATTGTCACCTTCAACTCAAGAAAAAAGAGAACATAACACAATGAAATTCATTTAGAGGTGGTTGCCACAGTGTAACGGGGTTCTTTTTGAACTGAAGATTAGCTTGTGTTTTTACAAGACTGGCAATGGGCCCAGATAAACAAGCCAGTGGAGGCCTTTTTTATTATTACAGTTATTACTGGCTGTTCCTGGCGACGTGTTGCTGTGGCCCAATCTGGTTAAACAGCCAACCAATCTGTGTGTAGATCTACACCTGCACACACTAACACGTACACACAAGCACCGTATAACCCCTAACCTACCTACCTGCTGTATTTCTCCCTCTATCCACCTACCTACCTATCTACCTACTGTATTTCTCCCTCTCTTTATCCCTCTAACTACCTACTGCATTTCTCCCTCCCTCTCTCTATCCTTATAGCAGCCTACCTACCTACCTACTGTATTTCTCCTTGCATCTTATGGACAGAGTATTTTATGTCATAAAGGATGACATAATACCTGTGGCCCACTGCTCTCTCTGTATCCATCTACCTACCTTTAACAATTTTTTACATTTCCGTTGCGTGTACCTGGCACAGGTGTGACATCTACACAATCTATATATATATCATTGGTGCCGTATTTGAAAGGAACGTTGTGTAAAAATTTGGAAGCAATCGGCACAGTACCAGTTTTGAACAAACTCTTGTTACATTTTTATTTATATAGATTATTTGTGATTTTATCACAAATTTTTACAACATAGTTTTGGTGTTCACTTGATACCAGCTTTTCTCCTAGGTTTCACTCCCAGAGACAGAGATCTCCCTGTAGTTCTCCTGCTAGCGGTTTTGTTTTCTTCCTTTTTCATTCCAGCTCTCTCCCCCTCTTATGTGTTTTAACACGGGAGCAGGTAAAAAGGATGGGCTGGAATTTTGCTGTCCTATGCTCCCATTGGTTTGAGCTTCTGCTCAGTAGAACATCTACTGGTTCTCCATGGAGGAAAAAACAAACTTATCTACGAGTCTTCTGCCTAATCCTTCCCCAGGGACAGCCAGGTCTCATTTCCTTTTGGGGTGGAGTTCTCACCCCTCTGGGTTTTTATTTTCCTTTTTGAAGCCACCTGTGAATCTTTTTTTCTCCCTTTCCCAACCAGGAACCAAAAACGCCTCCTCACACTTAATTTCTCTCTCCATCTTTATTCTGTAGCCACTTGATTTACTCCATGCAATCCTCTTCTCTCATTCTAGTTTTTAGTCAGACCAACAGCATGTTTCCCAGTAATTGAGGAGGTGGATCCCCCCCCCCCAGGTATCTAGTCCCCAAAATCTAAAAAGCAGGCTTGACCATTGGAACTGCAACAATAGTCCTAGCTAGCAGCAAGATTGGTTCATCAGCCCTTGTGATAGCCCAGCTGCCATTCAAAGCCAGCATTGAGCAGCTTCTCTCCTTGTACTCACTCACATTAACAAAACAGCAGCTACCTCAGGCCAATAAAATCCATATGCCACAGTAGTGCAATATACCATCATTGCTGTTTTCCAGTTTAGTGTAGAGCAGTGGTTGTCAACTTTTTCTTCACCATGGAACACTCCCCCCCCCCGTAAACACCTTTTGTGGCCACAGTCCATAGCCAAGGACCCCCAAGATTAACTCAAGGTTTAAATCATAACATTTCTTCCAACCTTCGTTGACCTCCCTGTGATGATAATGCATGCACATACCAGTGGTGGGTTGCAGGCCATACGTCCTGTACAGGCATACCAGAACCTGCCTGGAGCACTGGATACCAGTACGATGATCCGGAGGGCCCATCCGCCCATCCAAGCACCTTACCGGTCTTTTAAGTCTTCAGAGCTTATGTGCACAGAGCGTACAACATCTCTGCGACGCTCCGCTGAGCAGCTGGAGCATTGCAGAGGTGCTAAGATGTGTGTGCACTGCCATATGGATGCTGCAGGACCTGTTCCCACCGTACCTGTTGGGACGGGATCCGGAATCCACCACTAGTGCGTGCACGCACACACAGGGTCTGCACACCACAGGCTGAGAATCACTGGTGTAAAGTGTAAATTGTTCTTGACTGAGAAGCCAGATCTAAGCAACATTTAAATGAACAAAACAGGGCTTAAATTTTAAAAAAAGCAGAAGGTAATATGAAAGCAGTTCAAGCTGTTCAACTCCCTAATTCATTAGAGCATAGGGACAGGGGCAATAAAGCTCAATCAGACTTACAGTATTCTATTAGCTATAGCTAGTGTTTTAAAAAGTAGGTTAGCCTTCCTGTGGCATTGATTTCTTGCTTTGCTCTACTGGCTAGGGGATTCTGGGAGTTGAAGACAACAGGGCTTAAAGTCACCAAGGTTGAGAAACATTGCTCTACATGGTAGTGTTGACAAGTAGACATTTTGCATTCATTTTGCCTTCTCTCTGACTTCCATTCCTGCCTTGTTTATTGATGCCACTGCAGTATCCACAGCTGCTTTTGGCTGCCACAGCTTAAAAAAATTGAAAGGTCCCTTATTTTGTAGGTTGATTTCTAGTTCCTCTTATTTGTTAGCTATGTATTCCGCAATTCAGTCAAGAACTTAGAACATATATTGTACATGGTGCTTCTTCCTTGTGTTATTTCTACCTATTAAATTCCACCAATAAATTGTAGTTATTTCTATAGGGTGTGGAAGGTTTGCATCCTATCTTTTTGATGCATTTATTGCAACACAAGTATGCCCTTGGCTAAAGATTACAATATCATCCTATATTCTAGGACAGGGATCTGCAATAGTTGGCTCTTTTAAGACTGGTGGGCTTCTGGGGAATTCTGGGAGTTGAAGTCCACCAGTCTTAAAAGAGCCAACTTTGCAGAGCCCTGTTCTAGGAAATTCCCACTGTGCATCATGTGAATGTTCAAGCTCTTTTTTTTAATTGAAGATATACATTCCTTGACATTTCAAATGGATCTTGCCAGGATCGATCTAAAAGTAGGGTAATATCTTGAATGTGTTTCTGACTGGATTCTCTCTAGGATGTGCTATGCTTGATATCCTCGTCGTTGCCTCTGATTGAAAATACCCAAAGTGCTCTGATAACAGAAGAGCTGGTGGAATGGAAGCATCGACAACAGATGGCTTGTATTGGCGGCCCACCCAACGCCTGTCTAGATCAGCTTCAAAACTGGTAGGTCTCTGAAGCATGGCAAGTCCAATCAGGAATTTTCAGAATTAATTCAAGCAAAAGGGGGAAAGAACCTGAAAATTTTCATAGAAAACTTTCTGTTCTGAAAACTAGTACCTTCCTCAAGTGTTATTCCTCTCTTCTTGTCATGTTTGTGAGGTTTCCACATTTTTAAAATATGTGGCTTACAATCTTCTGTTGATAAAATGCACTGTGTTGACTGTGCTTTTTGAGAATTATGACACTTGGATTCCAACACTAACAATGGTACCAGGTCTAATAACTTCTCAGCAAATGTTCCAACAGTTGCATTTCTACATCTGGGCAAATTCTTTAAGTCAGGGGTCCCCAGCCTTTGCAACTTTAAGCCTGAAGGACTTCAGTTTTGCTGGCTGGAGAAGTCTGGGAGCTGAAGTCCTTCAGGCTTAAAGTTGCAAAGGTTGGGGACCCCTGCTTTAAGTAACTCATGTCCCTAAGAAGTGGACATTACTAATGGTTGGAAGACTTGGGAAATACTATTGATTCATAAGTGGAATTCAGGGTCCAAACAGTTGTATATGGATTCAAGCATACCATGAATAGAAAACCATACCGGAACGGTACACGGTGCTCCGGGCAGGTTCCGGTACATCCATACCAAGGCGTACCGCCTGTAATCCACCACTATTGTTAACCCAAGGAGAAATGTAGCAATCTTCACATACAATCATTGCAATGATAGGTTTACTTCAGTGGCTGAGAGTCTTCAGCAGATTCTTCAACAGCTTAAAAAACTGGAGGAGCTGGAGCAGAAATTCACCTATGAAGCCGATCCCATTACCCAACAGAAGAAAGGGCTGTATGAGCGGACAGGGAGTCTCTTCAAGCAACTCATTCAAAGGTATTTTTCTTCCTGTGTTAGATGGGTTAGAATGGGCATTTCCTTGTTTAGAAAAGCATATTTCATCTTCCCATCCAAGCTGAAGTATCTGTCCCTTTTCTCTTTATCTTGCTGATTAAATTATTATTTGGTTGAAATGTGAGCAGTCACATTATTACCAGAAAGTCTGTGCAGACCTATCTAGTGAAATGATTTTTGTTTGAAATCATGCAGTTTTGTTTAAATTAGTGTCAGGGTCCAAGTAACAGACCCAACACAATCAAACCTCTGAGGCCTAGGTGTTCCTCAAAGTACAAATTTATTAGGCATGTCATATCAGCACATCTGGTGTGGGTGGTGCAGGCACCTCAACTTGCAGTTCATCTGCATGTGCATGCACACCATTCGTGAGTCCAGCTGTGTGCACATATGGGCTAACCCCTGCTTGCATGGCTCGGTTCCCCTCACCACCCACCCCCACAAGCTGAGCCACCAAGCTGCAACGGTTGAGGTCAGCTGGTTTAGAGGACCATGGAAATGTATTAATACAATTTGATTTTAAATTATATTTTTATTTTTAACTATTTAGAGATCATTGTTTATAAATTTTGTTCCTAGCATGCTGGATGTTTGTTCCAAATAAATAATTTGAAAAGAATTCTTTGTTTAATGTTCACATTTGCATTATAGAAGATTGAGGATCTGTTCCTTTTTGGCATAATGTTCTATTCCCCTTTTGAAACAATTCAACTGTACTTTTGTTTTTTCTGTCCAGCTCCTTTGTTGTAGAAAGACAGCCTTGCATGCCTACGCATCCTCAGAGACCATTGGTTCTGAAGACTGGAGTACAATTTACAGTAAAGTTGAGGTAATTTGTTTTATACCTGATGTGATTCACGTATGGTGGTTTTTTTTAAGAACTTTAAAGGAAGTGATTAATTCCAAACTAAAGTAAGAGGAAAGATTCTCTCAAGTCAAGTTTGATCCTGCAAGTTTACCGAAATGGTTTGTTACTTCTTCCTTTCAGAATATTTTTATGATTTCCAATTAGGAGGAAAAAATATGCCGCATCTTAACATACTGAAGAAAAAGGGTTTCTCAGCAGAATATCATTTTAAATCGAATTGCCAATATTTGAGGGCATGCTAACATTTACTTACATGTAGATTTTACTACAGATCTGATTCTGCATTCTGCAGTTTCTTCTGTTGAAGATATTGAAGTACTCAAGTTCTGGTTCTTAGGCTCATTTCATGATTGGCTCCACACCTCAAGCAGAGATAGGTACTAGATCTTCACTTGGAATCACAAAGGGATTTTACAAAACACATGAAACCAAAATGAAACATACTATAGCTTCATACATTCTCATCCGTGCCATGGGACATAATTCTTTAACTATTTATATGGGAAGAAGACTCAGTTGTCTTCTATAGGTTTTTTGTAGATGCATGTAGGATTGCATTGAATGAGTTTGCGTGCAGAGCTCTTACCCATGCTAGCTCAAACTAGGATTGGCTCCTGCAGTTATCTCATAAGTAAAACATTAGGTTGGTGTGCACATTATGCCTTCTCAACTCAGTGGTGCCTCCCCTGATGATGAATGCTTCTTTTAATCTTAAGGGGTCCTTGGTGTTCTCTGAGCTTGCCTGTGTATTTGCATATGTTTCATTACCCAAACTAGGTAACATCCATCAGTGCTAGATATTACCTAGTTTGTGTAATGGAAGGTCTGCAAGAAAATAAGCTCAGAGAGCACCAAGGACCCCTCATGTCTACCCTAAGCTACAAATAGTCTCCTTTATTAAGTCTTTTAATCTTGTAAGAATTTGAGCTGAAGGGGAGGGACAGTCTTTCTGCAGCCCACCCCATAATCTTCACCATCTGTTAACAACCCCCCCCCACACACAAAAGGATCGTTTCATATGCTCCCATTTCTGTTTATTGTGATCATCAAGAATCAAAGAATCTTCTGTTACAAAGATCCAAATTAGACCTTACGCTGATACATAAGGAAAATGCTTTTCTTGAAGGGCTTAAGGAAGATAATCAAGAGAAAACCTTTTTTTTTATCCTTATCTTTGTGTTGCTTGAACTTCCAGATTGCTGGTGAAGCTCCAAGAGCTGAATTACAAATTGAAAGTGCAAGTTCAGTTTGATAAGTAAGTGATATGTTATCATCATTCAAATGAATGATCCCTGATCTTGATTTCCACACTTTCCAAACTTAGACACTACACTCTGTTGCAATCTCTGTTTTTCAGGTAGAGAACTCCCATGATTTCCATTTCTTACAGTTGTACAGTTTTTATTTAGTTAGGTATAGTATCTAAAACCTCTGATTACCTTCTTTCATTGATTACTCATCAAAGTTAAATACTGTTAATTTATTTTTAAACAAGAGAATCTAAGAAAAAATCTTGATTGTAAGGATTTGTAGTGAGCTTTGAAATCATCTAGTATAGAGTTCCCTAACCTTTCTGGGTTGGCTACCTGGTGGGGGGAGAGGGGATGATTTTGTGGGAGGGGTAGGTACATGTGCAGACAGGCAAGTGCCTGCGATGTTCGCGATGAGGCTCGTGCGAGTTGGGCCACAAGCGCTTGCAACAAGGCTTGCACAAGTGGGACCCTGAATGTCCGTGAAGAGGCTCGCGCAAGAGGGACTGCGATCACATGGAACACTTGCGCAAGGGCAAACGTGTACATCGGCTGGCTGCTGAAGTGGCCATTAGGCCATGGCACACAGGTTATGGGCACCTGATCTAGTACCTTCTCAGCTCAGTTAAGAAATTCAGTACTATAGCATTGTTGACAGATGGACCTGTTTAAATAGGAAGAATCTATTAATCTATTAACTCTCAAGGCATTGCTGAATAGCTCTTAACCTTTTTCATGATGTCCCATAAAATGTTATTTCCCATTGTTTAAATGAAAACATTTGCTGCTGAGAGCTACAGTGCCATGATGACTCCATTGCTTTGAAGAAAAATGCCTTTATATATTCTATGTGATTTGGAAACTAGGAAACAGGAATAGCATTTCATCCATCAATGTAACAATCATAGCTTCAGACCCTGACGCTCTCATTCCGATTGCAGTGAGCTAAGGAACAAAAACTGCAATCCAGAATAAATAGAAGAAGGTTCAATCTAGGCTTGGCCCTTACTTCTACTTCATCTATCATAGTATACCTGTTCACAAACTACAAGTAATTCTTGTTCACATTTACTCGTTCAGCAATTGTTTGAAGTTATAATGGCACTGAATTAGTTGCAGTCTCCTAGTTGCAGCCATTGTAACATCCTGCAATCACACGGTGAGCATTTGCAACCTTCCCTGTCAACTTTTAACAAGCAAAGTCAATGCAAAAGGAGGCAGAAGGTCACAAAAGGCCATCTCATGACAAGAGCAGCAGCTGGGTAGGATTTCTATGGAACAGGAAGACCAGGAGGAATGTCACGATGGGTCGGACACAACTTCACGACTAACAACAAACAACAAATAGAATGGGTTTCAAACTCTGTTTCATTGAGGGCTACATCAGGCTTCTGTTTGACCTTGGGGGGGAGAATGTGGCCAGCTGGACATTACTTGTGTCAGGGGTGCCTGTGGTGTCCTGAGCGCTATGCCAGCAAAAACGGACTCCCGAGTTTTGTTCCCAGCTGCAACGGCCTCCTGCAACCCTCTACCAGCAAAAATGGAGCTTGGGAGGGTCACCTAAGCCCCTTGCAAGTTCCGTTTTTGGCCTCGGCGGCCTCCTGCAACTTTTCTGCCAGTGAAAACATAGCTTGGGAGGGCTGCGAGCGACCCTCCCGAGCTCCATTTTTGGTGGTAGAGGCACCGCAGGCCGGTCCTTTGCTGTTCTCACGGTGACCCTGTGGGCCAGATCTAAACACCCTGTGGGCTGGATCTGGCTCCTAGGCCTTGAGTTTGACACTCCTGCTGTAGAGCAATGGCTGCCTTGTCACTTCATGAACTGACTTTTTTTCTTTTCTTTTGCAGAGACGTCACTGAGAAAGTCACAGTGAAAGGGTACGTTCAATCAGTTTGTGCCTGTTCTTGCATTTTTGGATGAACAACAAATAGGGTTATATCATTGGTTTGTTACTTGTCTCATTTATAGATTTAGAAAATTCAACATCTTGGGAACGAATACCAAAGTATTGAACTTGGAAGAGTCAAATGGGAGCCTATCAGCAGAATTTAGACACCTGGTGAGGTGCTTGTGGTATCTTGGTGTGATTTGATATGCTGAAGTTGTTTTGTCTCCTTGCTAGTTATCTTTTTTGCACTTAGTGTTGCTTTTTCATAGAGCTATTTAAACCGTTTGAAGCTTATCTCAATCTTGTAGACTCTGGATAGCACTAAGCAGAGTAATAATACAAATGTAGAGAGAAACGGCAACAAGAAATAAAAACTGTAATAAGAAAAATAATAACCTACCATGAACTCAACTAAATAGTGAACTCCAGTTGAAAGCACTTTATCCTAGTGATCCCTAACTGAGCCAAGGATATCAATTTAAACTGCAAATGGTTTCTAACCATGATTTCCATTCATGAGGACATGGGGGATAAGTTAATGATTTAAGATTCTAGCTCTGAAGTAAGAACTATTTTGTGCAGGGTCATATACCATATTTTTGGAAATTTAAATTTAGAAGAGGAAAACAACAAAAATGTTTTTGGCCTTTGCGCGCCTCATTTTTGGCCCTTTGCCAGCCTTTTTTCTACCCATTTCCGAAGCCTTTTTGGCCTGTTTTGGGGGCTTTTTTTCACCCCATTTTTTGGTTTTTTTCAGCCCATTTTGTTTTTTGAAAAATGGGTTGAAAAATGCCTCAAAAATGGGCTAAGATATCCTCACAACATGTGAAGAAAAGGCTAAAAAATGGGCTGAAAAAAGCCTCAAAAACGGGCTGAAAAAAGGCCTGAAAAGGGGGCATGCAGAGGCCAAAAAATGGCTGGCGGGTGGGTGGAGCTTCAGCAATATTCGGTCTGTAAGATGCACAGACATTTTCACCCCCTTTTGGGAGACAAAATAGTCCGTCTTATAGTCCGAAAAATACGGTAACTTTGAATAGGAATGACAGTTTATCCTTCTTTGAACGAACTCAAAGATTATTTCAAGTTCTCTCTGTCCTTTTGTCATTCTTCCTTTTAAGTTTAAGTTTATTGGATTTGTATCCCGCCCTATCTCCCCGAAGGGACTCAAGGCGGTGCACAGGTAAATATTAAAAACAATACAAAAATACAATATAACTACAATAAAAATATATTAAATTTAAACCCGTGCTAAAAACATCTTTAAAACCCATCTAAAATCCCTTACTAAAATCCCTACAATTTGTTATTAAAATCTTAATAACAAAATTTTATCTTGCTTTAGTTTTAGTACTTTTTACCATTTTATAGAATTAGACTCAGAGCGACCATTTGCAATAGAACCCAACTTCCTTGAACAGAAATCTCATAATGGGAATTAATTTGGTTCAGAATTCATTGTTGTTGAATCATATCCATTCTTGTATTACAATGACTACTACTACTACTACTAGTAATAATATCATTTACTGTAGATGTTTTACTTTTTAAAGTAATCAGTTATCGGACACATTTGCAGCTATTTTTTTAAGTACTCTGTCAAACCTTTAGGTTTTGCTTGGTGTCTGAAATGCATAGTATTTATCTTTTAATTATTCTCTAAATGAAAGTGTCTTTCATTCTTTTTGATAACTTATAATTTTGTTATAGTTTAGAGATAGTCTGAAGTAAAACCAAAAGGTTATAAGGATAGGTTATTGCAGTGTATGCACAGATAATCAAACTGCTCACATTTTCTATATCGTGACTTTAAAAATTACTTAGCAGGTCTAATATTTACAAGCAAAGGGGATAGCTGAGATAATAGATAAAGACTTCTGTTGTCTTTTTAACTGTCATTTGCATAATTCATATCTCATGTGTGACATTTATTTACTTTATATATAGCTGTCCTTCTCACTTTTATGAGGCTTGAAGCAGTTTACAATAAAACACAACATACATAATATAAAACAAAGATAAAAACACATAGCAGCCAGGCATTATCTAATCTTTCAGGAGACGGGGTTTAATCCATACCTAGACCCCCCCAGGTTTGAACAAATTAATTCTTTGAGATGAAAGATAATCTTTTTGAAATGATTTATTAATATTATCTGCCAGTTCAAATTGTGAGAGTGTGAGTTACTGTCAAAATACTCCCCATTCTTCTTTTTGCAGTTTAAAAAGTTTGAAAATCAAAATCTCCATGATGCACTTTTATAATACCAGTAATTGATAGGTTCATCTGCAGTTCAGTTTTCTATTAGAAGCCTTTTGGTGAATCTCATCCTGGTGGGTTTATAGGGAAATTGTTAATTGCTATATAGTTGGAATGGATTTATGTGGGATAATCCTATATCCATGATGGCAAACCTATGGCACATATGCCGCAGGTGGCTCACAGAGCCCTCTCTCTGGGCACACTGAGCATGCGTGTGCATCTCCCACCAGCCAGCTGATTTTGGGGTCTCTACCATGAGTGCTGGGGGTGTGCTCCCCCCCCCCCCCCCCCCCGGCCCATTTTTGGTGTCAGGAAGCTGCAGGGAGGCCTACTAGGCCCAAAATGGGTTGCGGTGGGGGGAGCGTGTGCACATGCACGGAAAGAGTAGGGGGGTCATGTGCACATGGGGCCACACATGCATAGGGGCGGGGGAGTCACACTCATACTGCATTATGGGTGCGGGCGCACACACATTCGGTACGCGATGACAAAAAGGTTAGGCATTACATATGGAAGATAGTGAAAGGGGCGACACTGAGCAAGAAATGTTGGAACTGTGCATCAAAAAATGTTGATAGGTATGTGGTTTAATCAAATTCTGTTCTTTTGTAGCAATTAAAAGAGCAGAAAAATGTTTCAAGATCTAATGAGGTAAGGAAAATATGTCTTAGCACTTCAGTGAATCTGTATAAGCTTATTTAAAAACTCCTAAATCAGAATTCTGTGTTGTAGACTTCCATGCTGCAGAAACAAAAGCCAATACCTGCATCAGAGGTCTGTAAGGGGCATGCATAAGCGCACCAGTGTGCCTACCATTCCTGTCCTATTGTCCCCATATATTTGTACTCATTCCATGTGCTCATGTCCATGTCGTGTTAATAATATAATTTAATTTTATATCCCGCTCTCTCTCCCCAAGGGGACTCGAGGCGGGGCACAGGCAATTAAAAATACAAATAAAACCACAGACAAATACAAAATACAAAGTTAAAAATAAATTAAATTGATCCTGCGCTAAAACCCATAAACTAAACTAAAAATTTATCTCGTACATGTTTGACAAACTAAATCAATCAACCACTAATTGTGTAATAGCAATAGATTCACGGGTTCTTGTTTTTCAACTTGTCACATAGAACAAGGGTTTCCAAATCGGCAACCCTTAAGACTTGTCGACTTCAGTTCCCAATTTCAACTCCCAGTTTCTCAGCCAGCTGTAGCTGACTAGAGAATTCTGAGAGACTTGTAGTCCACAAGTCTTAAAGTTGCCAAGTTTGGAAATCCCAGTGCCAAATAAGGATTTAATCTTATCTGTTTTGAACTTGTAAATAGGTTAAAACAGGAGCTATCAGCGATGAGGTTTGCAGGAATTTTGAAGTGCATCCCAGGAAGGAGATGCAAAATCATAGTATTCCAGATGGCATAGAGTGAAATTGACAGGTGGAATTCTCATCTGAATTAAGGCCAACCCAAGATTTGATGTAGATATAAATCCTTAGCCAATTTGGAATTGGGATTCCTTTTTTATCCCATTTTTAAAAGTCATTCAAATTTCTTTAAGGGCACCTTGCATTAGTATCAAATTGTTCACATTTTTAGGAACAAGGTGGCTCTTTCTCACTTTCTTTGGTACCTAATGGAGTAAATGAAAGGGATTTCCCTGTAATGACCTCACCTCTAATAAATTTTAACAAAGTAACTGTTTAATGACCCCCATAGGTGGTAGAATGCCTTGTTATTTGAAATTGATTTGGTGCTTTTAGGGCTTAAAGAAAGCCCTAAAAATCAATTTATTAGCAAAGATTTCCTCTTAATAAGTCTCAGTCTTCTTTCTAAAGTTCCAGATTATAACTGCTGCTTTAATAGTTTAGAAGGGGTTCTGTAATTAATTTCAGTTGGGATTGCATTTTTTCCTCTTTTTATAGGTAAACTATTTTATAGATCGATATTGCAATATGCAATATTAGAAAGACTAAATATAAGGTTGTCAAGAGCTAAAGTTAGTAAAGTGCATTAAACTAAAGTTCCTCTCTTATTTTTTTAAGGGCCCTCTCATTGTAACCGAAGAACTCCATTCACTCTGTTTTGAGACAACATGGGAACAGAACGGAGTGGTAATTGCATTGGAAGTAAGTAGATTTAAAAAATTAAAGGTATAGAGTAGCATATCAATGACTTCATTTCAGAAGAAGTGGGTAATCTTTTGGTGGCCAAGGACCACACTTAACATTTGAAGAAAGATCGAAGATCACAAAGTAAAGATGCTCATTTCATTTGCAGGTGACACATCTCTAATAGAATTATTTTAGGATTGTGACAATGTTTATTAGTTTCTAAGCTCAAAATACCAGGAAACTGTGCTACCAATTTTCCACAGTCAGAAAGAGTCAACAGTTTTGACTAACAGTCAAAACTCTTAGTCAAAAGAGTTTCCAAGGGCTGCAAAATGCAATGTGCAGAGTTTACGGCCATAGGGTTTGTTCATTTGTTCAATTTGTATAGTTGTCCATCTCACATTTTTGTCTGTGGGTGGCTCAAACAGTAAAAATGCAAGCGAACAACACAATTCAAACTATTTTTAATTTTAAAAATGAGTTTAAATTGTCACCTTTCTCACGTCTCATCTTTCCTACAACCTTCTCCTATTGGTATATTATGATTTATCCATTGTTGTTTGTATCTTATGATTTATGATTGGATCTTAATGAACTATGACCCATGACTTATCACTTGGTTGTTTGTCTGCACCAGAAGACAAATTCCTTGTATGTCCAATCACGGTAGGCTAAAAAAGAATTCTATTCTAGAAACCATTAAAACGTAACCTCATCTGCAGCCGAGGCAATCCATCTTAAAAATAGTGTTGTAACCATTTCATGGACTGCATTCCACTACCAGATCCCCAGGCACCATAGCAAACCCATCATCAGACCCTTCTAAAAACCAATAGGATGGAGCCAATGTAACCTCAGAGGGCAAGTGCCACAGTAGGAAAGGCTGCCCTTCTAGGTCCAATAACAGCACCTATAACATGACAGGACCCATAACACGATTAAGCACCAAAATGTTTGCTGCAGTGTACCATTGGATGCAATATTTTGGAGGCTGTTTTATTACCGGAAGCGATGGTGTGCATGTCAGGGTTACCATACAAAGGACAGGAGTAGTTTGTTATGTCAAATGTCTTAATGTAAATGGTGCCAATTAGTGATCATGTTTGTGAGATGGTGTTGTTATACCTCAAAAGCAATTGGATGGCTGCTCTTCATTCACTTGGTTGCTTTTGTCCATTTCACTAGATAGATAAATGGAAACTGAAATGATAGTGGCTATAATCATTGCTTCTCCAATGCACAGTCCTTGTTGCTGTATTCTGTGATGCTGATACAAGTCTTAAGTAAAATTAAGAAAAGTTTGGCATGTGGTAATTTAGGAAAAATGGTCCTCGGGCGTTAAAGCAGCCTTACATCTAAAGTCAGATTGTCCTTGCTTGGCTTACTGTATTGATTGGTGTAGGATGTTTTGGAGCTAAAGCTGAAACCTCTGTTTCTACTTTGGGGCTAGGCTAAAGGTATTCAATGTGACCTTCTAATTAGTTTTCATTATTTCATTACCCTATTTGTAGCTATTGCTCAGGTCTTTCGATGATGCGAAGATCTGTGTTTTGTTTAAATCCTGAATCGCTCTAATGATGAAATGAAACCGTTGTATATTAATGAAATTAGCAATCTGATGTCAAATTTATGCCATTCAGTTCTGTTGGTTTAGAGCAGGAGTGTCGCACTCAAGGCTCGCGGGTTCGTGTACTTAGATCTGGCCTGCGGGGCCAACCTGGAAACAGCGGACTGGCCCATGGTGCCTCTGCCAGGGAAACCGGGGCTTGGGTGAGCCTCCTGCAGGGCCTCCAGGCTCTGTTTTCGGCTGTGACAGCCTTCTGCAGCCCTCTACCAGCAAAAACAGCATGCAGCCCCCTTGAGCTCCATTTTCCCTGGCAGAGGGCTGCAGGAGGCTGTTGTGGCTGAAAACGGAGCCCAGATGCCCATCTTGGCCACGCCCCCCCCCAACCATGCTGACCCAGCTTCCCCCCCTCCCCGAATCAAACACAACCCTGATGTAGCTCTCAATGAAACTAAGTTTGACACTTCTGGTTTAGAGCCATAGTTCTCATCTGCTCTGCAGGGCAGAAGAGGATGAAATTAAAAGCCAAATACTTGGAGAAGGCTGGGTTGAAGCTTTGGCTAAATCCACAGTTTACATATACGGATTTTAAAGTGTTTTTTGCATTCCTAACTTATTCAAAACTATTTTAAAAACCATGACCATGTGATATGTGAACCTAGCTTCATTTTTTCTGCCTTAAGTGGAATAGTTGCCATTTATGAATATTTGCTTAACTTGCCTCTGCAATTTTCCCTTTCCAGACCCTTTCCCTTCCAATTGTTGTGATTTCAAACGTCAGTCAATTACCAAGTGGATGGGCTTCCATTTTATGGTACAATATGCTGATGAATGAACCAAAGGTAACTTAATAAGCACCTTTTCTAAGATTGAAATTGCTAAGAATCCCTGCGTTCAGACTGGCTCCCTTTAAAGCCTCCGCCATAAATGCTTTTACAAGGAATTTAGTCTTGTTGAACATAACAGAATTTATGACATTGCACTGGAAGCATTTTATATCATAAAATGCTTTAATATTTGGTAGGAAAATATGCATTCTCTAATCAGATCAAATAGATGCATTATTGCTATGGTTGCTTTTTTTTCTGTTCATCAAAAGAAATCCAGTTTATTACATTCATCTGTTGATTACAAAATTGATGTTTATATGGCTTTTTGAGGAGATAATGAAAAGCGTCTTGATTTATAATTATAAAGATTAAAATGGTTGATTTCTGAAAGAGGGGAAATGACATGCCTATTCCTATCAAATCGTTTATATTTCCAAAATTTGGAATATTCCAAAATATTCCAGTTTTTGAAAAAAGAGAACAAAAACATTTTGGTTTTCTGTTTGAGGGGGGAAAATAAAAATCAATACAGGAACCTCCAAATCTTTGATACTGCTTAATAAGAGTTTTCTGATTGAGTACAAGGAATTTTAGAAATTTCTACTGATTTTTTTTTCTACAAGTAAAAATACAACTGTCTGATTACTGAGTGCTAGTGTCTGATTTTAGGCTTGTTAGTACTGCTTGCTTTGGCATCATAGATTTGGTTTGTAATTGTAATTGTAATTGTATTCAAATTTGTATACCGCCCTTTCTCCCTTACGGGACTCAGGGCGGTAAACAGGCAATGATAAAAAACAATAATAAAAACATCAATATAAATACCTATGCTAAAAATAAATTAAATACTAAGCGTGCTCTAAAATGCACAAAACCCCCCCCAATAAAACCAGATTAAAAGCTACACTAGGTCAGCCGTACGAAAAAGATGGGTCTTCAGGGGTTGGCGGAACAGGTGCAGGTCCGTAGCTGTGCGGAGGTCAGGGGGCAGGTCGTTCCAGAGGGCAGGAGCTGCCACAAAGAAGGCTCTCCCCCTAGGGGTCACCAGCCAACATTGACTGGCTGACGGCACCCTGAGGAGGCCCTCTCTGTGGGAGCGGACTGGTCGAAGGGAGGTATTTGGTAGGAGGCGGTCTTGCAAGTACCTAGGTCCCTTGCCATGGAGCGCTTTAAAGGTTGTTACTAGCACCTTGAAGCGCACCCGGAAAGCCACAGGCAGCCAGTTGCCCACTGCTTGCGTGACCCAATTCCAGGCCACAACTCAAGGGTTGGGAACCCCTGGTTTAGACTTACTGAGCGGCCAACATACTCCTTAGTTTTTTTATGCAATCCTAGATTATTTTTTGCCAAGTTAAAAGTGCTCCTTGAAGCATCTGGATGGGAAGTAACGGACTCAGGCTCAACCCGACCAAGACCGAGTGGCTGTGGTTTCCGGCTGCCCGTTTCAACCAGCTCACTCCAACGCTGGCCATAGGGGGCGAACATCTTGCCCGTGTGGATGGGGCGCGCAATTTGGGTGTCCTCCTGGATACCCGGCTGTCCATGGAAGATCAAGTGACAGCCATGGCCAGGAGGGCGTTTTACCAGGTTCGCCTGGTTCGCCAATTGCGCCCCCTATTGGATCGGGACGCCCTTCGCACAGTCACTCACGCGCTCGTGACATCCCGACTGGACTATTGTAACTCTCTCTACATTGGGCTTCCCTTGAGGTGCACCCGGAGACTTCAGCTAGTCCAGAACGCAGCCGCGCGAGCAATTATGGGTACCACAAGGTATACCCATGTAACACCGCTCTTGCGCGAGCTGCACTGGCTGCCTGTTGTCTTCCGGGTGCGCTTCAAGGTATTGATTATCATCTTTAAAGCGCTCCATGGCTCGGGACCTAGCTATCTGTGGGATCGGATCCTGCCTCACACATCCTCACGGCCGATTCGCTCCCACAGAGAGGGACTTCTCCGGGTGCCGTCCACTAGATTCTGTCAGCGGGCGACGCCCAGGGGAAGGGCTCTCTCTGTGGCGGGCCCAGCCCTCTGGAACGACCTCCCCCCCCGACATTAGGACCACCACGGACCTCCGCTCCTTCCCTCTTAAACTAAAAACACACTTCTTCTGCCTTGCCGGCCTGGGATAGTTACTCCTCTGTTTTGGGTTTATTGGGGATTTTTAGTTTAGTTAGTTTTAATGGGTATTTTAGCACAGGTATTGTTTAATTTATTTTTAATATGAAATGTTGTATATAGTTATTGTTTTTATTCTCCCTGTGCACCGCCCCGAGTCCCTGTGGGGAGAGGGTGCGGTTTATAAGTATTAAAATTGAATTGAATTGAATTGAATCTAATAATAATAATAATAATAATAATAATGATGATGATGATGATGATGATGATGATCTTTATTGTCATTGTAATAAGATTGTAATAAAATTACAATGAAATTGGTTCGAGTGCTGTGCCAACATTTGCATCAGGTGGAATGCAGAAAGCAGTGATAGCCATAACAGGAATTTCTCCAGGCAAACAAGATGGCTGACAAACGACAGTTGAGAACCCCACGTCTGCAGTGCCACATCAAATCTCAGCCAGTTGCAAGCTCCACTGTGTGGTAGTTAGAATGCCTTTGCCCGTTGTTTTTTTTCTTCAAATGACAAAAGTTAAAAATCAGAGACATTGAAGATTGTCAGTTGGGAGTGCCTCACAGCATTTCAGAGCAGGATGGTGCTGAGGTAGATTCAGATCCCACCTCATTCTTGAAGCTCATTAAGTGACCTTGCATTTATTTGTTATTCCTTTAAAGCGTTATACAGTATATCCAGCTTCCTCTTCATTCAGATCTGGTCAGTTCAAAGTAGTTGCTTTAAAACCTACTACAAGCATAAAACTGTTAAAGACACCAAATTTAAGTAAGTAAACTGTCTTTCCAAAAGACATTCCTAAAAAGTAGCTTCTGGAGGGTTATGGGTAAGCAGGTGGAATAGGTCTTTCTTGGGTCCAAACACAGCTACCAAAAAAGTCCTTCTCCTTGTTATGAAGCATAAGCTCAGTAGACACACTGTCCACCTCACAGACGTGCAGGAAAGTGGAAACGTCACCTGAACTCCTTGAAAGAAAGTTATGGGATATTTGCTCTAAATATCCTAATCTGCTTCCATTTTAGAATTTGTCCTTCTTCCTTAATCCACCATGTGCAAGATGGTCACAGATTTCTGAAGTGCTGAGCTGGCAGTTTTCTTCTGTCACAAAAAGGGGACTCAGTACAGATCAGCTGGAAATGATCGGGGAGAAGTTGCTACGTAAGTGGCATTATAAATTCTCTGTAGGGTGAAAACTGGAAGGATTCAAATCATCATTTCCAGAAGCCTCTCTGAATCTTTACATTGCCTCTGGTTTTAGAGTTAGTGCTTGATTGTTCCTGCTGCCACCACCTATCTTTCAGTTAGCCTCTCATCTTTTGTTCATTTTTGAGTGATTAAAAGGTCAAAATGAAAAAGATGAAAATAATTTCAGTAGTGGAACGTCTTGGCTGTATAGCATAGAGCAGGGGTATCAAACTCAAGGCCTGCGGGCCGAATCTGGCCCACGGGGTGCTTAGAATTGCCTTGGAAACCGCGAAGGACCAGCCCATGGTGCGTCTGACAGCAAAAACAGAGCTCAGGGGGGCCATGCGTGATTTCAGATGCAACGGCCTCCTGCAACCCTCTGCCAGTGAAAATGGAGCTTGGGAGGGCTGGCAGACCACTCGGGCCACCATAGTTGCCCCTGACACGAGTGACGTCGAGCTGACCACAGCTCCCCGAGATCAAACCCAACCCTGAATCAGTCCTCAATGAAATTGAGTTTGAGACCCCTGGCATAGAGGCAAGGTGATGAGAGATTTTAGCTCTCCCTGGCTTCTTAATCATGTGGTTTTAACTTTATTTAATCTTTTTGGATGGAGAATGTGTAGACCTCCTCTCAGGATAGTAACAAAATAAAACAAAACACATAAACTAAGGAAATGCTGAAATGAAGATTCCAAATTTAAAATCAAATTTCATTCATCCTTCAAAATCAGTCATGAACAATGTTCTAATGATTGAACAGGCATCTTCTGGCTTTTGGGTATTGGGTAGACCAGCACATTTGGATGGCAACAAGTTGAGGAAAGTGGTCCTTAAGCTGCATGTTCCTCAGACCTTTTGTAGATAGTGATACTTAAAATTCAAAATATAATTTTTGCATGGGATTTAATCTTAGCATTGCATTCTATGTTGGTACAGTATAAATGCATAAATGTCAGTAACCTGATGGAAATGTCTTGGGTTTTATTTTCTTTTAGCAAATGGATGTACTCCAGATGGCCTTATTTCATGGGCAAGATTCTGCAAGGTATGAATTGCTGTTCCTCAGCTAATGTTATGGAGATCAATGTAACTTAATATAAACCATTGCTGGTTGGATTTACTTCCTAATATAAAAGAGTGTGTCTGAATTATTCTTGGTTCTGGCTGAATCATGCCTGGGGTAAGAACAAAAATGTTGTTCTTGAATAGTTTGGAGCGTTTACATTCCATCAATGTAGACATGATTATAGGCTGTTTCAGTTTATGTACAGTCTATGATGAACTTTCCTTTAGGCTTCATGTGATGTATAGATCCACCCATTATGGCTTAGTGTCAACGGCAAGAAATGGGACCCTGACTTTGGAACAACTTAATGGATGGCAAAAGAACAGAGCTGAAATTGGGAGGAAATGCTGGGAGATAAGAATCTAATAGTATCTGGAGGAGCACTGGTTTTCCATTGGGACTGCTGAATTGTCTTTCACTCTAGTGGTTCCTTGCCATGGAAGACGATACCTAGAACAGAAGTTGTTGTCCCACTTGACCTCCAGTGGGGCTAATAGATGTTTCCCATGACATGTTAATAAAGCCTTTAGTGTTTGAGGATTTCTTGGGAGAAACAACTGACCCATACACAAAAACAAGAGTGCCTAGGAGGTTTCTCTTGCAAACAGAAAACAAAGGAAGCGTTTAGCTCCTAGATGGACTCTGGGGTTTGTGGGGGTGGGGGGTGTTAATTCAATGAAGATGTTATCTAGAGTAACAAAAGGTCTGCAAAAAAACAACCAAACTCATAGAGCACCAAGGACTCCACAGTCTAATATTCATTCTAGGAAACAGGGTTTGAAAAATGGAAGGACAGGAATTATGGGATAATGGAGGTCTTGAAGCTGCAACTTATTAATCCTTTTTTAAGTATTCAGAAAAATGAGTGCAGCAAACAAATGTGAAAACGCCAAGCAACTGACAAGAATTAAACATTAAATTAAAAACTGACACCCTTGAGATGACTGATGCTAAATCAGTGGGCAGTTTTTACCACCTCAGCTTTTGGTCTTTCTTGATTTCAGGAAAACCTGAATGATAAAAATTTTGCCTTTTGGCTGTGGATTGAAGGGATCCTTGAACTGATCAGAAAACACTTGATCTTCCTCTGGAACGACGGGTAAGTGTAAGTGTAAGCTCAGGGCCCAAATAGAAAGCCAGACGAGTTTGGATTGATTTCAGATGAACTTCACAGCATATTGAAGTCAAGCAATATTTACAATTAATAATAATAACAATAACAACAACAACAATAATAATTAAGACTCCCTTGGACTCTATTAACTTTAGAAGCCTAAAAGGAAGAATCCTGTAATGTGTGAATGGGATCTGTTTTTCTTTATTTCTGCACACTGAGATTTCTTTCTCTTTCCCACCATACCCCCGTTAGCTTTGAAAATCTGTTCTTCAGACTTGAGGTTTCATGGCAGATTTAGAGAGCATCTGCAGTGCTGTTGCAAGGAAAGGGGGGTGTTTCTTCTGCTTTCTTTCCCTTAATAGAAACTACATCACTAATGGCAACTTACCGGGTTCTTCCATACTTGGAACCTGGGCAGTTTCAATGTGTGATGTTACGATGGTGCTTAAGAGAAAGAGCATTGTTCCCTATGCCTGCTGCATATAAAAAGGCTTAAGAAGAAGTAGAGAAACGATATGGGAGTTTCAGACTAATCTGGGATGGATTATAAAGTTAATGTTACCATGAAAGAACCATTATAGTGTTTTTCCACTGTTCTTTTAAAGTGCCTCTAGATTTCTGCAAAGCCCAAAAGACCATTTTCTAATGAGGTTAACAGCAATCTTCCTCTATTATGAAACCCACAAGCGTGGCCAAATGCTTTTTTAATGGCGCAGCCTAAAATCTATTGTCAGGATGTAGGCAGCTGCCTGAAGGAAAAGTAAATTATTTTACCCAGCATTAATCTTGCAGAGTTTCCAGTAGCAAAGGTTAGTTAGATTGAAAGTAGAACTGTTACAGGTAAGTCCTCATGTTACGACCCATAATTGAGGCCAAAGCGTATGCTGCTACATTACACATTTGTTAAGTGAGTTTTGCCCCCATTTTACCTCTTTTCTTGCCACATTTGTTAAGTGAATCACTGCAGATGCTGAGTTAGTAACATGGTTGTTAAGTGAATCTGGCTTCCCCGTTGATTTGTCAGAAGATCGCAAAAGGGAATCGCATGACCGTCATAAACATGCGTCAGCTGTCAAGCATCCAAGTGTAATTCCTATGCCCGTGAGGATGCTGCAAAGGTTGTAAATGTGGGGGAAAAATGGTCATAAGTCACTTTTTTCAGAGCTGTTGTAATTTTGAATGGTCACTAAGCGAACTGTTGTAAGTCGTGGATTACCTGTAGTTCCCTTGCTGGAATTCTTCTGATTTCTCTTTAAGAACCAAAATCTTTCTGTGTACATGGGGAGAGGGACTTTCTCATAGCTTTATAGTATATAGGGAAGCCTGCCACTGGGGTCATGCAGTCCTTGAGTATTTAAGCTCCCTCTTCCTCCTTTTGGCAGGAAGACTCTGGAAGATCCTAGTTCCATGTTTAAAAAGTAGGGGGCGGCCCTCCTGTGATAGGAATGTTCTTCTTCCCCATGTTGCAGGCACATCATGGGCTTTGTCAGCAAGGAGCAAGAGCGCATGCTGCTTAAGGATATGGAGACGGGGACGTTTCTTTTGAGGTTCAGTGAAAGTAGTCGAGAAGGAGCAATTACTTTCACCTGGGTGGAAGGACCAGCAAACGGTAAGTAAAACCTGGAAGAAAGACTTTTGTGTTGTGACGAGCCTGTGAATCCCCTTTGTGCTTGGAGCTCTGGTGCTTTGAGAAAGGGAATTTTTGTCTCCAACTTGGAAAATTTCACAGTTTAATGAGCTCAGGCCTGGTTTCTCCCAGTAAGTTTAAATCCCTATTAATTTCCACAACTCTATGGAAATAAGAACATAATTGCCTTTGTTTAAGAAAATCTCATATTATCCACTCAAGGTTATGAGTAACTACCGCCCCCCCCCCCCCAGGGGAAAATAAATGCTTTACCTTATTTTTGGTGAGGTCTTATTATTTTTGAGGCGCAGGAGGCAGCGAACATGGTCATCTCATGGCTGCTGCTGTGTTGCAATATTTTCAGGGAGGGCTTATTTTAGCACATGTGCTCAAAAGCCCAATTGGGCTTATTATCTGGGGAGGGCTTATTTTCAGGGAAGTAGGTAAATTTGGTGTCTTTCATCTTTCTCTCTCCCTCAATCTCTCTCTTATATATTTTACTCATACATAAAAATCAATCAAATAGGTATTGAGTCAGGCCAGGGCCCGTGAGCTCTCTAGAGTGACTGGCAGAGGCCATGACAGGAGCGCAACTTTCTTCCAACAATTCAGGCAGGGATGTTGTCCTGGCCGACTTTGTGCCAACAACAAGGGCAGGAGCACAAGGAGAGCCGAACCTTGTTTTTCTGGCAAGGGTTAGATGGGAGTTCAAATGCATTCAGTCCAACAAACTGTTTTAGATGTCACCATGACAATTTGAGTTCCAGAAGCCCCTCAACGGGAGATAGTGGATTCAGGTTTTTAAAAAAGTAGCAAGGACCACCTCATAATACTTACTTAATGAAGAATAGAAGTAAAACTACTGAAGAAAAAGCATCAAATTAAAATCCACAGAGCTACTTAATTAATCATATAATTTGAATGAAAATACTACTAGGTCCTGAGACTTCACTAACAGAATATTGTATAGGAGGGAAATCTGTAACAATCCCAAATGCAGTCTTTAATGTATGCTTGTGTAAATCCAAAATTATTCTCAATTCATGGTTGCCTGAATTGCATAAATATATGTTTAAGCAAATGTTCGAGATTGCAGTAAAATGCTTAGGCCCACAGAGTGAAGGGTTGGAGACAGTGGTGGGTTTCTATTTATTTTACTATTGGTTTGCTTGTGCACGCATGCGCAGAAGCTTCTGCCCAGAAGTGTCCGGGCGGGTGGGCAGAGCCTCCCACTGCCACCATTACCAGTTCACCCAATCCGGGGCGAACCGGCAGAAACCCAATTCTGGTTGGGGATCTCAGAGCTGCTTTGTCAAAAGTCCTCTTGGTCTTCATACTAACCTCATTTCCTGCATTGAAGTACCAACTTTATTGTTCTGCTACTGCCACTTCTGGGAGATTTAAATAAAACTCTGTTTAAATTTTACCATGCAAAGAATTCTGTGCCCAAGGATATAAATATATTCTGCTCAGAACTCAGTAATACAATAGATGGCAAATTAATTTAAAAAAAAATCAATTTCTGGACAGGTCACAAGATGGCACTGGTCTGCTACAGACAAATAACTCTGAAAGAAATTCAGAAAAGATCCTGGAGAGGATTCAAATTATTACAGATTACAAGAAATTCTAAGATTATAAAATGTAAATCACGAATTTGAAGGGGCAATGGTAATCCTGTAATTTTCCCAGATTCCATCTATAGACTTTCTAGCAACTTCCATACGGGGGGTGGGGGGGAGGATATAGTATGGAAATAACATTAGTGGGAGGAGGGAACTCCATTGCTCTAATTTTGGCAAAAGTTTTAATAAAATTTCTACGTTGTCAAGTTTCTGTTAAAAGCAGCCCCAAATAAAACAATTGAAAAATACTGAGCTGAAGAAGCTTCTTGGATGAAAAACGAAACGTCTACAAAGAAAAAGCAAGAAAGTCCTGCTGCCTTTTGAAAAAAAGCACCTTTGGGACAATTGAAAAATATGTTTGTTGTACATTGAAAAACTTGTAACATTTATCTTCTCCTGTTTCTTTCTCCCAACCCATCTCGCCTTGCCCCAGATCAATCCTTCCATTCTGTGGAGCCCTATA
The DNA here is from genome assembly GCA_039707465.1 of Rhabdophis nuchalis. Taxonomy (NCBI): domain Eukaryota; kingdom Metazoa; phylum Chordata; class Lepidosauria; order Squamata; family Natricidae; genus Rhabdophis; species Rhabdophis nuchalis. The sequence goes on along the minus strand of CM077643.1, from coordinate 197,420,046 downwards.
CAAGAAAGGAACTCTCTGCAGTCAGCCTGCCAGATATCATTCGCAATTACAAAGTGATGGCCGCAGAGAATTTTCCCGAGAACCCACTGAAATATTTATATCCAGGCACTCTCAAAGACAATGCGTTTGGAAAATATTACACCAGACCCAAAGAGTGTGAGTAGTTTTCTGTCTCCTTTTTTCACAAAGATAACGTTCTCATGTCCAGATGTGCATGCTTGGGTGCCTCTATTTTGGCATACCCTCGGAGACTACATTAGGAATCTCAGCTTTCCCTGCTTCTACCCCTGAATCCAACAAAAGTTCTTTGGAATCTAGGCATGGGGGTAGGCAAGGAGTAAGATTGCTGCCATACGAAACATGCCCCTGACCTTCCTTTGAAAGCATTGCTTGCACACAAGCTGCTTTAAGTTTTGTTTTTCAGAAGTGGGCTTGACTCATGTCTACATTGATAACTGTTTGAAAGATGTTTGTCTCATGGCCAAAATTCTTTTTTATGAAGCTTTAAAAAAACAAAAACAAAACTTTTTGCGCTTATCTAAATCAATATAAATGGAAGTTGGGAGAGATGTCTAGACCAGTGTTTCTCAATCATTTTGCATCGGTGCCCCCTCCGCAGATACGGGACAGAAAGAGGTGCATTTTCTGGTGTCAATAAGACATTGGTGGATTGCAAGCGGTACGCCTCGGTATGGGTGTACCGATGCCTGCCCAGAGCATGAGAACCGTTCCGGTACGGTGCTCCGGAGGGCCCACTTGCCTGCCCATTGTCCTTACCTGTCTTTTAAACTCTTCGGTGCTTACACGCATAGCGCATACAGTGCCTGCGCAATGCTCTGCCAAGCAGCTGGAGTGTTGTGGAGCGTCGCGGAGGCATTGCAGGAGGGTAGGATGCATCTGCGTGCATTCATGTGGAGGACGCTGAGCCCTGTTGCAACTGTATTGGTTGCAACAGGATCCGGAACCCACTACTGCAGGGGTCTGCAAAGTTGGCTCTTTTAAGTCGGGTGGACTTCAACTCCCAGAATTCCCCAGCCACCATAGCTGGCTGGGGAATTCTCGAAATTGAAGTCCACCCGTCTTAAGAGAGCCAACTTTGCAGACCCCTGCACTACGGCAACAAGACAATATTTACAGTATAATACACACCTGTCTAGGGTTCCCTTGGCACTTTATGTACATGTACACACACACACACACACACACGAGACATTACATGTTTTTCACCAGTGGCCGCTTGAAATATCAAAGGATCACATGGCCCCCAGTGGAGAACCTCTGGTTTAGACATTAGCTTAGTCTGAGTGTTTTCTGTTTTCCAGATGCAAAAATAAACTTTTTGTGTGCTTCTTTCTAGCTTCGGAGCCCATGGATGTGATTAGTGGAGGCAAAGGATACATCAAAACTGAACTAATCTCTGTATCTGAAGTGTGAGTTTGCCAAGAAGAGAACAGAATACACTTTGAAAGTACTGGGGTACTTTAGCACTGACCAATATCACACTGTGACAGAATAGAAGCATTCTTCCCAAGATTGCTCAGGTGCTATGGTCGTGTACCTTCAGCGTGGCCTCTGGGAACCAGCATAGCCGAATGGTGGTCTTGGTTTATGCCTGTACAGATTCTGCAACCTAAGATTGGACCACCTTCCCTTTCCCTCCCCCCCCTCCACCAGCACCGATAATCAAGTTTGCAGGATATGACCTCTGCTTGCCCACACTTTGTTCTTGCATCACATGTTAAAATAAAGTTGTGGATTTTGGATAATGATATAATTTGCCTCTTTGGTTTTTAATAAGAGTTTTTTTTTAACTTCCTCAGTTTATTTATATACTTCCTGGGGTATCTGAGTGTGATAAGGTTGGCAGCAATATTATAATTTGTTAGCTGGAGGAAGAGGTGGGTTGTGGGGAGGGTGAAGAAAAGGAATTGAAATGGCAAAGAGATGTCCCAGGTCAGGGTCCTTAAAGGGGAGGAGGATGGTGAGCAGAGCATTCACAGTGAAAAGGCTGGCCGATTGCTTTCACACAGCCTTCCTTTCTACTTTCTACTCCTGCTTGACTGCTACATGCTACTCCCCCATGTCAAGGCTCTATTCTGTTTCCCCCTCAGCTCAATTGTTGGCTTTGTTTCTTCTGTGTTGCATCATCCCTGGCTTTTTGCAATGTCCTCTTCACAGCAACCAAATAAAACAATTCCCTTCCTGCACATATTTTTAAACCCTTCCCTAAATTAGATGCTAAACTTATGGACAACGCTTACACATTTGTACCTTGTCCAGTTTGTATGTAATGATCATAATATTGTAAGTTGGTTTTCTATCATAAAAAATCCTTAAAACAATTGGCCTGCAAATAATTCTGACTAGTATACAGGTAGTCCTCAACTTAAGACCACAATTGAGCTGAAATTTTCTGTAGCTAAGTGAGAAATGTGTTAAATTGAGTTTAGTCCCATTTCGTGACATTCCTTGCCACATTTGTTGGAAGGGAATCACTGCAGTTGTTAAGTCAGTAATAGGTTGTTAAGTGAATCTGGCTTCCCCATTGACTTCGCTTGTCAGATGTTTGCAAAAGGGGATCCCCGGGACACTGCAATGGTCATACGTGTGAAAAATGGTCTGAAGTCACGTTTTTCTGTGCCATTGTAACTTTGAACGGACACTAAATGAACTGTTAAGTCGAGGACTACCTGTACAGGAAATCATGTGCATCGTGTGGATTTGGGGAGTGGAAGAAGAAAGATAGCTCTTTACAGGTCTTGGATGACCTTGTTGGCTGTAGGTGAGCAGACATTTCAATTAAGAAAGTTCCTTAAATTCCATTTGTTTTAAATCTGCCAGGAAAACCAAAAGGAAATTTAATCTATCAAATTTGCATATGATTTTAACTGGTTTAGAGAGAAAAGATTAGTTTTCGATTTGGGAAGGGATTGTATGAAGAATCTACAGTTGGCAACGTTTTAGAAAAAAGGAACCTTTTGCTATGTGACAATGAAGGAAAAAACCCTAAGCAAGTATATTGAATCATGCATTGAATGTTTGTTTTGCAGCTCCATAAGTCATGGGCAGGTTTAGTATTGCAGGGTCTTTAAGCTAGCAAGGATTAAGTTCTATCTCAAATGTAGCAATGTTAGCATCCAGCTGTGTTCACCTGCAGGTTTTGTCCATGATGGCCTTTGGGAATAAAACATTCACAAACATAACTTTAAAAAAAATGGCCAAAATAACGATATCTCTGACATAGAGGTACTTGTCCTCGCTGCCTCCTTGCTGAATTTATTTGTGAAAATACTAAAGCACAAGGTTTGTTGCCTCAAGCAGGAAATGCAAGTGTGCCTGCCCTGTTCCTTTAATAGAAGTTTAATAGATATCAGTATAAACCTGGGCTGATGTCGACTTAAGAGGCTGAATAGGCTGCTGCTCAAAGCAAGTCATTTGTGTTTCAGTGTGGCAAGAAGGCTCTGTGATTGAAATGAGGACGGTTTGTAGGCAATAGTCATGGTTATCCGCAGGCTAAGCCTAGAAATAGGGATGTGGAGACAATTGTTGTGCCAGGACTAATGGATCATGTCCCAATTCATTAGAAACTAATTGTTTTTGTCCTTTGCTATCCTTCAGTCACCCTTCCAGACTGCCTGGCCCCGAGGCCCTTCTGCCTATGTCCCCAGAAGAATTTGATCAAGTAGTGCAAGAGGTAACTTCTGCAGAAATTATGGTGAGTAAATGACAATTGGGTTGCTTTATGGTCTAACAATGCATTAAGCTGCTTTTGTAACAAGCCTGTCATCTCCAACCAAGAGATGCATAAGCACTATAGCTATCCTTGATAGATCGTGCAGGCCATGATATAGGTCCATGATGGCGAACCTATGGCACGCGTGCCACAGGTGGCACGCGGACCCATTTGTTAGGGCACGCAAGGTGTTACCCTTTTAGCTCCAGCGTGCATCTGCGTGTTGGCCAGCTGATTTCAGCCTTCTTTTGAAGCCGCTTTTCGCCCTCTGAAGGCTTCAGGAGGCTTCCCTGAAAGCTCCAGAGGTGAAAAACAGCCCTACGAGCAAACAGGAAGTCAGTTCCCAAACTTCCGGTTTACCCGTAAGGCCAGGTTTTTGCACTCCGGAGGCTTTAGGTAAACTCCTGAAGCCTCTGGAGGGCCTCCGGGGGCGGGGGGCCTGTTCTCCCCCCTGGCTCCTAGAAAGCCTCTGGAGCCTGGGGAGGGTGGAAAAATTTATTTATTTATTATTTGTTTATTGAATTTATACCCCGCCCTTCTCCAAACGGACCCAGGGCGGCGCACAGGAACATTAAAAACATACAAACATATAAAACCTTTTTCTTTTTAAAAAACTTATTCAACTAAAGGCCTGTGCTAAAACCGAATTAAAATCCCCATTTTAAAACTATCTACGAGTCAGTATTGGAGGCTACGCAAGGCCTGCTAGTTGGAATAGGTGTGTCTTCAGACACTTGCGGAAGAGGCGGAGGTCGGAGATGGTACGGAGTTCAGGGGGTAAGTCGTTCCAAAGGGCTGGTCCCGCCACAGAGAAGGCTCTCCCCCTGAGTGTCGCCAGTCGGCATTGTCCGGCCGACGGCACCCTGAGGAGGCCCTCTCTGTGGGACCGTATCGGACTCTAAGGGATGTATGGGGCAGGAGGCGGTCTCTCATATAACTAGGCCCCGAACCATGGAGCGCTTTAAAGATGGTCGTTAGAACTTTGAAGCGCACCCGAAAGACCACAGGAAGCCAGTGCAGCTCGCGCAGGATTGGTGTTATATGGGAGTGTCTAGGCGCTCCCGTAATCACCCGCGCGGCTGCGTTCTGGACTAGCTGTAGCTTTCGGGTGCACCTCAAGGGAAGCCCCATGTAGAGAGCATTACAGTAGTCGAGTCGAGACGTGACGAGTGCTTGAGTGACTGTGCGTAAGGCACCCCGGTCCAGTAAGGGGCGCAATTGGTGCATCAGGCGTACCTGATGGAACGCCCCCCTGGCCACGGCTGCCACATGGTCCTCCATAGACAGCCGGGAGTCCAGGAGGACACCCAAATTGAGTGCCCTCTCCACGGGGGCCGGTGTTTCGCCCCCAATGGCCAGAGTTGGAATAATCTGGCTGAATCGGGGTGCCGGAAGCCACAGCCACTCAGTCTTGGACGGGTTGAGCTTGAGTTTGTTACTACCCATCCAGATCCGTACGGCCTCCAAGCACCGGGACATAATCTCGACGGCATCGTTGGGGTGGTCTGGGGTGGATATGTACAACTGAGTATCATCAGCGTACAGATGATATCCCACCCCAAAACCACGGATGATCTCACCCAGCGGCTTCATATCTGTGTTGAACAGTAGGGGCGAGAGGACCGATCCCTGAGGTACCCCACATAGGGGCCTCGAAGTCGACCTCTGCCCCCCTGCCAACACACATTGCGACCGACCAGAGAGGTAGGACGAGAACCACCGCAAAACGGTGCCTCCCAGCCCCAACCCCCCTAGTCGGTGCAATAGGATACCATGGTCGATGGTATCAAAAGCCGCTGAGAGGTCTAATAGGACTAGGATAGAGGAAAATCCTCTATCCCGCGCCCTCCAGAGATCATCAACCAACGCGACCAATGCCGTCTCGGTGCTGTGCCCGGGTCGGAAGCCGGACTGGCGCGGGTCTAGATAATCAACTTCCTCCAAGTGTCGCGGAAACTGTTGTGCCACCACACTCTCAACAACCTTCACTAAAAAGTGAAGGTTGGAGACGGGACGATAGTTCTCTAATAATGCTGGATCCAGGGACGGCTTCTTGAGGAGGGGCCTTACTACTGCCTCTTTCAAGACGGCAGGCAAGGACCCCTCACTCAAAGATGCGTTGACAATGCCCTGGAGCCAGCCTCGTGCCGTCTCCCAGGATGCCAGTACAAGCCAGGAGGGACACTGGTCCAATAAACATGTGGTGGCCCTAAGTCTCTTTGACAACTTGTCCATATCCTAAAAGCGCACCAAAAGCAGGGGGTGGCACATGCATGCACACTGTAGTTGCATGCATAGTATTATGGGTGTGGCACACCCACGCATGACCCCCCTGTGCTCCCCCCACGTTTGGCACACAAGCCCAAAAAGGTTAGCCATCACTGATATAGGTGATATAGGTACGTCGTCCTCCTTGCTACAAGGCAGTTGATGAATTCTGCAGTTACTTTGTTTCAGCCCTTTATTTCTTCCTACCAATTTGGACCTTCCACCTTAAGTCAAAATTGTAACAGCCCAGCTTGTATGTTAAGTGCACTGGTGATCTAAGTTATCCTCAAAGCTTGTATCTTGCCTGCAATGCTGATTGCATGGAGTAGTTAGGATTTTTTTAACCTGGTAGCTCATCTATTTTTTCTCTCTTACAGATGTGTACAGAATGTACACCATGAACCCTGTCTAGGCCAGCTGGCATAAAATCCGAGTGTGTCCTCTTTACCTGCAGTTCCTAGAACCCGTAGGAGTCTCATCACTTAAGGGCCTCTATCTTGTTCTGTTGTGTACTTTGGTTTATAGCAAGAGTGGCTTGAACCTTCAGAAATGCTTGCTACTAAAAATATTTATCTAGTAATCCTGTACCTAGCTGTTTTCATGTTATTGTGTTCAACAATATTTCCAGCTTTTATATATAATTTTGCTTAGGTTCAGTTTGGACCTGTGTGCGAAAAGGTACAAGTCTCCAACTCCTCTGGAGAGCCTCTGAATCCAAACAATCTAGGAGTATCTTTTTATCTTGGAGTAGATGCTTGGTAGTTATTGCTGCTACACAGAGGTCGATGGCAAATCCCAGCACTATTGGTTCGCTCGTGCTTGTACTTGTATGCACAATGCTTCTGTGGATGCGCAGAAGTGTCCGGGCAGATGGGCGGAGCCTCCCGCCATCACCACTACTGGTTCGCCTAATCTGGGCCGAACCAGGAGCAACCCACTTCTGCTGCCACACCGCTCAACTTTTAGGGGTTGCTGGGCCCTCTAGTTGGTCAGTACGCTCCAACAATTTCTGCTGCCCTTCTGATGAATAAAAGGTAAAAATGAATTAATTTCTGTAACACCATTTCCTTGTGAGACTGAAATAATTTCAACCTTTTGCTCCCGTTCCTCTCAAATATTGAAATCTAAGTTAACATTCCTTTTTACAGTAACTCTCAAACACTGCAGTTAATTCCAGCTTACACATGCACTTCTTTTGGCAGATCATAAGATGGTGCTGGCTCACTGTAATCAGTGATCTCAGGAGAAAGACTGCTGGTCAAGTTACTAGCGCCCAAGAAATATTGAAAGAGAAAAGCAACTCTTAAAATCTCCAAAACTGCACAGAAAGCCCTATTTGTGCAAGAGAATGGGGATAAGAGAATAAGGGTTCTCACATGCACAAAAATAATTATGATTTTAAAGGCAAGGTCTAACCAGAGCAATTACCTGTTCCTTAGAGCAGGGGTCTCCAACCTTTGCAACTTTAAGTCTAAAGGACTTCAGCTCCCAGGAGCTGAAGTCCTTCAGACTTAAAGTTGCAAAGGTTGGAGACCCCTGCCTTAGAGGTAACATAAATCCTGAAGCAAAGTGTCCCTGAATCTTTTTGGCCTCTTCAGATCATTTTAATCACATATCGAAGTGGTCAGAACTGGTAGGCTTAACTTATTTTTCCTAGTCTAGGCACCCCAACAACTGCTTCCCATGCTGTTACAGAAATTGGCAAAAGCAATCCGAGTAAACACCGCTGGCGTTTGTTATAGTATTAAATTGTGTGTAATGTGGTCTTTGTTATATTCCTAGTGTGCTAGGAAATTCAAGATGGTATGTTTTGTGTCATTTTGCCTGTAATGATAGGTATTATTTAGTAATTAATAAAGGGCATTTATTGCAGTCTTCTATGGACTTTTTTCATGCTGGCCCCATTAATAGCAACACCGTGTACATAACACCCATATTTACCAAATGCTTCTTTAGAAAAACAAACATTGCCCATCCTTATATTAAGAACAAAAGGGTAGACTTAACTAAGTTTTAGGGCAATGGTGACAACTTTAAGACACAGTATGCTTTCACAGAATGCAGATTGGATATGAAAAAAAAAAAATCCAAGCTTTCCATCTTTATTTAACTTTATTTTATTTGGCCTATTTATTATTTTAAAATGCAACGCATTTGGATTTGTAATCCTGAAAATAAATCTTACCTTCAGAATGGTTACACTCAAGTTTAAGTCATGGGAAAATGGTGACAAGCAAAGAATACATTCATCATGTTTTATTCCCTATAATAAAGCCAAATGTCAAGCCAAATCAGTCACAATTGCTCATCAGGTCAGTAAAGTCACTGATAATCCTGCCCTGAAGCTAAAAATGGTGCCAGTCCACTGCAACACAAACACGCGCACACACGCACACACAAATGAGATAGATAGTAGAATAAGATGACTGTAGTACTAAGGTACAAATAAAGCTCACTTTTAGATGTAATAAATAAAATATTTAAAATTCACTGTTGCATTATTTTTGGAATGAAACCATGGAAGGCAACAGCAGAACTGAACTGAAGATAATGTAAATATACATATATATAAACTAACTCCAGGAGCTACAATGACTTATGAAATACAAATCATAAGAAGGAAAAGCTATACTATAGTTGCAAGAGATTGGTAGGTGCTAAGTAAGGATTGGGTGTTGGTTTTTTTTTTTGTAATGGCTAAGAGAAGAACAAGCTGTTGGGTAATATGGCCATTTTTTATGTGTTGGTTATTTTCTTCATTTTTATTTGGTTTTAAAGCAAAAATAATAAAGTAAAATACAAAGTACTAAAACGTTGACTGGTCAACATACATTCTAGCACTTTAAAATGGGGCTGTGTGTCTAGAGCAACGTTCCCTACTTTGCACAATATAGATAACATTTTTTTTTTAAAATAACTGTATGTGCTTGGCCACAGGAGGTATGAATTAATGCCTTTTCCATAATGGCATCTGGGATACGAGGGTTGGCCAATGTTCTGCTCTAGTGAAAAACTAACCAGCTGCAAGTGAACTTTCTAGAGAAGGTTAATCCAACAGGGTCAACATGGCCAAACTTTTAACTGAAAGGACAAATGCGAAGGAGGGTGTCGCTGTGAATGAAATGGTAGGGCACAAAGCAAAAAAAAAAAAAAATGACCTTGAGATGCCATCTACTTAAAAGGTGATTTGAAAAATCGTCTTAGCAGAAATGAATTTTAGCAGATGTTCACAGAGCAACATCCAGCTTAGCATGTATACATACAGTTTATGACCAAAGCAAATGCGGTGTGATCACAATGTTTTGCCATGGGTTCAGTTGAAGGAGGGAGGGTGGTGGGATGGGAAGCAGGACAAAGAGTCTACAGGCGCAGTATTCTTGCCTTACATTCTCCTACGTTGTTTGGTCAAATAAACCTTGGAAGAGATTCCCTGATAAAAAAAACACTTGGAACAAGAGTTAAGCCTAGGCAGCATCTGTCAGTCCATATGTAAGAAATTACATGATGTAAGCAGGTATGGGTGGGAAATAATAATAATAATAATAATAAGTTGGGATTTATTAACCGCACCCTCTCCCCACAGGGACCGGAAAACATTTTGAGTGCTTCATGAGTATGACCATGGAGTAAAGCTTCATGGGGATATCCCTTCCCCGCCCCGCCCTCCCAAAAAACCCCTGTGCGTATAGCCAACAATAATTTCTATCACTTGCACGTAGCACAAGGTAATATTGCTCACATTATGAATAGTTGTTTTTTTCTGAAAAAGAAACTCTTGTCTTTTGTGTGCAACAAACAAAGCTGCTGTAACATTGGAACAAAGCACTACTCTGGAAAATATACATCACTATCCAACAGAAACACTCACACTCTTCATAATCATTTTCCACAATTAAATAGATCATTAACTTTGACTCTCAGTCAGAAGAGTGTTATAGTAAGCCATCCAGGTTTTTCTGTACAGTTTGGTTTTCTTTTCCATTACTAGAGTTGTCTGGAGGGGTGTATTGAACTTGATATTCTTGAAGAATTTTGAACACATCATGATGTCCAAAGTGCAAAGCTTCATCCATAGGTGTATTGTTCCATCTGGAAGAAAACGTAACGAGAGGTGGTAGGTATGTTAAAGGCATCTCAATCTCTTAACAGGCTCTAAATTAACACGGTGATGTATTTATACAAAGATTTCCATCCTCCCTTTCTAAGGAACACACATCTCTCTCTTGCTTCTAAAATGAATGCTGCCTGTAGAGAAAACCCCTCCCTGAAAAGTGGGTGCCCACCTGGCTCCCCAAATGGAGTTTCAGCTAAGCTTGTCTCCCTACATATTGGAGACTGACTGGAAGTTAACACTGTTTTATGGGCTTCCTTTCAGTAGATCTCTTAAAAACTGATGATTCAAGTCCTTCCATCAATAAAACACTCTACTCATTTGGCCAGGCCAGTCTTGGGTAGCTTAAACAGGGTAAATCATACTTAATTTGTTTTGTGCTACTACCAAGTATCCTCTCTTCTTCAGTCTGAATGAATGCATGTCAAGTCCTATTTTAATGTGATGGAAGGACAAGCAAACATCATAGGTGTACCATAAGAACCGTTATTACTGTGGTGGTGTAACAGGTAGTATGCAGTACTGCAGGCTACTTCTGCTGACTGCTGGCAGTTCGGCAGTTTGATTCTGACTGGCTGAAGGTTGACTCAGCCTTCCATCCATCCGAGGTCAGTAAAATGAGGAGCCAGATTGTTGAGGGCAATAGGCTGACTCTGCAAACCGCACCATGAAGCGGTATATAAGTCTACGTGCTATTGCTATTACCAAACAGTCCAGGTTGAAGTAAACCGTCGCAATTTTATCTCGGGCTTTAGCAAATGCAATTTTGAAGGCAACTGCAATATCTTCCTAAGCTTTACTAGGCTTTTGATGTAAGCAACTTCTTACAATGGGATGATTAATGGATGCAATGGTAACAGCAAAGAACAACTGTTTTTTCTGCCCTAAAGACAAAGCATGGGCTTTAACATGAGCTCTGTCTGTTGCTTGACTGGATTCCTCTGAATCTTATTCTACTGTCTATTATTTGGTTTTGCTGCTTTATGGTCTCGATCCCTTGGAAAATCAAATAACCCATTTGACTTAACAAGCAGGAGCAATTACTCAGATCATTTCTCTACCCCAGATATTTATCGGGGCTTCAAAGATATCACTGACTGTGAATCTAAAAGCCCCACAGCAGCCAAGAAAACGATCTGATTCTGATTTTGAGGGCAGCCTATTCTAATAGATTTACTACCCAAACCCATACTGCCTTTCTATACCTAGATCATTGTCTTCCTCTCCTGGACAATGAAGCAAATCAACAACGTGGCCTGTCATTTGACAAAGCCAGATATTACTGCCAGAGGTTTAGAATGGATTTGGCATTTTTATCCACCTATCAAATCCTCCCCCAAAACCTGGGATAAAAGTATCATCACAAGGATGTAAGCTGTTCCAAGTAAAGCTGATTTTGCAATGGACTGATGGGCATTTTGTCAGTGTCAATGGTAGTAAAGTGGTGTTTCAGATGATGTAGCATTGCACCCAAGGTGTCCATCACTTTTAGTGCTATATTTGCTTTCTTTTGCCATAGTCATTGTACTTCTATTTGCAGGTCTTTGTATTTTCGAATTTTCTCCAGTTCTTTCTCTTCTCTTTTGCTGTCGTTTGGTACTACAATACCCGCTATTTAGACTTTTTTTTTGTCTTTCTTACCAACTATTATTAAATCTGGAGTATTATTATTAATTGATTTTGTAGCTTCGAATCATTGTCAACTCCTGGCAACTGCCTGGGCAAGTCCCGGCAGTTTTCTTAGCAAAGATTTTCAGAAGTGGTTTGTCATTGCCTGCTTTCCTAGGATTGAGCGAGAAGAACTGGCCCAAAACCACCCAGCTGGCTTTGTGCTAAAGGTAGGACCGGAACTTATAGTCTCCCAGTTTCAACCTACACCACTAGACCAAACTGGATCCAGATATTATTTGGGATACTTAATTATTGCCATCCTACCCAGAAACCTAGGCTGGTTGGCTTGACAAAGACTACAATTGCTCAGAATTACTAGTCTTAGAATATATCTGAACTGGCATTCACTATCTTTGCAAAACAAAAAACCAAAAAAGTACCTCCTCCTAATTTACCCATAATTTGTATTTTTTTGTTTAGAATAGGGACAAGAAGAATATTCTTAAATAGTAAATGGCAATTGAGCTTAAAATGGAAGCTTCTTAAAATACCTTGCCTTTCTAGGAAAATTATGATATATAATTTGGAAGCAGGCATTTAAGAAGTAGCTTGTGTGCTAAATAGAGAGAGACAGACAAACAGACCGGGGGGGGGGGGGGGAGAAGTGAATTTCACCAAGCCTGAACATCCCACTGCCCAATTCCCACTACCAATTAATTTTTGTTCCAAAGTGGTGTCCTATCATCAACAGAAGTCTTAATATCACTTAATATGACCCAATTCTAAGGTCTCCAGGTTTGTTTATTTTAACTCTGTTTGCTAAATGAATTGATGCTAGACGAGACTGTTCCGTCTGCAGCAGTCTTGAAAAGCCATAAAACTAAAGGAGAAATTCAAATTAAAGTTAATGATTAATTTTTGTAAACCAAGAATGGTGTAAGTACACATACACATCTCAGGAATGTTAACTGTGGGGCATTCCAACTCAGTGTTTCATTTAGATGAACTTAAATCCAGTGAACTCAGGCGGTTAAGACTCGCCTCCTGAACTCAATAAAAACGGAGTAACTGTGTTAATTTGCAAGGAGAGGCATGCATGCTGACAAAATAATATTCTGGAACATGTTTATTTAAGAGCTACTACATTATCTGGGGGACTATGGGCCAGTCACTCTCACTCAGCCCTAAGAAGAAGGCAATGACAAACCACTTCAGAGATCTTGCTAAGAAAACTGCAGAGACTAATCCAGGCAGCCAACAGGAGTCAACACAGGCCCACATATACTTTACTGTTGCTTTGATCGCTTGACATCTCCCACCCAAAGGACTCTGTGTTTTGCTCTACAAAGAAGACTGCGGTTTACTCAGTTTCCACAACTTCATTCCAGAGATTTAATTGATGGCTAACTTAAAGGGGCAGAAGTTTCATTACACTTTGTGAAAAATATCAGACTTTTAGGGTATGAATTTCTTGGAGCATACTGCTTATGAAGCACTGGTGGGTTGTACCTGTACGTCCCGATAGGCATACTGGAGCCTGCCCGGAGCACTGGGTACCGTTCCAGTCTGGTGCCCGTCCGCCCACGCTCCTTACCGGTCTTTAAAGTCTTCGGTGATTCCGGGCATGGCGTGTACAGCGCCTGCACAACGCTCCACCGAACAGCTGGAGCATTGTGGAGGCTCACGGAGGCATTGGATGGTAAGACGCATGCGTGCGCTGCACGTGTCCATGTAGACGACGCCAGACCCGTTCCAACCGTACCAGTTGGAACGGGATCCGGAACCCACCACTGTTATGAAGCCAGTGCATCACTTTAACAAAGTTACCGTAAAAATTATCTACTTTACTTTTCATGAAGATGCTCACCTGTCTTTGGGGAAAGGATTCACTTTGCAAGCTTCCAGCAAAAATTTAACTACCTCTACATGACCTAAAATACAAAAAGAGACATAAGTACATAAAATCATTATATTCCCCATACCAAATGTAATAGCTAGTTTAGATATTATTCATGGTCCCAACCTTCTGCAGCCGCTACGTGCAATGCTGTTCGAGAATCATAGTCTCTCTGTTCCATATCCATACCAGACAAGGCAAATCTGGAAAAAAAATGGAAGGAGAAGAACTTGATCATAAATAACATAGAGCTAAACTATCAGCTGCCCCTAAACATTTGGCCCAACGAGATTCTTTAAAGCTGGTTGCCATGAGATGGAGCACTTGCCCATTAGAAAAAAATTGCCATGTTGTCAGAGACAGCAACCAAACCAAAAATGTCAGGTGGGCATGGAGCCCACAGGATGACAAGGAAATCTGTTTTCTCTGGCCCCATGGTGGGAACTGCATTGTAGCATGGTCCTTGGTCACAATATTTGGATTATTGTCCAACTATGATTAAAATTTGAAGTCGTCTTCACTCTTATGTTATGCTAGAACTCCAGAATTAGAATTATGCTTAACTATGGTTAAGCTGGAATAAAGAGAAATTGAAGAACTGAATCAAGCACTGAATTAATTTTAGTTCTTCAGTGTAGTTCTCTCTTATGCTTTCTTTCCCCGTCCCATTGCGTCTATCATCTATCTACAAATTCTCCTTTTTTCAAAGTCTCCTTTTGCTATCAAATCCTCTTTTTCTTTAACTAATAATGGCTTATCCAGCCATCAGACAGCCATATATAGAAAGACAGCTTACAGGCATTTAGTCTATTTGGAACTCAGCAAAATCTGAGGGCCTTGGGCAGACTGAGTTCACAGTAAGTTTCCAAGCATTCCAGAGCAACCAAGCAATAATTTTTTATTTATTTCAATCACTGGGATAAGACAGAGGCACCCTGATCAACTAAGTTGCTAAAATAAAGGCAGAACAACTACGTCATTTTTACTACGGCAAGCCCACCCACAATTTCTGCTACCGGTTTGGGCAAACCAGTCTGAACCAATAGAAAACCACCTCTGCTTGGCAGGTTTGAGATAATATTTGGGAATATTAGAAGACAGGAGGAAGAACCACAGAGTATGGCCAGACAAGAAGCAGTTTAGCATGCAAAAGGAACGTGGGCATGGCAAACATCTCAGATGAGACCTCCCTAGTTTCTTGGGCTGTAAAAATGAGGCTAGGGCTGGGAGAGAGAGAGACGTATTTTGAGACTCGCAGGATTCTGGTAATGTAACCTTGCAATAAAGTAAAAATGGTTGTGCTTTGTGTCTAGAGTCTCTAGACTAAGGCTGACAGGATTCCTCCAAAGCAAGGCAGACCAAATCCAGACAGTGCTTGAATGGAAAAGCCCTAGGCAATTTGAGCCAGGTAGTAGATTGGGAAAGAAATTAAAATGCCCCCAAATTGCAAACAACCCCTGTACTGCTGCCAAGAAAATCATGTGTGCGTGTGTGTGTGTGTGCGTGTGTGTGTCCCCGTCCACTGTTAGCAGTAGTCAAGCTTGACTTGGGGAATCTTTCTGTTTTCACAGTCGAGGAAAACTTGGGGGGAGCAGGGGAAATATATGGGCATGTTAAGAAATCATAACTCTCTTCTGCAAGGGAACTGGGATAAAATATTTGTCCTATTTGTTCTGACCAATTATTTGGATTAATGTTCTCCATGGGAAGAAAGGATTCTCTACTTTAGTGAATCAGAATTTGGGGGGTGGGGGGGTTTGCTTTAATTCTGGGGGGAAAGGTCCTTTTGATCCCATATTTATTTTGACAAGTGCACATGCATGTATGACTTGAGAAAGACTGATACGTACACGCAGAATTACAACAGACATACGTTTTTCCCAAGTGTAACCATCTCAAGCAAACATTTCCTTCTAAGATCGATTTTACCTTCTAAGGGCAGAGACGTCTCCTGTATATGCAGCAAACAAAAGATTTATGACAGACTTCACCTGAAAGAAAAAAAATATATTGATGAAGTTATTGGCATAGGGGGGAAATGTGTGGGTCAAAATGTCATCCCCAAAAGTTTGTGGCTTACATGCTTACATTAAAAGGTATGTCATGTTACTGTCATTCTATTTGTTACAGTGATTTCTGATGTTGGGGCAGGGATTTGGGGGAGGTTTTTTGGGGGGGGGAGTGGATTTGAAAGAAGATATAATATAACCATTGTTATACCTAAAACCGTTCTGTCAACCTGATTAGATCTTAAAGGCCAATTTAGGGTTATACATATTTTACTACGGTGTTTCAGAAAGTGATACATCTCAAAAGACCTCCTTGCATATACATAGATCATGGGCATCCATCCTTTTGGCTTGCCTGGGCTTCACTGAGTGAAGAGGAATTGGCCTGGGCCACATATAAAATAAATACTTTCATTAATGTATATAGATCACATAATGATATTAAAAGTTTATGATCTTGTGGGGCCACATTACTAGCTGTCCAGGGCCTTATGCAGCCCATGCAGGTGGGAAATGCCTGATGTAGATGAACTTTGCCGTAATTCCATCTGATTAGGTAAAGAGCATTTCAGATACAGAGCTATGTATAAATTATACAAAGTAGTCATCTTTTGTTCACTTCTGTCCCATAAATATGAAAAAACAAAAGCCAAGAGATAATTCACTCTTCAAATGCAAATTGTTTCTGTGATAGGGTGTAAACTTTCGGTCTACAGTTGTTTTTTTATGATGACAACTGATCTACTTAACTTTGGCCATTTTGTGCTTCGAAACAATTTTATTGTCTAAATTATGACACTATTATTCCTTTCACAAAATAAAATATTTTATGCCAGTAGAGCTCCCCACTCTCAGCAGCAACTCCTGTTCCTAGATAACATCCAGCAATGGCCTGGGCATTAAAAAAAGAAAATCACATGCTGAATCACCAAATATCTTTAAATGATCTTGTGAGAGTTCATTAACTTGTCTGAGAGCTTGCATAAGCTTGTGAAAATCAGTTGAGGCCTTTGCTCCAGATGAGAGATTTAAAAGTCCTATGCCATTTTTAAAAGACCTTCCTATCAAGGTTGAAAAAATGGTATTGTAGAACTTCTTTGCGAGATCAGAAACATCTGGTTTATTTGTGTTTTCTCTCTCACCTTTTATAACTCAAGGAAATGAACATACCTAATCCTCCTCCCTCAACTTTTCTCACAACAACAACCCTGTGAGGTTGACAGAGAATGACAGGCCCAAAGTCGGCTCTCATGTCAAAGGTGGGACTAGAACTCATGCTCTCCTGATTTCTCTCCTCCCCTATTGTGAAGCCTTGTCCTTCATGCCAGATCACTCTCTGCTTCTCTTTTGCACAAAAGAACAGTCCCCTTCTCCATATACAAAGAGACATGAAGCCATCTAGACTGAGTGGAGGACTTTGAGAATGAAAAAGGCCATTTTTTCTGTGATTGAGCTCACCTCCATTATTATATGTTTAATAGAGTCTACTGTGGTTGTCGGAGAAACTCCAATATTTTCCATGAAAATCTTGATCATGCAAATAAGCAATATCTATTTGTTTAAATGTCTATGGAGATTCTCAATCATCCAGATCATGGTTGTCCCAAAGTTGCTTTTTCAAGAGGCAACTGTTTTTTCTTTGAAGATTTTCACTTCTTATCAAAGAAGCTAATTCAGCTGAAGAAGTTTCTTGGATAAGAAGCGAAATGTCTTCAAAGGAAAACCAGAAAGTCCAGTTGCCTGTTGAATAAGCACTTTTGAGACATCTATTTGCCTATCTCCCCCAATGTGGAGACAAGAGAGGCTGGAAGGAATTCTGTCCTAGACTTTCTTCTAATGAGTTGGTTTTGGAGCTGGTCTTTTTTCTGGCATTTCTACAAAATGCTACATATATTGCTGCCAAATTGCCAGTTGTTACAACCTGCATTCAGCTCCTATCATAAACAATTTGTAGCTCCTAAACAGCTCAGTTCTTTGTCTTATACCTCATATATTGAAGAATTTGCAACCATGAATGAGATCCAAGGATGTGGGAAATTACAGTCACTACCAAAATGGGATATATTTGTAAACATGATTCAAAATGTGGCTTATTTACTTGCATGGGCAGATAAGAGATAAAACAGTCCTTGTCCATTTTTCCTTAGATACCCAAAGTCAAGGAGAAATTAGTAGAGGCAGATGAGATAACACTACATTCACAAAGGTTTAGTGTTTCCCAGAGAGGAAGTTAATTAAAATAATCTTGGCCCAGAATTTCAACCTTTTCTAACCTTCTGGAATAGCAACCTAGTAGTTTCTTTACTTACATTGCTCAGAGAGCAGAAGCTATAAAAAGTTTCTATGAAACACAAATCTTATAGGAATCATCACATCTAAGACAATTATAAAATAATGTTGAACAAACCCATAATGAAGAAATTCATACCAACCCACAATACTAAAAATGCTATACGGTAAATGTGTAAGCTATAAAAGGAGGCAGGTTTTGAATATTATTATTTGAAAACTCAGGATTAAATTAGTCCCAGAGTTAATGTTAATTAGTTCAGCTGAAATGGTACTCAGAAATGCATTTACCTCTGAAAATCAGAATTTGTACATTGCACAGAAGAACCAAAAAAGTACTAAAAACGACGAGTACGAAACAAACCCCATGGCTTAATACATGATATTTTCTTTCTGCTGAAAAGTGTAGTGAGTCATGAGGCAGCTCACACTGACAAGTTGTACCTTGCGTGTCAAGTACCAAACAAATGACAAGTACTGAGACAAAATTTTCACATCAAAATGAGTCCAATAACAAATCTGATGAGTTTTAAAGCAGTCGAGTATCAAGGTATGACTGTAATGCCTAATTGATCAGCTAGTCTTCATAGTGTCTTTAGAACACACTTCCCTGTTGTGTTCAAAACTGAATTATCTCTTTCTTTGCCCCAACCTGAAGCTCTACACAGATAAAAAGAAATCCCTAGTATGGATTTGTCTTTCTTAAAGCCGAATTACTTTTCTAACAATTTAATGTCTGCCATCTCAGCCATTTAACCTTTGCTTTGCTTTCTTGCCAACTCCTCTTTTGGCTCCTAGAAAATGTTCCAGTCCTTTAGATTTCAGATTAAACACAGAAACTAGATTTTCCATTTCATCACTCTGTTAAATGAAGGGAAGCAGAACAAATAAATGTCTGATTAGAGGGGTTTATACTTATCTCACAGACTGACATAGCGTTCATTAGAATTTTCTTGATACAAAGGAATCCTAATCCATGCCAAATATTTAATATTAATAAGACAGTGTGCTGTTCCTGAACATTCACTCTCTAAAAAATTATAATTTGTCCCAATTTACTAAATTCATTGAGCAAGCACAGTCTGTTGTTTGGGGCTGGGGCACCTTTGGGAGTTCTGAAAGGATCTGGTGGCTGCGATTCCAAAATTGGTGCTGTGAGCGGCTTTACCTATTCACAAAACAATTGGGATGTAAGCGTAGTGAATCACAACATCACTTATCAGAAGGTGAACATACCTCCTCTGGAGCTCCTTAGCCACACAAGTGGGAAGAGGGTTTTGGAGGGAGGAACAGTCAAACAATGAAGATGATGGCCATGGCCATGCAGTCAAAGTTCTGAGCCTGTTTAACATATGCTGCATTCACAATATAGGTATAAAAGAGGCATGGTTTCAATTGTGGGGTTTCAGCTGCTTTCTTCACTTTGTAACTGAGCCATGTATGTGGGTTCCAGAAGCATTCTTGTAAACCAGGTAAAAGGTAAAGGTTCCTTTCACACATATGTGCTAGTTGTTCCCGACTCTAAGGGCAGTGCTCATCTCTGTTTCAAAGCCGAAGAGCCAGCATTGTCCAAAAACGTCTCCTTGGTCGTGTGGCCAGCATGACTAAATGCTGAAGGCGCATGGAGAACTGTTATCTTCCCACCAAGGTGGTTCCTATTTTTCTACTTGCATTTTTACATGCTTTCGAAGTGCTAGGTTGGCAGAATCTGGGACAAGTAACAGGAGCTTACTCCATTATGCAGCACTTGGGATTCGAACCACTGAATTGCCAACCTTTCTGATCGACAAGCTCAGCATCTTAGCCACTGACCCACTAAAGCTTGTAAACCAATACAATGTTAAATTACTACTTTGTTTTGCAGACCCGAATTTCCTTTAAAAAAAATAATCTAAAAAGTCTCTTTTGGAAACTAACGCCAAGCAGGACAAGAGAGCAGGTTGTAGCCTCACTTTGCTTACTCTTGGCTGCTGTATGCTACACATCCTTAACTTTCTCTTTGGGGCACAAATCCAGGTAAAAAAACTGGGGAAACGGAGACTGACCTTAATTAAAACAGTGGCCTTTTTTAAAGGCATCGCTTTCACAAAACCATCCTTGATTCCAGGGGCATATGAAGCCCACAGCCCAATTCATAAGCTATCAAGTGAACTCCGTTGGGAGCAAACAACCAAAAGTAGAAAATGCTTCAACAGCTGATGCCCTCTCAAGGACTTTGCACCTATTATTAACAGGAGATGCCTTCCATAATCCAGCTCAAAGTGGGATTAACTCAGCTATGCAAAGAATAGATCCTATCCTTTCTGAGATGAATGTGTTTCCTGTGGAGTTGGACCAAAGGGCTGGCTATGAATATTCCACATTTGTAATTAAGTCCCTCCATCCAATAGTGAAATAAAGGCAATCCCCAAGAATTCCAGAATTTTAATCAGCATTACATACCTACTGTGGGTTTCTTTAAAAACAAAAAAAGAGGGAAAGAATTTATCTTCCAGTGCATTAAATAACCTGGATTAAATTTCATCCAGGTTAGGAGTCAGAGTAGCTAAAAAGAAAACTTGCTAGTCTAACATTCAGCTTCTTCATGCGTGGATTTGTTTGCAATGCTAAAAAGATTGAAAGAACAAAACAGGAAAACCTTTGCTGTCTGTTCATTGAAAACCAATGACTTCATCCAAAAGGCTTTTGGAGTCTATTTTTTTCCCCTCCATTGTTTCAATGGGCTGTCTAAAGCAGGGATTTGCGCACACTATCTCTTCATTCCTGGACTGTTTAGTTGGGGAAGCTGAATGAATGCTAAACCAGGAAAGGCTCCCGAGCCCTTTCAAGTGGTCTGGTGGGATTCTGACATTCTGCTGGCCTGGGGACATCTATTCAGAGACTCTCAATAAGGGCTGTGAGTCTGATTCTCCCCCTCAGCTTCCCTACAAATGGCCTAGATATCAGTTTAAAATGCTGTGGGGGGACGGGGCGGGGACAACTTTTATTTCTCATTGCTGGCTGCAATATTCAGGAGGAAATATTTTGGAAACAGACATTTTCCAATTCCATTGGAAATGTCTAGAGGTTTTTTTTAAAACATTTTTTTGCAAATTAAGTTTGTCTAGCATTTATCTGTGCATTCACAGTCGGCAAAGGAGAAAAAGTTATTTAGCTCACTGTGTTAATAAAGTTTTGAAAACAAAGCCAGTTGCAATAAAATCAGTCACAGTAGATTATAGAGCTATTTCTGGCCTTCAGTCCAATAAGATTAATGAAAGTAGAGCAGAATTTCTGGAAGCCAAGAATATCTGACAGGAAGATGAGATTGCAATACTTTTGATTTCTAAATCTCTTTGAATGTTACTTATTAAGGCCAGAAGATGGTAACATTTTTCTTGCTCATTCAAAACTTCTTTTGAGAACTGATGAACTATTAATGATGAAAGGATGAAGATGGCATGGTTCAGAGGAACGAGCCCCTATTTATTCATGTAAAGAAGCTCCATCCTCGTGTGTCTGCCTCATCAGTTAGAATGAAAGCTGTTACTATTAGATACTTCAGGAATCATATAGGAATTAATAGGCTACAGTACTTGAGACCTCTGCACAGGTTACTCTTAAAAATTTGTTTGATCCAAGTGACTAGAGAAGTTCCTGTCTTATGCATATATACAATGGAAGAGGGCAAGGTTGTGACAGGTGACCATTTCTGGTGGCCATTCCCCTTCTTTGGAATGGCTTATTCCCCCAAGACCCTCCAGAGGTCTTTGAAGTTTAAACAACAAAGTAAAATCTGGGTCATTAATAGTGATACACTGCTGTTCTGTTATTGTTAATGTGATTCTCATTACATACACCATGAATTATCAAGGGAAAAAAGTCACGTTGAATTTCAAAGATATTAACAAGAATTGCCACTATTGATGCAAAATGTCTGCACCCAGGAATAACTAAGAGTCATGGGAACTGTGGGAAAAATATTCTTGATTTTAAAATCCAGCAAGGGATCCTAGTCTCTCAAACAGAATGTCCCCCAGTCCAGGAAGATTTTCTCCCTCCCCCTTTTATTAGCTGACATCTTACTGATTTACCAAATTCAATTTCAGAAGGGACGTACACACTCTTTCAAAATCAAAAGCTAAAGCAGATTGGTGCAAAAACTAAGTTCAACTAATTGAAACCAAATTCAATTTCTTAAGCTTTCCTAATGAATTTGTCTTCTTCAAAAAGCCCTCATTTTTCACTTAACGTGCTCTCAACCTTGTCCAGTTTTTCTTTTCGGTCTAAAACAAGCCTGCACAACACATAAAGGAAAAAGAGGGACACAGTGAGAAATTAAAAATAACTGTGGGTCACAAAAGAATGGAGTACTGATCAACTGTAGTGGTGCTATAACAGCGATGAAGCTGGCAATGTCGTGATGAGGCCTGGAGGAACTGGCAGTTTTCCAAGGCGGTAGATCCTTTTTGATAGTACTGATGATTGGCAGCAGTGGATTTATTTTTTAAAGAACACTAATATGCCACACAGAGATTCTTGGCAGGCCATGGTCTGTTATTTGGACAGACCCGATCTAAAGCTTTAACTATCGGAAGTCTAAGATCTCTATGGTTATGGACCTTGCATTATGTTGCCTTGCAAATGGCTGATTGCAACTATTAAATAAAATATCACTATTGAATTGCAGTGAATGCCTTTAGCCTCATGTAGTCTTCAATACATTACATTAATATAGTTTCGCTTTTCGACTTTCTGAGTAAGAAATTATGTTTTACAATTTAAAATACACAACAAAAATGGTTATATATTGTGTATATTAGACAAGCTGTCACAGTTGCTGTGTTTGTCTTCTGAGAAAACATTCCCTGGACACGAGGGAGTCCACTATTCAATCTGAATGGATTCTTGTGTATTTTTGTGGTTTTATCTCCCAATCTCGCCAACTTTATTGGTTGTCTTAATTATCCATGATGATGATGTTATCCATTCAATCGTGTCCGACTCTTGGTGATTCTATGGGCCAGAAAGCTCCACATCTTCTGATCTTGCACTGCTTTAACTATCAATGTTGCTGATATTAATTCTTTTTGGCACATAGAATCTAACACATTTGGCCAGCCACAGAAAAAGCAATTAGAAATCAATACAAATAGCCTGTAAGCCAAACCATTGCTTGTCGTTGCCCTCAAAATAGCAAAAAACTACTGTAAACAATGTCTCCAATAATAACTGCAGATTTAAATAGCATGTTAAAAGGGGTATTTATGTCATCTGTCTTCTCAGTGTATTAGAAATACAAGTCTTGCTATTGTGAAGGTAGACAAATATTAAATGTTTACCAGTGAATTACTAGTTAGAAGTGCAGGCAGGGCAGCTACAGTAAAGTTGCCTTGGTTGATAAATGAAAGTGGATAATTTTTTTAAGGATTTGCTACACTATTGTTTCTAACCTGCGTTAACGATGGCCCCATGAGCTTCAGGAGCTGGAACAGCAAGGCTTACAAAAAGATTGCAAGTGAAGAAAGAATTACCATGCATTTAGTTGAGGTGCAATACAAAGATTTTTGAAGGTACAGTATATGTTATTAGAGCAGGGATTCCCATTTTTTTTTCAGTTTATCAATCCCTTCTAAAGTTTCAGATTGTTCATAAACCCCCAAACATTTATATGAAAGTATTATAGTATTAATAAATATTAGTTTAATTAATAGTGCCACCAATAACAATGACAATAAT
Organism: Rhabdophis nuchalis; assembly: GCA_039707465.1. NCBI lineage: Eukaryota > Metazoa > Chordata > Lepidosauria > Squamata > Natricidae > Rhabdophis > Rhabdophis nuchalis. The sequence goes on along the minus strand of CM077643.1, from coordinate 197,396,410 downwards.
TGATCCTTTGGATAGTCCCATTAACCCTTGTATTCCCAAAACTGAGCATTTTGGGGAATCTCACATTACAATGTGCAGCACAAAGCATTTTTCTCTGTATTTTTCTTCCACTCCAGATATCTGTGAGTTGGTACAGATTGTTATCTAACTGACTGGCGAGTCAATTTGGATGCCACCAATGAATAGTTAATTCAAGGGCTAACCTCACAACTCCTTGTGTAGTTGCACTGGATTCAAATTTGGTGAGGTAAGGACAGAGCCGTACTTTTGATTACTTGGCCTGTTGGGCTCTAATCTGACTTGTAGCTTCTTACCAGGGATTTATTACAGTTGTATTGGGTAATACTATCATAAACCCCTCCCTAAGAGAAATCAAGAGAAGGCATACTTGAGGCAATTGTTAGTTCTCTTCCATAGCAGTTACATTGGATATTTCAGAGCAAGGAAATGATAAACCAATGCCTAAACATCTAAAAATCCATGACTAGGAAAAGCAAGAAGAGGGTTAGTCTTGTGAGCTGTGGGCAGGGCTAGAAAAGGCAGATTACATTGATCCATTTCAAACTGACTTTGTGGGTTTCAGGCCTGAAGTATCCTTGGCTGACCTGGCGGATTGTCTGTCTGAGTATCTACAGAGGAGTTGGTAACTCTGATTTTCTCAACAGCTTTCAGTGTCATTGATCATACTATTTTTCCAGGCTACCTGAAAGGTTTCAAGATAAGAGGAGCTATTGCTTTGAGTGGTTCCATTTCTATCTTTCAGGGTGGAGTTTGTTTTAAACAGGCTTTAAGATGTTGTCCCTCAGAGCTACATTTTGTTGCTCTGAGGGACTTAAGTTTCTACAAGAAAATCATGAGATTAGTCAGGGTGTTGTCAATATGTCTATTTCTGTCATGTGCCTCCCTGAATACCTACTTATCAGGAGTCAATAATGGAGGGGATGAAATTGGAATTAGATTCAGAAGCCACAGTTCCAGATAGATATGATGTATTCCTTTTCTTAAAACCTGGTTGCTATAGAATGGTTTCTTGAAGAACTCAGATATCCCATTACAAATAATCTCAAAAGTGCTGTGTTGACTATCAAGTTGCTTGTGATGAAATAAACTGCAGATTATCTTTAAAATCTATAAAGCTTGGATCCAGGCTATTTCAATGCTTCCTTCCATAACACCTCCTCCCTCCTTGGAAATTATTGTTCTTTATCCAAAAGTATATATGTCTTTTAGTCAAGCTGTTAGCTTACAAAGAATGTGGCAAATGTAGTACTTCTCTAGGACAGGGATCTTGGATGCAATTTTAAAAAAGAAAATATTTAGGTCATTACCCAAGGTAAATACAGGTAATTCTCACTTAACAACTGCCTTGCTAAAATTTATGGCACTGAAAAACTAATTTTTCGACTGGTCCTCACATTTATTATCATTGTAGCGCCTTCAGTCACATTGTCGAGATTTGGGTGCTTTGCAATCAGTGGACATTAAACAATTCTCAGAATGTCCTGTGAGCACATGATTACCATTTGCATTCTTCACAGCCATCTTTCAACAAGCAATCAATGGAAAAGCTGGGAGTAAAATGGCAAGTCACACGCTTAGCAATGAAATTGCCTGTTCCAAATGTGGTTGTTAAGCAAGGGCTACCTGTAATGCCTTTCTCTCTTTTACTAAATACAAGTTGATTACAGGTTCAAAGATGCTAAAATAATTTCAAATGATTTAAGCAGTAATTATCACAGCATAGCCCTCACACAGTTAAGTAATTAATCGACTAGGAAGGACCATCAGAACAAGTGCGTGCGAATAAGAATGAGCTTTCCTTTTCAGATTCCTGAAATAGCTCGGGGTAATTTCCTTTCCTTAATCCCATTATTCACTTAAAGTTATCTGTTGCACATTTGACAGATGGTCGCGAAGAGATAAACTGAAATATCTCTTTTTCAAAGCATGTCATTTTTTGGTCTATAGTTTTATCAATGCTTATGTTCTTGATATCAATATAGGTAAAATCACCCTCCCAACAGATGAGAGTTCCAAGCATCTCAGTGATTTTCTTTTACAACCATTAGTTTCTGCAGATCTGTCCAGAAATACACAGTAAGTTTATGTTTGATAATCCCCATCCTTGTGATGTTTAGAAAATGGTTTAAAACCCGGTTGTTCTCCCAGGCCTTATTAGGGTAGGTTATGAGGGTGTGGGGTTTTTTTTTTCATTGTCTACTGCAGTGTTTCTCAACCTTGGCGACTTTAAGTCCTGCGGACTTCAACTCCCAGAATTCCCCAGCCAGCTGTGCTGGCTGGGGGATTTTGGGAGTTGAAGTCCGTAGGACTTAAAGTCGCCAAGGTTGAGAAACACTGGTCTACTGTATCTCTTGAACAGACCCAGTGGACTATTTTTCTTGTCAGACAGATTCTTTTTTATTGTATCTCTGACTCTTTTTATTTGCAGCCCACCCAGTCTTCAAGACCTTAAGTGGCCTCTAAGTCTGGAAATTAATAGCAATAAAATCTAGAAATAATTTACATTTATCATCACCCCCTTAATTTCTCTAGTGTGATGTTATTAGATGTGAGGCAAAGAAATATGTTTTCTCTCTCATCGCTGCCAAAATCTTTTCTGCATTTCACATATATATGAATAAATAGTAAGATTATATGTATTTGTCTTACAAATATTGTCTATCAGTTAGGGTCCCCGTTCCCTCATCCCCCCCTGCCCTGCTGGTCACACTGCCTGCTGTTTGAGATTCTCTGAGGAGGTTTCCTTTTATTAGTTCATCTCCCAACTTCGAGGTGAGACTCCTTTTTTAGCTATGGATTTTTTGTAATGCATGCTTTATCAAGTTGAGGGTGTGGGTGTCCACAGTGTACTAAAAATGTCAAGAGAACAGCTAACAGTTTAAAAAGTGGGTGGAGCTTCAATTGCACAATGGTGGCCACCATTGTGGGGTTTTTTTTTTTACCATACTGTCTGTTTGAAGGTTTTAACTTGTCTTTCAAAAAAGGAAAGGAACAGAGTTTTTAAAAACAAATTAATTCATTTCCATTAGTTTTAATGTTTGATTTTACTTTTTTGTCTTTTTCATTTTACTGTATATTGTAGCTATCCCAGTTGTCAGTGTTTCAATAAATTTAACAAATGTTCAGTGAGCGTTTATGTGTGAATATGCACAATTAACTATGGCTTATGCCATCGTTCAAATAACGTCATTCAAATAACTGTTACTGTGCTGCAAACAGTCCTAATGCATGCACACTTGTTTAAAGCTTTTTCTTCTGCAGACATTTGTATTTCCTCTGTGGACATCTTCAGGAAAAACTTATTTCTTGAATAGGTCAGCAGGGTCCCTCCAGAGCACTCAAGTGCTGATCAGTCCCAATTTTTGTATTCCTGAAGAATGCCCTGAAGAATTACTCCATGTAAATATGACAAAATATCCTCAAAATAACATATATAAATGAGCAATGTACACTATGTTTTTAGATAGGTCGGCAGCACAAAAACAAGCGTCCCTTTAGCTGAAGGGAAAATGCATAATTATTTTATGATACCAAACAGGACAACCAGTTTCTTTCATATTCAAGGGAAGTGAAGTAAGAAAGCTGTTGATTATTAAACATACTGACAAAGACAAAACTATTATTTTACACACCGTTTTAGCATTAAATTTTATGCAAATCTGGAAGGATAGTTGTGATTTAAAATACCTCCATATAGAAAGACCCCCCAAAAAATCTACCAAACTTCTTAAATCAAAACCTGGAATTTAAGAAATTATGTCAGGAAACTAAGGTCAAAGATAGTGTATGAGAAATACCTGGTGACACTGCAAACATTCACTGTTACTCTGTTTGGAAAACAAGTTTGGTCCAGATTATAATGGCCAGCTATGTTATAAATCAACTGCTATTTCCTGAAATAGTTATAATCTAGCTTGGAACCTAAAAAGATTATGTACAAGCAGTGGCGTAGCGTGGGTTGTCAGCACCCGGGGCAAGGCAAGTAATTTGCGCCCCCTAACCCTCCCCCAGATAGTCCCTCGCTCTGCTTTCAAACCACAATAAAAGTGGGAAGAGACGGAAAAGTGCGCGCATCGGGGGCGGGGGGGAGCGGGAGGGGACGCCCTGCGCGGGGAGGGGGTGCGGCGCTGGGGGGTCCTGGGGGGGAAGGGTGGGGGCGGAGGGGGATGAGGAGCGGAAGGGGGTGTCTGGCGGGGGGGGGCGTTCCTCCTCCCCCCTCCTCCTGCTCGGCCGGGGTGTCAATTTGCAGCAGGAGCTCCTCCTCCGCCTCCTCCTCCTTCCCGGCCCCTCGCTCGCATTCTCAACCCTCCCCGGGTGGGCTGAGCAGGGGACCCCTCCGGCCGCCGGAGCGAGCGACTTCCACCCGGGCTCTCTCCGCCGCCTCCGCCCAGGCTTCCCCGTTCGGTGCCGCCTGGCCTTTTCCCGCCTCTCCGCGCTCCCTCGACGCCGCAGGAGGGGAAGCTCCGTGGCGCCTCCGCCTCCCTTCCCGCGAGTGTCAAAACTTTGTCAGGGCGGCGGTGGCGGCGGGACGGGGCTGAGGCGGGAGGCTGGCCTGAGGCAGGCGGGGTGCGCGGTGCGAGCGCCTCCCCCCCCAGATGTTGCGCCCGGTGCGGCCGGCCCCCCCTGCACCCCCCACGCTACGCCTCTGTGTACAAGTCTGTATATGTAATTAGGATTCAGCAGGAGATAGATCAAACCTAACAAAGTTCATTCCTAACTTACAGATCCGACTATATCAGTTGTTGTGATGAGCAAGTTTGGTCTGTTGCCTCAATTTAGCTTGCAAATATTTTCATGCCTGCTATCTAATACCAAGATCAAAGATCCTCTCATGACTTCAGGAGTGTTTGTTTTATACATGTGTGATGATTTGTGAGAGGGGAGAATGAATTTTCTAACAGACCTACTTACAGACCTCTACCTACTTGCAGTTTAAAGCAATTTCATGAAAATACAATAACTAAACAGATGTATTATCAGCACACATATAACAAAGTACATGAGAAATATTGGGGAGAAAAATGTTCTCTGAAAGCACTTTCTAAGAAAGCACTTTCTAATTGTGACTCCAATCCATAGTAAATTTTCCCAATGGAAGAAGCTTCTTGGATGAGAAGCGAAATGTTTCAAAGAAAAAAAAAAGTCCAGTTGCCTTTTGAAAAGTACCTTTGGGTTTCCCTGACATTATTTAAATGGTTTTGTACTTTCAATTAATGTTGGTTTATTTCTTCAGCAGCTGAATTTGTGTATCGTGTTTGCCTCTCTGTTTAAAGTGCCATCTAATTCTAAAGAATACATAAATGAATTGTTTAGTGAACATAAATGCTTGGTGGCAAGTGATGGCATTAATCAATGTGAAACCACTGACGTGAATATAAAAGGTTAATTCAATTTTTGAGACCACATAAAGGAATATAATTTCATTGGCCAGAAGATATTTACTATTGGCTATAATAGAATTTTGACAAGGATAAATGTAAAATAAAACCAAAAGAACAGCTAGAGATAGAAGAATATACATGTCAATTGTTTTCTTATGTACAGTAATTAGAAAGATTTAAAGTAGATAAAAGAACTTTTGGTTTTGAATATTATAAGACTGAATTTGGAACAGAAATGTAAATAAACAATGAACACATTCTTGATAAAACGTACAAACTTCTATTAAACTTTGAAACAGTTTCTTGGAGTTTGCCCAAATTCATGTTCACTGTAGCAATGACACTATCTTAACCATTTCATACTCTGCTGTCCTCTTCTCCTTTTGCCTTCAATCCTTCCCAACATCAAAGTCTTTTCCAAATGAAAGAATGTATGATAAAATGGGCTAAACCAGATATGCCAACCCATGGCCTGCATGTGGTCCTGGACAACTAGTAATGCAGCACCACAAGAAAATAAAAAATATTTTAAAAAATAAAGGAAGTCTGTTATTTATGCACATTAACTAGATTGCATATTTTATTTGCAACCCAAGACAATTCATTCAATCCGGCCCAGGCAAGTCAAATGGTTGGACAACTAAGGGCTAAACATTTAGGTTGCAGATAGAACAATGGGAGAATATATGGCTTAAAGTTATTTTTTATAAATTTTTTATAAATCGTTGATAAATGATTCTGGGGAAAATGTATAGAATGTATAAAGGTAGTATGAATTTATGCTGGAAATGAAAATATAAGAAGAAATGTTTTATTGTTCAGTGCAAAAAAGCTACAAACTTTTAGACAATTATATGTATTAAATACAGAGATTTTAAAGATTAATATGCAATTGAATTGAATTTTTCTTTTAGGACCAATTGATTAATATCTGGAGAAAAACATGGGAGTGTTTTTTAAGCAAGATTATTTTATTCACAAAGGTGGAAAGAGTCAATTTTACCCACAACAGAGGAATGGATGGTGAAAATGATGAAACTTGCTGAGATGGCCAAAATTGATAATATTGTCTAAGTTTAATGTTGACTAAAAACTTCTGACTTTTTGTGTGAAACAGAAAAATGAAATGATATTGTTTTCATAATTAGAAAAAATATATAGAAAAATGTACCCTATTTTTTGGAGTATAAGATGCATCTTTTCACACCCTAAAAGAGGGTGAAAATTTGGATGCGTCTTATACACTGAATGTAGCCCCACACACACACCAGCCTCAACCCTTTGGCCTCTGCCTCCCAGCAAATTTACCTCTTTGCAGCAAACTGGGGCTTGTGGAGGCTTCAATAAGCTATAGCAAACCCTGCAGCCTGCAACAGCTGATGATTGGGAGAAATTGAAAGTGAAATTTGCTGGGGGGGTTTCTCGTGCTAATCAGGCTGTTTGCTGCAAGGAGGTAAGTCAACAACTATAAATGCCTATAGAATGTTCAAATTATTAGACTTATTTTTTAAAGACTGCTTTATTATTATTCTAGCCAACTTAACAAAATGAAGAAGCTTTTTAAAATAAATGCTTGATCTGAAAAGCCCCAGTGCTATTGTTTTAAAAAGCGCTATTCTTTTAAATAGCAGAGAATAACTATACTTCCAGAAAGCACATCAATTTTAACAGCATCTGTACAAGTATAGTCTGAAATATAACATTACAGTGTATATTGTCTGTACTGTTTGTGGCAAGGAAGCAAATTGCTGGGAGGCAGAGGCAGATATTTTCCCTTGTTTTCCTACCCAAAATCTAGGTGCGTCTTATACTTCGGAGCATCTTATACTCTTGAAAAATATGGCAAGTAAGATGTCAATATACATTTATAACTTTTGTAAAAGAAAACAATAAAATTATTTTTAATATTTTCTTTCTTTTTCTGCACTTTTGTCTTTATCTTTTTCTCTTCCTTTATTCTAAACATCAGTTCTTGTTAAGGTTTATCTCTTTTCTTAAACATTATAATAAAGAAAGATATCTAGAGGTATATATTGTTGTTGGCAATTTAAGCAAGAATAGAGCTAAAGCAAGAATCAAATTAATGTAGCCGCATGTACCTTAAACACATAGAGATATATTGGGCAAGGAATATTCAGACATGACCATCCACAGACATGACCATCCACATATCTCTAATGAAATAGGTGAAATGTCTAACTGAATATAAACTATTAGATTTAACAATTTATTCTGCATTGCAGGATAATCTGTAACTCCCCCGGGGGGGGACGGGGGCCACAAATGGACTTCCTTTAGTTAAAAGTTGTCTTAAAATATGGTAGAATTGTTCAAGTGAACGAACACATTTAATGGGCACTAAGGATATATGATAAATTATTTTAAAATATAATTCCATTAATTTTTTATTAAAAAATGATTTGGTACTTTGTATTGAAAGAAATCTATTCTTATGATGCTATAATTATTTAGGATTATTCACATCCCTTTTTTGTCGAGAACTCAATGCAATGATTGTGGTACTAAGAATATGCAAATTCTTTGTATTTAAATCGTTGCCCAAGTCAAACAAGTATCTATGATGCTGATTAAATGTGCTAAGCAGGACTTTACATACCACTTTGAATTTGCAATTTGCTGACTACTTAGAAGAGTATGCTTAATATTTTTTTAAAAAAATAGCTAAAAACTCTTTGGACTGTCATCTCCAGAGGTAAATATCAACATAAAAAATATGCTGCAACCATTGCCTACTTTAATGTTAAACCTGTATCCAGTAATTAAGCCAATATCCTTGGATGTCATATGATTTAAAGCTGATTTAGGATAATTTTTCCTACTTTTCTCTTCAATAAGACTATTGTTATTAAACAGTATATATTGTGATGCACGAGTTGTCTCTTAAATAAAGTAGCAACAAAGGAAAACCAAAGGAAGGAAAGAAAGCACCTGACAAAATCTTTGCCATACACACCCAACATTTTCCTAGCAGCAGCTGTTCTTGCTATTTGAATAACGACAGAAATCCAGCATATGGAAGCAATAGGCATTTCTATTTATGGAATTCTGCATTCCAAATTAGTGATCTAGTCCAAGGGTCCCCAACCTTTGCAACTTTAAGTCTGAAGGACTTCAGCTCCCAGACTTCTCCAGAATTCTGGGAGCTGAAGTCCTTCAGACTTAAAGTTGCAAAGGTTGTGGACCCCTGATCTAGTCGATTATACACTACTTCTTTACTCCAATCTCTTGGCATACTATCAGTACCCAATGAATGTTGTTGCACTTGGCCCAGCATAAATAAGTAAAGCAACCTCAGTACAAAAGTTTAACAAATATTCATTTGTTTTATCATAACTGAATTTTCTTGTGGGAAAGAGAGTTCTAAATTTTTGTTTCCCCTTTTCTGTACACTTGTGTCTAGTCCTATGTTAGGAACAATTTTTGGAGACTGTCTGGATAAGTTGCTGTAGTCTTCTTTGAAAAGTATTTTTTCAGAAGTGATTTGCCACCGTCTCCTAGGGCTGAAAAAATGACTGGCCCGAAATCTCCCAAATGGCTTTGTGCTTAATATAGGAATAGAATGTACTGTCTCCCAATTTCTACTCTGATGCTTTAACCATTACCCCATACTGGATCTTTCTCTGTGCTTATAACATTTCAGAAATATCTCCTCATTGTAACGAACAACTAATTCAAGAAACCAAAATAACAAATTATTAAACTAGTATAGAATGAATCCAAGTATTTATTGAAATAAAGAGAGTAATATCACAAAATACTCTGTATCATAATTGATATTGCCTTCATAGTTATAAACTGCATAGACGTTCCTGGATAAGGGGGTAGAGGATTGTAATCTCAATGACATGTATGAATCAAGACATGAAAAAGATAATCTATAGTTGCTACAAGGTGTTTCTATTGACTTCTTTTCATCCACCACCACTCCACATTCTTTTTCTAGACCTTATATTTTCCAAAGTGAAAGTAAACCACAATTAATAGAGAGCTATGAAGAAGCCATAAAAAGCAGAATATTTAATGCAGAAAATATGTCATATTCAAATTGAACTGCAATTACACTGATCTATTAGAATAGTTTCAAAGGAATGTAAGCATTAATAACTCTCTTTATTTTGTTCTTAGATTATGAATCAAAAGAATCATACTGTATCTATACACAAAAATATACAGGCAGACAAAATCTTTAAAAAAAAGATATTTACAAAGGGAAACTCACTGCCACAAAGAGAAAATCAGCAGTTGGCAACCACTTGGTTAAAAACAAAAGAAACTTATCCATGAGAGATTAGCTCTTATCTACTCATGCAAATGCCTTCAAATAATCATACTTTACAATGATGGCCTAAAGCATGGGTAGTCAACCTTTTTATACCTACCGCCCACTTTTGTATCTGTTAGTAGTAAAAGTTTCTACCCGTCCACCAGTTCCACAGTAATGGTGATTTATAAAATAGGGAAGTCAATTAAATTTAAAAAAGGAAAGTGCTTCAGGAGCGGACAAAACCCCTACTGCCCACCATGAAAGCTGGAATGCCCACTAGTGGACGGTAGGGACCAGGTTGACTACCACTGGCCTAAAGCATGTGCATTTGGTCTCAGAAATGTATGAATCAAGATCAATGTATAGGTTCCGATATAAAGTGTTCAATAGGTACCTGTATGCAAGGCATTTTTGCTTGAGCATCATGATAGTATGAGTGTGTGTGTGTGTAAATATATGCTTTTCTAATACTCTGCAAGAATATTTTTTCTCTGCCTGGACAAGCTATGCTTCAAACATTTTGCTCGTGTCCAGGGAACAGCAACAGTTAGTGGCGATGGGGAGTTGTGCACCTAGCAAAAGCATGCTGTGCTATAGGCCCAAACAAATGTGTTTTCAAGTCACCCTCCAAGCTGATGAAAGGGGGTAAGATAAGAAAGGCAACAGGCACTGCCAAAAGAAAAACAAAAATCAATTCAATTTATATAAAACGCCCCAAACATATAATGTATGCAAACAGTAAGTGGCCCTTTATCTTTACCTACAAAATCTACAAGACTGCTTTTCATTCTTGTTATTAAATTATGTCTTATATTGCATATGTAAAAGAACAAAAATGCAAAATAATCTGCTTAAAATAAAAATTTATTATAATACAAAGTGTATTGGCTCAAAGTACATAAATAACATACAATTTAAATGAAAAACGGAAACATATAACAAATATTTAAACTCAGGAGAAAAAAAATAATAGAAAGATGATCAAACAAAATTTAAATACATTGTATTCTTAATGAAATATTAAGTATGTCATAGGGTAGAGTGGAGAATACAACAGGATAAATGTTTGAATACTAAGAACGGATACTGCTATGAACACAAATGCATTAAGCTATACTAATAACAGAATAAACACAATAATATTCTGTCAATTTTTGATTTCTCCTGGAATGTAGTAATTTCTCTGGTGGATATAATTTAGAAGACTAAGCTGAAAGATGTAAAATGTTTCAAATCTTAACTCCTTTGAATTCAAAACACCCCATATCAAAGTTGAAACAGACTTTTTACTAGCTTAGAAGTCTTTCAAGCTTAAAATGGAGTACTTTAACTTTAAATTCAGACAAATTTTCTCATTTCAAGAAAAACAGTACTTATTTTTTATCACCATTCCCACTTTTAGCCACGTCACTACGGTAAGCATTATGAGGACAGAATTTTAGTAACATCAAATGACCCAATCATTTGCCCATCTTAGTCCACTGTAATGTCCACATTTTATTAATTTTTGTATGTTTTTTCACTTTTCAAAATTTCCTCTTACTATAATGTATTGTTAATTTTTTTTCTGGTTTTGGCCTTGGACCACAAATAACATTTTGATAGTTTGAGACTAAAAATACCCACCAACCCATCCCCAATTACTATGCCTTTTAAACAAGGACTCGTAAATTATTTCACCATAGCCGAAATACAAAAGCAACAAATTAAAAATCTTATGGGGGCAGCAATATGTCAGTATAAGCTTGACTCTGTTTAAAAGCAGTTTTCTTCAAAAATTACGCTAGTATGACGATACCACTCAAAACCAACCAATCAGATCAGCTTCATCTTTATCAATCTGTCTGGATGTCTTCCAATCCAATGACATGATAACCTGGACATTGCATTCATTATAATATGGATACTTTTCTAAGAGCACAAGTTGTAGAGACTGATAAGTCATAACTTCTTTAAACGTAACTTAGCACTGCGGTTTTGTTTCCTATATTCCTCAGTGCTTCAAGAGCACATTCTAGTGCTGGTATTGACCAAATTTTCCTCATGTAGATCAAATTTCCAGATGTCATAAAATGGCCACCACCCAGGATGAAAGGAGGAGTTTGCAAAATCTGGACAGGCTGGAGGACTGGGCTGAAATGAACAAAATACCCTTCAATAGTGAAAAATGTAAGTTATTATATTTGGGGAATAAAAATGCAGAGCACATATACACAATAGGAGATTCACGGCTTGGAAGAACCCTATCAAAAAGGGCTTAGGCATTGTAATTGAAAACAGGATGAACATGAGAGAACAGTGTGAGACAGCTGTTACAAAGGCCAAGATAGGTCTGGGTACTTCAGAAGAAGCATTGTACCCAAGGCACACGGCATCCTTATTCTCCTCTACTCTGCAATGGTATGAACCCAATCTGACTACTGTGCACAAATCTGGACATCATATTTCCAGGATACTGAGAGGTTCAAATATATTAAGAGAACAACCAAAGTAACAATGCAAGGAATGGAGGACATTCCTATTAGGGCAGTCTCAAGAAAGAGTACTCTAGATCAGGGGTCTCTAACCATAGTAACTTTAAGACTTGTGGACTACAACTCCCAGAATTCCTCAGCCAGCTTTGCTTTTGGGAGTTGAAGTCCACAAGTCTTAAAATTGCCAATGTTGGAAACCCCTGCTCTAGATTGTTTTAGGGAAGACAGGACTAGGTAGAAGTTGCACTTCCAACTGTTATTTAAATGTAAGGGGGAAATCCCAGAAAATAAAATTTGTGCAATAATGGAATGATTTATCTATGAAGGTTCTGAGCTCTTAGTCAGATAGCTCTTTCTCAAGGATCTTGGAATGTTGTACACTGCAAGACCTGGACTCCTCTTCCAAATCTATCATGCTATGTATAGAGAAACTTTGCTGACTCCAAGTTACTGGTTTACAATTTCCCCAACAAAGGCAGCATTACTCATTGTAAGGGATGTTGAAGTTATAATTCAGCAACACCTAAAGGGTTCACAGATTCCCCACTCCTGGCTTAAAACATGCTAATATTATTTTCCTTCCTAAAATTTTTCTGAGATATTTAGTAGTCTAAATAAGGAATAGCCACCAATACCATAGCCATGCTGATTTTTTTAAAGCCAGTAAATAATACTGAGCTTGAGTACAAGTTTTCATTTGCAGAATAAAATATTATTGAATAAAAGCTTTGTCAAAAAATATAGAAAGAACCTGACATGAGAATAGATACCAGTTATTATATGAGTATATAGAATATTTACTCATATCAACTGTTGGTCCATATAACACAGCATATTGAGTGTTACTTGTTTTCTAACCAAATGATATCCAGTTTGATCTAGTGGTTAAGGCACCAAGCTGGAAACAAGAAGAGTATGAGTACTAATCCTGGTTTAGGCATGAAAACATACGGCTGTATGAGTTTGAGCCATTCATTCTCTCTCAGTCCACATTAAGATCAAGTGACAAGCCAGCTGGTCAACTCTGTCATGACCAAATGCATCAATATTCAATTGATGCAAAAAAGGGGGGGAAATCAATCCCTGCATTTGTGGAAAAATGCTAGGAAGTGGGGGGGAAATCTCTTTGATTCTTATCTCAAATTGTGCTGAAATTAAAGTTTGACAGAGTAATTCATATTTTGCTTGGCTGACAGAGGAAACCTATCCTTCAACAGCACAATTAGGTTTCTAACACAGAAGTAACTGTATTAAAATTCTGCCCAATGAAGAGATGGATAGCATATAAATTAAATAAATAAATGGAGGTTTTTGGCAATGGATCCTGAGCATATCCGTACCTCATCTACAATTGGGTGCTAATTTTCTAGGGTTGTAGGCTACTGAAATCACACATGACTGAGTAGGGGAAACTAGCCTTTGTACCTGATTTTTGATGCCTAAACAAATCAAACAACCATTCTTTTCAGAAGCCGAAGGCTCAATAAAAGTACATTTTTCTAACACACTACTAGATTTACTAGAAATAGTTTAATATGTATAAAACATTATATTAATTTGTTTTTAACTTAGAAAAGTAAAAGGGGTGTAACAATAAAGAGGGTATAAAAATCAGTGAAATAAAATTTTATTTTTCCCTTTTTATAATATCAGAAACCAAGATCACCAATCACACAAGGAAGTGATTCCTCATAGAGCACTTGTATTATGGAATTTATTTCTTAAGATATAAGAATGGTCATAAACTTGTTATGGTTTTAAAAATGAATTAGAAACATTCATGAAGAATGAGACTATCAGCTGGATGCTAGTCCAAATTGGTGTACACTATCTTTTATATCAGAAGTAGAATGACTTACAATATCAACTGCTGGTGAAAAACAGCAAAAGGATGCTAAGTGGCCATTGAAAAAGCAGAATCCTAGAATTAGAATTTTTATCTAATCCAACATGACTTTCTTACCTTATATAACAACATACTAATATTTTTACACAAGCTTAAATAAGTTTACCAATAAGCTTTATATAAAATTTTTGAATGTTTTGTTAATGTTGCAAAGCAGCACATGAACATTTAACTTCATTTATATTCGGTTACACTGAAATTAACTGAACTTAATTGGAATAAACGGTCTTCAGGTTTTTACACTGTTCATGAAAAAGACAAAAGGTAGTTTTTAGAATATATTAACAATAAAAAGAAAGATCTACTTATGATCCAGGACTTAAATTTTCCTATATCTTTGGTTGTCATGTTCTTGGTTAACAATCATGCTTGTTTGCATTTTGATTGCATTGCAAGATTTCTCACTTTTACAGCACCCCTTAAAATTCCCATTTTACAATTCATTCCTTAAGTATGACACAAGTTTAAATAGCACACATTTAGTTTTGCTTCAAATTGCTTTGTGAAAAATATATATTAAATCAATTAATATAAAATTATTGGTATACCAATTGGGGCTGTTTCGAGCATATTTACAACTGATTGAAGTCAAAATAATAAATCTAATATCTTGGCAAACCAGAGTGTAATCTAGACAAACTGGAGTGTGCTTAAAAATGAAATCAAACTCTCTGAAACTAGAACCCAGTGCACTAGTTCTGTTCTCCCAGACCTTCCATTCTATACACTACAGTTGTGGAGATGTCCTCATTTGATTCGGGTGACACTTTTTTCCACACAGTCTCTTTTAACGCAAGTTCGTGCTGAAGACTCTCATAGTCCAATGGTCCAAAGGAATGCTAATTGTTTAAGCAACATATAGTATGTATTAAATTACCAATGAAATAAAACATTCTAGCATTATTTTTATTTATCAATTAGCACTTGCTGGTTCTCAGAGATCTCTCTCAACTTGACATTATTATGCCACACACTTTTTAATTTCAACCATTGTAAATAATTTATTTAATTTGGTGAAAGGGAAGAAAGTCTTCATTAACCCAATTCATTCATAACAGGATGCTGACTGTATTAATTAGCCATAAAGCAACTTTCATGTTAAAGTAGAATTCCCGAGTTGCTTACAGTACTCCTACAATCCAGCTTCTCCCAGTTTAATTCAGTTTGCACAGCCTTCCCTCTATCTTAGACAAAGACGGCTTTCAAACTGTTATGGCAATAATTATTTATGCCAAAGCTTTATCAAAAATGTTAGAGAAATGAGTAACGGACTAAAACATGTTAATGGTACAAGGCCAAAATTCAAAGTTTCAATCTTTTTCCCAGCCCAAACTCGATCCAAAGGGCAAAACATAAAAATTGTCTGTGAACTTACAGACAATAGTGCAAATGGAATTACAAAGTCTAAGTAATGACTACTGCGGGTATTTTGAATGGTATTAATGCCATTCAAAAATACAGATTTCTTCCCAAGGAGGATCAGAGCCATGGTCAGACTAGTAAACTGACTGACATGTTACAAAACTCTGTATCTCAGGCAGTACACTTTAAAAAAAATGTTGACCAAGAAGCCTCTCAGCAACAAGCAAGAGATTACCCACTGCTACTCTGAGAGTCTAATATGTGGCTCAAATGTGTTACCAAAATAAAAGTAATCTGTATCAAATATACATTTTTATTTTTCTTCTAAATTCAAAATCTGTAACAAAAAACTTTGTCCCATAATTTTTAAGAAGTGAAAATATACCGCTGAATATGCTAGCTTTGCGTCATCGCATTTTATCCAGAATGATTTTAAGTCCATCTAGAAAGGATAGGTGAACTGTTCTCAGATTTGTTTGCGGATACTTTAAATATATTACGTTCAGGTATGTTACATAATGCCAATTATTTCACTAAACTAAACTAAGTTTCAGTCAAATGTCAAATTATTATTAGACAGGTAGTCTTCAATTTACATTTGAAATTATGGCAGACGTCCCCAGATTCTACTTATAACAAGTTTTCAAAGTTGGAACCCAGTTGCACTTGGGCTGTTTGGCAACTGGCCCACATTCACGGTCATTTGCAGTGTCCTGCAGTCACGACCACAATTTCTGATTTTTGCCAGAAACTAACATTTATTTCCAGTTTCCAGCAAAAAAAAAGCCTATTGGGTACAATGGATTCACTTAACAGCTGTAGCATCTGCTTAATGACCATGGCATTTACTTAACAACTGCCACAAAAAAGGTTGTAAAATTGGGTGCTGTCACACAATAGGTTCCTTAATGACTGGCATGACTTACAACCATAATTCTGGCTTGTAAGTTGAGGACTACCTGTAAATAAGCAGACCAGTAAAAGCCAGTGAATAATGCTTAGCACTTAGCATTTAATAATTAGCTCTAGATGTGCCAAATATGGTCTGAATTGTATCTGAATATGCACAACTCAGAGTATTGATGTAATACATGTCATTGATCAATCCTGTTTGGACGCTGCTATGCATAATGTACATGTTACACATTACTTTTATAAAATACTTTCAACTTACTCGTTGATCACCACCTTCCCTCCGAGGATCAAGCTTCTTTGCAAAATGCCTCAGGTTATCATAATTATGAAAGTTGCACAAAGAAACCAGTTCCTGCAATAGTAAAAACATCATTGTGTTATATTTATATTCATGTCTACTATCAAGACACGTGGTGGTGCAGTGGTTAGAATGCAGTACTGCAGGCTATTTCTACAGACTGCTGGCTGCCTGCAATCTGGCAGTTCAATTATCACCGGCTCAAGATTGCCTCAGCCTTCCAAGGTCGGTAAAATGAGGACCCAGATTGTTGGGGACAATCTGCTGACTCTGTAAACTGCTTAGAGAGGACTATAAAGCACTGGGAAGTGGTATTGCTCTGCTATTGCTATCATAATTTACAACTGACTGTTTCATTCAGCTACACTCTGATATTACTGATTACACATAACTCTAAGTAAAGTCCTTTTGTCAAGATGACTATTAAGCATCTTATACATTTAGGAGAACAAAAAGAAAAAAATTGGCAATCAGGATTGAAAAGAAATGCATGCATTTTGTCAACATTTCTTCCACTTTCAAAATGCACCTACTTTTTATCTTTGCTTAGTGTGTAGTTTGTTGGGATATGTAATTATCCATCCTTTTGCTTTAAAAATCTTCCATCTTTATCTGCTTTGATTCTAACAATGAAGACATAAGCATTTCTGCTCATGAAAAATGCAAACCTCCCTACCTTCACTGAGATAGGTGTAAATGTTAATGATAATTATACTTGTACTACAGACTAATAACAATTCAAGTAAGAAGGCTTGCTCACATGACAAAAGTGAATCCCCTTAACACTGTTGCCCATCTTGTCTAGCGGAGGTGACCAGCACATCATGCCCATAACGTTAGGAACAACCAAAAGAATGCCACCAGCAACTCCAGATTTTGCAGGAAGACCCACCTAAATGAACACACAATTTCAACTGTTAGTATATACTTATCAATACTTACTTGGCATTCACTGAATATCCATACTATCTGTCAAGGTGACAATAGTTTTACAAAATGTATCAATTAGCATACATTTACACCCCAGGAATTATTTAGTTGATATCTCAATATACTTTAGTTTTTCTGGATTAATTTCTGTCATTTGAGTTCTAACTAGCCTATGACAGGGAATGCCTTTTATCACTCATGGTAAATTTGCTAATTGCTGTTAGCACTGGTTTTAATAAGAAGTTATTTCTTTCTTTTTAAAAAAAGAACTAAACATTTTTTTAAAACAGATCCCTCTAAACAAACACTTACATGGAAGGCAAACTGTCCAGAGAAGTCATACATGCCACATGAATGCATCAAACTTAGAGTGTTCCGAACTGCTTCAGGACTTAGGACTCTCTCACCAGTGATGGGGCAAAAGCCGCCATTGGCAAGGGTGGCTGCCATGACACTAGCAGATTCACAAGTCACTTCCATGGAGCACAGCTTAGGAAAAATGAAGACAACAAGGAAACATTGATCAATCTATGCAAAGAGAAGGCTATGTAATTAAATGAATGAAAGGACTATCTTACAAAAGGGAGCCTGAACCCATAAAGAGCCTACTACCCTATGAACAATACAGCATGTGAAGATAGACTTGTTTCCAGATTAGGGAATAAAGGCCTATTTCAGTGAGCATGAAGTGGGCATCTGATGCTAGCAACATTTTTAATGAAAGTGATTGTCATGGTACAAGATTAACTCATAAAACAACTTGGTAAAAAAAAACTTGTTCTCTAATCAGTACAATAGTGAAGGTTGTTCTGATGAAAGACTGATATTTTTAAAAGAAACATTAAAAAAACCCTATGTGTTCCTGTTACTGCAGAGATGAACAGTACAAACAATAATGTGACAGAACCAGGACAATTGATATTATTTACTAGTGTGTAAAATTCAAAGCTACCATGTTTAACTTAATGAGTTGGGAAAAACATATTTTAATCAGTAACAAGATTAGTGATAAGAAAGTATGTTTTAGTTAACCTAACTAGTGTAAAAGCAATAAGGATATGATTAACTATTTCTTCTCTGAATAGTACTACAAAACTGGCTGGAAAACATATTACATTCTCACTACAAAAATATATAATTCTTAGGCCAAGGATTGCAATCAACTCTTAATTTGCATTAAGATCAGAGAATGAGAAATGCTGATTTATTAAAACATATTCAATTGGAAAATCATTAATTAACATACTTGGCCCAAACAAAGAATCGGATCCTCTGCTGTGCAAATATTTATATAAATAAAATTTTAACCTATAATTATATATATTTCTTTTTTCTTCTTCAAGGATAACAAATATTCCAGAGATTAATTAGCTACCTGGAAATAGAAGTCCAATATGCCAACCATATCCGTGCCCTCTGGAAAACACTTCAAAATAATAGAATATTTTAGTACATGTCATGATACAGTAATAAAAGTTATCATATGTATACTAAAACTGATAAAGATGAGAAAATCTTAGTTCTGAAAATTCAGTCGAGAATTACTGTATTTTTTGGATTATAAAACGCGCCTTTCCCCCTCAAAAAAGAGGGTGAAAATCTGGGTGCGTCTTATACACTTTGGCCTACCGAAACCCTTCCCCCTTTGCAAAAGTGGACATGCAGAGGATTTGGGAGGCTTGCAAAGTGCTCCTGGGCTCGGGAGGGCAAAACACAGGCCATTATTTGCTCATTTTTGCCCCCCCCCCAGCCCCCAGGAGCACTCTACAAGCCTCCTTTAAAAATTTTTAAAAATTTAGCTCTTCAAAATCATGGTGCGTCCTATACACTGATACGTCTTATAGTCCGTAAAATACAGTATCTAAGAAAAAAAGAATTATTTAGAATTAAAATAAGATTTAACATAATTATTGAGAAATAAAATAAGACTTCCAGACATTAAGTCTACCTTAAAATATTCTAGCTCTATTACAAAAAAATCAGACGTGTACTTCTGACAAGTAGTTTAGTAAAAGATGATTCCATGCTTTTTTGACCATAGAAGTGGGAGTGGATTATAATATGAAAATACTTCATTTATTTTCCACCTTTGTCCCATTCCTATTTCCTCTGTCTTTAAAACCAGACGGAGAAGAAAGTAAGATGAATAAGGTGATCTACCCCACCCCACCCCCGGCTACTTCTCGGTAATCCAAATGGGACAAAAACATCTAATGAGGACATAATGTCATTGTGTTAATTTTATATTACATTAACTACTATTAATATAATGATTAATGTTACAAGGATTTCAGTAATTATCTCTGTGAAGCTAATGGGAATATCCATCTTTTGTTTCATACATGCATATTAAAAAGCATCACCCACAGATTTATCTTTGTAGATATATGACAAGTTGCTTGCTTGCAATTATGATTTTTTTAAAGAGGTAATAGTTGTTTACTCAGATTTGCATCTGACTCAGGTTATGATTCCTGCCCTTCTCCTCATAGTCACAGGAAAGTTGAGTAGATTTGCCAGAGAATGCTGATACTTCTGAGATAGAATAGTGAGTCAGGCTAAACTTTGGATGCAAGATTTCTCTTAAAGGAATATCCAAAACAAGAGATATTTGCTGAAGCAAAAAGACACAATTTATGCCCATCTGAAAAGGAAAGCTTACTCCCTCAACACCGGCATTTATAAAGACGTTGCTAATATCATAATGCTGAATATAGAGAACCTGTAACCAGGTGCAAAAATAACTCTATGCAGATCCAGAAAGATTGGGAAACACATTGGTTGAAAACAAACTGAAGGCTTCAGTGCAAGCCATGCTAAGTAACATGATATGCAAGAAGTGGTATACACTTTAAATGAGGCTTTGTACAAGTCCCATCAATCAATTTGTGTAAATCACGGAGACCAAAATGGAAGGATAACAATATCGCTGCATTTTTATTATACCAATATTGTATTTTACCTTTACTGTCATGATGAAGAAATAAAATGTTATTTGTAGTTTGTTCAATTGGCATTACATACATTTAAGGGAGGGGAGTAAATATAACTGAAAAGCATACCTTTTTCTCTTTCAGATAATAGCCTATTGCAAAGTTTCTGTCTCCACTCTCTCTTTCAGACTGGAATCTAAGGGAGAAAAGGAACAGAAATGGACATCAAAACACTAAATACTTATTAACAATGCTATTGGTGGGATATTTGTTTTTTTTTTAATTGTTAACTCTAGCAACGGGTGTAGTTTGGGAAGGCAGAAACTATTGTTGTGTGGAAATAACCTTAAAAAGAACAAATTACTGCTTTAGCATATTATAAACCTCAATGCAAAAGACATTGCATTCACTATTCAGTATTAAACTACATATTTTTTGTAAATAGTTACAACTCAGTTATGGAACTAAAATATTGATAATATATCTGTCATAACTACTTGAGAATACAATAGAAATTATTTAGATGTTAAGTGAAACAGGGATGCAATATAAGTCAGAAAGTTATCCATCATCACTCCAATAGACGGACATTACACAGCAAATTCATACTGCTATGTTACAAGCTGAACTGTTACAGAAAAGCATGCCTTGTGCTGCTTCTGGAAAAACCTTTTGAGGGGAAGAAAGAACTTACTTTCTCTCTATAGAGAGCCACGGTTGTTTGTAGGGGGCAACAATGGTGAGGCAAAATTGATGTTTTTACCAAACCTGTAGAAGAGAAATAACCTCTCTTTCTCCTACATCCTCAACTCTTGTGGAGGAAAGGAGCAAGATTTTTTCTTCCCCTTCCCCTTGGTTTTTGGAAGAGACAGTGCCATAAGGTGAAGTACTTCTACAGAAATCCAGCATAAAGGAAAATATTTCTCCTATACCCAAAGTCCTCGCTGAAGCAAAGATCTGACTAATAAAATAAAATGTTATGTACAACATTGTTATTAACTATTGTTCATAGTGTCAAAATTAATATAGGAAACATACTTACGTGGCATTACTGAAACTGACATATTCGTTTCCAGCCATTTTATTCATGAACTGCATCACCTAAAGAAAGCATGGTTATTTTTTTCAAAATGTACCAAAAAGCACTTTATAGTAAGTATTCAGTGCAAATAACCAAGTTAGATTTAGATATTAAGCAATGCTGTCATTTTATAAGAACAAATGTATTCCACAATACAGAAGGAAGAGATTTTTTGCTTTAATATAAATTAACTGCAATGTCTAAAATAAACTTATAGTTAGTTTAAATTAGAAATTAATATTTTTTTATCTTAACTTCAGTTAAAATACTACATACATTTTAGTTTAGTTGAAATTCAATGACATTCTGCGGTTAGTTTAAAACTAGAGAGCAAATGCTTCTAAATTTCACAGAAGAGAAAAACACTTGTAAAAAGGAGTGAGGCTTGCCTCCAGTGTTGCTACACTATAGTTTATTATTTTGTAAAATTACGGAAAATAAATTGTAACTATTAAAAGGTTTGCTTACATAGTCAAACTTCTCAGCATTATTTGCTCCTTGCTGAAAGGAAAGAAGACACATTTACAAAGTTTATTAATACAAGGGAACTTTAATAAATAGATTAATTTGTTTCATTGTTACTTAAATGCTATTATGTATTATTAGCCTAGTGTTTTATTTGTTAGTCTATATGCCTAGAGTTAGATTACTGAATTGTTATACAAAGCATTACAATACTTTAACATTGCTTGTTAAAAACATTACCAATGTAAAACAATAGAGCTGAACCTAATTTTATTTGGAATGTAATCAGTAAATCCATTAATTTTCCATGATTTTTTTTGCTGAATTTGTAATTAATGCTGTTAATACTGTTTTGTGGAGGTAGCTTTTAAATTTAAAAGAACAATTTTAAATGCTAGGTAGAACTAATAAAAAGACAACTGCATTAAAATAAAGTTTGGGTATGACTAAATGTGCTGATAGGAGCATCTGCATGTGCATGCTTCTCACACTTTAAAAAAAACTCTCCCATTAGTATCTTTATATTTCAGCCATCAGTGTTAACAAACTGGGATAACAAAAATGCTCATTTTTTTTAGTTAGCAAAACTGTACATTTAAGAGTAGAAAGAATATCACAAAGTGATGAATATTTACTGACTCCCAGTTTGGTAGCACAGAGCCTGGTAGACTGCTAAACATAATGCTACCGTTAAATTCAAAGGATTGTATTAAAAAACATAACAAACTGATTATTGCTATAATAAACGTATAAAGTTTAAAATTGTGTGCACATAGGCATGCTTGTGTATTAATGAACCTTGACTGAAGCAAAGAGTCTGCATAAAATATATGCTGGGAGGGAGCAAGCCTTTAACACAAAGTGGGAAAGGGCTTAAATGCCAACACTGAGGTCGGAGGATCAAAATCTTGTTATATTTGTACCTGGATACTGAAAAGGATACTTCTTCAAGTAAAAAATATACCCTAAAAAACATGTGCAATTCCCCCCCCCCTCCTATATTTGGTATTTTAATTTCAGAAACATTTAGGTTTCCAGATCCAAAATTTCAAAAATAAGTATTATGAAATCATAGCTAAAAGGTTCTATAGAGATGAGACTGAACAAGGCAGATCTGGGTTTTTTTTTTAATGAGATTACGGTGACACAGCAAACAAACTTTGTTTTATTATTGTAAGAATATTCTGGCAGTTTTATCTGTATCCCTAATGTTTAAACTGCTAGACATTTAAACAAGTATTTACTGGAATTACCATTTTTTAAAGCAGACAAATTCAAATTTAAAGGCCTCAGCTAAACAATCCATGAAATATTACTTTCACAATGTTAGTTTAAGGGGGGGGGGGGGAACCTTGAAGCCTGTATGTACCAGCATTCTACTCAATGAAATGTATAAAGCCAGCCTCATTTCCCATTCTACAGTGGATTAGGACCTTGCAGACAATCCGTGAAGCCACAAGCACCAGCTCATCTAGTGATGTACAGTCATTCACGTATGATCACCAGCTGAAAGAATACCATACTATTGTGTCAACATCAATCAAATTAAAATGCTGCTACCCATAGAGTCAAAGGCTATTTCATATGCTAAAAGATTATGCAATGTGTTGAAAAGCATTAGAAAAACAAACTTTTTTTAAAAAAAAAGTGTAACTCCAAATCTGTTCAATGAAAAATAATTAAAAGAAGAAATTACCAACTTCATTGAACTGTTGCAGTTGTCAAAATATTCCATAGATCCTAATGCTGTAAAATATGTAACAACATTTAAACCACAAAAACCTTTTAAATGCACAGTGAATGTTGCTTGGGAAAGTTGGGAGGGGGTCGGCATTAGTTATGGGATGCTATACTGATCATTGTTGCATGGTTAAAACAATTAAACTGAAACAAGTTTTGCATTTCTCCCCTACATCTGACAAAAGGAGAAAGATGCTTAATGCAAGACAATAGTAACATCTCATTCTCTCCCCACCCCTAAAAAAAAATAACCCCAGAATAATAAAATTTTTGACACCATTAGCAGAATCAATATACCAAACAAGAGTCTGAGCATATAAGCAATGCAAACTTATTTCAGCATTTATCATATTCAGAATTTTCTTGGCTTTAAGCTCCAGAGTATTTTGATACCCAAGAAAACAATATTTTTTACAATTCCATTAATAAAAGTATGAATAAGCATATTTAAACATTTAAATACTGGATTTTTTCCAATAGCATCTAAAATCCATGTTCTTAACAATGTCATTTCATTTGGTCATAATGCATTTTTCTTTAAGAAAACATAAAAGTAAAGTCAGCATTAAAACAAGATACTAAATATTGCAATGATTATTTTCCCACATCCCCGCCTTAACAATACGGAAAATATATCTTCAGTTTGAAGATGGAATATAAGAAAGAACAAAAGCAACTTTTATTTTGGAAGGGCTACTTTTCCAATCTGTGGAGACTTACTTATAAACTTACAAGCAATTATTTTGTCTAAAAATGTTCCATGCAATATTTAACTTCACAAACATAATATATACATATACACACTTACAGTATAGTGTGCATGCTTGCATGTATATTTATGTGTATATGCACACTATTGTGTATATACAAAATATAAGCCTTAGAACACAAACTATTGTAAGACTGTAACAATCCAATGACACATCACACATGCATATTTTATGTAATTATACACATATTAATATTAAATAAGAAGTAGAATTCATATTTCATATATACGAAAGTCTACCAGCATGCAATTGGAAATTAAAAATTATAAAATAATTGTATATGTTTCAATTTTAAGATTTTATAGAAACATACCAAATATCCAATTATATTAAGATCTGTGCTTAGAACTGCTGATTTAAGTAAGCAGTGTGTATTTTCTAAATTGTCAACTTATTTCTGAAGAGTTATTCAACAAATTAGTTTTATTATAGTAAAATAGTGTATATCCTATCCTATCCTATCAGTATTTTAAATACAACTCTTATAAAAAGGCATATTGGAGCTATATGGTAGTGTTTCAGTATCGGAAGGTTGTCACAAAGACAGTATATGTATTGGGAGTTTTCCGTAAAAATGACACCAACATTTTATCATGTACTGTATAAGGTGACCTATTTTCAGGATTTGGCTGGAACATTTAACGCATAGAAATAAGGCTTAAATCCAATTAAAAATGATTTTGTAACTTTGGGCTACATTTCAGTAACACAGGACTACAGTCTCATTTTTGTACTGTATTTCACCTTTAATACTGTTACCACTTTTTGCATTTAAAATTTGTATGTCTAAATTTAGGTTGAGTATTACTTCAGCTATGGATCTATTTCCTGTTATTTTTAAATTATTATTTATGACTTGTTATATTTGAACCACGATGATTTGTTCAATGAAGCACTGCTTTAAAGCCCTGTGTCCTATTATATAATTTTTATCATTCCATTTGATTCAATTCTATACAGATGTGTATAACTTTTATATACACATCTGTATATTTTATATCTATATAAAAAATAAAGGGCTGGACTGTAGAATAAAGCAACAATCCCTTTATTGGTTGCAAGTAAGGTGAAAAAGTAATTTATTTTAAAGGGATTCACTATATCAAATATTATTATTAACATAATTTTGAGACAAAAATTCTAAAAATGGCAAACCGACTTCCTTATTATCACAAGAAAGCTAAATAGACAGGTATATGGAATCACCATATTTTATGAATTTATTGAAAGTGCTGAATTTTTCTTCTCTAATAGCATCATATATCCTATGATTTTTATATACGTCATATCATATTTGAATACCATAGCAGAACATTGCAAGCAATTGTTTTTCTGCCACCATATTTCAGACACTTTGATTTAGTCATCAAGTTCTTCCACAATCTAACTTAGAAAGTGTTATATTTAACAACTTTGGTTTACCTCCAACTGCTGTTTTGAATTACAGCATTTATATTTAAAGCTAGTCATTATTTCACATTCATTTAAGCTGTATATATATCTAGATATAACACAGTGAATTCACCGAGAGCACAGAGTTGATGTGGGCACATATACGCACTTGGGATTCCACATATGAATTAAGAAGTGAACATCGTAAAAGAATACTTTTTCAAACTCTGTTTCATAGTACTGTATGGTTCCATGAAAATTTGATGGATTCTTTGAGAGGCTAAGGGCATGAGCTCAATCAATCTTCCATCAATAGAGCTTTGCCTCTTGATCAGAGGTTCTGGATTATTTTAAAAAAAACAAACAGATTGCATGGTTTTCTAAGGTTTTGTCCATGTAGCAAAGGGGTTATTGAAATGGTTAACCTATATTTCCTGTTTTTTCCTGGCACATAGCCCACATTCATAAACCCACATTTAAGTGTATTTGCTGCTTAAATGGTCATTCCAGAAATTTTACTAGAAATTCTCCTTTTGGATACCCGTTACCCTAAATGTAGCTACATTTTGCTACCTCATATGCAAAATATTCAGATGACCAATTGATAAGCTCAGCTGATTTTGCAACTTGTTCTTTTTTATATGCAACCTGCTTTTTTAACTATTGAATTTGATTTTATACTAATCTTTGATCACAAGAAAGATATTTTACAGGTTCCACAGATTGAAAAAAACTTAAACGCCCTGTTCAAAAATATAGGAAATTATATTCTGAGATGGTAGCAATGGGCATAACTATATGGCCACAACATAATTATATGCCAAGAAGCCAAAACTAAAAATATTAAATACTCTCAACTTTATTTATTTAGTAAAGGATAAAGAAAAGAACCAATGATATGCCAAATATATCAGTACTCGTTGTCACCTTTAAAGTCATTGATGGCTTGGGACCACACTGTCCGTGGGACCATTTTTTTCCATTGTTTTTCAGCAGAATGGGCATATTCTGGGTACCATCGGTCAGCAAATGACAATTAGTAGGACCAGAAGATGAGCCTTTTCTGCCATAGCACCTGCACTATGGAACATCCTCCCTTGCCATTATTGCACACTGATCCAGATACTTAGACTGGCTATGGCGTTTTTGCCGGCCTATAAAGGGATAGGGAAACGTTGTTTAATAATATCATTAAAGGTATCATTGTAGGATGTATGTTGTTCCAATTGACTGGTGGTGATTTTGTCAATGCCAATGGTATTATTATGATTGGTTGCATAGTCAGCCAGATGATTAGATTGGATTTGGCACATTAATTTATCCCACCTTTTACCTTATAATCTCAATATAGCTTGCATCCATACATTAGACTAGATATTACATTTCAGAACTGGTTAATTTTTTATTTGCCATTGGCTGCAAGGGGCAGCGCAATTCTCGCTTATACTATAGCACATAGGAAAAGAGGGTCTTTTGTATTTGTCTCAGCTACAATCCTAAACAGAAGCAATGCTTAGTGCTGCCAATGGGACCTCCTCCACATGCCAACTACAATTGGTATTTTGGATCCAACTGCATTGGAAAAAGAAGGTTTCTGCTGTAGCCTTAATAAGAAGTTTAGTACCGCTATCCCAGGGATATCATTCCCCAGTTATATCATTCTCCAAAAGACTGCCAGCCAGCTAGTTGGCAAGCTGCCAGAAAGAAATCTTAAACTCCTCTTTTCAGAATAGTAGCAAGAAACCTGTAAGGGAGAAGATGTGTCTCTGAATGTAAACCCCTTTTTAACAGACAAGAAAAATGTTATAGAACAGTAGGGGTAACCTATTGCTCTCCAACTCCTATTAGCCTTGGTCACCATGGAAGTTGATGAAAGCATAATTCAAAAGTGAGAACCATGCTCTAGAAAATAACTTATTCTTATTTTTATCTTTAGTAATACTACGGAATACAAATAACAAAGCTATAGATAGGTGGGTATAATTTAGCTATTCGCGTTTAAAGTCTTTGTATAACTATTTGGACTGCAATTCAAAATGAGTGGGATTAAACAGGCCTTGTTTTGCTATTTTAAAATATCAGTTCATTGAAAAAACTACCATGAAGTAAAAAAATATGTTGCACTAATATGGTAAGAATTATCATCAAATATTTGTGCACACCTAAGAATTTCATCTGTACTTGTGACAGCTAACTCGCAGATTTCTTGCAAATCTGTCAATTAAGGGGATTTTCCAACTTTCTGTAATAAGAACGGAATAAAATATGAAAAGCTGAAAATATAAATAATAGCAGAAGTTCCTGCTAAAAACATTAATACCTTTGAAGATTATCCTAAAATTTATCCCCCTGCTTGCAGAGGGTGGGGGGAAGTCTTTGCTTTCTGGCACAGATTCACCTCACCTAAATTTTGTTTGCATATATAACCACAATTTCAATGTGAGAGAGGAAATGGTTCTATATGCAGATCGCAGTAAGTGAATTTTATACATGTCCATTTTTTAAACAAATTAACTTTAATTGGAAGGGTTTTGTTTTGTTCCATCCTGATCTAGACCTTTGTTTGGAATAAGGCTTTAGAGAGGGAGGGTCACATAAAATGGACCTTATGTTGATATAATGAGAAAACAGGGTATTGCACAGAATTTATGTATGCGTGTGTATGTGTGCACATACACATACACAGAGTCTACTCTTTCTTTTGGGAAGGATTGTTATAAATTCAGGATTTCCTTTCTTACAGGTAAATTACTGAATTTCTACGATTTAATCTTCAATTGAAGATGCAAAATGCACATAAATGTTTATTTGTCCAGTGCATGAACACAATAGAAATGCTTTCAGCTAATTAATTAAAAAGAAAAGATTTACAAAGGTGTTTCCTATGAAAATGGACAACTAGGTTCTATAACTTTGTGAGGCTGTTAAAATGTCGCACACATTACAGCACTTCAAAATATATCTAATTTATGAGAGTAAGATTTAAATCAATTTAAGGGAAAGATTAGAAACTTTATTTTTAATTAAATTTCTTGGATTTCCCAATTCATAAAACTACTTTTATAAAATAGCTTCCCAGAAGATGTAACACATAAATGTCTTACAATCACTATAAACAAATAATGATGCAATATGGTGGTTTATGTCTGCTAGACATGCAGATACTACATGCAAATTTTTAATGCAATCAATACTGACTTGTAACATTGTTGCTGTCTTTTTATATTAGGACTGCATGCAGTAAAAAGGAAAACTGCAATATACTGTACTGTACTGGTCTGAAACCTAAAGTGAGTTTTTGGCTGTCAATAAAATATGCATTTGATTGGCAATTCATTAATTTTAATAAAATGAATTTCCAAATATGTGTGCACTTCTTGGGTTACTGTATAAAAGGCTATTGTGTGAACAAAAAATACACTGAGCTGTCTAATGAACTATCTACCACTTATTTTAAAATCTTATTGCCAAGCTGAATTTTAAGTTATTTAAACCTCCAGAAAAAAAATAAAAATGAATAATTTACCTGTCGAATTTAAGGCCATTTTCCTTCACCTACAGCTATTAAAGATAAATGTTTAAAGCAGGAATTTTGTTTACACAGAAGCAGAAAACCATGAGCCAAAAATAAAATAGCCTTTCATAATTAACTATAAGGATATGATATAATCAAATATTTAAAATCTCAATTTTGATTTCTCTACTACAAAACTAAGGAGAAGGGACAATATTCTTTAAAACTCTTTCTGAGATAGCTTAGTGATATATAAATATATACATCAGTAAATATATACGTTTAAAAATTAACAATAACCCGCAATTCGAAGTATGTATTCTTTAATTGTGGAAATCTGTCTAAAAACTCTACAGTTAATTATTAAGCCAAACATTTTAAATATATATTTTTCTAAGGAAAAAAGTATTACTTCCAAAAGTAACAATATTTAATATTAAAGAAGTGCCAGGGGATTTATAACTGGTGAATGTATAAACTGAAATATAAAGTGAATTATTTAATGAAAAAATAGTTCTCTCAATAGAAGCATAATTCTAACTCATTCTTAAAATAAATTTACCAAAACATGTAACTATATATTTTGAAACTGCTAAAAGATTCAATTTATAACTTTATAAGTGAGTGTTCTTTATTTAAAAAAAACCTCTCAAGTTTGTCTAATACAATATTTTCACATCAAAATATTTCATTCCACAATCTAAAAAGGTATATTTATTTTATTTTTTTCAAAGAAAGAAACTTTTATCAAACCCCATTTCAAAAGCAGCTTGGGATTTTATTAAAGTGTTTCAAACTGTAAAGTAAAAGGGAAGGAGGTGGGGAAAGAGAAAGAGAAACATACCAGCAACATTCCCCCTTAAACATTATCTTGCTCCGTATCCCAAAACTCCTTTTTGAATTTGGGGAGCAACAGGCAGCTGAAAAACAAGCACTGAAAACAATTTCAGAGGCACACAAGTGGTCATGACTACATGCTTCTATGGGCTGCAAGAAGCAATATAGGAAAAATTCCCATGTCTATATATAATCTAATTCTGCTTATAATTTCTTACAAACTACTTACAGCATAGACAGAAATATTCACTGTACATATTTTACCTTGATCAAAGAAGTGATCACAATTGCTCCAGCATTCACCATAGGATTATGAGGTTTGTCTGAAAAATAATAAAAAAGGATCTAATCACAGAAATGTATCTTCCAATGAATTAAATGAACAAAGCTTCAGCACAAATTAGTCATACTACTCATAGCTATCTTTCTCATAGAAAGATATGTATTCTATCTAATTAACATGATGAATCCTGATGTTTTCTTTCTTTGTTTAATACTAACCTGATTTCCAATATCACTTTAACTTCTGGCCATTCTTTACATCCTCCTCCAGTTTTATTCTATCATTTATATTACTGTATATCCAATCCCAAAATGAAATAGTAACTATGATTGTTCATAACTATTAGTTGGACAACTTCAATCCAATTAAGGATTTGATAAATATTTCAAATTCATACATTTTTATCCTTTTAATTTTGTCATTTGATTAAAATAAGGGAGATTGTTATCAAACCCAGGTCATGGTAATGGCAATCTAAATCAGGGGTCCCCAACCCCTGGTCTATGGACCGGCACCAGTCTACAGCACACCAGAATCCAGACCATGTAAACAAATATAATAATAATAATCGAATTATTGAATGAAGCCCCATCTGCGGGATGCAGTAGTATATGAAACCACACACCTTCCATTTGCAGAAAAAACTCTCTCCCCAGCACCAGTCCCTGGTGCCCAAAAGGTTTGGGGTCACTAACCTAAATCATCTCCACATATTATCCCATATTTTACTAAGTGTTTTTTAAAACTGAAATCAAAAATGTGAAGGGAAACAGTTAATCCACTTTCCAGATGTACATTTTCTTGCAGACTATTTTATAATGCTTCATCTTTAGACAATTAAATATCTGCAATTTCTTTCTCCATTACATTAGGCATTTGTACGTTATTATGCAAACACATACATTCAGGATTCTATAGGCCCATTTAAAAGATGAAATCAGAGAGTTTGGCAATTTTGACCATCAAATTGCTACTAACTTTAATCATCTGAAATCACCAATGAAAATTTGCTGTTTGAAAACTCAATAGATTTTTCTGGTTTATCTTTACACAAACTCAGCCCAAGTAAGATGGAATGGCTGTTGAGTCAGAGGCCATCTGTACCTTCTCTGGATTTTGTAGAAGCTGTGCTCCCTCAGAAAGAAGAGATGGTGGTCATGGCTAGGAGGGCTTTTGCATACCTTTTGCTAGTGTGCCAACTATAGCCTTTCATGGTACAAGATATCCTTGCTAACTTTTGATTACTACAATTTGCTGTTCATGAGTCTATCTATCCTTGACGATCACCTGGAAATGGCAGCTCATGCGTGTGGCACGAGTGCTGACTGGTTAGCCATAGAACTGCCATGTCAGAATTCTGCTGCAGGAACTGCACTGGTGACTAGTAGATTTCCAAATGTAATTCAAAGTGCTGTCACTATTTATATGTGGCTTAGAGTATCTTGAGGATCAATAGTTCTCCGAATTGTTTCTGCCTGTACCTACCCAGTCAACTAGGGAATGTCTGCTAAAGGTAAAATGTTAAGGTAAAATGTGAAAAGGGCTTTATTGTACCAATTAGACATGATTCTGTATGCAAAAAAAGAGCTCCTATTGACCTAGACACAATATCAAGTTACTGTCTTCTAGTTTTCCTATTAAAATGCTGGTAATCAGTGGTTAAAATGTACAAAATGGGTTCAAGGATCTTTAAAAAAAACATCAAAGGGTTCAAGAATATTTAAAAGGGTTTCAAATGCAGGGAAATTGAATTTCAGCTGCTTTCAAGATTGCGTTCTTGGTCAGTATTTTGAAAACTAAGGTGACATTTTGATATAGAAATACCAGTATACTTTATTTAGCATTGGTCAATAAAAGTGAATGCACGCTAGTCTGAATGAAATTATGAGCTAGCATGTGGCAGTAATTTTTAGACATAACATTTGAGGCATGTCTTTTGGAACAGACTGCAAACCTTTGCACACATGGAATCTTGCCAAGGGTGCCACTGTATCCTAGCTTTCAAAAGCTTAGTTAGTTATATGAAGCTAATGCTTTGGAACTCAAGGCCTGGAACAGTTGTTTATATTCCATAGCTAATGACACCCTTAGAGTAGGTATGGGGTAAAGGAAAAAAAAAAAGAACTATGAATATCTGCCAAGAATATATAGTGTTACCAAAAAAAAAAAAAAATTCATTTTACAATTTGGGAGATATCTCTGGAAGCTAATTCATGAATATTTCCTATCTTTCATTAAATCTATACATGCCATACTTCAAGTATAGGAAAATTCTCTCACACAAAAAGAGAAAGATATCATGAAAGGAAGAAAATATTTCTAATACCGCACATCCATTAAATATCCAAAAACATTTCTTGAGCCTTTACTATTTACAGAGCATAAGTAAAATTGATGAAAAATGCAGGTAGCAAGTCAGTGAATTAATTTTATTATTAGATCAAATACCTAATATAAGAATCATTTTAATGTTCTGAATCAGCAGTATTTCCTGTTAAATACAACGAATAATCACTGCATAATCTTCCAAAGCAGTCTCTTAATTTTATTCTATCAAAATAATTGGAAATATGCACACTTTTCCACCATGCATCCAATATACTGTTCAGAATTATATTGAGCAGAACCAAATGAGATCACAAATCACCTTTATGAACCACAGAACCAGTTTCAGAACAACTGCAAAAACATTTGGAATTCTTTGATTTGGTACTGTTATCTGCAGGGGACGGATTAGTGGGGGAAAGTGCTGACAGTAAGAAAATTCAAAAGAAATGTAATTTTCTTCACAAAGGAAAATATATATCTTGTACATATAGGTCAGCACTACGCAGTACATACCATACATAATACCCATTGATTTTAGAACAGCAACAACATGATATGCTATGTGATAATGCATTCTAAAATACTAGTTCTCATTACCAAAATATATGTTTGTGTTTCATTCGGAATGATTTATGTCTGCCCCCTCACATGTTATAAATAAAATAACCTAGCACTCCCGACCATTTGCCATTCTGGCCTGGGCTGCTAATGCCATTAGTTAGGAATATATGACCAGCCAGACTCCCCATTCATCTTTTGAAATACTATGTTGCCATAACTGTAACCAATTAATCTGAATGAGAACTGAAATAGGCCATTTAGGGCACCCAGTCCAAACCCTTGATTGGTGTCAGAATCTATATTAAACATCTCTGACAGAAATCCAATTTACCTTCTAGCTGAAAACATCCAGCAAAAGAGAACTAACTACTTCTCTGGGTACTAGATTCCACTAGTAGCTGCTCAGTACCTGCTCTTACTGTTCAGGTTTTTTTCTAACATTCAATCAGAATCTGACCTTCTGTAACCTGTAGCCATGTCCAGGTTACAGTGTGTCTTGACCTTCTTTTGTGCAGCATCCTTCCAATTATTTAAAAATGTTGCCACTCCCTCAAGTCTTCTCTGCTAAATATTAAACATTCCCCATTGCTTCCATCTCTCCTTATAGGACTTATTTTTAGACCCACAATTATCCTTTATGATCCTTTCTGAACCTGTTGCAATTTGATGAATTCTTCTTAAGGTGTAGAGAGCCAATTTGGATAAGATACCAGACTAGAAACCAAGAGACTGTGAAGATTAATCCCACCTTAGCCAATCAGGTGATCTTGGGCCAATCAATCTCTTTCAGCCCTAGTTAGCAGGCAACGGCAACCACTTCTGAAATCTCACCAAGAAAACTACAGAGATTTTTTCCTGGTAATGACCAAGAGTCAACACTGATTTGTAAGGCACAAAATAATAGTTTACCGTGTGATGTCCAGACCTACTAACCTTCTCTGTCACACAAATCTATTTCACTAGATACCATATTAAGAAATAATAACTGCACACATAACTTACCATCTTCATTGAGGAACAGTTTGTTGAATCTTAATCCACTAGGTTCTTTACCAACATATCTATGCACATAATCAGTGCCAAGATCATTAACAGCAATAGCATACTTCAAAGGCTTTACACAGGACTGAAGACAAAATGGGACTTTGGTATCTCCGATGGAATGCCTGTAAAAAAAATACTATATTATTTATTGCATTAACTCACATTTTTCCTGAGAAATAAAAATGTGTATCTTAAAGCAAAGACTTTTGGGGAAAAATTTATTATACAAAAGATAGACTTCTTAAAGCAAAGACTTTTGGGGGGGGGGGGAATTTATTATGAACCACTGCTATACAAAAGATAGACTTCTATCTCCTAAGAGTCTATTTCATCTTTAATATGGTGGAAAACACATTCCACCACATTAAAAATAAAAGAAAAAAACACTTACCGTTTCCTTGAAAATAAGACTTCCCCGGATAATAAGCCCTCCCTGAAAATATTGCTACACAGCAGCAGCCATGAGGGGACCACACTTGCAGCCTCCTGCACCTCAAAAATAATAAGGCCTCCCTCACTTATTTCAGGGGTCAAAAGAAAATAAGATCTGTCTTATTTTCGGGGAAACATGGTAGCAAATCCTGAACAGTTATTTGAGAGACTCCGAGTAAACATAAGCAAATAGGTTTAGAAATAAATAACTTATCTTCTTAATATTAAATAGCTACACAAACTAAATGTCCAAGGAATTGATATAACTATCATATAGAAATATTTCAACATCCAAAGTATTTTGAATGGTATAAATAGAAAGGCAGGGTATACATTCAGTAATAAAACAAAACAAAACATTAGTAAACAGAATAAGCAATTTGTATCATTCAATGGAAGCACGCATAACGTAGAGAAAGATTAATGTCATTATTCTTTATCATATTATCAGAAACTATGGTCATTCAACGAAGCTGAACAATGATTCCTTTTAGCCAGTAAATTGTGTGTGTGTGTGTGTATAAAATCTTATTCTAGTACAGTATGAAATTTCTCTCATAAGATACAGCATTTACTTTATAAGAAAGATCAGACAATTCCATGGAAAACCTTAGTGACCTCTAGTTATGCTTTCAATAGTTACCAGTTATTTGTTTGTTTGTTTAATTCAACTTGCACTATATCCAGAGAGGAAATTAGCTGTTGTTTATGTTTACTAAGCATGCATGTCAATATTATATGGAGCAGTAAACATCAAAAACATTTTAAATAAATTGTGTAAATAAGATCAAATATAATCAAATGACAGTTTGTATAAGTAAAACCCATAGAAAAAATGAATTTCGTTCTCCTAATTGTACAAATTATCTGCTCAAACTAAAAAGTGTCTGCTACTTCAAATTTTTATGGAAACAAAACTTTGTGGTTTCAAAATGGCTATTCAAAAATTGTATAATATATGTTGAATTGCACAACACTGAGCATTTATATTAGATTCATGTTAATTCCTACTTTACTTTTTCCTTTAAACATATATTTGATGCCCTTTTCATTTTCAAGACCTGTTCTGATGAGCCAAGATAACATGATCTGTGAACCAGGTCATATCTAAAAATATTAAGTGGACAAGATAAATTTTAATTTCTCATAGCTTATAGAAGTCTGTCATAACTCTTTATTAACAAGTAATTTCTAATACTATTATATCTTCTATTTTTTAGAATAACATTTTCCAAAGATAATTTGAAAACAACAATCCATTTCTTGTCCAAAACTGGATTTTACCTTGTGAAAATGTAGCTTGGAGAAACAGGGCATGTCAATAAAATTCAGTAATATCTATAATATCACCAAATCAAGAAAGGGATCATGACAATCCATATATGGGTGTGCGAAAAAAATGAAGAGTATTGCATGACCTCCAGGAATAGATTATAAAACTCAAATTGATATTAACATTGTAGCATAGCATGAGTAATTAAATTAGGATTATTCAATGCACAAAAAGCCTGTAAATTATCAACAGTGACATTGTGTTTAGGAACAGGGGGTGTAAAAGAATCATTTCAAAAAAGGAACTCTTCTGAAACATCATCCTATTTTCTAAAAATTGGAATGCTCTAAGAACTAGAAATCCTATCTTTTCTCTAGTACCATAAGAAACATACATCATGGGATTATGCAGAACTATTTTATATTTGTAATTTAACTCCCCAACGGGCTTCTCTGCTTGTTTCTATAACTGAAATTATTTTATCAATTCAGATATTTAAGGTACAATACCTCTGCCCATCGACTGTGCAAACTGATACTGCCCATAAATCAGGACTGAATTTAGCCAGTTGTGGGATATAGTCCGCAACCTACACAAAACAAATCCAATATAAAATAATTAGAGTATATAGCTACAAATAATGAATACATGAAACCCAGCTAGTAAAAAGCTAGTAAAATACTAAAAGTCACAAACCCTTATCTAACCTCTCCCCCAAACTATCCCAATTTTTTAAAGCTGGATCTACCAAACAAACAAAAACAAAAAAAACAGGTTCATTATAGTTATGTTCTTGTCCACTTTATATGAAAAATTGTAAAGATAAGGGAGAAAAACAATAAAATGATTGGGGGGGAATAATATCTCTGTGCATATTGCATGTCTCAATATGCATAGATATTTACATTTCCAATTTAAAAAAGGAACTTACTAATATATGTGTGTATCTATCTACCTATCTACCTATCTATCTATCTATCTATATATATATATATAGAACAAAGCCAACATTCCACACATACACACACCAAGATTTATAGAAAGACGGCGGCTCTGAAGCCGAAAACGCCAGCCTGAAGATGGCGAGTGAGACCTCACCGAAACGTTGCCAAGACAATCTCAATCTTACATGGGAAAAGACCTGCATACAACAAGACCAGCATACTTACACCGTGAAAATCTACACACACACATATATATATATACTAGCTGTACCCGGCCACGCGTTACTGTGGCCCAGTCTGGTTAAATGGCTAACCAATCTGTATGTAGATCTACACCTGCACACACAAACACGTACACACAACTACCGTATAAACCTTAACCTACCGTATAAACCTTAACCTACCTACCTACTGTATTTCTTCCTCTCTCCCTCCCTCCCTACTGTATTTTCTCCCTTCCTCTCTCTCTATCCCCCTACCTACCTACCTACCGACCTACCTACCTACTGTATTTTCCCTATCTCTCTCTATCCCTCTACCTACCTACTATATTTCTTCCTCTCTCCCTCTCCCTCCCTCCCTACTGTATTTTCTCCCTCCCTCTCTCTCTATCCCCCTACCTACCTACTTACCTACCTACCTACCTACTGTATTTTTCCCTCTCCTTCTTTATCCCTCTACTTACCTCCTGGGACCAAAAATGGGCCACATGGGAGTGTGCCACCCTCTGCATCTTGTTTTGGGCCTAGTAGGCCTCCATGCAGTCCCCTGAGACCAAATATGGGCCACCTGGGAGTGTGCCACCCCCATGCCTAGTTTTGGGGCTAGTATGTGTCTATGCAGCCTCCTGGGACCAAAAATGTCATGTGCCATGTGTGAGGGAACGTTGGAGGCTTATTCGGTTGCTGAGGAAACAACCGTTGGAAATGTGAGAGGCGTGTGCGTGACACATCATAAGAAGCAGCCAGGTGGGAGGAGCTTAAGGGAGAAAAATAACTGAGAAGTGCAGTACTTTTACATTTGTGCTGCTTGCACATGACACAGGTGTGCCAGCCACACAATCTGTACGTATGATTGTTACTCCCTTTCTTAGCAACATTGTGTGAAAATTTGGTGGGGATTGGTGCAGTAGTTTCTGAGATTAGCGGTTTTGAACAAACTCATAGTTAACTTTTGATAGATGGATGGATGGATAGATGGATGGATGGATAGATAGATAGATAGATATATTTGTGTCTCCCTTGTTTATTTATTTATCAGCTCAAATGTAATCACACACACACATATATATTCATTCACTTGCATATGCTACATGAAAAGAAATTAGGGAAAACAAAAATCTGTTCAATCTATGCTTATTAATATCAATTGTTGGGAAACACAAAGTAAATGTACAAGTGGACCCTCTTTGTGGGACTCTCTTTAGTTATCTCTTTATAAATATATAATATATATAAATGGAAAAAATTTCCATTAAAAAAAAAAGAAATTCCAACTATAATTTTTTTTAAAGAAAATAGCATTAACCTGTGAAAGTGAAATGCCACATGACTGTAATGATTTACACCATCAATCCTAGATGCAGTTATTAAGTGAATCACTGTGGGTCCTTAAGCATGATATCCGTTGAACATGACTTGCAACTTCCTTCTGGCTTCCCCAGTGACTTTGCTTTTGGAAGCCAGCTCTGAAAGAAGCAAATGGGACTATGGGATACTAGCTGGATACCTGTGCTTCACGACGAAACTATGTGATCGGGCTATGCAGGAGACATACCGACATTTAGTAGTGTAAGGTGCCCCAGACCATTCCTGAGTGAACGAGTGGAACGTCTGCCAGTTTGAACTGAGGTAATGGAATGTGAGGCAAGTGGCAGTTGGAACAGATTTTTCAGGTGGGAGGGGGAGCAGAATGTCTAACTCCTTAGCATCAGAGCATGTTAATATAAGGCAAGTGACAGTTGGAACAGAGTTTTTTTCATGTGGGGAGGGGGAGTAGAATTCCTTAGCATCAAAGTGTGTTAATTACTGTATAATAAATACTAATTATCTGATGGTCATTTCAAAAAATCCTTTCTTAGTGAGCATCTAGAAGCCAAGAGGAAAATAGGTGCCAAATTTCAAGTCTGTAGGCTTTACAGTTCTGGAGATTTCGTGATGAGTGAGTGGTGTTTGCCTTTTATATATAGAGAAGATTGCATGCATTGGCTGCCAAATGCCAAAACACAATCATGTAACCATCAAGACATTAGAAGACATTAGAATAACAACTCTGAGAATCACTCTTTTTTTAGTACCGCCATAAATTTGAACAGAAGTTGAATGAGCAATTGGTAAGTGAAGACTATTTGTACTTAAAACCATCCTTCATTCCATAGATCAATGAAAATCATATGGAGAACATTCTATATGTTTCCACCAAGATTGGTGGCATGATCTCAGGATCATTTGAAAGGCAGAAACAATGAACTGCAGCTGACCATCTCTATATTGCCACCAATTATTTTTAATAAGACACTTACCTTCCCTCCTGACTGTTTTTTAGCATTTTCATATAATTCATCAATGTGAGAGGCAAATGACATAAAATCAGGAATGACAAATTTTCGCCTGAAAGCCTGAGTTAGTAACACAATGTTGCTTTGGACACATCTGTGAAATACAAAAAAAAAAATTATATGAGTACAAATACCATATCTTTCACTACAGAGATAATACAAGTGCTTCTGGAATATAAATAATAGTATTGTACCCAAAGCTATCATTTACTGAAGGTAATATATCAACTACTGACATAATGCACACTTTTGGTCTCCTCTGTGCTCTTCCTCTTTCTGTGAAATCAGATGTGGGGGAATTGCATACTGAAAAGTATTTCTGAGCAGTACTCATTTACATCATTTTGTACTAGTCTC
Organism: Rhabdophis nuchalis; assembly: GCA_039707465.1. NCBI lineage: Eukaryota > Metazoa > Chordata > Lepidosauria > Squamata > Natricidae > Rhabdophis > Rhabdophis nuchalis. The sequence goes on along the minus strand of CM077643.1, from coordinate 197,356,327 downwards.
ATTATTCCATGCTATAAACAAGTTGTAGTAAATCAATTAAGGTATTTACTTTTTAAAGAGATCTTTGTCTAGCATGACACCATCTGATGTTGTCTGAAGGGTCAATCTTAACATATCCATGCATTCTTTCAGTCTCGGATCAGCTGTTCGTAAACCTGTAGATTTTAAAGCCTGTAAAATAAAAAAAGAGTCACAAATATTTCTTCTTCTGAACACTAATTCACATAACATCGGTTCTGATTCCCACTTGATCTTCTTTTCCAATAGACTGCAATACAGGTGAAACCCGAAAAATTAGAATATAGTGCAAAAGTTTATTTATTTCAGTAATGCAACTTAAAAGGTGAAACTATTATATGAGATAGACTCATTACATGCAAAGCAAGGTAGTTCAAGCCGTGATTTGTCATAATTGTGATGATTATGGCTTACAGCTCATGAAAACCCCAAATTCACAATCTCAGAAAATTAGAATATTACATGCAATCAATAAAACAAGGATTGTACATAGGACAATATCGGACCTCTGAAAAGTATAAGCATGCATATGTACTCAGTACTTGGTTTGGGCCCTTTTTGCAGCAATTACTGCCTCAATGCGACATGGCATGGAAGTTATCAGCCTGTGGTGTTATGGAAGACCAGGATGCTTCAATAGCAGCCTTCAGCTCTTCTGCATTGTTCGGTCTCATGTCTCTCATCTTTCTCTTGGCAATGCCCCATAGATTCTCTATAGGGTTCAGGTCAGGCAAGTTTGCTGGCACAGTAATCCCAAGGTCATTGAACTAGGTTTTGGTGCTTTTGGCAGTGTGGGCAGGTGCCAAGTCCTGCTGGAAAATGAAGTCAGCATCCCCATAAGCTCATGTGCGGAACGAAGCATGAAGTGCTCCAAAATCTCCTGGTAGACGGCTGCGCTGACCCTGGACTTAACGAAGCACAGTGGACCAACACCAGCAGATGACATAGCTCCCCATATCAACACAGACTGTGGAAACTTCACTCTGGACTTCAAGCATCTTGCAGTGTCTGCCTCTCCATTCTTCTTCCATACTCTGGGTCCTTGGTTTCCAAATGAGATGCAAAAGTTGCTCTCATCAGAAAAGAGGACTTTGGACCACTGAGCAACAGACCAGGTCTGTTTTTCTTTAGCCCAGGCAAGATGCTTCTGACGTTGTTTGTTGTTCAGGAGTGGCTTGACAAGAGGAATATGACATTTGAAGCCCATGTCCAGGATCCGTCTGTGTGTGGTGGCTCTTGATGCACTGACTCCAACCTCAGTCCACTCCTTGTGAAAGTCCCCAACAGTTTTGAATGGCCTTTTCCTGATAATCCTCTCCAGGCTGTGGTCATCCCTGCTGTTTGTGCAACTTTTTCTTCCACACTTTTCCCTTCCACATAACTTTCTATTAATGTGCTTTGATACAGCACTTTGGGAACATCCAACTTCTTTTGCAATTACCTTTTGAGGCTTTCCCTCCTTATGGAGGGTGACAATGATGGTTTTCTGCACAACTGTCAGGTCAGCAGTCTTTCCCATGATTGTGATTCCTATTGAACCAGACTGAGAGACCATTTAAAGGCTCAGGAACCCTTTGCAGGTGTTAATTAGCTGATTAGAGTGGGACAATTTGAGCCTAGAATATTGCATCTTTTCACAATATTCTAATTTTCTGAGATTGTGGATTTGGGGTTTTCATGAGCTGTAAGCCATAATCATCATAATTATGACAAATCACAGCTTGAACTATCTTGCTTTGCATGTAATGAGTATCTCATATATTAGTTTCACCTTTTAAGTTGCATTACTGAAATAAATGAACTTTTGCACATATCCTAATTTTTCAAGTTTCACCTGTAGATAGTTCACAGACATTTCTGTTTTCTGTAAGGTAGCTTTCTTTAAAACTTAAAATTTCTGTGACACTCAGTTTTAATAACCTTCACATAACCTGATCATTACCAAACCTGTACGTTTTCAAAAATAAAAAGATATATGTCTAATTTACTTAGCACATAATTCATTAGAAACATGATAAAAAACTTACTGTGATGAACTTATGAACTGGTATTTTTTCTTGTCCTTCTGCAATAGTATAGAAGAGCAAATCTTCCAAGCTAGGCAACAAACCTCCTTTACTAAGGAGAGAACACAGATATGGGAAGAAACCAAGTATTAGTTGTCATGATCTTAAATCAATGCAATTCTATAAAATATACTATGAAAATATATTCTTAATTAAATCTTAGAGTGAAACATAGTTTCATATATATATATACACACACAATGAAATATAAATCCTACAGTGAAAGGTTCACATACACATAGTGTCATTAATTATTATTATTTAAATACTATATTTGTTCTTCCATAGACATTTTTATTTATTTTTCCTATCAAAATAGGACACAAGTAACTGTATATGCCAATATAGCAACATTTTGCTATATAGTAAATTTCCAATTAATACACAAGTTCAATCTTTCAATCATGCCTCCTTGCTAGATAACTAAAAAAATATAAGTAAATAATATGTGAAGTTTTCTTCTTGATTAGATACATTTTCCGACTACAGAAAACATAAGGCTAAAACTAAAATTTAATAAAAAGTTTTAAAAATTTGAATTAAAAAATAAACTGATACAGATGGTAATCAATAAAATATAAGATTAATTTGCACATTTTAAATTTCATGGAACATTTAATATGGATATACTTTTAAGAAATATACATGTTTAAAATGTTCAAACATTAAGGCTTAGTTCAACTTCTTAAAGTAGTTTTTAAATAACTTTATAGATTATATATCATTGACATCTGTTGCAGTTAAATCAACCAGATTAGCCCAGTATTTAGTTATGGCACTGAACTAGCTGATACAGAAAGCATGGCAAACATTTAATTTACTTACAGAAAATATCTCAAATGGACTATTCTTGGATAAAGCTTATCAGTTTAAACTGCAGTATAAGCTTTTCTCCCTCTATTTCACAGCTCAATAATGTTATGTAATATTTGTTTAGCCTAAGAGCAGTGTTTTAGCATCATTAAATACTTAGAAAAATACATATTCAGCATAACCAAAATGAACTAAGACAGAAAGTGGACATGGCATTGTCACCATTATCTTTACTATGTGGAAGTGAGTGTTTATTCACTGCAAAGTCTGAATTGAAAAAATAAAGAGAGAAGCTCATTTGAAGCCATAAGGCACGGCAAATCATTTTGGTAGAACAAAGATAATGCTGGCCTTCAAACATCTATTACAAGGCCATAAAGTGACTTTTAAAGAAGTTCTGAATCTGAGTTCTGAATGAAGTTTGTGCCCTATCAATTTATATTAAAACCAAGTTCCAAAATATCAAATTTGACATATTAAGAAATAACATTACTTAAACAGGTTGAGAGCATTTGAAGGATGGCATTAGCTAGAAAAGAAGTAACAAGTTTGTGCCCTATGACAAGATGGCAACAGAAGACTGATTAAGCTAATACTGAGACAGCAAGATCTGTAAGTAAGCTGCCAAGATTAGCTAAAAGCAAAGATTACAAAAATTCTGGAACTATACGGACCTGTATTTTGAAAACAGTATGCACACTGAGTTGGAAAAGACTTTAATGTTGGGAAAGATTGAAGGCAAAAGGAGATGGGAAAGCAGAGGATGAAATGGTTAAGATATTGTCATTGCTACAGTGGACATGAATTTGGGCAAACTCCAAGAGACAGTGGAGGACAAAGTCTCGGAAACTATGGTCCATTGGGCCGCAAAGAGTCGAACACAACTTAGCAATTGAACAACATGCACACTGAGTGCTTTTAGATAATTACATTAGCTCATAAATACATTGGGAATTCTAAGGAGATATCTGGCTCAAAATGCTACATAGGAGAGTAACCTTATTAATGTCTTAATAAAGTAGACATCAAATCAAATATTTATTACAGTTACAGATCAGCATATATACTGCAACTGTAATTAAAGACAAATGTCTTTTCTCACTGTATACCCCTCTACCTTTCCATCTTCTCTGGTTTTACTAATGGCAGCAACAACTGAGTAACTTTTAACTTCTCTTTCTTTGCCACTTCCATTCCATGTTACTTTACCCACATTTCCATGACACTTCTGCAAACATGAAATGAAAAAGCACCCATTCTCTTTTCCCCTTGTCATTATATAGAGGACAAAGACAAGAAATAGAGTAGCAAACACTAGTGTGCAATAACACAAATGTTCCTTTTTATCTTTTTTTACTTTTCATACTGCTACAACTGTCTGCTGGACAAAGAAAATAAAAACCAATATAGCATTATGGGAAATAAAAAAAACGAATGTTGCAGTGGATGCATATAAAAGCACATATCCATAGAGGTGTGATAGTTGCATGATAATAATGAAAGAATCACAGTTGTTTTAGAAAAAATATGCAACATTCTGAATACATACAATTTGGAGAAAAAAATGACATTAGGTGATATAGATGGATGGGTTTGGATGAGACAAAAGGATGAAATGAATGGATCTTTGCTTCCGGTTTATGAAGGTGTAAGACGTGCTTTGTGCTTTGTCAGCCGCTTGCTGTACCGGTGGGCTTCTTCGGAAGCATGGAAGACCCCAGGAAAGGGCTTCTGCCGTAGGAGCGGCTCGCTGGGAGCCCCCAGCCTGGCGGCGGCCGGTGCAATTCCCCCAGCCACACTCTAGGAGCTGGGGAGCAAAAAGGGGGGGTTTCTTGCCTCTTCGCCGGATGGAACTCGGGAGCTATTAGCAGAATAAGAAGAGTAGTGGAATGCCGGAGGTGAAAGACGCTCCCTAATCTTTTGAATTGCAGATGAAGGATAAATCACTGTAAGTGCTAATTCAATCAACTTAGAATGGAGATTGGAGGGGGGAGTTCTTAACCCCCCCTCGGACAAAGCGGCTATTAAGCGATCCCTCTCCTTTGAAATGGAGAGAGGAAGGATTAACTTGCTATTTGAATAAACTATGGGAAAGAATTGTATCGTATCGCATTTGCAACAGTCTTTCGCGGAGCTCTTTTTTTTTAAAAAAGAAAGTAAATTGAAACTTTCACTTTTCTTCTTGTCAGAAGGCAGGGCAAGATGGCTTCTCTTTGTTCTCCGCTTATAACTCCTCTACAGTGGTGAAGCTTTTTCCCTCCAAAATTACTAAAGAAGGATTATAAACTTTTTACTTCAAACATTCCTCCCAGAGGCTCCCAAGTCTCCCCCAATATGTGGACTCCTGGTTTGGGACTGTAAGATTTCCTTTTTTTTTAAGTGAATTTTTAAGACTCTTAAGACTGAACTCTCACTCGGACTCTCTGATACCTCGGACTATCTCGGTCATCCGTTTCTCCGGCACCATTTCTTTGTCAATTAAGGAACTAGAACTGACACAATGGCCTTTAGAAAGCCACCAACAGGAAAATCAGCTTCTGCCCCATCCTCTGCTGTCTCCAGCCCAACCGCACAGTTGAAAATCCCTGCATTTTTACAGAAAGAATCTGCTGGAGAAAGCTCAAAGGACCCGTTGGTTGTAGAAATGTTTCAGGAAATAATGAAAAATATGAATAGTATGAATGAAAATATGAATAAAATGCAGAAAGAAATGTCAGAATTAACATTAGAAGGTAGGGAAGCGCAACGAAACACAACGGAAAATAAAAAAATTGAGAAGCTAGAGAATGATTACCGCAAAAAATGTGGTGAGCTTTCATCATAAAATTAATTATTTGAGATGAAACTAAAATGAAGGAATACCAGAAGGATTACTCTATTACTTTATTGGAATTGCAATGATTTGTCAAAAGATGCCTTTGAAAGAATCCTGAATCATATTCAATACTAGAAAGCATATTCTTTCAAACATAGAAGCCAATTTATTTTTCTTCCATTAATGCAATTTCCCTTCCTGATTCCATCTGAAGCTAAGCAAGTAAGGTTGCTGGTGGTGATATTATATTTAAACGTTAAAATATTTTTATGGGAATATTTTAGCTTTTTACTGTATCTATGTAGTATTTCATGCAAAACTTTTGCAGTAAACAGGCTAAATAAATTTCTGGAGCCATAAACAACTGCCACATTACAAAATTTACGATATAGTATATTCTAATGTAAATATCAATCCAGGCTAATTCTGCAACTTGCTAAAGTGAAACCACAATCCAACAGATCATTTGGAAGAAAGAGCAGCTGCTCAGCATGGAGATAGCAGAGCATGTGAACGAAGGAAACACTAAGGGACAATTCAGGATCTCTTTCCTCTCTCCCATCTTTCCCTTCAGGAGAAGATGATGAGTAGCACAGAGTTACATAGAAGAAAAAACACCAATATACAGACAGAACCATGCATTGCATATGTGTTCCATTGCATCTAAAATTCATTAAATTGGACCTTTGGGCATACAAAAGTGTGTTGAAGCAAAAATTGAAGTGTAAAAGGATCTTTTCAAGAGATCCACAAACCACAGCAAAGATTATTCTTATAGACATGCTGCCAGTGGGGAACATAATAGAACCAACAGTAAAGGATACAGTAGAAAGTACATCTACATTCATATGGAAAAGGAAACTAGGGATCTGATAGACATTGAAAAGCTTTTACAGGTACCATTAAATTCTACTGAAATTTGTCAATTTCTAAAAGTGTAATTTTTCAAAAAAATTGGTATCAATATATGGATATAATATTAAACTGGAAAATTTCAAAATTCTTTCCCCCCCAAAAAATCATTGTAATTAGAAATATCTGTACATCTAAAACACAATTCTTTATTAATGCATTTTAAATGCAAATAAGATGCTGGGGGGGGGGGGGGGGAGGAAAATGCAACAAACTATTCATCAGTCAGCCTGTCATCTAAACCAGAGGTCTAACCTTGCAGTTTGGCACCCTGGTGCGTGGGAGAGAGGAACAGGGATATGCGAGCAGCAGGCCGGCATGCACATGGGTTAACTCACATGCATACATGTGTGCATTTCAACTCCCACGAGCGGCAGATTTGCCCACACACACATGCAGCTGAACTTGTGCAAGTTCAGCTGTGCACACATGTGCACACACACCAGTCTGCCACTCGCATGAGTTGTGCATGTGCATGCTGGTACGCTGCTCGCGCAGCCCGATTGCAAATAGGCCACAGCCTGGTAGTGGGTTGTGACCTGGGGACCCCTGATCCAAACAGTATTTGGGAAGACTCTAGAGCAGATCATAATCAACAGAGCATATAAATAAATAAAAGGAGTCATCTTGAATCTTGTCTGACAAATCTTGCTGACAAATTAGCTATCAATTTCTTTAAAACTTTCTTTAGTACATTATCGTGTGGATAATGTACTATAGAAACAGTATATCTGATCTTCAATAAAAATGCCATTTATGTATTTGTCAGCTTAATAGAATGATAGTTCAGTCAATTTGCAGCTGTTCAAATCATACTCAAAAATGCTCCTTAGTAGTTTTTCTTTGCATTGGAGAATAGCATCAACATTCTTTAATATTTTTCTTACTGCCATAAATGAACAGATAGGGGAATGCTTATCATATTTGCCATACAGCACAAAATTAGATAAGAAACTGAATGTATTAGAAGGCAGAAACAATATTCAAAATAATCTTGACAAGTCAGAGAAACAAGTTGAATTACATTTAATGAATACGAATCCCAAGTTTTTCATTTAGTAAAAAATGAAATCATAGGTATAAGATGGGAAATATAGGATAGTCATAGTACTTGTGAAAAGTACTCAGATTATTATTTGTGTGATGTGATTGTAAAAAGGGAAATGCTAGTTTAGACACCACCTACAAACATACAAGTTAAAAATTACAAAATTAATCATTATACTTTATTCCGGTTCAACTAGTCCCCAACTTGAACACTGTGTGGGCACAACACTTTAAGAGGGATTTAGAGGAAGACAACAAAGATGATTAGGGGGCTAGAAACAAAGTCCTATGAAGACGGATTAAAGGAACTGGGAATATTTAGCCTTAACAAAAGTCAACTGGGTGTGGGAGGATGAGAACGGTCATACAGAAGGAGGTCAAAGCCTGCAGCATTCTCTCATTACACAGCACAGAAAAAAGGATTTAAGATACAAGGAGGCAGATTGCAACCAATTTGGGGGGTGGGTAACCCTAGCAAGAGCACTTTGACAACAGAACCAACTACCCAAAGAAATAGGGGACATGTAAATGGGGATTCTCAGTCATCCAGGTCATGGTTGTCCCCTTGCTTTTTCAAGAGGCAACTGGACTTTCTGGTTTTCTTTGAAGACTTTTCACTTCTCATCCAAGAAGCTTCTTCATCTTCTTGGATGAGAAGCGGAACGTCTTCAAAGAAAACCAGTTGCCTCTTGAAAAAGCACCTTTTGGATAAATAGGTGTCTTCCAGCTTTCATGGCATTCTAGTTACTTGCTTTCTTTACCCCACTCTGATCCTATGGAGTTACTCATATAAATAGTTGAATAGTAAATTATTTATGCACAAACACTTACAGGTTACTTTAAATAACATTGATATAATATTTTAGCCATCTACCTCATAAAATGAAGAGGACGGCTCTCTCTAAATCACCTCAAGGCAAGTGATTCTCTCCAGAAAATGGAGAGGGGGTTGGGGGGAAGATGGATTATCCCAGACAGACAAGAAAAGCTAAAGACTCGTTCTTCTGCTACTTGTCCAAGTTCCAATAGATTGGATAAAAATTCTGTATTAATTTCAATGTATTGCTTTTCTAATAACAATTAACTAACTTTGAATTAATATTGAAACGGGAGTCTATTTCCCAACAACAGTAAATTTGAAACTTTAAAAACTGGTGTATATGGAATACATGGTAACTTTAAAATAATAAAAACTCCAGCTTTTATGTTTGATAAAGATCTGAAAATCCTGAAGAGACTCCTTGTTACTTTTCACGAAACCAGAATTAAGACCTTAGAAGACCTTCATTTTACTCTACAAACTGAACCACTTCAAGTACATGGGCAACTGACCAGAAATAATTTAAATATTAACTTACATTCAAATTGCTGAGTGGCAAAAGGTTTTGTTAAACTATAAGGAATAATATATTCAGGAAGTCGTCTCATTGCAAGTTGATTTTAAATTTGTGATACCGGATACTTACAGATTAAAAACAAGCAGCAATCCTTCACAGGCATGTATTTATGTGGGTATTAAATTATTGAAGTCCAGTATCATAGGCCATTTTACAACTTTTGAGAAAGCTATCAAATACTATAGATTCAAAATGATTTATCCAGATCTTACTTTTTCTCTAATAATCAATGCAAGCATAGGGGCATTTCTATTCTATGGAATTCTTCCCAGGGTTGAAAAGCAAAAAGTGGAGGTCAATAACCCTAGCCTTATTGGACATTCAAAACAGTTATACTTTTTTTTGACCTTAGTACAATTAGGTTGAGTACTTCATTTTTTGGACATTTAGCTTCTTTCAGTTTAAACCTATATTCATCCTTTTTTTTCATTTGTGCACTTCCTCTTGAAGAAGCTTATTACGAGTTCCAGACATCTGTAACTCTGGGAAAATAGCCTTGAAAAATATTTTGCCTACAAGGCACAATTCTTATAATAGTCAGTATGTAAATTGATTCAGATTTTTAAAAAGAGACAAATGTGCAACAATAGTCTGATATCATGTTGCAAGAAACAGCTTTTTCTGTGACCTAAGAACTGAACTGCTGAAAACTGCATTAGTGATATTCAATATTATATTTAACAATGTTAAAAAGTTTATACAAATTTCCAGTTGAATTTTCATAAACTAGGACTTGTTACAGGTCAACAATCAATCATTTTCTTTTCATATTCCTTTTATCATTTATGAGGTTTATATTACAGCCATTCAAGAAATATGGGCATCTTTTGTTCACAGGATTTCAAATTTTTATCTTCACCTAGTAGATTTAACTTTCAATTTATCAACTGACAATTATACCTCTTGCCTCCCTAATTTTCTTCTACAGTATTAGTGACCCTAAAGATATTAAGGTGAGGTGAAACATGGCAATGGATATAAATTACCCGTATTTGCTGATGGTATTATAGCTATTCTGAATATTTTTCATGCCATTACCAAAGCTTATTTATGTCATACAGTAACGTGGTTTATACTCTGATTGTACTATTAACTGGGGAACAAAACTAATTTACTCCCTTTAGGACACAGTACATCTGTAAATGACTGCAAGAGATTAGCAATTATGCTTTTTTTTAGAAATTGTATAAACTAATTGGATTGATATCGTTCTCAAAAATACCTTAATAGTTTGAATAAAACATGCTTATATATATATATATGTAATTTCAGTAGACATAATTCAATATTTAAAGCTTCCATTAAGTCTCTCAGGAAAGTTTAAAATTATCAAAATGAATATTACCTTGAGATTAATGTTTACCGAGTATTATCTATTAAATACTTAAGATTAGATTAAAATATACCCTAAAATGTCCTTTCCACACAAGTTCTGAAACTAGATAAAGAGAAACCTATTCAACAAATGAGTCAAAATATTATACTTGTTCATTTACTTATTGAGGAAAATGATCTAAAGTTACATCTAAAGGTTAAAAAAATAATCTTTGCTGGTGTACCCCCCCTTGAGCAGCAATAATACAATATATGCAATATATATAACTGAAATGTATTAAACAGAATGGCCTGGCTGCTTTAGCAGCAGCAAGGTACTAACAAGTTTAGAATGTTTAAGAGATGCAGCACTTGAACAAAAACTCATGATCTAATTTTATAAAGAATTAAAAAGTAAAAGTTCTATTAGTTTTATACAAAGGAGGTTCTCTCCTGTTCTCAGACGGCTCTCTCCAGTTCGGACGAACCAGTAGCAACAGGTACGGGAGCCTCTGCCCACTCCCCCTGACGTAATGCACGGCCTTCTGCACATGCGAAGGCAGTGCACATGCACAGATGCAGCATGTGTGCTCACATTTACGAACTAGTGGGGAAGGTAAGTGAATCCCATCGCTGGTGGGATTTATATCTGAATTATGGAATAAAGAACTAGAATATCCAATTTTGGAGTTCTAATTCTAAGTTCCCCTGCCAGAATTTTACACCTAATTACCAAATCAAATTAAAGAACTTAATTCCTTAAGCCTTATGATTTCCCCAAAACTGCAGGCAAACCCTTTTTCTAACAGTAATTTCACTGAAATAACTGAGTATATAGCTTCCTACCCACCACCCTCAGCTAGAACATTGCTCTTTGATTGGCCTGGAAACCATTTTAAAGATGAATCATAAAAATACCTAAAGCAGCTGCAATCATAGTTCAGTAGATTCACAGCAAGTAGTAAAAACAATTTTGCTTTTAAATTTAAAACTGTATTACCTAAAAAATTCTGATCAATACACAAGTATTCTTGTTGTTAATTATTGTCAGTGGTTTTATATGAAGGGACAAATAATTAAAATGCACATTTCTCTGTTCAGAAACATTGACTGAAATAAAATGCTTTCCTGGGAAGAAAAATTGAAAACTTCTGACCACTTTTAACATGACTCTATTCACCTAAGTGTATTTCACTACTTATGTCTTCTGTAAATGAGACTGTTAATAAATGAGTAATTCAACTATAAGATTTTTAAAAGCTACATTCAACATTTCAAATACAATTCTTTGTAACTGATTAATTGTACCCTAGATTTTAATTCTTAGATATAAATGCTGGGCAGGAAAATTCTAAAAAACTCCACCAACATAGTATTTTTAGATTACTGTTTCTTGAATTCCCTTTTACACATTGCATGGCAGAAATGTTTCCTCTTCCTCAGATCTTGTTTCACAAATATGTACCAAAAAAAAGGAAACTGTACATCGTTTAATAAACACCTCCAATAAAATACGGTAAGTGAAAACTGAAAACAGTAGAACTCTTTCTCAGGCCTGTTTCATGAATCAGCTTATGACCCTTAGCTGAAAGACATAAAATCTCTAAGTAAGTCACATTTCGAATATACATTTTCAAATAAATAGCAGCATTTAATTTTAAAAATGAAAGCTAGCAAGACTAAAGCATCACTGACACTATCCCAACCTCCAATTTCACCCCCACTAACTTAAGAGATAAATCAATTGGAATTATCCACTGATTTAAGTAAAACCCACCCAAATCAGTGCCCAGAAGATCCTTCCAATGATAATTTTTCTGCTACAATTCCCAAAACACCACAGAGGCGGTCCTCCCACCACCACATACACTTCACTTTGAATAGAGAGTGAAAGCGACTTTAATCTCCAGGAAAATAAATGCATCAAAGTCTATGGAGATTCTTAGTCATCCTTGTCCCGAAGATGCTTTTTTTCAAGAGACAACTGGAGTTTCTGGTATTTCTTTGAAGATGTTTCGTTTCTCATCCAAGAAGCTTCTTCAACTCTGACTGATACAGATACAGATTAACAGAATTGAAAAGGACCTTGTGCGCAGTGGTGAAATTCAATTTTTTTTACTACCAGTTCTGTGGGCGTGGCTTGGTGGGCATGGCAGGGGAAGGATACGGCAAAATCTCCATTCCCACCCCACTCTGGGGCCTGCCAGAGGTGGTATTTGCTGGTTCTCCGAACTACTCAAACTTTTCCGCTACTGGTTCTCCAAAACCTGTCAGAATCTGCTGAATTTCACCCTTGCCTTGTAGGTCATCTAGTCCAACTCCCCGCCCAAGCAGGAGAGATCCTATACCATTTCTGACAGATGGCAGTCCAGTTTCTTCTTGAAAGCCTCCAGGGATGAAGTTCCCACAACTTCTGGACTGGATGGGGGAATCCTTCCATTCCCCACCATCCATCCATAGCTGAAGAAGGTTCTTGGATGAGAAGTGAAATGTCTTCAAAGGAAAACCAGAAAGTCCAGTTGCCTCCTGGGGAAAAAAAAGCACCTTTGGGACAAAATGCATCAAAGGAAGAAAGGGATGGCCAAGAAACTCCCACCATCTCCATGTGGTCAGGGGCGGTTGTCGTGGCAACCTCTCCCAGTCCCATCTTCAGCTCTGCCTTTCTAGAAATCCACCCGGCACTTGGGGCAGCCCTGTCTTGTCCTGGCATTTACGAGGCAGCATCCTGTCACATGTCAAGGGGAGGAAGACGCCAGCACCGCCAGGCATGCGCCCACTACCAGCCACCAGCCGGCAGAAGCATCCTTCCTTCTGTCTCCCAAGGGCTGGCTTTCGGTCCCGCCAACGGCCCCGGCCCGCCCCTCGCTGCCGCCACTCACTTTTCCCCCAAGACGCCTGCTTCCTTGCTTGCTACCGCGTTGTGGCTGTTCTGGCCGGGGGCCGAAGCGGGCATCTCGGCGGACGTGGTAGGTTTCGGCGGCTGCTGGGCCGGAGGGCCCTTGCCAGTCTGCTCCAAGATGCCCTCGGAGCTGGTGCACAAGGAGCGGGCGGCGGCGGCGGCAGCCCCGGGCATGAGCCGCCAAGGCAAGCGGCTACCGGCCACGCCGGGCCAGGCGGGATGGAGCCACCTCAGCGCCGAGCGACGGCAACAGCTGAGTCCTCCGGTGCCGGCCTGACTGAGCCAGAGCAGGTCTCTCAGCAGCGCAGGACTGCGGAGCCGCATCATGATAGCCCTTTCGTCTTCTCCGCCTTTCCCGGCGGCGGTCTCGCAGGTCCGGCAGCGAAGAAGGGAAGTGCCTCGGCCGCCGCCAGTCGACCGCGCTTTGCTCCCACACCCCACGGACTCCGCCTCAAGACCCACCCCATTGGGCGGCGGCGGCTGTAACCGTCGGGCGCTTTCCAAGGCGATTGGCTCTCCGGCACGTTCGTTTAAGAGAAGCATTTTTTTTCTCCTTCCCCCCTCCCCCCCCCCCGTCCGCCCGCCCATCCCAGAGACTGGAAGATGTGGCGCACTTGGAGCTGGGCCTGCTGAGCGAGCGGCGCGGGGGGGGGGGGGGGGAGGCAGCGAGAACGGAGCCAAGGGACGCGTCCCGCGAATTTGGGGGCTGCTCTTTGCTCCTGCTGATCCCTTCAGAGGGCTGTAGTGCTTTAGGGCTTGATAGCTTTCACAGCATACTCTGAAGAGGTGGCAATGAATACCTGATAAAGTTGCATTCAATCTAAAACCAGGAATAATGTACTGGTACTCATTTCACTGGGGATATATGTCTATGGAGATTCTCAGTCATCCAGGTTATGGTTGTCCCCAAGGTGCTTTTTTTTTTCAAGAGGCAACTGGACTTTCTGGTTTTTTAATGAAGACATTTCACTTCTCATCCAAGAAGATTCTTCAGCTCTGACTGGATGGTGGGGAATGGAAGGTTTTATACTTGCAGACAGCTGGTCATTTGTATTCACTGAGGATAGTGGAAAATGGGGGGGGGGGGTGGAGGAGTACAGTATTGCCCAAAGAAATAGTTCAGAAAAGGGCCAGCAAGAGTTTCAGGGGTCAGGAGGAAAATACCTGACCCCTGCTGTCCCTGATGCCATGCATTCCTTTTCCTTCTTGATTACCATGATAAGTAATTGTGCCTATTTATTGCTGTGAAAGCTCGGAAAAATCTTGTGGCGCCTCAGAGACTTAGATTTATTATGACATCAGCTTTTCTACAATCCACGAAAGCTGATGCCCTAATAAATTAGTCATTAAGAGGCCACCTGAGACTTTCTCCTTGCAAAACTGTCTTCCGTAATCTTAATTTTGGTTGCAGGTAAAAGATCTCCACACATGATATTGAGTCATCAAAGTGAACTGACTGGGGATAATGGAATTGTACTGCAATGTGTTCTGGAGACCATCAGCTTGGGGGAAAATTGTGACAGAGCAGAGTGATGGTCAAAGCCCTGATTATTAAAAAAAAGAAGTCTAAATGAGAAGACTCCCACCAGCTTGTTAGAAAGAAATTACTAAGAAAGTCAGTCAGACCAGCAGAATAGACCAGCAGGAGAACTGCAGGCAGACAGACACACTAGACTAGAAGACGCTTGCAGCATCCAACTGCAGAATCAAATTACTGTTATAGCAAGTGGTTAATGTCTCCTGATTATTGTCTTTATAGTTTCTTAGTCCTTATAAAGTCCCTATATCCTATAAAGGATAAGAGCAAAATTGGGGCACGTTAGTCAATATTGCTCAAAAGTGTAATATTTTATATTACGAAGTACTGAGTTGACAAAGGTAATACTTAAAACATTTATTATCCTCTTTTTGTCTGAAAATCCTCCCTCCCCCTTTTGACGATGAGAATTTGCCTGGAATGGAAACAAAGGTAAAGAATCATTTAGAAGCAGAATACAGATGTTAGATTTCACCTTTTTTTAAAAGTATAAATTCTGGGCAAATTTTATTAAAATTTGCAGGCATAAGGTGTGTTAAAATGTTCCATTGCATAAATGGAGAGGACTTTCAGAGAAGAGGTTGAGACAAACTGAAAATAAGCATGACCGCAATCATATGATGGTTTGTCAAGGAGATGACCTTGGCAAGAAATATTATATAAACCAGGGAGACTGAAACATGATTTTAACGTTATAATTCAAAGACACTTAGGCAGGTACCTTCTTGATTGACTAGGATATAAGAGGGAAAGTAAAATACAAACAGATTTGCAGTAGACTGTATTATGTTGTTATAGCTTATCTCAATGAGGCATGGTTTGAATCTTCCTGCAGAATTGATTTTGTGATCTGGTCTACTGAGTGGAACTGATATTTTTCGAGACGTCTTGGCGTTAGAATAGTTAACAGATTTCTGCAGGTGTTAATCTGAGCACATATTACATATATAGCACTTTCTATTTCTGATTTCAAATGTGTTATAGAATGAACAGCTGTAATGTCACCCTACAGTTACCATAGTTACAGTTTGACTTTCAAAGTGCTGCCACCTTCTGGGGACAAAGAGAAACTATTGATAAGTTGCACTATATAATAACACTGAGGATACATAGACATTGACAACAGTAATTATTGATAACATTCAATTATTAACAAAACCATGTGCTAAAATCTCTTCTCTAGCTCAATAAGACAAAACAATGGTACTGATTACAAGTAGTCTTAATTTGTAGCCATTTATTTAACAACTATTCAAGTTATGACTGCCTTGGAAAAAATGACTTACAACCTGTTTTTGCACTTATGACAATTATACTACCTTGAGGTAACATGATGACAATTTATGCCCTTGGCAACCAATTCAAATTGACTTGCTGCAGCATCCTGCAGTTATGTGTTTCCAAGTTGCTAGCTGGTCTTCATATTCAAATACTCGGATCTATCATTTTCCTTTTTTCAGCTCAGTGATATATAATTCTGAATAAAGTGGTTCTATCAGTTCAACATTTTTACAAAACCCAATGCTACTTGCTAGGGGAAGTCAGGGAGAGGTTCACATTGGAATTTATATAGAATAGACCAAATATAAATTTTGAGTGTATCATATGCTAAGAAAGCAGCAGGCCAGGTTTGAGACCCAAGTGCCAAATGACAAGTGAGCTCCCGTCCTCATCCCAGCTACTAATAATCTAGCAGTTTAAAAGCATGCAAATGAGAGTAGATAAATACGTATCATTTTGGTAGGAAGATAGCAAGGTCCTATAACCTCATTTTGGCCACATGACCATGGAAATGTCTTCAGACAGCACTGGCTCAATGGCTTTGAAACAGAGATGAGTACCACCCCCTATAGTCGGCAATGGCCAGTGGAGTAAAATGTGCATGGACTCCAAGCATGAAATCCTCTTACCTTTGCTAACGTTCGGAACTGGGAGTGCGGGCATGCATACTGTTGCATGCGCAGAGCATCCGTGATGATGTTTGGGCAGGTGGGTAGAGCTCCACCTGCTGCTGCTACCAGTTTGCCAGAATCTGGGCAAACCAGCAGAATACCGTATCTGATGGACTCTACATGCTAAGTGCCATTGAGTGGTTTATTTAAGTAATTGCTATGGCCACCCGTTTCACAACAGTGACTGTAGATGGCATACAAAGATTAAAATCCAACAATTACAAAGTCATAGTTTGTCAGCAGATTGCCAACAGGTTCATTTTGTAAAAGATGTGTATGATATGAATCATAAAAGATGCAATGAGGGTATTCCTTAATCAAGTAAAAATCATGAATGGATTCTGAAAATTAGACTGCAAAATTCAGATAAATCTTTATTCTTCTTTAATTGCTTCAATGTGAGGCGTTATGTAGTAATGTTTTTAAAGTTGCCTGAAAGCTTTTTATTTTTGCATATTGAGTATTAGTATTTGCTTTTAAATCCTCACACCAGTCATCTTCTGTAAAATAATTTATCAGCATTACTTCATACATACCCCTACACACATACAAATATCATATATCTTACATGGGAAAAGACCCGAATACAACAAGACCAGAATACCTACACCCGTGAAAATCTACGAAAACACAACACACACACACACACACACACATTATTTGTGGTTATGGAATAAACATTTTCCCTATAGGCTTGGCCTTATAATACAACAGTAAGAATGTGGCAGAAAATGTATTGGCCATGTAGAACTCTAATCTAGCAAATTTCTTCTTGTCTGTTACAAAACAGTGCTGTTAGGGAAAAATGTAATTTTCATTTAATTGGTATTAACAGAATGTTATTGAGGGATATTGTATATATAAAATATTGTAACGTGAAATAAATAGTGCTCTTTAGCACAGATTATTGTTTGTTAAGAAGAAACCATTTGTACTTTATACTCACCGCATCAGTAGACCATATAGTCATGGAAGAATAAGCACATGTTCCAGTCCCTTGGAGCATAGTTTACATTAGCTTTGTGCACCTACGGCAATTGAAGCTTTAATACAAATATAATGTGCTACATCAGATAGCTTAATGTTTGACTAAATGTTGTCATGTATGTCCCTATTGAACTTCCTTTTTGCTCGAAAGAAATTGAGCACTTTTACATAAACAGAAGAAACTATGATTAGTCATTATAGCTATTTTATTTAGCTATTCTATACCCGTGCCCCTCCTGGCTTGTACTGGCATCCTGGGAGGTGACACGAGGCTGGCTCCAAGAGGTTATCAACGCATCCTTGAGTGAGGGTTCCTTGCCTGCCTCCCTAAAAGAGGCTATGGTGAGGCCCCTCCTCAAGAAGCCCTCTTTGGACCCAGCTATTTTGAACAACTACCGTCCAGTCTCCAACCTTCCCTTCTTGGCGAAGGTTGTTGAGAGTGTGGTGGCACAACAGTTTCCCCGTCACCTGGAGGAAGTTGACTATCTAGATCCGCGCCAGTCCGGCTTTCGGCCCGGGCATAGCACCGAGACGGCATTGGTCGCGTTGGTAGATGATCTCTGGAGGGCCAGAGATGGGGGATGTTCCTCCATCCTGGTCCTATTAGACCTCTCAGCGGCTTTCGATACCATCGACCATGGTATCCTATTGCATCGGCTGGGGGGGTTGGGGGTGGGAGGCACCGTTCTACGGTGGTTCTCCTCCTACCTCTCTGGCCGATCGCAATTTGTGCGGGCAGGAGAGCAGAGGTCGACCCCGAGACCCCTCACATGCGGGGTGCCTCAGGGGTCGGTCCTCTCGCCTCTCCTGTTTAATGCATATATGAAGCCGTTGGGTGAGATCATCCGTGGTTTTGGGGTAGAGTACCATCTGTACGCTGATGACACCCAGCTGTACATATCTACCCCAAACCACCCCAACGATGCCGTAGCGGTGATGTGCCAGTGCCTGGAAGCCGTGCGGATCTGGATGGGAAGTAACGGACTTAGGCTCAACCCGACCAAGACCGAGTGGCTGTGGTTTCCGGCTGCCCGATTCAACCAGCTTTCTCCAACGCTGGCCATAGGGGGCGAACATCTTGCCCCTGTGGATGGGGCGCGCAATTTGGGTGTCCTCCTGGATACCCGGCTGTCTATGGAAGAGCAAGTGACAGCCGTGGCCAGGAGGGCGTTTTACCAGGTTCGCCTGGTTCGCCAATTGCGCCCCCTATTGGATCGGGACGCCCTTCGCACAGTCACTCATGCCCTCGTGACATCCCGACTGGACTATTGTAACTCTCTCTACATGGGGCTCCCCTTGAGGTGCACCCGGAGGCTTCAGTTAGTTCAGAATGCGGCCGCGCGAGCAATTATGGGCACCTCTAGGTTTGCCCACGTAACACCGCTCTTGCGCGAGCTGCACTGGCTACCTGTCGTCTTCCGGGTGCGCTTCAAGGTGTTAGTTATCATCTTCAAAGCGCTCCATGGCTCGGGACCTAGCTATCTGCGAGATCGGATCCTGCCCCACACATCCTCACGACCGATTCGCTCCCACAGAGAGGGGCTTCTCCGGGTGCCGTCCACTAGACTTTGTCAGCGGGCGACGCCCAGGGGAAGGGCGCTCTCTGTGGCGGGCCCGGCCCTCTGGAACGACCTTCCCCCTGATATTAGAACGACCACCGACCTCCGCTCCTTCCGTGTAAAATTGAAGACCCATCTCTTTCGACTGGCCGGCCTTGAATAGTTCTCTCTGTCTTTTAATTATAAATTTTAAATGGGTTTTTAATTTATGTTTTTAGCACGGGTAGATTTATTTAATTCGATTTTAAGAAATATTTGTATTATTGTATATTGTTTTTAATTATGCCTGTGCACCGCCCCGGGTCCCTGTGGGGAGAGGGTGCGGTTAATAAATCCCAACTTATTATTATTATTATTATTATCATATCAGTTCAAGAATTGAAAGGTATTGGCCACTGCTCCAGATGAGTGACCATAATCTCCAATGCATGGTCAGGACAGAAGAATAATGGCAAAAAATGCTCTCCCACCCCCCCGTGCAAATTAAATAGTATGAAGCAGAAATATCAGGGAGAAAATAGACGATGCCACTAGCCGAAGCCCAAATTGCAAACTTCCTGGAACATCCAAAGGGAGGCATCTACTGCAAAATAAGCTTCAGCCATTCTAAGAACATTTTGGAAGGCATAGTAGCTTCTGCCAAAGTTCCAACCTGGTAAGCAAGGGTAGGGCAAACAAGTAGGTGAATCTGGTCAGGAAGAGAATTATTACCTCAAAAAGTGGAATATGAAAAACAGTGTATGTGCTTATCTTTAAATATGGAAAACCAGCAGGGGCAGGACAAGGAAGTGGAACTCCTAATGGCGTTCCATTTGTCATCCATCGCTCCCAACCTTCACTAGCAACCTTGACATCTCTTCATACATAGCAAGATTCTAAAAGATGCATCTGAACTTGTGTTGGAAGAAATGTCCATTTGTGTTCAGTTCCAAGTGGGGAGAAAAACACTGGAAACATGGAAGCTACTTGGAAAGGTGGTTTAATGGTGGACAGGATCACATGGTTTGAGATCCTAGGCAAAAGAAAAGGCACAGATGGGAGAGAGAGAGAGATTTGGGCCCTGCCTTGGAGCTTCCTGTTCCTGTGTAAGAAATGTATTTTGGTTGGTTGTCAGCTCCCATGGGGCCATGCAGGGGTAACTTTGTAGTGTCTTGAGTCCCAAGCATGGTTGAATCTTGCTGGGGGATGTAATCTCCCCAGGTGCCATGCTGTTGCTAGATGGGAGAGGGCCAATCCTATCTTTGTTGGATCTTGGGTGAGGGCATTTGCTTATGAATAGACCTAGCTATCTCTTTATCTCTTAAGTGCTGACATCTGCTGTGAACTATTGAGGAGGATGGGGGGTATTAAGAGTGACTCTGCTTCCTGCCTAAAAAATCATATTTCTCCATTTCTTATCCAGGGAAAAATAATATTCTGCCTTTTTAATATTTCCTGGACCATTTAATATTAATATTTAATATTTCCTGGACCATTTCATTCTTTTAGGAGAGGGGTGGGTGCTAATTTCCTACACTTGGATGTGTCAACTGGCATATGGGCAGAACAGAAAGAGAAGAGACATTGCTTGTCTGACAGTACACCTTAGAGGGAAGAGGGCGAGATTGTATATGTAAAGTAGATTTCTGTTCTGCTCAGTATGGAAATGGGTCAACTAATTCTGAGGTAGAATTAGTACCTTCTTTTCTTTGAGGCAAATTTGTAAAATCCATGGCTTTCTATTTGTTGCACCATCTTGATTTCTGTTTATTCAACTGGTCATGATTCTACTTTATGTGGATCCCCTATATCAGTGATGGCGAACCAAAAGTGGGGGGAGCACAGGGGGGTCGTGCGCAGGTGTGCCACACATTTGCATGCTTCCCCCCCTCTCCGCACAAGGCCAGTGCTCCCCTTTCCCGCTTTTTTGTGTTTTTTTTCGCTCTCCCCAGGCTCCAGAGGCTTCCTAGAAAATAACCTCCCCTGCCCCTCTGGAGGCCCTCCGGGCTTCCCTGAAGTTTCCCGGAGTGCAAAATCCCAGCCCTAAGTGGAAACTGGAAGTTCAGGAACAGACTTCTGGTTTGGCCATAGGGTTGTTTTTCGCCCTCCGGAGCCTTCAGGGAAGCCTCTGGAGGTTAAAAACAGTGTCAAAAGAAGGCCAAAGTCAGCTGGCCAGCTGGCAGAAACGCCTCATGTACCCTAACAAATGGCTCTGCATGCCACCTATGGTACGTGTGCCATAGGTTCGCCATCACGGCCCTATATCTTAATAAGAGCCACAAGCTTTAATATCTATAGCATAATTCCACATTGCCTATAAAGTATGAATTGTACATTTATCCTTCACTCTAAGTTGGGTCTATTTTTTTCTCTCATCAGAAGCAGTTCTTGAATGGGAAAAAAATGCAATATAAGGTAATATTCCTTAAAGCTGTGCCCCTTTTGTATCACCATACTAGCATCCAATAATATTTAAGCGAGCAATTAAGGAATCTACCATAGAAATAAGGAGTAACCTCTGATCCATCAATCAAATTCTACTGGATCAAAAGTTTCTGGACAATGCAAGGAGTTTTTCTAACTGGAAAGATTTTGTGGATACAATCCATAGATGAGCCCATGCAATCTAAATTGCAAATTATCCTTTGTTGAGTTTCATTTTTCTTTTGCAGTGCAAGAAAAACTTTAATCCATTAGTGGGAAATGCATCTGGAAGAAAAGAGGGGGGGAAATTTTTCTGGCATAGTCAATAATAATAGGCAAAAATATAAATCTTCTCATCAGATGTATTTGATGAATTTTCAAAAAGTTGCAGAAACTAGTAACTAACTTGAAAAGGGTATACAAATTTTTATTTGACTATTTTAAGCAGTCTGCCTCATATTCAGTGTAGAACATACTGTAGCTCTCAGAACATGTGAATCTATCAGTCAAATCCAATTTATCAAGGTGGCTTTTGACAGTAAATTATTGGATATATTAAAATAATTCTTGAGGTTGTTTTTAACTCCATATGGTGAAAACTATACACCCATAGAGAAAGACACTTACACACAGTACTGGTACTAATTACAATTATCTGACAGGATTATTCCAGTTCTTCTGGGAATAGCTCCTTTCAACAGATTCCTCAGAGGAAAGAGAACAGAAGTCTCAACAGTAACCATGGCAATTTTAACCTCGAAAACATATCAGAAGTAAACATTTGGAAAGGTAATCTGATAACCAGACTGAAACAGGATATATGAAGGAAGGAACGCAGAATCCTTCTGCAAAAGAACACATAAAAAGTGCAAATACAGTATATATCCTCAAAAAATCTAATGAAATTTCAGCAGCAATAGCAATAGCACTTAGACTTATATACTGCTTCATAGGGCTTTACAGCACTCTAAGCAGTTTGCAGAGTCAGCATATTGCCCCCAACAGTCAGAATCCTCGTTGTACCGACCTTGGAAGGATGGAAAGCTGAGTCAACCTTGAGCCCGTGAGAACTGAACTGCCAAACTGCTGCCAGTCGGTAGTCAGCAGAATAACTCATGCCACCCATCACACAAGAAGGCAAATTTAAACATTTGGAAGATGTATTCTTGGAAAACAGCCGTGAAACACATGCAATTAGCTGATGAAATGACTTAAGCAGATCCTGTTCAATGTAGAGTACATATATTTAGGTTGTGATTAATGGTCAGGAAAACCAATGGAAGGAAAGGGGATAGTGTGCACTATTTTTTTTCCATAATATTTTAACTTATGATTTTAGACATTCATTCTTCTTCTTTTTTACATCTTTATTCTGAAGTAAATTTGTTAAAAGCTTAACTTAGAAAAACATTTTGACAAAGAAAAAAGTTGTGTCATTAGACACTGCCTCCAGGTTATGATTTGTCAGTCAAGGCAATTCAATCCAGA
This sequence comes from Rhabdophis nuchalis, assembly GCA_039707465.1. NCBI lineage: Eukaryota > Metazoa > Chordata > Lepidosauria > Squamata > Natricidae > Rhabdophis > Rhabdophis nuchalis. Next base: position 197,333,120 of record CM077643.1, on the reverse strand, counting down.
TACAACCACACAGAGCAAAGACAACTGCTTATTCCATGCATGCTTATTTCTGAGAAGCTGTCCCCATGGAATACAAATCAGCCATAGCGCCTCTGTAGCCCCCAAGCATCCTGATTGGGATTGTGTAGAACATAACAATATTCCAGAATGTTAAAGAGTCTACTAGGAAGTTGGCTGGGGTGGCAAGGTGCTAATATACCAGTTTGTCCTCAAGTAAATGGATATTAAGTCACTGATTATGTCTACTAGAGTACAACATGATCTTTGAATTCAGTGGTTCCACCAGCCTCTAGATCAGTGGTAGTCAACCTGATCCCTACCGCCCACTAGTGAGCGTTCCAGCTTTCATGGTGGGCGGTAGGGGTTTTGTCCCATACTGAAGCACTTTCCTTTTTTTAAATTTAATTGACTTCCCTACTTTATCAATCACCGTTACTGTGGAACCGGTCGGTGGTTAGAAAATTTTACTACTAACAGAGATACAAAAGTGGGTGGTAGGTATAAAAAGGTTGACTACCCCTGCTCTAGATGTTGAGATGCCCAACTTATGGCATAATTCTGATAAAGTAAGTAGTGTATAGGACTGCAGGCAGGAAATTACTTTCAGGCATTACTTAGCTGCCTGCTGCAAAGGGAAGTGCGAAGGGAAGGATGATATAGGGCAGGAAAAAAGATTTCTGATGATCTCTGCCAGATTTGCACAAGGAAATTCAATGGGGAAACTGACAGGAAATCAGAAGTTGCTCCTGCTCCCACTGTTTTCCCCCCTGTCCTTGCTCATTCTCTTTCTCTGTTTAGGTCAAGAAATGTCTCAGAAATGGTGACCCAGTGGGACATGGATGGGCATGCCCAGAGGGGCATGATAAAGTATTTGTATTGGATACTAGACAATCCATAACGATCTAGATTTCTTTCTTGAGTTACAATTTAGATGACATGCTAACTATAAATATAATTTATTTATTTATTTATTTATTAAATTTATACCCCGCCCTTCTCCAAATGGACCCAGGGCGGCGCACAGGGATGTTAAAATAGATACAAAATATATAAAATATATCAAAATTTAAAATACTTATTCTAATAAATAAACCCTGCGCTAAAAACCGAATTAAAATCCCAAATTTAAAACTATCTAATAATCAGTATGGAGGTTACGCTAGGCCGGCTAGATGGAATAGGTGTGTCTTCAGACACTTGCGGAAGAGGCGGAGGTCGGAGATGGTGCGGAGTTCAGGGGGTAGGTCGTTCCAAAGGGCAGGGCCCGCCACAGAGAAGGCTCTTCCCCTGGGTGTCGCCAGTCGGCATTGTCCAGCCGACGGCACCCTGAGGAGGCCCTCTCTGTGGGAGCGTATCGGTCTGAGGGATGTATGGGGCAGGAGGCGGTCTCGCATATAACTAGGCCCCGAGCCATGGAGCGCTTTAAAGATGGTCGTCAAGACCTTGAAGCGCACCCGAAAGACCACAGGAAGCCAGTGCAGCTCGCGCAGGATCGGTGTTATGTGGGAGCATCTGGGGGCTCCCGTAATCACCCGCGCGGCTGCGTTCTGGACTAGCTGCAGCTTTCGGGTGCACCTCAAGGGGAGCCCCATGTAGAGAGCATTACAGTAGTCGAGTCGAGAGGTGACGAGTGCTTGAGTGACTGTGCGTAAGGCACCCCGGTCCAGTAAGGGGCGCAATTGGCGCATCAGGCGTACCTGATGAAACGCCCCCCTGGCCACGGCTGCCACATGATCTTCCATAGACAGCCGGGAATCCAGGAGGACACCCAAATTGCGCGCCCTCTCCACGGGGGCCGGTGTTTCGCCCCCAATGGCCAGAGTTGGAGTAATCTGGCTGAACCGGGGTGCCGGAAGCCACAGCCACTCAGTCTTGGACGGGTTGAGCTTGAGTTTGTTACCACCCATCCAGATCCGTACGGCTTCCAAGCACCGGGACATAACCTCGACGGCATCGTTGGGGTGGTCTGGGGTGGATATGTACAACTGAGTATCATCAGCGTACAGATGATATCCCACCCCAAAACCACGGATGATCTCACCCAGCGGCTTCATATATGTGTTGAACAGTAGGGGCGAGAGGACCGACCCCTGAGGAACCCCACATATGAGGGGTCTCGAGGCCGACCTCTGCCCCCCTGCCAACACATATTGCGACCGACCAGAGAGGTAGGATGAGAACCACCGCAAAACGGTGCCTCCCAGCCCCAACCCCCCCAGTTGGCGCAATAGGATACCATGGTCGATGGTATCAAAAGCCGCTGAGAGGTCTAATAGGACTAGGATAGAGGAATATCCTCTATCCCGCGCCCTCCAGAGATCATCAACCAACGCGACCAATGCCGTCTCGGTGCTGTGCCCGGGTCGGAAGCCGGACTGGCGCGGGTCTAGATAATCAACTTCCTCCAAGTGTCGCGGAAACTGTTGAGCCACCACACTCTCAACAACCTTCACTAGAAAGTGGAGGTTGGAGACAGGACGATAGTTCTCTAATAATGCTGGATCCAGGGACGGCTTCTTGAGGAGGGGCCTTACTACCGCCTCTTTCAAGACGGCAGGCAAGGACCCCTCACTCAAAGATGCGTTGACAATGCCCTGGAGCCAGCCTCGTGTCGTCTCCCAGGATGCCAGTACAAGCCAGGAGGGACACGGGTCCAATAAACATGTGGTAGCCCTAAGTCTCTTTGACAACTTGTCCATATCCTCGGTGGTAACAAAACCAAACTCCTCCCAAGATGGTATCACAAGAGCAGCCTCGGCCCTCTCGACTGGACCACTGTCGATGGAGGGTAGCTCGCTCCGAATCCGAGTGATTTTCTCCTGCAGATAAGTCCCAAATTCCTCTGCTCGACCCTGTAACGGGGCTTCCCGCGGCCTCTGTTGAAGGAGGGAGCGGGTCACCCCAAACAGGGCGGCAGGGCGGTTATCTGCGGATGCAATAAGAGTGGCACAATACTCACGTTTGGCCACTCATCGCCACTAAGTAAGTCCTAATATGGTCTCTCACTAGTGTTCGGTCGGCTTCGGAGCGAGAGGATCTCCATCTGCTCTCTAGGCGTCTCTTGTGGCGCTTCATCTCCCTAAGCCCCTCGGTAAACCAAGGAGCCCAGGTGGTTCGTCGCCGCAAGAGAGGCCGCAAGGGCGCGACTCGGTCCAAGGCCCCCGTGGCCGCACTTAACCATGCGGCCACTAGGTCCTCAGTCGAGTCGCGGGGCAAGTCCACAGGAATTGGCCCAAGCTCCCTTTGGAACCTTATCGGGTCCATCAGGAGCCTGGGGCGGAACCATATAGGAATGTCCGGTTCCGCCTCCTCGCAGTGAGGTGCGGCGATCGGAAAGTCGAGCCGAAGGAGAGCGTGATCTGTCCATGACAGGGGTGTGATGACTAGATCCCCTATTCACAGATCACGACTCCACTGTCCCGAGACGAAGATTAGATCCAGGGTGCGTCCGCCCTCGTGGGTAGGGCCTACAACTACTTGGGTCAGGTCCATGGCTGTCATGGAAGCCATGAACTCCCGAGCTAACCCAGAGGTTTCGCCTGCTGACGGCAGGTTAAAGTCCCCCATGACTAACAGTCTGGGGGTCTCAACCGCCGCCTCGGCTATCACCTCTAGGAGCTCGGGCAGGGCTGTAGTTGTATAGCGAGGAGCCAGGTATACAAATAACACGCCCAACTGCCTCCCTAGGCCCCACTTCACAAGGAGGGACTCGCAACCGGTCGTCTGAGGGATCGTGGTCTCCTTTGGCTCAAGACCTTCCCTAACCATAATCGCCACCCCCCCACCCCTCCCTAGGGCCCTAGGCTGATGAAAGGCTCGGTATCCTGGTGGGCACATTTCTACGAGGGGATGTCCTCCCTCGTGGCCCAACCAGGTTTCCGTAATACCTACCAGGTCCGGGTCCCCCTCTGACACAAGGTCTTGGATGAGGGGGGCTTTTTGTACCACGGACCTGGCGTTGCATAGCATCAGCCTAGGGCCCCGGGTCTGTGGTTCTTGCCCACCTAGTCTGCGATGGGAGCATGGGGGGTCGGAGCACGTGACCACCTGTAACCAGCGGCCACGGTCCTCCAACCGATGTCCATCCCGCTATACAGCTATCGTTGAGTATATGTTCTCTTTTGTGGTCATACATACTGATTTTCCAGTGAAATGTAAGATTTAAGACTATAAAAAAATCTACAGCACTGTTTTCTAAAAATGTAACTATTCATTACAAACTAAAAATCCCTGAAACCATTATTTAATTTTAGAGTTCTGAAATATATCTTCCAATGTCTTGTGAGCAAAGATTTAGCAGCCTGCATTCAAAAATCCCAAATATTTTAACCTGCTCATTTTTTACTAGTTTTTCCAATTCTATGTTTCCACCATTTTTTCATTACTGGCACGTGATAATTTTTATAGATGATCCAGTTAATAATTTTAGAAACTGTGTTACATTTTTGTTTAAAATCAATTTGTGTGATCTTTTTGCATGAGAGTATATGATCCACTGTTTCTTCTGCTTCTTTGTACAATCAATACTTTGAATCATTTGATAATTTTTCATCAATATTTCATACAGTTTTGCACACCCATCAGTCAATTTCAAAAGGCAGCGGTACTCAGAACAGCTTACATCCTACGAGGATATTTAACACCATCAAACATCAACACCTGCCTATTCCTGATAGGTGAGAAGGACCGTGGGAAGGACTCGATAGGCAGATAAAAATGCCAAATCCAGTAAAAACAGCTGGTTGACTGTACAACAAACCACATTATTACTATATTTATTAATAAATAAATAAAAACTTAAAAGTACAACCCTTATTCTCTATGCCATTATTTGTTCCATTCTGAGTCATGAACTTTTTCTAATCTAAATCAACCTCTATGTGGATGTAGTCTAAACTAACACATTTGTTTTATTACTTCAATTACAATTAAGAATTTCCTTCATGTCCATAATCATATTCAATTCTTTGGCTTTCCAGTTATTTTTAAGCAACCTTATTGTTGAAATCTTGTTGCTTCCAGGACAGTTACTTCAATGGGAAAAAAATCACTCTTGAATAATATTTGTGGACACATTAATAATTGCCATATTAACTTGCCTGTGAAAAATTTGTTAGCGTTTGACATGTTGGTCAAAGAGCCATGTTCCAAGTTGGATCAGTGGTTCTCAAGTGAGGGAATGCATACTACAGCTGGGGTTAAAAAGCACCTTAGGTGAGTCACTGTGTAAGTCATTACACTTTAACATAACTTTCTAAATTGTAACTATAATAACAGATTGCCCGTAAACATATAAATGTCTTAGAAAAAGGGAGATTTCTGCTTTTATCACACTGTTATAACCTGGGCAAAGGGAAGAAGGACAATCAGTGATTAATTTTCTGTTTCTTGCTTTGGGACAAAGAAAGATAGTTCTGCTGGCTTGGCTGAGGATGCTTCCAACTGGAGCCCCAACAATCAAACCATGATGCAGCTATACTGATCTTCGTTCCCATTTTTATGGCAAGAAAAGGAACAGTGAGATTGGTAGAAGGTCATGACTTCTTCCTACACACACCCTGCCTCCAGTTCCATAAAGAGCCATAACATTGTTACAATACTTGTCTGGAAACATCTTGAGTACTTTTTCTTTGCATGTAATTTTAATTGAACAATCCTTATTGGATGCGTGCTAGTGGTCACCATGAATTAGGTAACCTTTTGGGCTACGATCATGCCATTTTAGTTGGGGACAAATCAGTGAAATATTTGTTTTACATTTACATAATAAATAAGAGTACCTTCAAGTCCAAGAGGGGAAATGACCTGAATGTTTTGTATTAACTAATAGTGCTAGGTTACAGTCTAATTTCATTTGACTTGGCAAACTAAGATTATGCTGGCCTTTTTCCTCCTTGGGTTCAGCAGTCTTGATGATATAACCAGCCAACAAGGAGTTAAAATCTCTTACCTATAAGGAAGCTCCAGTCCTTGGAAGAATACTTTAACTAAGCTTATCCTATTACTTCCAACATTGCAAAACTCTAAAAATATTAACAGATATGAGTAAAAACAAACAAACCCTAATCACGATCCCCATTACATCCTATCCAATGAAATCTCTTTGAGAAAGTATTGAACAGCAATGACAGGTAACTCTTGTAGCAACACTTCCGCACACGAGACAGTGACACAGTCCATTCATTGGGAAAGTTCTCGTTTAACATTGATAAATTTATCTTATCGACTTGACCTTCCCTGATACCCTGTACTCCTAGACTGATTTAAATGTGTATATAAAAGTAGATTACATCTGGTAAGCTAACATTGGTTCTGAATGAATTAGCCTGCAAAATGCCATTGTATGTACACAAAGCGTGCAAGTAATCTTTTGACACTCCTTTCAAAGCTCTCATTTTGCCTTAAAATTTGCTGATGTGACTATGTAGCTATAATATTTAATCTATTAATTAATCTATATAAATAAAAATGTAACAAGAGTTTGTTCAAAACCGCTAATCTCCAAAAGTACTGCACCGATCGCTTCCAAATGTTCACACAACATTCCTTTCAAGTACGGCACCGATGATATATATAGATTGTGTAGCTGTCACACCTGTGCCAGGTACATCCAACGGAAATGAAAAAAAATGTAAAAAATGTAGGTAGATGGATACAGAGAGAGCAGTGGGCCACAGATATTATGTCATCCTTTATGACATAAAATACTCTGTCCATAGGTAGGTAGGTAGGTAGGCAGGGATAGGGATAGAGAGAGAGAAAGGGAGAAATACAGTAGGTAAGTAGGTCGAGGGATAGAGAGGGAGAAAGGGAGTAGGTAGGTAGGTTGGGGGTTATACGGTGGTTGTGTGTACGTGTTTGTGTGTGCAGGTGTAGATCTACACACAGATTGGTTGGCCATTTAACCAGGCTGGTCACAGCAACATGTGGCCAGGTACGGCTAGTCTATATAAATAAAAATGTAACTGTGAGTTTGTTCAAAATCGGTAATCTCCGAAAGTACTGCACGGATTGTTTTCAAATTTTCACACAACATTCCTTTCAAATACAGCACCAATCATATATATAGATTATGTAGATGTCACACCTGTGCCAGGTACATGCCACAAAAATATAAATATGGAGTGCGGCCCTTTTACGTCACTCTCTCACTTGCCCCCTCCCTTTCGCAGCCCCTCCCACCCGGCTACTTCTTCTCCCGCGTCACGTGCACGTCGAGCAGTCTGCGCCCCCTCCCCTCCCCTGCGCTACTCCGTCATCGGTGCAACGGTCACCTCCTCAGCAACCGACACTGACGCCGCCAACGATAACGGCGCCCCACGCTCACAACTCCTCAGCAACCTCTCTAGCCGATTCTGATGCCCTCCTCCTCCTCCACAAGTCCACCCAAAAGGAGCCGATGCCACCGACGCCGCCAATGATAACGGCGGCCCACGCCCACACCCACACAAGGAACTGAGGCCACCGCCACCACCGTCCTCCTCCAGGATGCTGCTGGTAAAGTAGAGGGATAGAGAGAGAGAAGGAGAATTATGGTAGGTAGGTAGGTAGGTAGCTAGGTAGAGGGATAGAGAGAGGGAGAAATACAGTAGGTAGGTAGGTAGGTAGGGCTTATACGGTGGTTGTGTGTATGTGTATGTGTTTGTGTGTGCAAGTGTAAATCTACACACATATTGGTTGGCCATTTAACCAGACTGGGCCACAGCAACGCGTGGCCGGGTACAGCTAGTGGTAAATAAATACTCTGCTTCCAGCCATTGGGTAAATTACTGGTGCATGGCTTTATTTCAAAATAATCTAAACCAAATGAAACTTAGCATTACAGGGCAGAATGGTCATTTTAAATCAAAGGGGTGGCAGGTAAACCTGTTGCCTTCCATACACTGGTGTTTCCCCACCATTGGCTATGGTGATTTCAGTGCAGTTCAGAAACATCTGGAGGTCACAGATTGCATATGCCTAAAATAAAAACATTATGTTGTTTTATAATGCATTTCAATTTTGCACTTTTGTGCCAACCAGAGTATTTGGTTCATTGGACAACACTAGTAGGATACCATTCAGCATAGGGCAGCTTTACGGAATTTGGACTGACTTCTGATTTACCAGAAAAGCAAGCTGTTCTTTACTTCAGTGCAAAATATGCTCTTTAAATATGTAAAGTATTAACTGCATATGCCTCCCCTTTTTCTTTTAAGTTTTAAGAAGTTCGATGGCATATATGGTTCTCCTTCCCTACTACAACCCTCTAAGGTTGAAGATGAAAAATTGACCCAAGGTCATTCGGAGAGTTTCATGGCTAAGTGAAGATTTGTATGAAGATTTTCACAATAGTTGCCCTGACACCAATATCCACAATGTCATTGTGTATTGTATGTATTGCTAAACTGACTCTGGCAGTCTTTTTCCTAACTGGTGCAGCTGTCTACACAAATATAGCAGCATTCCTTGTGATTAGAATATATTCATCGCTTCATCAAAATGTTTCAAACCATTTCAAGTCTCTGCCAGAATGTTTCAGTAATAATGCAATACAGTTTCTTGATCTCTTTACAAAACTGATTAAAAAGTACTGGCTTTTTAAAAGATAGATGGCACTGATATCTTTTTTCAAGTTATTGAATTTCATTGGCTTTTTGGCATACTTGATTTCCTATCCAAATTGTATTTGATTACTAACTCATTTTCTCCCCATCTCTCTCTCTCTCTCTCTCCCTTATCAATACTTCCTCAGATGTAGCAACATTCCAGCAAATTACAATAGTTCTGCGGATATATTTGCTTGCTGCAAAGGAAATACATGGTGCGTACAGGAAAGATATATTGTTGTACAGTTTCCACCAGCTGATTGTGCTAGCTTTCAGCTGACTATTTCCTAGCCAGAAAAAATATGAGTGGTTATCCACGGGATAAAACAAATTTAGTTATTGGACAGAGAAAGTTTCATAATCTGAAAAGAAAGAATCCTTTCTTTTAAAAATCAGGTTGGAGACAAGGGGCATGAATAGTGCAAGAAAGACAATTAATTATGGACTAGTAGCTATTTCTACAACTGTTGCAACACCTGACAGGATGACATTGCTTAGGTGTTTGTGTGTGTGCATTGTGGCTGAGAAACAGCAGCATGGCACAATGACAGTTTTTCGCACTTACATATTTTACTACATGAAAATCCATTGTGTCATGTTCACATCACTGGGGAGATCATGATGGGATCCCTGTAGTCGGATATACATATGCACACATGTACAGGAAGTGTTCACCTGTTATGTGGGCAGATATGTAAAAAATATAATTCTACATGAATGGCAAAGAAGTTGTAACACTGATATTTCTAGGGCTTAAAAGCCCTTCCTATCATAACATTTCTCTGGAAGGGTGGCTTGTTTGGGATAAGACCGAGCGCTGTATTGTAATGACCCTTTCAGATACAAATATTTGTAACTTTGTTCTAGTAAATTGTCTGATAAAAACATTCTGTTTACATAATTCTGACCTCAACCACCACCTGTGTCCTAATACAGAAATTATTATATGAATAGTTACCCTGCTTCCCTGAAAATAAGACCTCCCTGAATAATAAACCTAATCGGGCTTTTGAGCACATGCACTAAAATACGACCTCCCCAAGAATAAGACCTCCCCAAAATATTGCAACACAGCAGCAGCCATGAGGTGACCATGCTCCTGCACCTCCAAAATAATAAAACCACCCCGAAAATAAGACCAAGTGCTTATTTCAGGGGTCAAAAGAAAATAAGACCCTGTCTTATTTCTGGGGAAACAAGGTATAGCCATGGAATAACTCAACAGTTACAACCTAACAGATACCCCAACAGGTTAATAAAGCCAACACAATACTTCTGAGGAGGTTCAAGAGGAGTATAGAGAAGTAATTGTCTCACTATACTCTTCATTAGTCAGGTCTCACCTGAAGTATTGTGTTCTGCAGAGCCCGATTTAAAAAAATAAATTGATAAAACTGAAGCAAATCAAGAGAAAGGGTACCAAGGTATTGAAAGGACTGGAAACCAAATCATATAAGAAACAATTAAAAGACTTAGGCTGCAAGAAGGTTGCGAGGAGATATGACATCAGTCTTCAAATATCTGAAAGCAGTCACATTGGTTGATGGTTCTGTAGGAGGAGGAGAGGCAGAGTCAAGGGAGGAATCAGTTTGGAGTATAATGCTCCCTTTGAATTCCGTTAACTCTTATCTAGTGTCAATTTAGTTGACTAGAGCAATAAATCTTAACTGGGACTTAACAGGTCATGTTCCTTCCCTCTTGACAGATTCGCACTTGCTCCAGAGGGTAATAATAGAACTAGTGGGATGACACTTCAAAGATGTGGATACAGTTTACAGTTTTACAGTTTACAGTTTATTTGGATTTATATCCCGCTCTATCTCCCCGAAGAGACTCAGGACGGCTCACAGGCAAATATAAAACAATACAATAAATACAATACAGTGTTAAAATGAAATTAAATTAACTAGCCTGTGCTAAAATATAGCTAAAAACTTTTTAAATCCCCTTTTCTAGTCTAAAATCTAGGCTAAAGTTTAAGCTAAAATCTAAAATCTAAGCTGTAAGCTAGGCCAGCTAGGTGAAAGAAGTGTGTTTTCAGTGAACGGCGAAAAAGGTGAAGGTCCGTGATGGTACGAAGTTCGGGGGTAGGTCATTCCAGAGGACCGGGCCTGCCACAGAGAAGGCCCTCCCCCTGGGCACTGCCCGCCGGCATTTACTGGCAGATGGCAACCTGAGGAGGCCCTCCCCGTGGGAGCGGACTGGTCGAAGGAAGGTATGCGGTAGGAGACGGTCCCGCAAATAACTGGGCCCTGTGCCAGGGAGCGTTTTAAAGATGGTGACCAGCACCTTGAAGCACACCCGGAAAGCCACCGGCAGCCAGTGCAGCTCACGCAGGAGAGGTATTACGTGGGAGCATCGTGAGGCTCCCAAAATCCCCCACACGGCCGCATTCTGGACCCACTGGAGCCTCCGGGTGCACCTCAAGGGGAGCCCCATGTAGAGAGCATTACAATAGTCTAGGCGGGACGTAACGAGTGCTTGAGTGACTGTGCGTAGCATGCCCCGGTCGAGGAAAGGGCGCAACTGGCGTACCAGGCGGACCTGGTAAAAAGCCCCCCTGGTCACAGCCATCACATGGTCAGATTAGATGTTAAGAAGATACAGATTAGATGTTAAGAAAAAACTCTTGACAGTAGGAGCTGTCAATCAGTGGACTAGATTACCACCTGGAATGGTTCTTTCTCCTTCACTGGAACTTTTCAAACCAAGGTTGGCTAGTCTTCTATGAGGGATGATGTAGTGAATCCTGTGGCATGAAGGGAATTGATGATCTTTTAGGTTCCTTTGAACTCCAGGTTTTATGAGCTTAAATGACTTTCTTTGTTGTATAAAAAGATTAGTGTATATTGTCTGGACTCTGGAGCACAATTTTGGCATGACTTTAGAAAAAGGTTAGCCATTACTGCTGTAGAACAATAGAAAATATATTTGGATCACATCAACCATATTCTCTTCTTAAGACTAATCTTTTCCAGTTTCTTCAATCTCTTCATAGAAGTAGTCCCTGATCATTCTTACTATCCTAGTTGATTTGTTTCCTGAATCCTTAAAAATATAATGCCTACAACTAAGCACAATACTCAAGATAAGGTCTATTTAATGTAGAAAAAAATAAAATATTTCAGCACTTCCAGCAGTTAATTAGATTTCACTTAATGAAATCTAAAGTTATATTTTTATGGCACATCACACCTTACGTTGTTTGAAATCAAACCTTCCTTTGGCTGGAGGACGAAATGTGGTATTCTTGATCAAGGTTCAAAATTCTAAAGAAATATGAATATATATCTATCTATTGTATATTTTTTTTACAATTAAGCAATAATTTTTTCAGCAGTTAATGTAATACAACATTTGTATGACCTGAATATCTCTTTTGCATAATTTTGGAAATGACTTTTTTGCATCTTGTTGGATATTTTTTTAAAAACCAACATTTTATTAATGGAAATAACAGTTACTGAATCATATGTGAAGGAAGGAGGGAAGGAAGGAAGGAAGGAAGGAAGGAAGGAAGGAAGGAAGGAAGGAAGGAAGGAAGGAAGGAAGGAAGGAATTTTATTTCAGTCAATGATCAGTTTGAGAAATGTAGATAATCCTTGAAACTCAGAATAAAATATACTATAGGCTTTTACAAGCTGCAAGTATGAATCTTGTTTCTCTTTCCAGTGTTTATTTTCCTTTGGATGCCTAGTCACAAATGACTAATAGATGCTGTAAAATATACTGATTTCTTCTCCTTAGGGGAAAAATACCTCCTATTTTTTTATTGTTTTTAGCTTGCTACCTACAGCATCACCCAATGCTCCATTACACTATAAGGTCATTTATGTTTGAATAAGATTCTGATCTTTCAAATCGTGCTTAAGTGTGAGCATTTCTGTCAATGACTGAATGTTTATGACATTGACCAAGCTATAGCAAGGAAAAGGACCTGATTAATCATTGACACTGCTACATAATTATTCCATTACACTGGGAGCTCAAGAGATTGATGGTGCAGCAGAAAAAAACCCCACACAATCCAGAGGGAATTCTCTATTCCCAGCTTCAAAATATCAAGCTTATTTACTTTTTATTTTAAAAAGTAGGCAAACACTGCTACCAGACAAAAAGCCTTTCTAAATCAGCTAACAATATTTTTTAAAAACCAACCCTATGCTACTAAAATATGATCAACTAATGAAAGCTAAGTGTCAAGCTAATATCCCAAAGGTGCTTTTTCAGGAGGCGACTAGGCTTTTCTTGGTTTTTCTTTGAAGACATTTCACTTCCCATCCGAGAAGCTTCTTCAGCTCTGACTGGATGGTGGGGAATGGAAGGATTTATACTCCTTGCAACCTTTTAGAGAGTCATTGAGGCACTTGGAGGTTTATCTTGTGTCCTCAAGGTCACCTGAATAATGCAATTTCCTGGAAATCAGTTCATACTCCCTCACCATACGAACGACATCCATCCAAAGTGCATGGCTAAATGTCTATGGATATTCTCAGTCATCCAGGCCTAGTTATCTGCGGGATTGTATCCTACCCCACACATCCCTTCGGCCAATTCGCTCCCACAGAGAGGGACTTCTCCGGGTGCCGTCCACTAGGCAATGCCAGCAGGCGAAGCCCAGGGGAAGGGCCTTCTCTGTGGTGGGCCCAACCCTCTGGAACGACCTACCCCCCGAACGTAGGTCTACCACGGACCTCCGCTCCTTCCGTCAGCAATTAAAGACCCATCTTTTCCAGCAGGCCGGCCTGGCCTAATCCACCGTACCTAGCCTCAGTTTTAGTAGATAAATTGTTTAATTGGGTTTTTATGGGTATAGTCTTAAATGGGGTATATTTTAGCACAGGGTGATAATATTTAATATTTAATATTTAATATAGTTTTAATTATTTATGATTGTTATATGTACATATTTCTTAAATTCCTGTGCACCGCCCCGAGTCCCTTCGGGGAGAGGGGGCGGTAAATAAATAAATAAATAAATAAATAAATAAATAAATAAATAAATACATAAATAAATAAATAAATAAATAAATAAATAAATAAATAAATAAATAAATAAATAAATAAATAAATAAATAAATAAATAAATAAATAAATAATTGTCCCAAAGAAGTAACTGAACTTTTCTTAGTTTTTTCTTCAAGAAGCTGAATGAGAAGTGAAATGTCTTCAAAGAAGAAAAGTCCATACACCTTTAACCATGCACTTTGGGATGAACATCCTTCAAATGGTGTGGGAGTATGAATGGATTTCCAGGAAAAATTGCAGACTACAGGAACATTTGCACTACTCAGGTGACCCTGAGGACCTAGATAAACCTCCAAGTGCCTCAAGGACTCTCTAAAAGGATGCAAATGACCAGCTGTCTGCAAGGGATATAAATCCTTCCATTCCCCACCATCCAGTCAGAGTTGAAAAAGCTTCTTGGATGAAAAGCTAAACGTCTTCAAAAAAAAACCACAAGCAAATCCAGTTGCCTCCTGAAAAAGCACCTTTGGGACAACTATGACCTGGATGACTGAGAATCTCCATAGATTTTGAGCAAAGTTAATCAATTCAAATAAAAAACATTATTAAATATTATTAAACTAATGCACTAAAAAAGAATGTCTATCAAATATTCCCTTTAGAAGACAACCAGTGAGATTTAATGTGACATATGGGCTCTTTTGTAGGACTCAGATGTAACACAAATACTGTAGGTCCTCAAGTGTAGACCCATTAGAATTTTTTCTGCCTATCAGCATATTTTCAAAGATGAGCAAAGAAGGGTTTCAAGGTAAACACAGTAGTTTGGTTAAAAACGATCCTTTTAAATAATTCTGACCAAATAGTTTGTGAATAATAGATTATAGAATAACCATTTCCCAGCCTGAGATTCACCCAAAGGTTCTGATTCATTTGGCATGAATTTGAGTGCCACGCCAATCAGCCAAATACTGATGTTGTTGCTGCTCAGCCACCATTGCTCTTGGGCCCAGCTGTTTTCTGCTGAAGGTTTACCTGTGAAGAATTTTTCTTTGCAAGCAGTACGTTTGGAGGCAGTGGCCATGCAGCAGGAGATGGTCAGTTTTGGCCCTGCGGAAGGGAAGTGGGGGGATGCAGTGGATCATCTGGGGCGAGGAGACTGTGATGAAGTGGCCCAGACCATGTGGCTGCAGCCAATTGTCCTAGACCTAGACCCACAAAAGCAACAGCATCTCACAGCGCACTCTTTAAGAAGGGTAGCCTGCATGGCCTCACACATCCAACTTCTCAACTTTTGTATTGTCTCCTGGCGAAGTGATACTACACAACTCAAGAAAGAAGTAGGGAATGCTGCATTGTGGTGAGCAAAGGAAAAGCTTGTCATTTGCTTTATTTTACTGTTTGTTTTAATGAGAAAGTAAAGAAGCAGAGTGAAGCATTTGATTACAATATTAGTCAGCAGCAGCAGCTCAACACAAAATAGTTGAAACATCTCTGCTTAATTATTGGTCAGGAAGGGCACCTTATGACTGCACGCTGATTCACATCAGGCACTACTCACAGTCCTCATGTATATGTAGCATTCATGGTAATGATGCTCAGATCTGCCCTCACATGTCTTGCTTCAATTCAAATGTGAAAATTAAGAGACCTGGACATCAGAAAAGATGGTTGTCTGGAACTGCCCTATGATTTAACTTTCACAATCTGTTGGCCGTGCTGAGTGATGATTGTGAGAATTGAAGTCCAACATACAGACTCAAGAAAATGCAAGAGGTTGAAGGTTGAAATGTTGTTTTAGCACAGGGTTCTTAAGTTTAATTGTGGTTTTAGGATATTATGTATTTCTATATTTATATTGTGTTTTAATTTCCTGTGCGCCGCCCTGAGTCCTTTTGTAGGAGATAGGTGCGGGATATAAATCAAAAAATAAAAATAAAAAATAAAATAAAGATACTTTATTTTATAAAGAACAGTGCTTAAATTATTACTATCCTAAATCAGCATAATCAATAATATCTAAGATATATATTTTTAAAGAATGATTTTAGCTGCCACATTAGACTAAAAGAGCATTTTTTTGTATCAACACTTGCAAATAAAAGCTTAAAATGTCATATTGAGAAAATAAGGTTTACTCCAAGACTAAGGCTAAGGGATCATATCTAACCTAATTACAATCTTTTCACCATATAGGCAATGAAACTCCTTTGCCTCAAATTCATGAAGCAGATAGAAATGTCAACTTGACATTTTAATACATTAGTAATAATGGCAGTATTTACCATAATCATCCCCTATGCTTTAGCAGGACAATTGAAAACATTATCGGCTGCTTAAACTTTGGATTTCTCAACAAAAATCAAGAATTTAATGTAAATACTGTTAGTATTATATGTGCCATTGCATTTTATGAGGTTAACTCCTGTGTCAATGTTTGCTTGCTCACAATTTCATCCTTAAGCATTTGATTTTATATTTTCACTTGTTCTAGCAATAATTATATACAGGAAGTTTTCAACATATCTTTGTGATCTCAGAGCTTGCCTGCCAATGATAACCCAGTGGAGAGCAGGAGTATCATTACACAACAGTATAGATCAGGGGTTCCCAAACTTGGCAACTTGAAGACTTGTAAACTTCAACTCCCAGAATTCTCCAGCCAGCAGAGCTGGCTGGAGAATTCTGGGAGTTGAAATCCACAAGTCTTCAAGTTGCCAAGTTTGGGAACCCCTGGTATAGATTATCCAAAGAGGAGGCGGCAAGTCCATACATAGATGCCTTCAAAGAGACAAATAGTGATTCTTATAATTATGAATTAAATGTAGTTTTAACTTTACAACCCAAGGAAGAAAACAAGTAACTGATTTTCTGTTTGATACCAATTTATTCCTAAATAGTTTGCTAATCAGCTGCTTCTAGACTATCTTTCTCCTCAACAAATTGGTAAAAAATCAATCTAGGTTGAAAAGACTCAGTTGGGCTATATGATCCTTTTGGAACCAGATTCACAATTTGCAGCTTCTTAAGGATAAGGCACTCATTTGGGTCGGCATTTGGGAATTTCTGAAATGTGAATTTTTGAAAATTTGGTTGTAGAAGCAACACTCAATTGGTCTAATAGCTCAGAATTCACTTTGTGGCCAAACTAGAGAGCAATTTTCAAGCACTCCCCATAGTGTACACTGTCTGGCACTATTTTGAACAATAGACAGTGACATGAACACTGTGCATACAACCAGGGGTGAAATTCAGCAGGTTCTGACAGGTTCTGGAGAACCAGTAGCGGAAATTTTGAGCAGTTCAGCGAACCAGCAAATACCACCTCTGTCTGGCCTCAAAGTGGGGTGGGAATGGAGATTTTGCAATATCCTTCCCCCAGGAGTGGAGAGGGAATGGGGATTTTGCAATATCCTTCCCCCAGGAGTGGAGAGGGAATGGAGATTTTGCAATATCCTTCCCCCAGGAGTGGAGAGGGAATGGGGATTTTGCAGTATCCTTCCCCTGCCACACCTACCAAGCCATGCCCACAGAACTGGTAGTAAAAAAATTTGAATTTCACCACTGGCATACATCACTAGATACATCCATTGAATGCCTTTCTGCATTCAAGCTTACACTTCAAACCAATAAATGCTGTCACATCTGAAAACATTGATAAATGACTTCATAAGATCAAGATAGAGCAAAACTTTCTATATATATGTACATAGAAGAGACATGCTGTACTGAGAAATTATCACTTCAAGAGCACAGTAAATAGCAAGACCAGAAGGGATGTATTAGAAAATCAAAATATTCTGACCAGCCAGAACTGGATCTCTTTCTTTCTGTGTGCAGGAGAAGAAATCCTATTTTGCCTGTGCTGTACAATATTTCAACTCTTTCAGTTTGAAAAACATATCTCTGCTTTTAATCTTAAAATTGCTGCTGTCCTTTTGTGGCTTTCTTACTGCTTTCCTTCTGGAGAGGCTTTCATCTGTTTTTAGATTCTACTTGGCTTTCCTGAATTACTTTGCATATGTGCTACCAATTCAAGTGGCGAGGTTAGGTATCTAACCAAATTTCTGATCATGGATGACTGGTGGTATATCCAGGATGAGCACACGATGAGAGATTTGTAGCATAAACAGTACAAAAGATTCCTGCCCACGTCCATTTTTGCCACAGGATTTCCTGAACATCTTAATTTCAGTTCTTTGATTGTTCTCCAGGTCTAGCAAGCTGCCTCAAGGTCCCTCTGCCCAGCTCATCATTTATGTCTTCTCCTAAACCCCTGGAGTTATCATTTTAACCTTTGTGCCAGGGGCTGAAAACCATTCAGAACTATATCTTTTTATTCTTGATGAATGTATTTTATTCTCCTTATTTTATTTTTATTTTTTAATTTTTTTTATTTTAATCACATTTATATCCCGCCCTTCTCCACAAAGGACCCAGGGCGGCGGGTACACTGAGGGCATATACACACCAAAGACAAATTCCTTGTGTTCTCCAATCACACTTGGCCAATAAAGAATTCTATCTATATTCTTGTTTGACAATCATTCCTGATGTGATCTACATACTAATCTTGAGATAATAATAATAATAATAATAATTTAATTTTATATCCCGCTCTCTCTCCCCAAAGGGACTCGAGGCGGGGCACAGGCAAATTAAAAACACAAATAAGACCATAACAAAATACAAGGTTAAAAATAAATTAAATTGATCCTGCGCTAAAAACCCATAAACTAAATTAAAACAGCCCCTAAAACCCCTTACCTTAAAAGAGACTACCCAAGGCCGGCCAGGCGAAAAAGATGTGTCTTTAATTTTAAACGGAAGGAGCGGAGGTCCCTGGGCGTCGCCCGCTGACAGAGTCTAGTGGACGGCACCCGGAGAAGTCCCTCTCTGTGGGAGCGAATCGGCCATGAGGAGGTATGGGGCAGGATCCGATCCCGCAGGTAACTAGGTCCCGAGCCATGGAGCGCTTTGAAGATGATAACTAACACCTTGAAGCGCATCCGGAAGACGACAGGTAGCCAGTGCAGCTCGCGCAAGAGCGGTGTTACGTGGGTGAACCTAGAGGTCCCCATTATTGCTCGCGCGGCTGCGTTCTGGACCAACTGAAGCCTCCGGGTGCACCTCAAGGGGAGCCCCATGTAGAGAGAGTTACAATAGTCCAGTCGGGATGTCACGAGTGCATGAGTGACTGTGCGAAGGGCGTCCCGATCCAATAGGGGGCGCAATTGGCGAACAAGGCGAACCTGGTAAAACGCCCTCCTGGCCACGGCTGTCACATGATCTTCCATGGACAGCCGGGCATCCAGGAGGACGCCCAAATTGCGCACCCCATCCACAGGGGCAAGATGTTCGCCCCCTATGGCCAGCGATGGAATGAGCTGGTTGAATCGGGCAGCCGGAAACCACAGCCACTCGGTCTTGGTCGGGTTGAGCCTGAGTCCGTTACTTCCCATCCAGATCCGTACGGCTTCCAGGCACTGGCACATCACCGCTACGGCATCATTGGGGTGGTTTGGGGTAGAAATGTACAGCTGTGTATCATCAGCGTACAGGTGGTACTCTACCCCAAAACCACGGATGATCTCACCCAGCGGCTTCATGTATGTGTTGAACAGGAGGGGCGAGAGGATCGACCCCTGAGGCACCCCACATGCGAGGGGTCTCGCGGTCGACCTCTGCCCCCCTGCCAACACAAATTGCGATCGGCCAGAGAGGTAGGAGGAGAACCACCGTAAAACGGTGCCTCCCACCCCCAACCCCCCCAGCCGATGCAATAGGATACCATGGTCGATGGTATCGAAAGCTGCCGAGAGGTCTAATAGGACCAGGATGGAGGAACAACCCCCATCTCTGGCCCTCCAGAGATCATCAACCAACGCGACCAATGCCGTCTCGGTGCTATGCCCGGGCCGAAAGCCGGACTGGCGCGGATCTAGATAATCAACTTCCTCCAGGTGACGGGGAAACTGTTGTGCCACCACACTCTCAACAACCTTCGCCAGAAAGGGAAGGTTGGAGACTGGACGATAGTTGTTCAGAAGAGCTGGATCCAAAGAGGGCTTGCTTCTTAAGGAGGGGCCTCACCATAGCTTCTTTTAGGGAAGCAGGCAAGGAACCCTCACTTAAGGATGCGTTGACAACCTCTTGGAACCAGCCTCGTGTCACCTCCCAGGATGCCAGTACAAGCCAGGAGGGACAGGGTCCAATAAACATGTGGTGGCTCGCAGTCGCCCACGTAGCCTGTCCATATCCTCGGAAGTAACGGAGTCAAACTCCTCCCAAACAAGATCCGCCTCGTGGCAACCCACTGGGCCATGAATGGGGGCTAGCTCGTTCTGTATCTGAGCGATTTTCTCCTGCAGATAAATCACAAATTCCTCTGCTCTACCCTGTAGTGGGGCTTCCCGCACCCTCTGTTGAAGGAGGGAGCGGGTCACCCTAAACAGGGCGGCAGGGCGGTTATCTGCGGATGCTATGAGAGTGGCACAATGATGGCGTTTGGCCACTCTCAGCGCCACAATGTAAGTCCATAAATGGGCTCTTACCTGTGTCCGGTCAGATTCAGATCGGCTAGACCTCCATCTTCTCTCTAGGCGTCTCTTGTGGCGTTTCATCACCCTTAGCTCCTCGGTGAACCAAGGAGCCAGGGTGGCTCGCCGCCGCGAGAGAGGCCGCAAGGGCGCGACCCGATCCAAGGCTCCCGTGGTCGCAGTATTCCATGCGGCCACGAGGTCCTCCATCGGGGCGCGGGTCAGGGGCACAGGAAGTGGCCCAAGCGCCGCCTGGAACCCATCAGGATCCATCAGGCGCCTGGGGCGGAACCAGATTGGTGATTTAGGTTCCGCCTCCCCGCGGAGGGGAGTAGCGGTCGGAAAGTCGAGCCGGAGAAGTGAGTGGTCTGACCATGACAAGGGCGTGATGGCTATATCCCCTATACCCAGATCACTCTTCCATTGGCCAGAGACAAAGATGAGATCCGGTGTATGTCCACCCTCGTGGGTGGGGCCTTGAATTAATTGGGTCAGGTCCATGGCCGTCATGGAAGCCATGAACTCCCGAGCTACCACGGATGATTCGCCCACCGATGGCAGATTAAAGTCCCCCATGACTAAAAGTCTGGGGGTCTCAACTGCCACCGTAGCGATCACCTCCAGGAGCTCGGGCAGGGCTGCTGCTACATAGCGGGGAGCCAGGTATACAACCAGCAAGCCCAACTGCCTCCCTAGGCCCCACTTCACGTAGAGGGACTCACAACCGGTGGTCTGTGGCACAATGGTCTCTCTCGGCTCAAGACCTTCCTTTACTATGACCGCCACCCCACCACCCCTGCCTAGGGCCCGGGGCTGATGAAAAGCGCGGTAACCTGGTGGGCACATTTCAACGAGGGGAAGACCCCCCTCGTGGCCCAACCAGGTCTCTGCAATTCCTGCCAGGTCCGGCTCCCCCTCTGACACAAGGTCATGGATGAGGGGGGCTTTGTTGACAACGGACCTGGCATTGCAAAACATCAGCCGCAGGCCCTGGCTCTGTACACCCTGACCACCTAGTCTGCGGGGGTTGTGGCACTTCACCGTTCGTAGCCAACGGTTCTGTGCCCCCAACCGGGAGGATGGAATATGACTCCCCTCGGATCTGCCTCTCCCCATCAGCCTCTCGATGGGAAAGCCCTCTATGGGGACGACCTGTATGTCCCCCCTCTTAGCGGATCCATCCGCCTCCTTCCGTAATCTGCTGGCTCGGCCCGTCTCAACCTGTCTACACCCTCCCCCCTCCCTGGTACCCCCTAAAATACACAACAATTTCCTAACTAAAAAAACCCTGAGGCCGCGCTTCGCCCACCTCTCCGGATTGATAAATCCCTCCTCGAGGCGGGCCCTCATTAACGAGGAGGGCCAAACCTGCGAGAGCGGGGACTCTCGCAGAAGCATAAGGTCTGCCATAGAGTACATAATCATAATTATAGTATATAAATATAAATATATAAATACATAGACACATATAAATACATAAATATATAAATATATAAATATATAGATATAAAAATATAATACAACTATAAATACGAGATATAAAATGGGTCAGAGTTAATTATGGGGAGCATGTTGACAATTTGAATGGTAAAAATAGATGTTAAGAGTAATAATTAAATAATTCACATGCACAGTGAGATATAGTCCGGCTTGATCTCAAAAATTCATCGCAGATGTTAAAAATAGTCTATCAGTCTATCAGTCCGGATATGAGTAGGAGGTGCAGAAAGGGAAGAAAATAAATCCCTTTCTGATCTTGATCTTCCCCCTTTTTGTCTAGTTTACAAGCTCCTTCCCCCCCTTTTTCTCAATAAGAATAGGAGCAACATGCAGACTCAGGAACACAGGCTGGTATTTCTGAATACAGGTAGTCCTTGAGTTATAACAGTTCATTGAGTGACCATTTGAAGTTACAACAGCATTGAAACAAGTGACTTATGACCGTTTTTCAACACTTACAACTGTTGCAGAATCCCCATGGCCATGTGATCAAAATTCAGACACTTGGCAACTGGTTCATATTTATGATGGTTGCAATGTCTTAGGGTCACGTGATCACATTTTGCAACCTTCTGACAAGAAAAGCCAATGGGAAGCCAGATTCACTTAACAAACGTGTTACTAATTTAACAACAGCAGTGATTCACTTAACAACTGTGGCGAGAAAGGTTGTAAAATGGGGGCAAAACTCACTTAACAACTGTCTTACTGAGCAACAGGAATTTTGGGCTCAATTGTGGTTGTAAGTTGAGGGCTACCTGTATCTATTAAATGTAAAGAAATGTGATTTCCTTTTGTCCTTTGTAACATTTGTGGTCACGCTGAATCTCATTAGTTCTGAGAGGTAGGAACCAACATATACAGCAAGTAACTGACATCAGGAAGAAACTGTATAGATTTTATATTTCACAGATATGTGATCCTCACGCCTTCTGCAGTGAAGTATTAATCATTTCAAATATTCCACTTGACACAGGAAAACGATTGTATAGGTTGTCATAGTTACACCATTCCATATTACGTAGCATGGAACCTTCTGCCAGTTTATCTTCGTAAAGATATTGTGAGGGAAATTAGACTGAGGCGAATAATTAGACTGACATCAACCACCAAACTTGCGGGCTAATGGGAGTTGAAGCATGAAGCACCCCATCTAAACACTATATCCTACAGATTTCAAGAAAATTAAACATTCCTCTCTTAGATCTCAAAGTCACCACACTCTGATCAAATCTAATTCTAATTAATAACAATACAATAAGTAGCTCTTGTGCTTAAGCACTGTGATTAATCGTGGCTATAAAATACATGGTAAACACATATAAAGAGACATGCTATATTTTAAATAGATCAAGTTGCATTGTTGCAAATTTTTAGTAAACTGCACTGCTTGTCATTGCTTGTCTCAGTACTGTTAAATTACAGTGATTAGCCTGCAGAGAAAATGAGCTCTCATAGGAAGTTTTGTCTGATTTTGCAACTCAGTCCTCCTGCCAAAGTTTATCTTTTGCATGTATCCGTAATGGTACTCAGCAAAATTCTAGAAAGAAGAGGAACCGATCTTGAAAAAGAAAAAGAAACTATTTAGGTGAAAGGCAGACTTCCGGAGTCAAAAAGGCAGACTTAATAGTTCCACCGAAGAATATGAGTCACGATGTAAAATTAGGCTGATAGAGAAACAGAGCAACTGGATTTCCCTAAGGGAATGCTGACAGACAAAACAAAATATTACATTATTAGATGCTACAATGATGGAAAGATGAGATGATATACACACTGAACACCTGGACAAAAATGATTGATATCTCATGTTGTGGTAAAATAAGATTTTTTTAAAAAATTAACCAGTTAAATTACTGAATTCACATGACACTTAGTACCTGAGTACCGTGATATGTGAACCTGGCCAATATCTCTTTTGACCCTGATTCATCCATGTAGAGGAGGGGGACAGTGTAGCTGTAATATAATGTATATCCCTAGATGCCCATATGGGGGTAGGACATAATTGATTTATACATTGAAGTCTGATATCTGATCATGAAGTCTGAGCATCAGTTTATTGAATTTTGTTGATAAATCAGACAGAATATTACCTCTCCATATGGATACCTGGAGACTACAGGAGGCTAATCTCTAAATAGACATGTGTAAGATTATCCAGTCAGAAAGTTTACAGAGAGAACAAAGCCTTTTTCTTATTGTGGCTTATTTTTTTGATAATATTTCACATCATTGTTCTGGGATGACTTATTTCCTGCCCTGACCTTGTCCTTCTTTGTAGAACATTTGTTAATTTGGTGTTGGAAAGAGATAAACTTTACTCTCTCTCTCTCTCTCTCTCTCTCCCACAGAACTAGTTCAAAAAGAAAAAGAGATTTATTTTTGTTCGCCAAAAAATAAAAAATAAAATGTTCCAGAGCTTCACAAAATATACATGTACCTCTGAGGTTGAGAGAACAGATCTCAGCATCAATGTTGATTTGGCTTTGATTTGTTGCTGTGATGATTGATCAGGAGCCAGAAAGGTCTCACATCTTTTCCTTTGATTTCTCTGCATGCAAGGAGAAGACTACCTGGTTTTCTGGGGAAGCAGATCAAAGTGTGTGAGTCAGCAGCAAATACAGAAATATCGTGTAACATTCAGTCTACTGAAACAGTCACCCCAAAAGCAATGAGAAAGTTTATTTCCCAGGGGTCTATCAAACTACACTTGAATAAAAATTATGGAAGACGAGGGTTGATTTTATTGCTTATTAGCCAGCTTTTCTGTAATTTGTGTCTCCACTGCTTCTTCCCTGTAAAACAAGAGGCCGTTTTTTCCAGGTAAGTTTTAGGACTTGGCTAGTTGACCAATGATGGCAGTGCTTTTTCATCCTTTTCTCCCTTCCTTCCTTCCTTCCTTCCTTCCTTCCTTCCTTCCTTCCTTCCTTCCTTCCATCCATCCATCCATCCATCCATCCATCCATCCATCCATCCATCCATCCATTTCTGGCCTGCCTGTATTCCTATACAGTATGTTTCTTTACTCCACATTAATTTAAGCTCAGGAGATGCAGAAGTGAAGTGTCATGGGAATGGCAGACAAACCAGCTTAGAGATTTCTAAACAAAGTTCAGAGGCCAGATTCTCCTGTTCTTGTTGTACCAACTGGAGAAGTTCTCCCCACTACCTAGTTGCATTCTGAAGGAGGGCAATGGCAAAGCTAGAGGAGAAAACTAATCTGCTTGCTTATGCAGGGGTACACTGACCAGTTTTATTTATTTATTTATTTATTTATTCTTGGATTTGTATACCGCCCTATCTCCCCGAAGGGACTCAGGGCGGTGCACAGGTAAATATTAAAAACAATACAAAAATACAATATAAATACAATAAAAATATATTAAATTTAAACCCGTGCTAAAAGCATCTTTAAAACCCATCTAAAATCCCTTACTAAAATCCCTAACAATTTGTTATTTAAAATCTAAGCCAGGCCAGCCAGATGGAAAAAGTGAGTTTTACGCTCCCGGCAGAAGAGGCGCAGGTCCGTGATGGTATGACTGTTGGGGGGTAGGTCGTTCCAGAGAGCCGGACCCGCCACAGAGAATGCCCTTCCCCTGGGGGTCGCCAGCCGGCATTGGCCGGCAGACGGCACCCTGAGGAGGCCCTCCCTGTGCGAGCGGACAGGACAGAGGGAGGTATGTAGTAGGAGGCGGTCTCGCAAATACCCAGGTCCCGTTGCAAATACCCAATACCCAGTCCTAACTGGGAGTCCCTTTGATAATGACTCAGAACAGCTGCAACTGAGGGTTTGGCTATGGGAACAATAAATTAAATGGGACCCAAGGATGGATGGATAATGCTTTCTCTCAGCAATGTGGAAAGATCCCAAGAAGATCAGTGGAGATGGTACAATTCCATGATGGAGTTGGACTTCTAAGTATCTGATGCAACTATGAAATCTAAGTTTCATAGATTACAATCCATTAAAAAATGTTGAGATCTTTTCTCCATTTTGACATCACTGAGAGTCAGCTGCTCCCAATGGCAATTAATTTTCTCTGTGCATTAGCAGTACGCAGTCTTCAATGACTCAGTCTGATAAGTGGTGGACATTTCTGAAGTGCTTCCTGCTTCTGAAAAAAATGCCCAAGAAACTGGCATATCCTGCCCTTTTCTTTTTAATAGCCAACTAAAACTAAAACTGATTTTTTTTAAAAAAAGGAAGAAATACAAATTAAAAAGAGGCAGAGTGGTTAAATCAAGGTTTCTTAAACATTTCAACACTCAACATTCCATCGTCTTCCAAATACAGGTAGTCCTCAACTTACAACAGTTCATTTAGGGACCATTCAAAGTTATAATGGCACTGAAAAAAGTGACATGACCATTTTTCACAGTTATGACCTTTGCAGCATCCCCATGTGATCAAAATTCAGATGCTTGGCAACTGGTTCATATTTATCACCGTTGCTGCATTCCAGGATCATGTCAACATCTTGTGTGACTTTCTCACAAGCAAAGACAATAGGAAAGCCAGATTCACTTAACAACTGGGCTAGTAACTTATCAACTTCTTTGAGTGAGGGGTTCTTGCCTACCGTCTTGAAAGAGGCGGTGGTGAGGCCTCTCCTCAAGAAGCCTTCCCTGGACCCAGCATTGTTAGTAAATTACCGTCCGGTCTCCAACCTTCACTTCTTGGTGAAGGTTGTAGAGAGTGTGGTGGCACAACAGTTTCCACGTCATCTGGAGGAAATTGATTATCTGGACCCACGCCAGTCCGGCTTCCGGCCCAGTCACAGTACCGAGACGGCATTGGTCGCGTTGGTGGATGATCTCTGGAGGGCCAGAGGTGGGGGTTGTTCCTCCATCCTGGTCCTATTAGACCTCTCGGCGGCTTTTGATACCATCGACCATGGTATCCTATTGCACTGGCTGGAGGGGTTGGGGTGAGGGGCACCATTTTACGGTGGTTCTCCTCCTACCTCTCCAGTCGGTCGCAATTTGTATTGGCAGGGGGGCAGAGGTCGACTTCGAGGCCTCTCACTTGTGGGGTGCCTCAGGGGTCGGTCCTCTTGCCCCTACTGTTCAACACATATATGAAGCCACTGGGCGAGATCATACGTGGGTTTGGGGTAGATTACCATCTGTACGCGGATAACACCCAGCTGTACATCTCTACCCCAAACCACCCCAACGATGCCGTCGAAGTGATGTCCCGGTGTCTGGAAGCTGTGCGGATCCGGATGGGAAGGAACAGACTCAAGCTCAACCCGTCCAAGACCGAGTGGCTGTGGCTACCGGCGCCCCGGTTCAACCAGTTGACGCCATCACTGGCCATAGGGGGCGAACACCTAGACCCTGTGGAGTGGGCACGCAACTTAGGCGTCCTCCTGGACTCTTGGCTGTCAATAGAAGATCATGTGACAGCCGTGGCCAGGGGGGCATTTTACCAGGTTCGCCTGGTGTGCCAGTTGCGTTCCCTATTGGACCAGGATGCCTTTCACACGGTCACTCATGTGCTTGCTTGTGACGTCTCGGCTGGACTATTGCAATGCTCTCTACATGGGGCTCCCCTTGAGATGCACTCGAAGGCTACAGCTGGTCCAGAACGCGGCCACGCGGGCAGTTATGGGAGTTACAAGATACTCCCATGTTACACCACTCCTGCGCGAGCTGCACTGGCTGCCTGTGGCCTTTTGGGTGCGTTTCAAGGTGATGACTATCATCTTTAAAGCGCTCCATGGCACAGGACCTAGTTATTTGCGGGATCGTATCCTGCCCCATACATCCCTTCGGCCGATTCGCTCACACAGAGAGGGACTTCTCCGGGTGCCGTCCCCCAGGCAATGCCAGGGGAAGGGCCTTCTCTGTGATGGGCCCGACCCTCTGGAACGACCTACCCCCGGATATTAGAACGACTACAGACCTCCACGCTTTCCGCCAAAAATTAAAAACTCATCTGTTTCATCAGGCCGGCTTGGCCTAATTTATGCTTCTCGCCCCAGTCTGTATTTTCAAATTGTTTTATTTGGTTTTTTTTGTTTTGAAAAAGTTTTATTGAGTTTTAACAATTTTCTAGAGGGTAAGGTAAGGGTTACAGAAACATTTTGAGAACCTTTGCGTCAGAGTCTTTGGCCCATCCCGGGCTACATAAGAAAACAATAGTAAAGCAATTTATCCGAAAAAATACTACAAGATAAAGGCAAATGAATACATAGTACATTTCCAATTCTCAGATGGCTTCTCTCTGCTCCTGAATGACTATTGTATTTTTGGAAAATTACCAGCATCTCCTTGTGATTTGGACTTCCTCTTGCTATCAATGAAGAATTTTTTTTTTGTGGATTATTTGGTTTTTAAATGGGCTGCAATTTTAATTGTTCTTAAAATTTTAGTACAGGCTAATTTAATTCATTTTTAATCTTGTTGTGTATTGTATGTTTTTAGATGGTTTTTAATTTTCCTGTACACCGCCCCGAGTCCCTTTGGGGAGAGGGGGCGGTTTATAAATGTAATAAATTATTATTATTATTATTATTAACTGCAGTGATTCACTTAAGTGAAGACTTAGAAAGGTCTTCCAGACAAGAAAATGGGGCAAAATTCACTTAACAAATGTCTCACTTAACAACAGAAATTTTGAGCTGGTCGTAAGTTGAGGATTACCTGTACTGGCATACAGTGAAGATAGAATCTACACCAAGAGATTTTCATTGAGGAGCCACCTAAGTAAGAGTGGGCGAAAGAGAATTTTCTCAGGGTACCTTTAAACTGGCGTTCCAGGCACAATTATATTGCAGCAGAAATTGATTTATTAATAGAGGCAGAATGAAGAAGCCTAGGAGGGTGGAGTTACAAGCCCACTTTATAGCCATATGCAAATTATTCTTTCATTTTAAAGGTTACAATAAAAAAAACTAGAAATAGTTACTTCACATGTGACAGGAAACAGCCACCAATGTGATGGATTGGGTTCATTTAAATGCATGTTGGAAACTCTTAATACGAAATGGGGGAATGAGATAACATATCCCTTATGCATTGAATTCTTTTGTTTAAAAAAATAGTCTAAGAATCCATTTTTTAAAATGTCATTTTATCATAAAAGCCTTGAGTCTTCTAGCACTAATTGTTAATTTTTAGCAGACCACTGGTTTGTATTCCTGGGGTTAACATTTCCACTTATCTTATTAGTGCTTATTACATTCAGTGTGCCTTAGAGTTCCTAGTATTTGATTATTTTTAGTCACGCTAGGAATACTATTTCAGACAAAAGAAATATGCGCCTAGGGTCTTAACTGGAGCTTTCAGAGCCTACAAATTCCTGAATGCAGCAACCTCTGTCTGAAGGTATAGACAGATCATAAGAGTACCTCATAAAGATAAGCTGATACCAAGGCACCAGTTTGCACTGCATACAGTGCCCCAAAGCCCTGTGGACTGTAGATGGAGCTATTAGCTCTAGGCTTAGCTATAGGTCGATCTGTCTGCCTGCTGATGATTAGTTTTGGTTGCTGTTACCTCCACCTGGCCACACTGTCACTCCGTTGGAAGTTGCAACCGCACATTAGGCCTGTACAAATCAAGGTGTCCCAACAGCTCGTCTTTCATAAGTGATCTTGGGCCTTGCAGCACCTTAAAGCACAGAGGTGTGGGCTGACTTTTCAATTGCAGGTGTCGCTTCAAGCCACTTTGGTCTTTGCCATTGCCCTAGTGAGAATTTCCTTCAGCACTGGCTGTTAGATCAGGCAAAGGAAGGACACACTAGGAGTGAATTCAGCTCTTTAATGGCAAGGTAAAGCTCAAGTAACAAACAGCCAGCAGCAGCCCCTTTTTAAAGGTACGAACGGTACGAACTGACCAATCACAGCCAGCCCTGGTCCCGGCCAATCAAGTCACTCCATTACATGCGGACTGGAGTGGAAACTTCTATTGTGTGGACACAACACTGGCCAAGGTGCCAAGCTGATCTGTCACCCAGCTGCCAAGATTTGCTTGGCAGCTGGGTGAGGTAAAGAGACCAATATACCTTAAGAAATCTTAGAGAAGAAAGATTAAGAAATCTTACAGAAGTCCCATTTTCCAGAGTGCAAATCTAGGAATAAGGAATGAAATTAACATTCTGTTGATTGACTTAGCCTGTCACATGACACTGATGAGGAAAGACAGTTTGGGACTAAAAGCAACCCCCATGATTTGTTGATTAGATTATGGATTCATATGACTAATTTTTCTTATCCCAGTTAAATGTATCATCCCAGCAGAACCACCAAGATGCTACTCTTCATTTGTTTTGGGTTTTTTTGTTTTCTTTTAGGAAATCCTCGGGTTATGACCATTCATTCACTACTCTTCCAAGTTCCAGTGGCACTGAACAACGGGGACTTACAATACAATAGCAGAGTTAGAAGGGACCTTGGAGGTCATCTAGTCCAACTCCCTGCCTAGGCAGGAAACCCTATACCATTTCAGACAAATGTCTATCCAACATCTTCTTAAAGACTTCCAGGGTTGGGGCATTCACAACTTCTGGAGGCAAGCTGTTCCACTGACTAATTGTTCTAACTGTCAGGAAATTTCTACTCAGTTCTAAGTTGCTTCTGTCCTTGATTAGTTTCCACCCATTGCTTCTTGTTCTACCCTCAGGTGCTTTGGAGAATAGTTTGACTCCCTCTTCTTTGTGGCAACCCCTGAGATATTGGAACACTGTTATCATGTCTCCCCTGGTCCTTCTTTTCATTAAACTAGACATACCCAGTTCCTGCAACCGTTCTTCATATGTTTTAGTCTCCAGTCCCCTAATCATCTTTGTTGCTCTTCTCTGCGCTCTTTCTAGAGTCTCCACATCTTTTCTACATCGTGGTGACCAAAACTAAACTTACGAAGGAATCTTGGAATTCTTGCTGTTACAGCCGCATCCTTGTGGTCACATAATCATGATTTCTAATATTTCTTCCTGGCTTCCCACAAGCCAAGACAATGGAAAAGCTGGCAGGAAGTTAGAAGTCAGGCGAGATCCTCACCCAATATCCTGCACTGACCTCATTCAATGATGCAATTGGGGCTGCTGCAATTGCAGTGACATGATCACATAACCTCATATTTTATGACTGCATTGCTGAGCGATGGACATTGTGGTCTCGAATGCTATCATAACCCAAGGACTACAGGTAGTCCTTGACATACCACAGTTCATTTAGTGACTGTTCAAAGTTAACTGAAAAAAGTGACCTAAGACCAATTTTCACACTGAAGACCATTGCAACATCCTCATGGTCACGTCATTTACATTCAGATGCTGGACAATGGACTCACATTTATGACAGTCGCTGTGTCCCAGAGCCATGGGATCCACTTTGGCAACCTTCTGGCCAGTAAAGTCAATGGGGAAACCAGATTCATTTAACAACCATGTTACTAATTTAAGAATTGCAATGATTCACTTAACAAACGCGGCGGGAAAAGTCGTAAAATGGGGGAAAACTCACCTAATAAATTTCTCACTTGGCAACATAAAGTTTGAGCTCAGTTGTGGTCGTAGGTTGGGGCCTACCTGTACCTCTATTGAAATACAAGCAAGACAGAGTGAGGCCACTTATTTGTGTTACGTTGGGAAAGGGGAGCCGGAGGATATTAATATTTGCTATGTAACCTCTAATTTATCTGAGAAAATAAGATTTCCTATTGCTGTCCTGCTTTGACCCTTAGTTAATCCACCTCTTGTAACAGGCCTCCATATTCCACAGTAATAAATAGATCAGATTAAAATTTAATTTTTGACCAAAAGAGTAAAGGGTTTTACTTTTTAATCTGAGTCAAGCTACAGTGACCTACAAAAACCTGGGAAGAGCTAAATGAAAATTTCACATCCATACCCTGACAAGTCTTACATTGCTGCTGCTGCTGCTCTGCGGTTTTTCTTGTTGCTGTATGATCGATGAAGATTTATTCCTGGATTGAGACTCAAAAATTGAGAGTCTAATGCTCAGATCAGGCCCTGATTCCAGCCCTAAGGATCTACCTTAAATGCTGATATCCTGCAACTCAATGAAAATATTTTTGGAGCAGTTAAAAAAAAACATACAGAAGAAAGTAACAATGAAAACCACAAACTATTAGCATAAAGCTGAAAAGAAAATGCTGAAAGGGAAGGCCAGGATAAAAGTAAAATGGCTTTGGCCAGGGCCAAACAATAGTAGATTTGACACCAGGTAAGACCTGCTAGGAAAACCATTCAAGTAACCAGACTTAATCCTTTTCTTCTATCTTGTCTATTTAAGTAGTATGCATATTTAAAGACATTTAAAGAGATTGGTATATAACAGTACAATAAATTATGTTCTCATGGCAATTTAAGGGAAACTCCAAGATGTTGCACTAGTAAATATTTATTTATTTATTTAATTTAAATTTATATCCCACCCTTCTCCGCAGAGGACCCAAATACAAGTAGTCCTTGAGTTACGACCACAATTTAGCCCAAAATTTATGTTGGTAAGTGAAACATTGTTAAGTGAGTTTTATGACTTTTCTTGCCACAGTTGCTAAGTGAATCACTGAAATTGTTAAGTTAATAACATGGTTGTTAGGTGAACCTGGCTCCCCTCTTGTCAGAAGGCCACAAAAGCTGAACAACTGATATTGCAGTTGTCATAAATATGAAGCGGTGGCCACGAATCTGAATTCTGATGACATGACCATAGGGATGCTGCACTGGTCGCGTGAAAAAGTCACTTTTTCCAGTGCTGTTGTAACTTTGAACGGTCACTAAATGAACTGTTGTAAGTCGAGGACTACTTGTACAATAAGTGACTTGGATCTACTCCCAGTTGGATGCCAATACAGGTTTGTGGAAGTGCCCCAGATGTATCTCGCTCTATTATTTGAGATGAATTTGATCCTGTTGAGCCTGACGAAGTGGGCAGTGTCCTTATGACTGTGAGGTCAGTGACCTGATTATTAGTGCCATGTCCTCCCAATGGCGAAAATCTCCTAGGTGATGACACGTGGCTAGGTTCTAGTGGTGGTTATTTCTTCATTGAGAAAGGAGGCTGCCTTTTCATCTCTGAAGCAGGTGTTGATTTATCCCATTCTCAAGAACATCACTAGAAGCTACATTGGACAATTTTTGACCAGATTCCAATCTTTCCTTTTTGGAAAGTGATCGTGCAACAGGTAGTCATGGAATAGCTTTAGATGACCCTGGATGAAACAGATTGCCTGGACCCCTTTCAGACAAGTTTCAGGTCCGAGTATTGGATTCATGCTTTTGGATGATCCCTGGTGAGAGGGGGAAGAGGGTAGTGCCCTTCTTGACCTTTCTGAAGCTTTTAATACCATTGTCCATGGTATCCTTCTGCAAAGACTACAGGAGGTGAGGGTAGACAGTATTGCACTCTACTGGCTCTGCTCCTTCCTCTGGGATCAGTTCTAGGCTGTGTTGATTGCACAGTTTCAGCCCTAGCCCATGCTTTGCTTTTCAGGATTCCACAAAGCTCAGCAATTTCTCCACTGATTTTTAACATCTACATAAAGCCATCAGGTGGGATTATCCATTGCCATAAGGGTGAGGTGTATCAATATGCTGAAGCTATCCAGTTTTGCAAAGGTGGATCAAGCATTGCTACTGAGGTCCTGTCCAATGGTGGGATTCAATTTTTTTTTACTACTGGTTCTATGGGCATGGTTTGGTGGGCATGGAATGGCTTGGTGGGCATGGCTTGGTGGGTGTAGCAAGGGAAGATTATTGTAAAATCTCCATTCCCTCCCCACTCCGGGGGAAGTCATAGGTAGCATTTAACAGTTCTCCGAACTACTTAAAATTTCTGCTACCGGTTCTTCCGAACGGGTCAGAATCCACTGAATACTACCTCTGGTCCTGTCACAGTGTCATCTTTGGTTCTGGAAGGAGTGGGACTCAGAGATCAGATGGTATCCATGGCCAGGAAGGCCTTTGTGTAACTAGCACATGATACTGCCCTTGAAGAGCATCTGGAAGCTGCAGCTGGTACAAAATGCAGTGGTGTGCATTTTGTTGTTCCTTGTGTTCTACATTTTCTCATTTGAGAGAAAGCCTGGGTGCTGCCAAATGTTCAGATGT
Organism: Rhabdophis nuchalis; assembly: GCA_039707465.1. NCBI lineage: Eukaryota > Metazoa > Chordata > Lepidosauria > Squamata > Natricidae > Rhabdophis > Rhabdophis nuchalis. The sequence goes on along the minus strand of CM077643.1, from coordinate 197,299,437 downwards.
ATCACTGGGAGAGAGGAAAACTGTGAGGGGGATCTGTGATTGTCCACTTATTTAAAGATAGATAGATAGATAGATAGATAGATAGATAGATAGATAGATAGATAGATAGATAGATAGATAGATAGATAGATAGATAGATAGATAGATAGATAGATAGATAGATAGGAGAGAGAGAGAAAGAAACATAGATAGATAGATAGATAGATAGATAGATAGATAGATAGATAGATAGATAGATAGATAGATAGGAGAAGAGAGAAAGAAACAGATAGATAGATAGATAGATAGATAGATAGATAGATAGATAGATAGATAGATAGATAGATAGATAGATAGATAGATAGATAGATAGATAGATAGATAGAGATGGGAGAGAGAGAAAGATAGATAAATAGATGAGAGGGAGAGAATAGATAGATAGAAAGATAGATAGATAGATAGATAGATAGATAGATAGATGATAGATAGATAGATAGATGAGAGAGAGAGAGAGAGAAAGAGAGAGAGAGAGAGAGATGGGAGAGAGAGAAAGATAGATAAATAGATGAGAGAGAGAGAATAGATAGATAGAAAGATAGATAGATAGATAGATAGATAGATAGATAGATGATAGATAGATAGATGATAGATAGATAGATAGATAGATAGATAGATAGATAGATAGATAGATAGATAGATAGATGAGAGAGAGAGAGAGAGAGAGAGAGAGAGAGAGAGAGAGAGAGAGAGAGAGAGAGAGAGAGAGATGGGAGAGAGAGAAAGATAGATAAATAGATGAGAGAGATTCCACTCCGATAATAATACTCCTCAGTAACTTATGAATTCACAGCAATGCAATAGCTTAATATATAAAAGCCAAATCTCCAGTTTCATCATTACCCCACTGCATGGCAGCAGAGTATCACATAAAATCAAGATTAATTTATAAAAATATTACTATAGTTGAGCATTTCTTCAGTGTGTATGTGTGTGTGTGTTAGCCGAAGTTCAAATATTTTATGTTCCAATGTGTGTGTTTACATAAAATATGTATTCACCGTTTCCTTTGACATATTTTTTTTTACAGAAATCTTAAGTATGCACACAGTTTGTGTAGAGAGAAAGATGTGAAGGAGCTGGATCATTTTCTTTTTCTTCAGTTGCGTTGTATTTATATTTATCTATGTATTAAATAAATATTATTTATTGTAGACATTACAAAAGGTGGAATAAAAATCTAATGGCAATACTTTTGATTGTTATATTACCCAAACAAAAAAATGTGTTCAAGCAACAAGATGTGATTATTTATTCATTCATTTCTGGAAAACGTCCTAATGGTCCAAGCTGTTTACAGCAGATTAAAAACAGAGTGGGAGAGAACTCTAATGGAGGATTTTAAGGGTTGGGGTTGGGGGGAATCAAGTGGTGGATTTCCCTCTTGGCAAGGAGTTGGCCTAGAAGCTCTTTGATGTCCCTTCAGTCTGTAAAATGCAAATGAATTAAGATAGAGCCCTGGTTGACTTCGCTTCCGCCTTCCGGACGCGACGGAGGTGCCTTGAACACCTCCGCCGCTTGGCTTCTTCAGCCGGCGCCTTCGGGGGCCGGGGGCTCTTGTAGGGAGCCCCCCCCCGTAAGGGCGGCCGGCGGTGCAACCCCCACCCTTACGGCAGTCGGGGGGCCGTTCCCGCTTCGCCCCAGGAGCAGGAAGCAGATCGCGGGGGGGAAACACCCTCTCGCCGAAGGAATGTCGGAACCACGGACTTTTTACAAACGGGCAGAAGTGCTGGAGCTGGAGGATCACACTGATGTTTAATGAGGACTGTAAGTGTTTTTATATGCTTTCAACCTTTGAAAAGGGAAAATAGAAGGGGGAATTTGCAAAAATCCCCCCTCGGAAAAAAAGCGGTGTTTCAAAATGCTTCCCGGCCACGGGGAGAGAGAGCAAGTAACATCCGACTTTCTATTAGCTGAAAACGAAAGTATTACCATATATGGAATTACACTTGGAAACTTTGTATCCGGGACTCACTAAAGGTTAAAAGGACTTTTTATTATTTCTTCACCAAAGCCAAAGTGGCGGAAAAATGGCACTTCTTTGCTCCCAATGGAAAATTTATTTTGAAATTTGAACATTTCTTCAACACTACAAGATCAAGGAATTTACATCTACAGTTAACTCAAGTGACTCTCAGTGTCTCTCCCATTGTACCCCTCTTTCTTAGACTGGATCTTACAATTGCCTCTCTGGAGTTTATATAACATCTGTTTGGAACTTAAAAGAATTTCCCTCTCCCTTGGAGCTCACAAGACTATTTACCCACCAGTCGCCATCTTTAACAATAAAAATCATGACAACAAGAAAGCCTCCGAATGGGAAAAACATCTCCACTGCTGCTTCTACAAAAATACAGGGAATGTTCCAAAGCATATTGCAAGAAATAAAGCAGATTCGGAAGGATATGATAAGCACAAGACTGGAATTGTTGGAGACACAAAGAACAATGACAAATGACAAACAAAAAATTGATGGGTTGGAGGGTAGGACGGTCGAGATGAACGAAGAGAGAAGGGAACAACAACAAAAATTTACAGACAGGGCTGGTCATATGACTGGAATTGATTTTGAAAATAGAATTTGCTTTTTGAGGTTTCATAATGCTTTTGACTTAGATAACTTAAAAGATTTAACAAAAATAACTTTAGCAGAATGTACCAAAAAAAGTAAAGAATTTACAATTTTAACATATGCCAGAACAAATGATACATCCAGAGAGATAGATAAAAAATTGATGAGAGGGCTAACAAGGGATAGGATCCTGGGAGCACAGAGAGAGAGGCTTTTGTTGCATCAGTTAAAAGAAGTTGCCAGCTTGAAGCAGACGCCCGGGAAAACCCGAGAAGTATTTTAAAAAATTGTGCAAAAAAGGGGGGTGCTCAAAATGGTTAATGCCTGAAGGAATGTTGCTGTTTCGGGAAGGGGATAGAATAAAATTTAAAATAAATGGCAGAGGCGGAAGCTTCTCTTAAAAAATAACCTTTAATCCTGGTAGACTAAGATGACAGAGCGGGAGGCGCTGTGGCTCTGCCCACTGGCGGGAGGGAAGAAAAGAATTAAAGTAAGAGACTCTGATTATTAAAGTGATTTTTTCTTTTTTATGTAACTGTAATTCCGTATCAGATGTTAACAAAACAAATGACTGAATGCATGGAATCAAGATACAATATGTATGTAATTTTTTTTTTACTGTTTATTGAAATTCTTTTTATAAGTAACATCGGAAATGACCACCATCTCTGACATGAGATGACCGCCCTGGGTCCGTTTGGAGAAGGGCGGGGTATAAATTCAATAAATAAATAAATAAATAAATAATGAAAGCTCTAAAAAATTTCTATTTTAACCCTATATACCCTTATCCTTATAAAATTGTAAAACCAATAAAAATTACTTTACAAAAAAAAAAAAAAAGAGCCCTGGTGGTGCAGTGGTTAGAATGCAGCACTGCTCCTGCAGGCTAACTCACTCCTCATTCCAGCCTTCCAGCCTTCCAAGGCTAGTAAAATGAGGACCCAGGTTCTTGGAGGCAACATGCTGACTCTGTAAACTGCTTAGAGAAAGCTGCAAAGCACTGTGAAGTGTCATATAAATCTAAGTGCTTTGCTTTATGCAAAACAGCTTATGTTGAAAATAATGAGAAAAAAACAAGAGGTTAAGATTGTTGAAATCTTGAAACCCAGAGAGATGTTTCCCATAGATTTTGTGTACAACTGCATGTGGCCTTTACTCTCTCATGTGTTAGCAACTACTTTACACACTAGAGAAGTGGAAAAAAGACTGCATTTTGGCAATGTGGCTGATTAGTTCCATCCAGTGGTAGGTTTCAAAAAATTTTAGAATCTATTCTGTAGGTGTGGCCTGTTTTGTTGGAGTGACTCAGCGATCATGTGACCAGATGGGCATGGCCAACTTGGAAAGTGAAACTTACTTAATGACGCTCCTGGTTAGCAACCAAAATTTAGTGCTCAAGTATGGTCATCTCTTTCTTTCTCTTTGTTTCTTTCCTTCATCTCTCTCTCCCACTTTCTTTTTCTCTCTTTTCTTTTTTCTTTCTTCCTTTCTCTTTCTCTCTCTCTTTCTGTCTCTCTCTGTCTCTGTGTGTGTGTGTCTTTCTGTCTGTCTGTCTGTCTCTCTCTCTCTCTCTCTCTCTGCCATTCTATCTGTCTGTCTCTCTGTCTCTCTGTATCCTTCTGTCTCTCTCTCCTCCCTCCCTCATCTCTCACTCTGTGTGTGAGAGAGAGAGAGAGTGAGTGAGTGAGTCTGTCTCTTACTGACTCTGTGTGTGTGTGTGTGTGTCTGTCTCTTTCTCTGTCTGTCTCTGTCTCCCTCCCTCCCTCCCTCTCTCTGTCACTCTGTGTGCATGTGTCTGTCTGTCTCTCACTCATCACTTAATCACTCACCTGTGTGTGTGTCTCTCTCTCTGTGTGTCTCTGTCTTTCTCTCCCTCCCTCCTCTGCGGATGGGCTCCGAACCAGCGGAGCCTCGTCCTTCCTTTTAACTGGGCAGTTATCTTCTTTTAAACCAGGCAATCTTTTTAACCAGGCGATCTTTAACCAGGCAATCTTCGGCTGCTGCACAAGCCGATGGAAGAGTGATCTGGGTATAGGGGATATAGTCATCACGCCCTTGTCATGGTCAGACCACTCACTTCTCCGGCTCGACTTTCCGACCGCTGCTCCCCTCCGCGGGGAGGCGGAACCGGAGTTACCAATCTGGTTCCGCCCCAGGCGCCTGATGGACCCGGATGGGTTCCAGAAGGCGCTTGGGCCACTTCCTGTACCCCTGACCCGTGCCCCGATGGAGGACCTCACGGCCGCATGGAATAGTGTGGCCGTGGGAGCCTTGGATCGGGTCGCGCCCTTGCGGCCTCTCTTGCAGCGGCGAACCACCCTGGCCCCTTGGTTCACCGAGGAGCTGCGGGTGATGAAACGCCGCAAGAGATGCCTAGAGAGTAGATGGAGGTCCACCCGATCTGAATCTGACCGGACACAGGTAAGAGCCCATTTACGGACTTACATTGTGGCGCTGAGAGTGACCAAACGCCATCATTGTGCTACTCTCATAGCATCCGCAGAAAACCGCCCTGCCGCCCTGTTTAGGGTGACCCGCTCCCTACTTCAACAGGGGGTGCGGGAAGCCCTGCTACAGGGTAGAGCAGAGGAATTTGTGATTTTTCTGCAGGAGAAAACCGCTCAGATACAGAACGGGCTACCGTCCATTGATGGCCCAGTGGGATGCCACGAGACAGATCTTGTTTGGGAGGAGTTTGACTCCGTTACTTCCGAAGATATGGACAGGTTACGTGGGCGACTGCGAGCCACCACATGTTTATTGGACCCGTGTCCCTCCTGGCTTGTACTGGCATCCTGGGAGGTGACACGAGGCTGGCTCCAAGAGGTTGTCAATGCATCCTTAAGTGAGGGCTCCTTGCCTGCTTCCCTAAAAGAAGCGATGGCGAGGCCCCTCCTTAAGAAGCCCTCTTTGGATCCAGCTCTATTAAACAACTATCGTCCAGTCTCCAACCTTCCCTTTCTGGCGAAGGTTGTTGAGAGTGTGGTGGCACAACAGTTTCCCCGTCACCTGGAGGAAGTTGACTATCTAGATCCGCGCCAGTCCGGCTTTCGGCCCGGGCATAGCACCGAGACGGCATTGGTCGCGTTGGTTGATGATCTCTGGAGGGCCAGAGATGGGGGTTGTTCCTCCATCCTGGTCCTATTAGACCTCTCGGCGGCTTTCGATACCATCGACCATGGTATCCTATTGCATCGGCTGGGGGGGTTGGGGGTGGGAGGCACCGTTTTACGGTGGTTCTCCTCCTACCTCTCTGGCCGATCGCAATTTGTGTTGGCAGGAGAGCAGAGGTCGACCTCGAGACCCCTCACATGTGGGGTGCCTCAGGTGTCGGTCCTCTCGCCTCTCCTGTTTAACACATACATGAAGCCGCTGGGTGAGATCATCCGTGGTTTTGGGGTAGAGTACCATCTTTACGCTGATGACACTCAGCTGTATATATCTACCCCAAACCACCCCAACGATGCCGTAGCGGTGATGTGCCAGTGCCTGGAAGCCGTGCGGATCTGGATGGGAAGTAACGGACTCAGGCTCAACCCGACCAAGACCGAGTGGCTGTGGTTTCCGGCTGCCCGATTCAACCAGCTCACTCCATCGCTGGCCATAGGGGGCGAACATCTTGCCCCTGTGGATGGGGCGCGCAATCTGGGTGTCCTCCTGGATGCCCGGCTGTCCATGGAAGATCAAGTGACAGCCGTGGCCAGGAGGGCGTTTTACCAGGTTCGCCTGGTTCGCCAATTGCGCCCCCTATTGGATCGGGACGCCCTTCGCACAGTCACTCATGCGCTCGTGACATCCCGACTGGACTATTGTAACTCTCTCTACATGGGGCTCCCCTTGAGGTGCACCCGGAGACTTCAGCTAGTCCAGAATGCAGCCGCGCGAGCAATTATGGGAACCACTAGGTTTACCCATGTAACACCGCTCTTGCGCGAGCTGCACTGGCTGCCTGTCGTCTTCCGGGTCCGCTTCAAGGTGTTAATTATCATCTTTAAAGCGCTCCATGGCTCGGGACCTAGCTACCTGCGGGATCGGATCCTGCCTCATACATCCTCACGGCCGATTCGCTCCCACAGAGAGGGACTTCTCCGGGTGCTGTCCACTAGACTGTGTCAGCGGGCGACCCCCAGGGGAAGGGCTCTCTCTGTGGCGGGCCCGGCCCTCTGGAACGACCTTCCCCCCGATATTAGAACGACTACGGACCTCCGCTCCTTCCGTCTGAAATTAAAAACACACTTTTTCCGCTTGGCCGGCCTAGGCTAGTCTCTCTTTTTATGGGGTTTTAAACTTATTCATAGCTGCTGGGTATTTTAGTTTAACGGGTTTTAGCACAGGAATAGATTTAATTTGTTTTTATATTATGTATTTATATTTGTATATTTATTGTTTTTACTTTCCCTGTGCACCGCCCCGAGTCCCCGTGGGGAGAGGGAGCGGTTCTACAAATTAAATTTGAATTTGAATTTGAATTTGAAGCCCATGGGCACACGCTGCCCTCTTCTCTCTGATAGCCACCTGGTTAAAAAGAAGGAGGAGGCTCGGCTGGTCCGGAGCCATCCAGGAAGATGAGGAACATGAGGGGCATCCCTCCCCCGCGGATGGGCTCTCGACCAGCGGAGCCTCCTCCTTCCAATTGGGGGGGATCCATGCAGAGGATTTATCCTCCCCCAATTGGAAACTAGGTGGCTGTGAAAGACAAGGCAGAGCTGCCTTTTCTTTCACAGCTGCCTTGTTTCCAAATTGGGGGGGGGATTCCCTGCAGAGGATTTCTTCCCCACCCCAATTGGAAACAAGGCGGTTATCAAAGAAAAGGCAATTCTGCCTTGTCTTTGACAGCTGCCTCGTTTCCAATTGGAGATCCATGCAGATGATTTCTCCCCACCCCCAATTGGAAATGAGGCAGCTGTGAAAGACAAGGCAGCACTGCCTTGTCTTTAACAGCCATCTCGTTTCCAATTGGGGGAGATCCATGCAGAGGATTTCCCCCACCCCATTGGAAATGAGGCGGCTATCAAAGACAAGGCAGCACACCCCACAGAAGAAGGAACAGGAGGGGAGTTCGCACCAGCCGCCAATCAGGCCAGGGCAACCCTCCACCTGCCCGCCAAGCTGTGGCTGGGTGGGCGCCGGGCTAGTCCTGCTGTCCTGGCCCAGTGGCACCACGGACATCACTTACATTGAATGTGACATTGTGGAACTCACTGCTGCTGCTGAGGAAGCGTCCCGGTTCGGTGCCACCAGACCAACCGGTACCGAAAGGCACGGTAAATTTGACCATCCAATATGAGCGTACCGGACCAAACCAGCAGAAAACCACCCCTGGCTCCATCTGTTCTCAAACTCCATTCAATTTGGTTCCTACAAGAACTTTCTAACATTAAGAATTAATGCTTCAAATCTAAATACAATTCTGTTCCTCCAAAGATACCTTCTATTCATCTTTTTGTATCTAAAAGACACCGTTCTTATTGGAAAACATTACTAAAGCACACTGATTCTAAACAACACTTTTAAAAAAAATGTTTTAAATAAATGTTATTTTTGAGAAAAGTACTTGAAAAGTCAACATATGAGAAAATAATAGGTTTGGGCTTTTTAAGCTTTCAAGGTTGCAGTTATTTTCCTCTTTATCTGGGATTCAACCCTACAGAATACTGAAGGAGTTCATTTTGAAGAAATAGGCATAGTCAATTCACCAGTGCAGCTGAATTAAAACCTAGATTGGCTCTTGCTTTCCACACCTTTTCTATACTCGTCAAGAAAAGATATCACCAAGCAACCTGTAGGGCAGATTTTGAGGTAATCTTGCGTAGAATTCTCCAGTTCATTCTCTGAGGTCTGTATTTAGCAGAACATTTGTGTAGGAATGGAACCCAGCCTGTTGGAAGGAAAATCCATCTGGTTCAGTTCCAATCTGGGAGAAAGGCAATGGAAACAAAATGGAGGCTGGAGGCTGATTGGAAAGAAAGGTTCCATTTATTGATGAAGGCGAACCACCAACTGCATGTGATTCTGGGACAGCTGACCAAATAGTTGAATCAGTGGATGGACCTTTATAGGTTTCTGTGACTTTGAAATTTAGACTGTTCTGGGGGTGGTGCAATGAAGGGGCTTGTGTTCTTTTTTTTTAATTTTTTTTTAATTTTTTTAATAACAATTTTTATTGGTTTTTACAAATTTTATAACAGGGAAAAAGGTATGTAGGATATAGGAAAGATATTTTAGGGCTTCCATGTCGGAGGTGGTGGTCGCCTCCGGGGTTCCATACAAAGAGTAAGGTTTTTTTCTTCGGCATAAGGTGGAAGGGAATACATATATATCATATCGTAAATTACATGCATTCAATCATTTGTTTCTATTGACATCCGTAAGGATTACACTATGTAAAAGAAAATCATTTTTGTGATCTGAGTCTTTTAGCTATTGTGCCTTCTTCTTCCTTCCCGCCAGTGGGCGGAGCCATGGCCCCTCCCGTTCCCCCATTTTCATCCTCCAGGGTTGAGGAGTGTTTTTTAAGAAAGGCTTCTGCTTCAATTGTTTTAATTCTTACTCTCCCCGCCTCCCAGAACACCAACATTCCTTCAGGCATTAACCATTTGAACCACACACCCTTTTTATATAATTTTTTGGATAAGGAGGAATACTTCCTCCGAATCTCTCGAATCTTTTTGGGGATCTGTTTCAAAATAGCAATCTCATTCTGCAAGGGGTTTGTATTCTGAAAGGGTGTTTGGCAATTCCTATTGTGGTTAACAGCTTCCGTCCTGTGTTGGATCTTGGCTGAGGGGCTGCTTGTTGTAATCCTACCATTCTGCCTTTGTTAGCTGTCAAACTTTGCTGCAAGGAATTTTGAAATATCCTGTCTTGAATGGACTACCAAATCTGCATTTCTGAAACCTGGCCTCCTTAGTTTCTGCTTGGGGGCAAGGAGACTGGTACTGGTTCTGCCTCTTAAGATTTTTCCCATTTCTCCTTTAGGGAAAATATTCTATCCTGCCTTTTTTTTTTTATATTTCCCAAAATATTTCATTCTTCTGGGTTGAGGGTGGGGGCTTCCCACAAGCCCATTATGGATCTAGGATAACAAAAGAACCAGAAGGCACAAGTCAAACGTTCAGTTCTTCTTCCAGTCCCATCTGAAATGGCCCTCATGTGATGCAGCCTGAAAGAGGCAGCATTTCAGTGTAAGTGGTCAGTAGGAGCAGAGCAAATCCCTGACTTCATCATCCCCAAAATTTTCAACACCAGATTGCCTATACCAAAGGAATTTATGTTGAGATCAGACAGAAAAACATCACTTTATCCCCACAGTAATTAAATACAACTTTTTGTTGCCTTCTCAATGGGTTGGATATCAGAAGGGGGAAATATCATGAGAACATGCCCCTGAAACAGTCATGGAGGCAGCTTCATGCAAGTTAGAGAACATGAGTACAACAAGAACAAAATGAATGTCCTTTTTGCTTGTTTGCTTCAGAGGTGGTATTCAGCAGGTTCCGACCACTTCTGGAGAACTGGTAGCCGAAATTTTGAGTAGTTCAGAGAACTGATAAAATATCACATCTGACTGGCCCTTCCCCTTCTATTCTCTGCCTCCCGAGTCCCAGCTGATCAGGAGAAAATGGGGATTTTGCAGTAACCTTCCCCAGGAGTGTGGAGGGAATGGGGATTTTGCAGTAACCTTCCCCTGGAGTGGGGAGGGAATGGGGATTTTGCAGTAACCTTCCCCTGGAGTGTGGAAGGAATGGGGATTTTGCAGTAACCTTCCCCTGGAGTGGGAAGGGAATGGAGATTTCACAGTATCCTTCCCCTGCCACGCCCACCAAGCCACACCACGCCCACCAAGCCACACCCACAGAACTGGTAGTAAACACTTTTGAATCCCACCACTGGTTTGCTTCTACTCTTAATATCCCTTGTGATCAGTGGAATTGATTGGTTCAAAGAATGGATGCTTTGGAGTTGTATCACCAACACAATATTCAACAACCATAGACAAGTATGACTGAATTAAGATTTCAATTTTCCAGGACAGGACAAAGTGTCCATAGCAGATATGCCTAGAGCTACCCTTTTCTTGTTCCTGTCTATAAAAGCATAGGAGCTGACAAGCTATCCTACTGACACATCCAACTCACACTGAGATGTCATTCTGTAATATTTTAATTAACAGTAGCAGATGTCAGTAGATGTAGAAATGTTCCAGTTTCCACCAAAGTTATCTCTGGGAATCAAGTCAAAAGCCACAAAGAGAGCTTTAATCTGGTGATGGATAACACACTTATTTGACACGGATTTCTATTCTTCTACACTGTATCCTGCTTGCTTATCTGACAATGTCGCTTTAGCCATGAGATAGGCAACTTATACATTTAATTAATAAATAACAAAACTATATTTGTCTGTTCTATCCGCTTTCAGTAAAGATTTTGCACATCTAATTTGATAACCAAACTCATCAAACCTTAACTGTCCACAGGGGGGCAATGGGGAACAAATAACAATATGGCAATGCAAATTCCAGCTCTTTTCTATTTGTTTAAGGTTGTCATGCAAAGTTTAAAAGACGGTGTTTGCATTATGATATCACGATGCAGGTTTCATCATTTCGACCAAATTTGGCTTGCTGCATATATCTCTGTTTTAGGCAATAATTGACCAGATCAGTTCTGTCTCTTTTCTTATAGAAAGGCACAATATTTCCTATTTCTGGGAACCTGTAATGTATCATCGCCCATAAATAAGAATCAGAATGCCGGTAGGAACGCACCACAAATCAAAATTTATTTTTAAGCTCCCAACAAAGAATAGGCCCATAGGGAGTTTTCTATTAATTTAGCAACATTAATTTAGCAAGTTAAAAAAAGAGCCACTTTGGTTTATTGATTAATACCTGAGGAGATCGGGAGTTCTAGTCCTGCCTTAAGCACGAAAGCCGGCTGGGTGACTTTGGGCCAGTCATTCTCTCTCAGTCCAACTCACAGAGTTGTAGTGGGGAAGATGAGAGGAAAGAGTATATAATAATAATAATAAATAAATTTTATTTCTAGACCGCTTCCTCTCCCCAAAGGGATATTTACCACCTTGAGTTACTTCTAAAATAATAAAGGCAGTATAAAAATATATAAAAATTAAAATTTTAAAAAAACTACTGAGGAGGAAACAGCGAGTTAATTAGGACCATGGTCTGGCTTTATAGTTCAGCTCAGCAAAGCAGCAGAATCTTCATCAAAATAGTCAGTGGTGGGTTACAGCCAGTACATCCCGGTACGGGCATACTGGTGCCTGCCGGGAGCACCGGGTACTGTTCCGGTACAGTGCTCTGGAGGGCCAACCTGCTTGCCCATGCTCCTTACCGGTATTTGCGCTCTTTGGTGCTTCCGCACACAGAGCGTACAGCGCCGTCGCGATGCTCTGCCAAGAAGCTGGAGCGTCACGGAGGCGTCGCGGAGCATCACAGAAGGTAAGGATGCATGCGCGCACTGTGGGCATGTGCGCGCCTGCTGCACGCTTTCGTGTGATGGATGCCCAGCCCAGTTGCACCGTACTGGTTTCAATGGGATCCAGAACCCACCACTGAAAATAGTCTAACAACACTTCTCCCATAGAATCACAATTCTTATTTCTTCTTCCTTAGTTATCTAATTGTATACAAAATCTGATTTTTCTGAAATTTTCAATGATTTTCTAAATGCATTATTTATGTAAGATAAATAGTAAAATAGTAAAAGCAAGCTATAATGTTTCCATCTGTGGTTCACTAGTGCCACACACTGGAACCCTCTGGAATTGCAGCACCTTCAGCAAAAAAAATCCTATCTAACCACCTCATTGCTGCGGGTGAGTTTATAGGAGACCCATAATCAAAAGGATTCTGATAGCGCTTTTTGAGACCAGCCCAAAGACTAGATGTTGGTTAGTTTGAAAAGATACTACTGGTCTTCTTCTGATTTAGTGCTGCTGACTGTAATCTTTGAAAACAGGGGGATTGGTGAAGAGCAAACCCAATATCCAAATTACCGTATGCAGATAAAAATAATTGGAAGGTACCTTGGAGGGCTTCTAGTCCAACCCCCGGCTCGAACAGGTGGCCCTATACCATTCCAGACAATCTCTTCTTGAAAATTTCCAGTGATGGCGTACCCACAATTTTAAAGTAAGTCACTGATCAATTGTTCTTGCAGTCAGAAAATTCCTCCTTAGTTCTAGCCTGGATCACATTTCATTAAGTATCCAAAAAAAGACAAGAACAGACCTGGGCCAAGAAACTACAGATCAATTAGGAAACCATAGCTTTTTTAAAATGTCCCCTTCCTCTTGACCCATTCGTTCGTCCTTCATCTATTTACTGTGTAGTTTGATCCTTGTTCATTCTTTCTTTATGAATCAACTATTTCAACATACTTCTTTTGTGTTGGTCACTTGATTTTGTATTCAGTCCACATTTATTCCCAGCGACCTGCTTAAGAGCCAAAATGCGGTATTTTTACCCCTATACCTTATTGCTCCTTCAAAATTTTTGCCCACCTTCTCTGTGGTGGGCCCGACCCTCTGGAACGACCTACCGCCCCGATCTTAGAACAACTACGGACCTCCGCTCCTTCTGCCAAAAGCTAAAAACGTACTTTTTTCATCTGGCCGGCTTGGCCTAATCTATCCATCCTAAATTGTAATATTAACCTAAAATGTTTTAATAGGGTTTGTTGGGAATTAGGGTTAAGGGTTTTTAAGGTTTTTAGAGTTTACATTTTAGCGCAGGTAAATTATTTAATTCTATTTTAAATATTGTATTGTTTGTACTTTTTAAAGGCATTTTTAAAGCCCTGTGCACCGCCCCGAGTCCCTTCGGGGAGAGGGAGCGATCTATAAATTAAATAAATAAATAATAAATAAATTTTCAATTTTTGTAGTCTTTCAATCAGATTTTAACAAACATTATATCAGACACACTTAAACAATCTCCCTTTGCAATTTTTGCATTAACTTTTGTTGCCTTTCCATTCATATAAAATCCCATGACAGTGATCTTCCAATTATCAGACAGGTATGCAATCTTCATAGGTAAACGTAAAGGTTCCCCTCGCACATATGTGTTAGTCATTCCCAACTCTAGGGGGCAGTGCTCATCTCCATTTCAAAGCTGAAGAGCCAGCACTGTCTGAAGACGTCTCCGTGGTCATGTGGCCGGCATGAATAAACGCCAAAGGCACACGGAACACTGCTACCTTCCCACCAAAGGTAGTTCCCATTTTTCTACTTGCATTTTTACATGCTTTTGAACTGCTAGGTTGGCAGAAGATGGAACAAGTAATGGGAGCTTACTTCGTTATGCAGCCCTAGGGATTTGAACCGCTGCACTGCCCACCTTTCTGATCGACAAGCTCACCCTCTTAGCCGCTGAGCCACTGCGCCCCTTATCTTCATACATACATTAAAAAATTCCACAGCCCATTAACAATTTATATCCACATTTTAACATTATGCAATTATATCATTCATATAATTTTACAACGTCGTCTCAGAATTTATGACTTTTCTTGTCATCAAACTTTCTTTAATGACAATATATGTAACATTCATTCCAATCCCACTCTTTAACAGATCTCTGCCATTCACAATTCACAATCGAATTTATAAGTAGTCCTCACTTACTGACCACAATTGGAACCAGCAACTCCATCTCTAAGCGATATGGCTGTAATGTGAAATAATACATGACCGTGCCCAATTTAGGATGTCAGTTCTTCCTTTCCAGCTATGTCGTTAAAGTGCAATGTTACATGGCCACAACTTGCAGATTCCTGCCAGCTTCCCAATTGGCTGTGCTTGTTGGAAGCTGGCTGTGAAGTTTGCAAATGGTGATCAGTGGGACACTGCAATGTTATAATTGCGAGCCAGTTGTTAAGTGCTGGAATGGTAATCACATGACCACAGGGATATTGTAACAGCTGTAACTATAAGGATCCATTGTAAGTATCCCTCATTCAGCACAATTGTAACTTCAATTGGTCACTGGATGAGTGAATATTAAATGAGAAGTACTTGTATTATATACCAGAGGTCCCCAACCCTGGGCCGTGGCCCACTGTGGGGTTGTGAGCTTTTCGGAACCAAGTTGTGGAAGTGGCAGGTGAACCATTTGCATGAGCAGCGACCGAATGTGTGCTCCATTTGTGTGAGCAGCGGGCACACTTATCCACCACTTTGCACAAATGCAGCTACACACATACACGTGCTTGCCTGCCACTCGAGTGGAAATATCCCCCACTGCAAATTCACAAAGCTGGAATGGTTGGGTAACTCTGTTATGTATTCTTTTGCAGCATTCCCTTGTTTAAGTTTTTTCCCCAGAATGTGTCATCGTCACTTTTGTTTATAATTATATCTGCTTTACCGGAGGCTCCTTGTTTAGGCCTTTCCATCCCCATTCAATTTTCTTTCCTTCAGAGTTCCTCTGCCTCTTTTAATCTTAACCATTCCCTATTCCTTTTAGCTGCATTCTTTGTAACTACCCTTTTCTCTATAAATACAACAAACAATTTCTTTGCATTTTCAGAAACCATAGTTAATGTACTTGTTTTGCCTTTAAAGATTGACGTCATCTAAAATTATCATATTAAAATTATCATATTGTATAAATGCCACTGCATCCAGATAATATATTTGCATCTTATAGTATATTAAAATAATCAATTTGGAAAAATAATTGATCAATTTCATAATCAAACTAGGAAAAAACAATAAATGGTTGATTTAGTCTCAGTAACAGTCCTGTCTAATATATTCAATGCCTCTGGAATTTCAAAGACCTTGAGAGCATAGGGATTAAACCATTTATGTAAAAATTATTTTAATATATGCATTGTCACTTAGTCTTTGTAACTAATTTGCATTCTTTGGACAAAATCTCCAAAGCTTTCATGGCACCATTACTTAATGCTTAATAAAGGGTAATGATCTTATTTTCCCCCAAAAAAATGTGTCATAAGAGAAAATAGATTTTACTTTCCCACCCTATAAGACTAAACTATGATTAGCTACCTTCCAAATTGGTTATATGCCACACAGAATCACTTTTTGTGAGATGGGCAGACCTATAAATGTGATAGAAATAAATAATGTAACTGAAATGAGGAATTTTGCCATTATTCCGTCTGGTCCAGAAGGTTTCCTGGTTCTCATCATGTCAGTAGGTATCCAGGGATTGCTTGTGGCGATTAGTGAGAAGATGAGTTGTTAAGCAATGGAACAACGATGTCCTTCCCTTTTCTGAATCAATAGATTCCTGCACAGTGAATGGCTTAAACCAGGGCTCTCCAACCTTGGCAACTTTAAGGTTTACGGACTTATTCTGGGAGTTGAAGTCCACAAGTCTTAAAGTTGCCAAGGTTGGAGACTCTTGGTTTAAACTATATGTCATCTAATGTCCCTTTCCATACGTTCTACTATTGTATAGGGATTATATTGATCAAATACTGGAGGTAAGCTGTGGGAAATCTACTAAAAGTGTACATGAGAAACACCACAGGTAAAACACAGCTACCATAACTAGCCTTATGAATTTGTCTTACGCACTTTTAAAGACCTCCCAATGGGAGGGACTGCTTCCAATTCCTTCTAAGCTATCTCCTTTCCTCATCTCTGCTTTTTTGGCTTCCCTGCATCCTGCTTTGCGAGACAGCAATCAGCCCCAGAACCACACAGCTTTAGGGCTGTCCCAGCCCACTCCCTCCTACTCTCACTATCCTCCACTTGAGAATCCTCGCCATCTTGCTCTCTGCCACGCCAACTGACCTTTGCCACCAACTTTGAGCTCCTGCTGCTGACAAGGTGTGCTCAGCCTTGCTGTTGGGCCATATGACTTTGCAAAAGGAGGGGGGAGCACAAAGCAGCTTAAAGTCATGCCAAAATGCCCCTTTGCACCACACTGATGTGATGTAGAGGGCGGGCTTAGTGCTGCAAATAGATGGTGGGGGGAGCATAAAGTAGCCCTTCCCTTATCTGGAACACACCAAAACACTCCTTTTCACTATGCGCCTGGGCTGTATAGGGCTGGCTTTGCACTGCAAAAAAAAAATTGCTTTTGGCTTTTTTAATGGCAACAACCATAACTTTGGGCTTGGGTCCCTTTGTTCAGCACTCTCATCAATGCAAAGGTCTCTGAACAAATGCTCCTAAGTCAAAGACTCCCTGTATCATATTGCTCTTTTATTTGCTGTTTTGTTAAATTAAAAAGGGCCCCCATTGGGAGGTCTTTAAAAGTGCGTAAGACCAATTCATGGGGATACAGCTAATTATGGCAGCTGTGTATTAGCTGTGGTATTTCTCATGTACACTTTTAGTAGATTTCCCACAGGTTACCTCCAGTATTTGATCAACACACAAACACACACACACACAGATTTGCCACTGCCTCCTTCTTTGGCTGAAAGAGTGACTGGCTGAAGGTGACTCAGCTGGCTTTATGCCTAAAGCAGGACTAGAGCTCACAGACTCCCAGTTTCTAGCCTGACACCACACCAAACAGGCTGTCTCCTTTGTGATTAGAGGTTCTTTAATAGCACCTTTGAGGAACTGAATCTAGGATCGTGCACATTAAATTTATACTACCGTGTTTCCCCGAAAATAAGACAGGGTCTTACTTTCTTTTGACACCCCCCCCCCCAAATAAGCACTTGGCATTATTTTCGGGGAGGTCTTATTATTTTTGAGGCGCAGGAGGAGGCGAGCATGGTCACCTCATGGCTGCTGCCGTGTTGCAATATTTTCTGGGAGGGCTTATTTTCGGGGGAAGGTTTATTTTAGCACATGCTCTCAAAAGCTCAATTGGGCTTATTATCTGGGGAGGTCTTATTGTTGGGGAAACAGAGTAAATTGTGAAAGTGGGGCTTTGCCCCACAGGAGATTTACGCTGGAGTCAGCTTGGGAAGATTCTGTTTTGCAGGTATCACACAAAAAGATTCTATCCACATTTTTTACCTGATTCACACGGCAAGCTCAGCTTTGTCTTCTTTCATCCTGGTTTTTGTATATAAACCATAATTGACTAAATTCAATTTCATTGCTAAACCGAACACATGATCTTTAATGCCATCTATGAACTCTACTACTCATATCTGGGTTTCCAACAGTGTGATTGCTCAGTTAATGTAATAGGATTGTAATACAAACTACTGATCTGGCATCCCAGGTTGTTTTCATTATTGTAGTGAGTGTCACCCTGATATGTGCATCCCTCTCTAATGAATAGCTGACAGGGAAATCATTCAAAATGATTGATATGACTTGACACAATGGAATTCATACATTGTTTATAAGATTAAAATCTTCAATGATTAGTGAAGGAACCCAGTGGGGTTATCACTGTGTATCTGTCATTTAAAATCCTATGAGAATCTTTTTTTTTCCCTCTTCAGGATTTCAAATAGAAACTGGCTGAAGAACCAAGATTTCCATGCGTTACTTGTGGGTTATTTTCTCTGTGTGGTTTTTCTCATTCCAGTCCAGTAAGCAGTATAAATCAGGCAAATAAGGTAAATTGGAGTAGGAGGATCAGCTATTCCTCCCCCGCCCACATACCAAATGATGTTTTTTAATTTCAGTTGTTTCAGTGTATGTAGATAATTGTTAATTAAATGAATTAAATGCTGTATAAAGCTAAAGACTCCCTCAATTTCAACTTTTGATGACTGCATCCATACTGTTCTTTAAGCAGTGTTACATAATTAGTTTGCCACTCTAAGAAAGGGTGTCCCTCAGGTATCTCCCTCTATCTAATGGAAAATGCAATATCTCTTAGAACAGTGTTTCTCAACCTTGGCGACTTGAAGTTCTGTGGACTTCAAGTCGCCAAGGTTGAGAAACTGTCTTAGAAGAACTTTGTGCTGTATCCAAGAGTTCAGAACTCCAGGAGTTTCCCATCAACTCACCCTGACCATCTGTAGAAGAGTTTCCTCATTCTTTCATCTGTCGAGAATGACAATCAATCACTGCAGATAAAATACAAATGACAGTGTGCAGCCCAAAAAGCCCCTAAGAACAGAGACATACTAGCTCACCTGTGTATACTAAGAGCCACTCTAGTTTACATAGTTGCCTGAAGGAAGAGCAATCAGACACGTCTGGCCTGCCCCATTCACACACTCCAAAGGTGGGTTCCTACCGGTTTGGACCAGTTCAGCCAAGTTGGCTGGCCATGCCTCCGAACCAGTTCTATCTGTGGTGCCGTAGGCACCGCCATCTTGTTTTTTGCTTCTGCACATACGCAGAAGCAATTTTTTACTATTGTGTATGCACATATATCAAGTGCGCACATCAAGCACATCCCTGAGCAAACCGGCAGTAACAGAAGCAGGAACCCAACCCTTGACACATACATAACTGTGGCTGTTCCTCAGCAACTCCCTTCACCGAAACCCAGAACTAGCCCAATTAAGTCCAGCCACAGGCAGACCAATGCTAGTTCACAGAGCAATGGCCAATCAGTCCACAAGGCACTTAAAGTTTCCAAATCAAAATAAATCCACCAGGCAATATTAAATCCACAATACAAGAGGATTCATGAGGCAAGAAATGTCCAGAGTTCACAAGGCACAATCCAAGTCAAGGCACTGTGTCAATCCAAAGCAAGGCAGGAATCACAATGACCAGAAAACACACAGCTTAGAAATGAACACATTGTTCCCAGCATTGCTTCCATCTGTGTCCTGTGCTAAAAAGCCAGGTTCTGGTGCAACCCATCCAGATGGGTAAGCCTTTCTCTTCACAAGTAATCTGGATGACCTTGACATCTCCTATCTTTTCTCTGCTCTATGTGTTCTTGGATTAGATGCAGAAAGCAGTTCTTCTTCCTCATCACTGGCTGGTTCAAGCTGCATGCTTTCTCCATCTGACGTTTCAGGACTGTCCTGCTGTAGTTATGCTTCAGCCAAAACCCCCTCAGAGGGCTGCCTAGAGCCATTGACCAACTCCTCTCCAGACATTCCTGGAACTGGTTCATCCTCCCCCGAGGTGACATTTAGAGAGGTATCTGGGGAAACATCCTGGGGAGTCATCAGAGGTGGGTTGTTCCCGGTTTGGCCCAGTTTGGCTGAACCGGTAGTGGCAGCAGCAATAGGCTCCGTCCACCCACCCAGATACTTCTTCTGCATGCACATCGTGCGAGAGAGAGAGAGCGGATACACAAGCGAACCAGTAGTAAAACCAGTTCAAACCCACCACTGGGAGTCATCACAATGGCTGACATCAAGGTGGAGCTCCTCCATGCTCTGTTGGCAAATTGCAGTAACCCTTTCAACAATGGCTGCACATTTTGAAAATACATGTTAGGGTTTTCATAGAATCTTAAGTTGGAAAGGACCACTAGGTGCAGGGATCCAAGTCAGGGCATCCTAGAGAGATAGGTGCTCAGCCTCTGTTGAAGGACATCTAATGCATACATTTACTTGCATGGAGTACTGGGTCCTAAGTTCCATCATCAAATTGCTTTAGGAAAGCTTTTTCCTCCCATTTTATTGGAATCTGCCTTGTTATAACATAAGAGAACTTTTCTGTATAACAGATCTTGATTTTCGTCCACATGACAACCCTTCATCTACTTGAAGAGTGCTATCCTAATGACTCCCTCAGTCATCTTTTTTCAAGGCTAAATATAACTAGCTCCTTCAATCACTTTTCAGAATATTTAGTTTCTTGTCTTGTGATTATTTCAGTTGCCCTTTCTGAATTCGTTCCAGGTTCTCTGAATTATACCCAAAGAATTATGTGCAGAACCCGAAGTAACTTCCAAGGAGGGATCTGATCAAAGCAGAATAAAGTAGAGTGATTACTCCTCACATTTTGGAAATTGTCTTCTGACATAATGAAAAGTCCTCACATTATAACTATAAAAGCCCCAAAATATAATATTATGATATCTGGAAAAAAATTATACATCATTTAGATGGCAGTAAAGAGATCCAGAACTTTCTCTTTGTTGCCATCTTGTCTCCTCTAGTGTTTACTGCCCAGATCAGATAGTCTTGGGGAAAGAGGCTGCCTATGTGATATTTGGGAGGAGATAGATGATAGTTTTCAAAATTCTGTATAGTGGGATGGCATAACTCAGGGGTCTGCAAAGTCGGCTCTTTTAAGACTGGTGGACTTCAACTCCCAGAGTTCCCCAGCCAGCATAGCTGGGAGTTGAAGTCCACCAGTCTTAAAAGAGCCGACTTTGCAGACCCCTGGCATAACTAAATAACAAAGTCCTTCATTGATGTAACAAAAGTTCAACTACCATAGTAGATTGATATGACAATAATAATGAGTTTATCGAGTAAACCACAATCGTCAGGCAGATGAACAGTCTGTGAGTCTCACTCAACCAGCTGATTTACATGTATGCCACCATGCTATGTTCTGCAGTCATCTTCCCCAGATAGATGAAACAATTTTCTTTCAGCTTGGACATGGCAAAACACATCTTTAGAGAAGTAATGCCATACTAGACCTCCACTTTGCTTGAACCATTTTCACCTGCAGGAATTCTCCTGCCTCCCAGGTACCTGAATTCAGAGCTCTCGAGCAAATTTTATAGATAGAACAAGGAATCTCAAATTCCTGTAGCCAATTTCTATATCGTTTCACAATTCGTGGGGGGAAAAAATGTCACGCTTGACTTTGCCTGCTTAGAATAAAAAAAAAATATTAAAGACTTTGACTAATGTTTCTCTGCTTTTTTAAACATACATTTATCCTTTGGGACTGGACTCAGATAAATCATAATTCTCTACTCTCACGTCAACTGTACATATAGGCCCTACCGTACAACCTACAACTTACATTGTAGCTGTTGGGGAAAAGTGCCTGGCTGCAAAACAATAATGTTATGCCATCATCACAGGTTTCAATGGGAATATATGCAGGAAGAATGAAGTCTCAATATCCAGGCTGCGTTCCCTTTAGAGCAGCAGGAATCTGTGCCAATGTTAGGAGGAGGAGCGGGGAGAGAAGACGGCAATGAATTGATCCTCTTTCTGTGTGGAACATGATGATTTTTGTTATTCCAGGAGCTTCTGCAGCTCAGGGGGTGGAGCACTCCCTGAAGACTGATTTTTGTCAGCTGGAGGTAACCATGATTGATTTGCGAGGTGTCCTCCTGTTCTCAGCATTCCAAAGAGGTAAGAGTGAACGATCATATAGCAACTTCAAAGGCCTCGGAAGGGTTAAGACATGGAAACGATGCCGTGGGGATGTGTCCCAAGGTCTCCTGCTGAGAATCCACAGAGCAAATCGTGGTGAGCAACTTGGCTCACATTACCCTTGCTCAACACTGCAGATGGTCACAGTAGGAGCAAACCAGGCTATGGATAGATGTGTGATTTGCCACCTCTCCAGTCTGTTGCCTGAAGTTTTGCATTGTCTTGTAGCATCCTATTCTGAGAACACAACAGTGTTATCAAGAACTGAAAATAATTCCGTAAAGGGAAAAAATAACCTTGAGCATATTGGAACTACTCAAGGCTTAGAATCCATCTACTGAAAGAACAGGATCTAAACCATTTAATAGAAATGTGGAGATAGTCCCCTGCCACAGTCAAAATATTATTTTCACAAAGAGAATACATCCCAGGCCAGCCCAAGAAAAATAACCCCTTTTATTTTAGGCTAAACACACAGTGTAGGCTTGTATCAATCTAAGTGCGCATACATAGATGCTACAAAGATGGGTCCCAAAGAAAGTCGATGATTCAGTGTGACCAGGCAGTGGCGTTAGCTGTGAGAAGGACTTGCTGCACACAAGTGGAAGTAGGTGGTTATTATGACTGAGTATCACCAGAGAACAGCAAATTAGATTTACGTTCAGAGCAAAGCAGAGGAGGAAGATATGGGATGTTATTCAGCAGCTGTGGGTCGTCTTGGAAATTATTCCTTGAATTACTTGAATAAATGTGATCTTTTTTCTGTTTAAAATATAGCTTAGATCATCGCTGCTGTCACTGTTGTTATTATTTATTTTCTGCTTCAATTATTACCTATTTTGAAAGGGTCTGCATCTTTTCCAAGCACTGCTAAGTTTAAATATGTTTAATGCTTACCTTGGGGAGGCTTTATGAAAAGCTTATGAGGGTGATTAACTTCAATTCTTCAGAATTCATCCTCAGTTTCTAGTCTCTGAATCTCAGAACAGGGAAAATGGGACTTTAGTCACTTTTTGGTGACTAATTTAAATCCCAATAGTTTCTACCCCAAGTATGATTAAGTCTCAAGCTCACCTCTTCTCTCTCTCTAGTTACATGTGTTTATAAATATCTCTATGCAAAACTGAAACTGCTGTAAACATTCCTCTATAAATATAAATACACAGCCTAATATTTTAAATAATGCAACAACAGAGGTTTATTTTGAGTAACATGCTGGCAATTTCCCCTTTTTGCTCATATATTAAGGCAGGCAACTTTTTGGATCTCTGCTGGTGCCATATTGAGGCCTCTCTTTCTGTGTGGTGTGACAGAGCATATCTCTCCCTGCTTCTCAGAAACTCTGCTCAAGGGTAGGAGAGAAGAAAAATAGTGAAATCCCTCTCCTTTTTGTTCTCTCGCTAAAGAATGGTACTTGCCTGTGACCATTAGCTGTCACCCATTAACATCAGCTTCATCAACCCATTAGCCACAGATAAGCAAATTGAAATTTGTAACCAAAACTTAAAAATGAACAATGGTCAGAAATTAGTCAAAACCACTTAAAATAAAAAAAAAGAGATTCCTTTGGAAATAGATAAGGCACCAAGTTGTTAAGTGATATAAGACATGGAATAGAAGTGCCATCAGAGAACAAAGAGAAGTTGGGTTAGAAGCCAAGGACACCTCAATCCCATTGGCAGCTACTGAATTTGCAAATCAACGATCAAGTCTTTTTAGAGGTTATGATTCGGACATCTTCTTTGTGTACCTTTGTTCCAAATAACAATGGACAACATTGCAAAGGGCATAGCTACTTCAAGATGAGATGTCAAGTGATACAGTTGATTTGCTTCATACATGGACATTTAACAGGGCTCTGTGCTCAGTTTAGCTGAAAGCCTGGATTTCCTCCAACTTTTTCTTCATGAGAGAAAATCCAGTAAGAAGAGAAAGATGGACTAGCTCCCCAATGTTTTGACATAAAGCAGTAGGGGCCATCTACAAGAACCAAGATCAGTGGCAAATGTAATAAAAGAGTAACATCATCTTATTTTTTTGCTGGGTGTCCTTTTCTTTTTTTCCATTTTTCCCAGCATTAGCTCCTTCTCCAGAAAAGTGGATCTTCACATAATGTAGCCAAAGTAGCATAATTTGATCATTTGTGCCTCAAATGAAAACTCAGATTTGATTTAATGATCCATTGGTTTGTTTTCTTCTATTGTCAATTTTCTTCAACCAAAATTCCAAAAGTTTCAGTACTTTTTCTTTGCTGCTTGTTTAAAGTCCAACTTTCTCTTCCGTAGAGTGCATTAAAGAATATCAATGCCTGTACTATTTTGATCTTTATAGATATAGACACATTGTCGCATCTGAATACCTTTTCTAATCCCTACATGGTTACTTCTACCTGGTGCTAATTTGTGGAGTGTATTTAAGATGCTTGTTCCTTTACTACTGATGGTTGATCTTAAATGGTAGATAGATATTTCTACGTCAATATTTTTTTGTTGTTGATTTTGTTGATTTTTAGGTTGGTTACTATACCTGTTTCCATTAGTTTGGACATCTTCATATTTAATCTTCTTCCCATTTTCTCACTTCACTGTTTGAATTTTATTACTAGAGCTTGGTAGATACTTTGCATTTTTTACTATCATGGTTATGTCACTAGTATAGCATAGATAATTAATATTTCTTCCTTCAATTTTAAAGAACCTTCTTCCAATCAAGCTTCACCTAATATATCTTGAGCATATGGATTAAATAGAGCCTTATCTCATTTCTTTGCCATCCTGCAGTTCTGTCAGTATTGTGGCTTCATGTATACAGGTTTCTCATGAGAACAATGGGATATTCTGTAATTTGCATTCTTTGAAACATTTCATAGTTTGAAATGATCCGCACAATTGAAGGCCTTCCTATAATTGATGAAACAAATATTTGTCTGTCTCAATTATTCAGCCAGCCTCAGCAATAATTAAATAACAATAAACATAGCTTATAAAATGCTGCTATAGAAGTATATATTTAGTTTAGACTGTAATTGTGGATATAGCCTTTAACAATGTCTTGTGGGCTGTTATAAATCCAGCCATTCAGCAGTGTGACTTGATTTAAATTATTAGATATTAACAATGTTTGCATTGTGGAGGTTTTAAGACAGAGAATGCAGTAATGTCACAATTTGAAGCATCGTTGTGAATGACCAACAAAACTGTGCATGTCAAGCAAGGTAAAAGAACTAAACCATTACAAGCATGAGCAAACATTCAATTCCACAATATTCTGTACTCACAAGATGCTTCACAACTCAGAGTGATCAGATGCGGGAAACAGAGCCCCTGTCACATTTTAATAGCTTCCTTCCAGATTGAATGATCATTGTAATTAAAGAAACCCGTGTCACCTGAAAAGAAGCTTCTAAATTATAGGCATGGGAGGTGATGCAGAACCAGGTAGCTAAATACTTGGCTGTCCAGAGGAAGACATGAAACTCGGTTTACACTGTGGAGAGCTTATTCAAATATAACTACATACCAGAAAGAAAAGTAGAAATGTTTCTGATTAATCTGACATACTGTAGCTTTGTTCTTTGCACGATTTAAAATAACCAGCAGTCACTACTGTAATTCATTTACCAAATAAAAAGAGAACTTTACAATTTTGCATCTTTTCAAAAATCCATTGGCAGCTGCCATGATCCATGGTTCATCCTTCTTTCCACATATAATATGCTGTTTCCCCCTCTCCTTGCAACCTTAGTAGAGCCCCAGTGAAGCCTCCTCCTCCTCTGCTTGTTTGGCAAGCTAATGCGCCTTTGGCCCCTAGACCTTGATCACACAGATTGTTTTCTGTGGTGCAAAGAAATCCCACTTTCTGATCCTCAATGACATGCCGTAGCTTCTATCTCATTGCCAGTTCACTGTAGAGTTGGTCCAAAGTGTTCTGGCAGGAAAAAGAGTGTTTTCCTGTATATTACAGAAGCAGAAGATTACTCATCTGAACATGGAAAAGGAAATTCTGAAGGCTGCTAACCTTCTGGAATCTCTTCCATTTCCTTTCTCCCTCCCTCCCTCCCTCCCTCTCTCCCTCCCTCCCTCCCTTCCTGTTGAGCTTAACTAGTTTTGCAAAATACATCACCCTTGTCTCTTCCTTTCATGGGACTGAATTTCTGTCCCATGAAAGCAACTATTTGTGGCTTATTACTGTGGGATAGTGAATAATAAATTGGGAGCCAAGGTTTGGTTTTTTTTAATATTGGCACCATTTCCTCTTACCTTAATGATGAGAGAAAAGCACATTACCCCGTCACAGGAATGTTAATTACATGAAACATTAATTCAATGAAATCTTATTTATATTATGTTGTTGTCTTATTTCTTTTTATGTGTGTGTGTGTTTTGGGCACAGCCCAGAGGTGGAATAATTGAGGCAACGTACCAATAAAATAAAATAGCGGAGGAGTTAATACAATACAATACAATACAATAGCAGAGTTGGAAGGGACCTTGTAGGTCTTCTAGTCCAACCCCCTGCATGGGCAGGAACGTTATACCATTTCAGACAAATGGCTGTCTAACATCTTTTTAAAGACTTCCAGGGTTGGGGCATTCACAACTGCTGGAGGCAAGCTGTTCCAGAGGTTAATTGTTCTTACTGTTAGGAAATTTCTCCTTAGTTCTAAGTTGCTTCTCTCCTTGGTTAGTTTCCACCCATTGCTCCTTGTCCTGCCCCCAGGTGCCTTGGAGAAAAGTTTGACTCCCTCTTCTTTGTGGCACCCTCTGAGATATCGGAACACTGCTATCATGTCTCCCCTGGTCCTTCTCTTCATCAAACTAGACATACCCAGCTCCTGCAGCCGTTCTTCATATGTCTTAGTCTCCAGTCCTCTAATCATCTTGGTTGCTCTTCTTTGCACTCTTTCCAGAGTCTCCACGTCTTTTCTACATCGTGGCGACCAAAACTGTATGCAGTATTCCAAGTGTGGCCTTACCAAGGCACTATACAGTGGCATTAACACTTCACGCGATCTAGATTCTATCCCTCTGTTGATGCAGCCTAGAACTGTGTTGGCTTTTTTGGCAGCTGCTGCACACTGCTGGCTCATATTTAAATGGTTGTCCACTAGGATTCCGAGATCCCTCTCACAGTTGCTACTATTGAGCAAGGTACCACCTATACTGTACTTGTGCATTTGGTTTTTCTTGCCTATATGTAGGACCTTACTTTTTTCACAATTGAATTTCATTTTATTAGACAGTGCCCAATGTTCAAGTTTGATAATAATATTATGATAATAATATTATCTGAATAATATTATATTATTCAGTTTGAGCATAATATTATGCTCAAACTGGCAAGAGGGTGCCAGCAGAAGTAGGGATATTGGGCGAGGCAGTGTTTTAAGCCAACCAATGTAGGAAGATTACTCATAAATAAACAAGATGAAAGGCTATCTATTCCCTGTGCAGTGCTTTGCCCAGCTGGAATTCAACTCCTTGCAGCTACGAAGGGGAAAGAAGCAGCTTGGAGAAGGATTTAAAGGATTCAGGAGGAACAGTGGGCAGCCAGCATGAAGAGGAGAAGCTGGCAAGTTTCATCAGATACGATACAGTGCATTGAACTGGCTGAGAGAAGAGAGTAAAAATCAAAGAGCTGGGGAATGGGGGCGGCAGGGACAAAGGAAGGATGAAGTAGTCAGGAAGAGCAGTAGTTGGGTGGCTTAATATTGTAATATTCTAAGCCCCTGTGGTTAGATTAAATACAATACAATACAATAGCAGAGTTGGAAAGGACCTTGTAGGTCTTCTAGTCCAACCCCCTGCGTGGGCAGGAACCTTATACCATTTCAGACAAATGTCTATCTAACATCTTCTTAAAGACTTCCAGGGTTGGGGCATTCACAACTTCTGGAGGCAAGCTGTTCCAGAGGTTAATTGTTCTAACTGTCAGGAAATTTCTCCTTAGTTCTAAGTTGCTTCTCTCCTTGATTAGTTTCCACCCATTGCTTCTTGTCCTGCCCCCAGGTGCCTTGGAGAATAGTTTGACTCCCTCTTCTTTGTGGCACCCTCTGAGATATCGGAACACTGCTATCATGTCTCCCCTGGTCCTTCTCTTCATCAAACTAGACATACCCAGTTCCTGCAACCGTTCTTCATATGTTTTAGCCTCCAGTCCCCTAATCATCTTGGTTGCTCTTCTCTGCACTCTTTCCAGAGTCTCCATGTCTTTTCTACATCGTGGCGACCCAAACTGTATGCAGTATTCCAGGTGTGGCCTTACCAAGGCACTATACAGTGGCATTAACACTTCACGTGATCTAGATTGTATCTCTCTGTTTATGCAGCCTAGAACTGTGTTGGCTTTTTTGGCAGCTGCTGCACACTGCTGGCTCATATTTAAATGGTTGTCTACTAGGACTCCAAGATTCCTTTCACAGTTACTGCTATTGAGCAAGGTACCACCTATACTATACCTGTGCATTTTGCTTTTCTTGCCTAAATGTAGAACCTTACTTTTTTCACAATTGAATTTCATTTTGTTAGATAGTGCCCAATGTTCAAGTTTGTCAAGATCCTTCTGTATCTTAAGCCTATCTTCTGGAGTGTTGGCTATTCCTGCCAGCTTGGTGTCGTCTGCAAATTTGATGAGTTCCCCATTTATCCCCTCATCCAAATCATTAATGAAGATGTTGAAGAGTACTGGGCCTAAAACAGAGCCTTGGGGTACTCCACTGCATACTTCCTTTCATGTAGATGCAGTTCCATTGAGGACCATACGTTGAGTGCGGTTGGTCAGCCAGTTGCGAATCCATCTGATGGTGATGCTGTCTAACCCACATTTTTCTACTTTATCTAATAGTAGGTTATGGTCTACTTTATCAAATGCCTTACTGAAGTCCAAGTAAATTATATCAACAGCATTCCTCTGGTCCACTAATTTTGTCACTGTCAAAGAATGCAATTAGATTAGTCTGGCATGATCTGTTTTTGGCAAACCCATGTTGGCTTTTGGCTATTACTTTGTTTGCTTCTAGGTATTTGCTTATTTGTTGCTTAATTATCTTTTCCAGAATCTTCCCTGGTATTGAGGTCAGGCTGATGGGTCTATAGTTTCCTGGATCTATTTTTTTTCCTTTTTTGAAGATGGGAACCACATCAGCTCTTTTCCAGTCTTCTGGCAGTTCCCCGGTGCTCCAGGATCTCTGAAAGATATAGCTCAGTGGCTCTGAGATCTCGTCTGCCAGTTCCTTCAGAATCCTGGGGTGTAATCCATCCGGTCCTGGTGATTTGAACTCCTCCAGGGCAGACAGATGCTCACTTACCATTTTCTTCCCTATTTCTTTTTTTTTATTTTTATGAAAAAAGTTTTATTGGGTTTTATCAATTTTTTACAAATAAGGTAAGGGTAAGTTGTGAAAAGACATTTTGAGAACTTTCTCGTCGAGATCATTGACTCCCTCTAAATCTTCATACATAAAATAGATGTTTCATTTAACATACATTTGTACTACAAAGTGGAAAGAAATGCAAATATATCATTGTAATAAAAAAAACTATGCTAGCAAACGTGTTTAAACATCCAAACAAAATTATAATATAATAAAATAAAGTCACTTTTGAGATCTAAGTCTTTTGGCAATTGTATTTTCTTTTCCCTGGCCCCCAGTGGGCGGAGCCGCGGCCGTCTCTGCTCCCCCATTTTCATCCTCAAGGATTGAGGAATGTTTTTCAAGAAAGGCTTGCGCCTCTGCAATTATTTTAATTCTTACTCTTCCCCCTTCCCAAAACACCAGCATTCCCTCCGGCATCACCCACTTGAACCAAACCCCCTTCTTAAATAATCTTTTGGACAAGAAGGAATACTTCCTTCTTATCTCTCTAATCTTCTTAGGGACCTGTTTCAAGATAGCGATCTCTGTCTGTTGATAAACCAGGGGACTGTCTCTCTGTGCCCTCAGTATCCTTTCCCTTGTTGACCTTCTAACAAATTTAATATGTATCTCTCTAGGTACTTCATTTATCCTGGCATATGCTGAGTTTATTCTATATATCAGATCAATGTCACCACTTATTTCTTCCTTAGGTTTGTGTAGGTAATCTGCTAAAATTGTACTCATTAAATCAGGTAAATCTTCCCCACTCCCCTCAGGAACGTTCTGAAATCTTAAAAAATATGACATTCTTTCAAAATCCATTCTAGACATATGACCAGTTAAATCACCAATTTCATTATTAATACTTTTAAGCTCCCCCTTTGCCCCATCCAACCCCACCTCCAGCTCATCAGTCTTTTGTGAATTTTCCATTAATTTCTTCTGTACCTCCAAAAGTTCTAATTTAGAACTGACTTGATCCTTCCTCATTTCTTTAATCTCTCTCACCAAGGTTGCAAGAGTTTCTTCGACAGCTGTTAATCTAGCATCTGTATCAGGTTTTTCAGATAACATCGAAGTGATTTTAGGCTGGTGTTTTTGCTTTTTCGAAGCCATGGTGAAAAGTTTATGCCTGTGTCAGTAAGATGGCGCCTGCTGGAGAGAAGTTAGCAGAGCAAGAAAGAGCAGTCCAATAAACAAAGGTGTAGTTGTTACCTAATCAAAGTCCTGAGAGAATCCAAATTGTAACAATCATATAAAAATAAAAGAAGGCACTTCAGGGAAAGGACCAATTAATCAATTAAAAACAATCATAAAAGAAAGGAGAGGCAGTCCCGTTCCCTATTTCAACTTGTGTTCCTAATCTGATTTTTGTGGTGCTGTTTTTGATTGGTTGGACTGTGTTATTCCTTTGTGTAAAGACAGATGCAAAAAATGAGTTAAATAGTTCTGCTTTCTCCCTGTTGCTTATCATCTTCTTGCCATTTTCTCCCAGCAGTGGACCAATTGCTTCCTTAACTTTTTTCTTGTTTTTAATATGTTGGAAGAAGCTTTTTTTGTTATTTTTTACTTTTTTGGCAAGCCTTTCTTCATTGCGAGCCTTAGCTTTCCTCACTTCATCTTTACAGGCTCGGGCTATTTGCTGATATTTTGCCTTAGTTATGTCCCCCTCTTTCCACTTTTTATATTTATCCTTTTTGTCTTTCAATTTGTCAGAGAGTTCTTTATGTAGCCATGCTGGTTTCTTTTGGGAACTGTTATTTTTCTTCTTCATTGGTATTGCGCTAGACTGGGCTTTTATAGTCTCATTTTTCAAAATTTCCCAAGCTTCTTCAGTTGTTTTCCCCTTGAGGATTCTCATCCATGGAATCCTTCCTAAGCTCTCTCTAAGTTTATTGAAATTAGCTCTCTTAAAGTCTAAGACTCTAGTTTGACTTTGTTCTACTACTTTTGTTTGCATAATGTTGAATTCCAGTATTTCATGATCGCTTGCCCCCAAAGTTCCTGTAGCTTCTACACCTTCTATCATTTCCTCTCTGTTAGTGAGAATTAAGTCCAATATGGCTGATCCTTTTGTTCCCTTCTCTACCTTTTGGGAAACAAAGTTGTCTGCTAGGTTTGTTAGGAACCTGTTGGATCTTCCACTTGGTGCAGAGTTTGTTTCCCAATTGATGTCAGGGTAGTTAAAATCCCCCATTACTATTGTAGTGTGCTTCCTACATACCTTAGTTAGCTGGTTAGCAAAAAGTTCATCCACTTCCTCTGCTTGGTTGGGTGGCCTGTAGTATAGACCAGGGGTCCCCAACCCCCGGTCCGCGGACCGGTGCCGGTCCGCGGCTTCATAAGAACCGGGCCGCAGGGCCGGAAAGGAGGAGGAGGGAGCAGCCCCCTGGGCAGAGGATGGCCGAGAGCGCCTCCGGTGCACTTTTCGGGGCTTCCCGGAGGGGCCAGCATGTCAGTGAGGAGGTTACGGCTGCCTCATCCCGGGCGGGCGGGCGGAGGACCCAAGCTGCGGCTACATTAAGCACCATCCGGGCGCGCACGCCCAATCCTCTTCCAGCCGCGTGTGGCGCCTGGATGGCCTCAGCGACACTTAAGGTAGCAGTAGCAGCAGCTCTTAAGGTAGCAGCAGCTTGGGTCCTCCGTCCGCTCGCTCGCCCGTTGCGGGATAACCTCCCCTCTGCTGCTTGGGGGTGGGGGTGGGGAGAATGACAGGCACACAGAGCGACAGACTTAGAGAGGCAGAAATAGAGAGAGAGAGAGGGAGAGAGGTAATCACACACTCAAACACAGAGTGACAGAGGTGGGTGGAGGGAGGAGAGCGACAGATACAGAGAGAGTGAGAGAAACAGAAAGAGAAAGAAAGAAAAATAGAAAAAGATGAATGGTGGGAGGGAGGGAGTGAAGGAAAGAAGGGGGAGGGAGGAGGAAGGGAGGGATAAAAGAAGGAAGAAAGAAGGAAGGAAGGAGAGGGAGGGAAGGAAGGAAGGAAGGAAGGAAAGGGATGGAGGGTAGGAGGGAGGGAGGGAAGGAAGGAAGGAAAGGGATGGAGGGTAGGAGGGAGGGAAGGAAGGAAGGAAAGGGATGGAGGGTAGGAGGGAAGGAAGGAAGGAAGGAAGGAAGGAAGGAAAGGGATGGAGGGTAGGAGGGAGGGATGGAAGGAAGGAAGAAAGGAAGGAAAGGGATGGAGGGTAGGAGGGAAGGAAGGAAGGAAAGGGATGGAGGGTAGGAGGGAGGGAAGGAAGGAAAGGGATGGAGGGTAGGAGGGAAGGGAGGGAGGGAGGGAGGAAGGGGGAGGGAGGCAATGGAAGGAAGGAAAGGAAATAATCTATTTTCCTATTTCCTTCCACCTCAAGCTACCTGTTAGGTTAACCAGGTTAAAGATCTATTTTTCTCCCAGTGGTCATTTCAAAGGAATCACATCCTCAGGAGTCATTTCCTCGATTCAAACCAGCATCCCAAAGAGTCATGGGCTGCCTTTACATATAACGAGTGCCCATAAATCCATTTTTACCATCTTCAGAAGACCAAAGACCAGTCAGAAATGGAAGAAAGAAAGAAAGAAAGAAAAAGAAAGAAAGAAAGAACCCAAAATTTTGGTTGCTAAGCTTTAAGTGAGTTTCACCACATTTTCCAAGTTGCCCACGCCCACCGGGTGACATGACAACTGAGCCACTCCCATAAAACAGGCCACATCTTTTGGCTCTCAAAAGAAATTTCAATCGTGGTACTGTTGATATTTGGCTCTATTGACTAATAAGTTTGCCCACCACTGCCCTAGAGGGCCACGTGAGCCGACTCCCCCCCCCCCGTGTGCACTTGCGCTGCCTGTTCCCCCTCCCCTCCTCCTCCTCTAGGCCAGCCGGTCCGCAGAATTTTCTTTAAAATGAAACCGGTCCCTGGTGCAAAAAAGGTTGGGGACCCCTGGTATAGACCTATGACAATATCATTCCCCCCCCAACCTTTAATATTGACCCAGATTGGCAGTCAATAAATTCAATAAAGAAATAAAGAGCATGAGAGAAACCAGCTACATATGATTTTTATAGGAGTTACAATAGGCATTTTGCCATGACAGAGGGACAATCGCATAGCTTACATACAGGGGTGGGATCCTACCGGTTTAACAAACGCTTCTCTGAGCGTGCAGTTCATTCACAGCTGATTTTCAAAGCTACATGTTCACCTGAACTGATCCGAACCGGTAGAATCCCACCCCTGCTTATATATTTTATATATTCAACCGCAATGACTCCATGCACATGCTAGTTTTTTCTTTTTTCTTTTCTCTCTCTCTTTTTTTTGTTTCTGTTATAATTTTGCAGCAGTGAAGTTAAAACCATTTTCATTGTAATTTTAATACAATGACAATAAAGATTATTATTATTATTATTATTATATGTACTCCACCATTGAGAAGCAACTTTTGTCTGTTGTGTAGGAATGTGTCAAACCAACCTCTTTGCACAGCACAAAGAAATAAACCACTAGCTTAGTGTTATTTAAAATTTGTGTATCAGTGTGATTGATATACAGCGATACAGTCTGTAGATGGGTATGGTTGCTGCTTTTGTAATACAGGTAATAAAGTTGTTCTTATCTGTTCCAAATTAGAAGTTGATTTTTTCCCCCCATGATTGAATGCTCCAGGAAAGGTTGAAGGTTCTACTTTCAACTTTATAAAGTGGGAAATGTATCCCATTTTCCCACAGGTTGAGGATTTGGCTACAGGCTTGGTTTAAAGTGAACTGAGAGTTCCAAAGTTCCTGCTTAGAGCATCTATGAAGGGTCCGACTGAGAACAGCTTCTATTTACCTGGGACCTGCGAGACCGCCTCTTACCACATACCTCCCTCCATCCTGTCCGCTCGCACAGGGAGGGCCTCCTCAGCGTGCTGTCTGCTGGCCAATGCCGGCTGGAGGCCCCCAGGGGAAGGGCCTTCTCTGTGGCAGGTCCGGCTCTCTGGAACGACCTACCCCCCAACATTCGTACCATCACGGACCTGCGCCTCTTCCGCCGGGAGCTTAAAACTCACTTTTTCCATCTGGCTGGCCTGGCTTAGATTTTATTAACAAATTGTGGGGATTTTATTAAGGGTTTTAGATGGTTTTAAAGATGTTTTTAGCATGGGTTTAAATTTAATATATTTTTATTGTAGTTATATTGTATTTTGTATTGTTTTGTATTGTTTTTAATATTTGCCTGTGCGCCGCCCTGAGTCCTTTCCAATAAACATTAAACATTAAACAAACATTATTTAAAATAGATGTGACTGTGTATTTGTGTATGCATTGTGCCTTATAAAAGCTGTGGTTCAGCAGTGTGTGTGTCAGTGGTAGGTTCCTACTGGTTCAGACCGGTTTGGCCAAACCACTAGTGGTTTGGCAGCTTGGGTTGCCCGCAAGTGCCACCATCTTGTTCTTCAGTTCTGCACATGCGCAGAACAATTTTAATTGTACTGTGCATGTGCACACAGCATGCATCAAGCGTGTGTGTGGCGCACACATGAGTGAACTGGCAGTTGTGCCTGCTGGAACGCATCCCTGGTGTGTGTGTATGTGTGTGTGTGTGTGATATTTTTATTTCATCAAACCACAGCAATAGAAACATGTGGGGGAGGAACAATGAAGCAAACTGAGTCAGAATGATAACTGCAAGTTATGTCTATTGTTCTGCAGGCAATTCTACTAAAACCATCCAAAGCCTGTGCTTTTTTTTTTTTAAAGCATATTTTGCTGGAGCTATACAAATTGTACAATTTTAATCAAACAGCCCCTTTACCTTTTCATACAAATCGTTGTGTAATAACTGGTTATATACAATAAATCTCAAACGTCTTATTCATTGCAGGAAATGATCATTGTATTTTTATCTTTGGCAAGGATGACCAGAACTATGTCACAATGTGCTATGAAATTGGAACACGAAGCTGGACAAGATGATATCATTATTGTCTATCCCTCTGATTTATAGTTTAAAGATCATCCACATTTTATCCTATTAAAAGGCAGTTGTAAGTTACTTGTCTGTTTTAGTTATTTGGGCTTCTAAAAATCTCCATTCCATTCACCTACCACTTCCCCTTCCTTCTCACAGGCCTTTATTGATTCTATATATATGACTGAACCACCTCAACATACTTCTTCTGCCATTCTTTTTCTAACCAAGCCATATTTAATCTGAAAACGTGCAGTTTTGAAGGCATCTTTTGAGGTAGGAAGGTCCAAAAAGTCAAAATGGCAGTTATCATGGGTTGATTGAAGCACTACCCACTTTTTATATAAGGGGTGGGTTCCTGCCAGTTCTAATCTCTTCTATAGAAGAGGTTTCACAAATCTACAGTGGTGTTTAGAACCGGTTCCAGCTCCCTCCCCCCACCTGTCTGCCCATCATCAAGATGAAGAGCGAGAGGAGGAATTCTGGGAGTTGAAGTCCACAAGTCTTAAAAGCTGTCAAGTTTGAACACCCCTGGAGCTTTTTTTTCTAAAGGGTTATGGGTGCAAGGGTCTTGTAACTTGACAGCTTTAAGACTTGCGTGGTTCAAATGCCAGAGTTTCTCAGCCAACATTTTGGTTGCTAAGCAAGAGCGTTGTTAAGTGAGTTTCACCACATTTTACAAGTTGGCCATGCCCACCCAGTCACATGACTACCAAGCCATTCCCACTCGGTCACATGGCCAGCAAGCCATTCCCATCCGGTCACATGGCTGGCAAGCCACTCCCACAAAGCAGGCCACACCTACAGAAAAGGTTCTAAACATTTTTGAAACCCACCACTGTTTTATATGTATCATTTGACTTTTGGACCCCCTCTGCAGTTGCCTCTTATTCCCTGCTCTATTGCTTCTTTACTTTACCATAAGTTAAAAAAAAGAATCTTAAGTAACTAACCTTTTTGCATTGCATTTTATTGAGAGAATAATGAATGCTTCAACAATGAGCACAGAATAAGATAAAGATTATGCTATTTACTGCAAATAAATATTTTACAGATAAATACATAAGTAATGTTTGTGAGTATATAACTATAATATTTGAAATCATGAATGAAATAACATAAAGAAGCATTGATTGGAGGCATCAATGACAATAATAATAATAATAATTTTTAATTTTATATCCCGCTCTCTCTCCCCAAAGGGGAGACAATATATCTATGATGTACATGATGCCATGTTGTGGGGTGAGAACCCAAATCATTTGCATCAAATATTAATGAAACTGTAATATACAACAAGGAATGTGTTCTAAATATTAGTAGAATGAGTTTGATAAGGAAAATTGAGTGACTGCAAATTATACTTAAATGACAGAAAATCTGAGCAAGTTGTTAAATTTGCATAATTTGTGCAAGATGGGAATATGGATAGATAATTTTTAAGACAAAGAACTGCTTGAAAAGAGACAATGAATGGTCTGTTGTGAAGTATGAACATTTTTCAAAGTAATAAGAGTGTCTATGTATAAGACTTCTGTCCATTTTGTTATATGAGAAAATAAGCTGGATTTCAAGGCTGAAAACCATGAATATATCAGTTAAACATTTACTGAGATGAAACCAACGAGACCATAGATACTGCTATTTGCATAGTGAATGATCTAGGTCAAGGCTGTTAAACTTGCGGCCCACGGGCTGGATGCATCATGCACTGGCCACGCCAGGGGTGGGTTACTGCCAGCATTACTGCTGATTTGCCAGATGCACGCTGCACTCATGTGCACAGCATGCGCAGAACAATTTACAGTGAACTGCGCATGTGCAATCACTAAAATCCAAAATGGCGGTAGCCAAACAGCAATGAGGGAACCGGTTCGGGGGCATGGCAGGCCTGGGTCACTGCCGGTTCTATGACCCAGGACTGAATTCTACTACCAGTTTGGTTGAACCAGGCCAAACTGGCAGCAACCCACCTCTGGGCCATGCCCAGTTTAGCGAAGGGGGAAAAGGTCATGATACGTCATGTGACAATACTGTGACAATGCAAGTTTGACACTCTGATCTAGGTGATCCTCACTTAACAATGTTCATTGGGACTGGAATTTCCATTGCTAAGCAATGCAATCATAAGGTTTGATGTCATCTGATTGCATCCCTTAGCGATGGTAATCCCAGCAGTGCCATTGCCATTACTAAGCATGAAACATAGGCTGTTAAGCAAGGAACTCCTTGCAATGTCCTCCTGGCTTTTGACAATCAAAATCAGTGGGGAAGCTGGCAGGAAATTGCAAGTACCAGATGGCTTACAACAGTGGTGGGTTTCTGCAGGCTCGCACTTACTCGCAAGAGCCGGTTGGTGAAATTTAGAGAACCGGTGAGAGGGGGTTCCACCGGCGTACCTGGAAGTAAATCTGGCCCACCGCTGCCAGTGACCCAATGGGAAGGAAAGGAAGAAAGAAAGAAAGAAAGAAAGAAAGAAAGAAAGAAAGAAAGAAAGAAAGAAAGAAAGAAAGAAAGAAAGAAAGAAATTATCATCACAATTGAGTCCAAAATTTTGGTTGCTAAGCAAGAGCGTTGTTAAATGAGTTTCACCACATTTTAAAAAGTGGCCACTCCCACCCTGTCACGTGACTGCCAAGCCACGCCCACAAAATAGGCCACACCTACAGAGTAGGTTCTAAAAAAATTTGAAACCCACCATTGGCTTACAAGCAGGCTGGCAGGCAGCTAAGTGTGCCCCTTTTGCGACCTCCTGATAAGTAGTCAATGGGGAAGTCAGATTCACTTCACAACCGTGGTGTGTATGTGTATGTGTGATTGCAGTTGCATGAGCTCAAGTGATTTCAGGTTCAAGGGGGACTGCTGCTGAGTGCTGTAGTCTTACCCAAGCAACTTGTGACCTTCTCGTCTGGCTTCTCCATTGATTTTGCTTATGGGAAGCCAACAGAATAAGTCACAAATGACAATTCTATGACAGCAGGACACTGCAACTATTGTATGCGTGAGCCATTTGCCAGATGTCCAGATCATGATCACATGATGGTGTGATGGCTAGAACTTTGAGGACCTGTCATAAGTACCACTGATTCAGTGACTCTGCAACTTCCAATAGTCACTGAACGGTTGCTAAGTGACACTCTCTGTATAGATTAGATTTAGATTTCTTTTTTTTTTTAATTCCTTTAACTCCTGTCTTTATTTTCTTTTGCTTAGTATTTTTCCTCTTTTTTCCGCACTTTGTGTAATGTTTCCTACTCCAGAAGAGTACAGTTTGTATACTGTATGTATATGTAGGTTAACTTAAAATGATCTCTTAATATGTGTTCATTAAGTTTGTGAACTCTCTTTTTTCACCTTTAAAATTTACAATCTCTCCATATATTTCAGAGATCCCTCACCAGTGTCTGATTAAGCCACTGGGAGTATTTTGTACACCCACAGAATATTGTATTCTGCATTGAGTGGGTTGGTCATATTTATTTTTTCATAGGATATACAAATTTAACAATGCTTTGAAAAATGAAAAATATTTGCTTTATTAATTTCTTTGCTGTTTGTTTACCAGTAAGACCATCTGTCATGCATTTGTTTATGATGATGGGTATGTATGTATATAATTACTGAAACAAACGGCTGTAACTATATTTGGTGCTGTCAAGTAATTTTTTGCCTGACTTGTAATTTCCCCAGAAATATTTATTCCCCAACTTTCAACCAATTTAAAAAAATAATCCTTCCTTCTGGAATATTTGTCCAGTTTTGTAAATCCAAAAATCCAAAGCATACAACAATGATTTTACAATACAATAGCAGAGTTGGAAGGTACCTTGTAGGTCTTCTAGTCCAACCCCCTGCGTGGGCAGGAGCCTTATACCATTTCAGACAAATGGCTATCTAACATCTTTTTAAAGACTTCCAGGGTTGGGGCATTCACAACTTCTGGAGGCAAGCTGTTCCAGAGGTTAATTGTTCTAACTGTCAGGAAATTTCTCCTTAGTTCTAAGTTGCTTCTCTCCTTGATTAGTTTCCACCCATTGCTTCTTGTCCTGCCCCCAGGTGCCTTGGAGAATAGCTTGATTCCCTCTTCTTTGTGGCACCCTCTGAGATATCGGAACACTGCTATCATGTCTCCCCTGGTCCTTCTCTTTATCAAACTAGACATACCCAGGTCCTGCAACCATTCTTCATATGTTTTAGTCTCCAGTTCCCTAATCATCTTGGTTGCTCTTCTCTGCACTCTTTCCAGAGTCTCCATGTCTTTTCTACATCGTGGCGACCAAAACTGTATGCAGTATTCCAAGTGTGGCCTCACCAAGGCACTATACAGTGGCATTAACACTTCACGTGATCTAGATTCTATCCCTCTGTTTATGCAGCCTAGAACTGTGTTGGCTTTTTTGGCAGCTGCTGCACACTGCTGGCTCATATTTAAATGGTTGTCCACTAAGATTCCTAGATCCCTTTCACAGTTGCTACTATTGAGCAAGGTACCACCTATACTGTACTTGTGCATTTTGTTTTTCTTGCCTAAATGTAGAACCTTACTTTTTTCACAATTGAATTTCATTTTGTTAGATAGTGCCCAATGTTCAAGTTTGTCTAGATCCTTCTGTATCTTAAGCCTATCTTCTGGAGTGTTGGCTATTCCTGCCAGCTTGGTGTCGTCTGCAAATTTGATGAATTCCCCATTTATCCCCTCATCCAAATCGTTGATGAAGATGTTAAAGAGTACTGGGCCTAAAACAGAGCCTTGGGGGACTCCACTGCATTTTGTGGTTATTGTTGTTTAGATATTTCAGGGAAAACAGGCATCAATTTTGCATCCCTTTGAAAGAACTGTTATTTTATTTATGTATTTATTTAGTCAGGTATGTATTAGTAGAAGCATGATTTTGAATACATAAAATGGATACGAATAAAAGGGAACATTAGGACAAAGATGGTAGGCATGTTGGTAGGCATACCCTTACAGATATTACTGTTCCCCGTTCTTCTTCCCAATGTTCTTATGCAAGAGAGATCTTCTGTAGATTGTCGGTTGTTCCCAATCAAGTGATTGAGTTAAGAGGACAAAGAGAACATAGCAATCTCTATAGGGCAATATGGATGAGGAAAGCTCACAGAACACCTATCGCACTCTCTGGGATAGGACTCAATAATCTATTCCATGTGTTCCGTTGTCATAGCATAAGGGTCTTCATTTCTTCTCCATTTAAAAGGTTAGAACGGAATATTAATAATTCAATGAAATATCCTGGTTGATGAAGCCATTTCTAAAAATAGGAAAGTACAGTTGCCTGAGGCACCTACTTATTATAAGCTCTACTCTAAACAACCATAACTTTCTGAAAAATAATTCTGATTCTGAAAAATCATGTTTGATTGTTATTGTTGCATTACTATTTACTGCTGTTAGCAGGCTTATGTGTGGTGGTCCTTTACTGTTCAGATATCGTGAGCGCTTGCTTTTTTTAAAAATGGTTTATTTTGTCTTTCCATGAGCATGAAGTAGCTAAAAAGAAGTGCATGACTGAATCAGACTGTGATTCAACTGGAGACTTTTCAAGTGCAATCTCTCTGCGGGGAGAGATTGTTTCATTGTTCCACCCACCCAATCCCAAACTAAGAGGACATAAACCTAGGTAGAATTTTCTGGAAATGAAGAATAATAAAACTCAACATGTATCACCTTACCAAATCTACATACCTCGTTTCAAATTCCTTGTGTGTCTAATCACATTTGGCCAAATAAAGTATATTCTATTCTGTTCCGTTTTGTTCCATTCCATTCCATTCTATTCTAATTTTCTTATTTTACTTCTCTCCTAACCAGATTATGGGGCCAAAGGAGAACATTCCCAAAGAACAGGACCATTGATCAGTGTCCCTTTCTCCTGCCCCCCTCCCAAAATAAGAACAAGAAGAAAGAAAATAAAATGCACTTGAAGTGAGTCATCTTCAGCCAGATGATTCAAACAAAATGGAACCAGTCTTGGATGCATTGGAAATAAATATCTCAAGATTTGTTGAAAAATCTGCTTTTTTAAAAATAGTCCATCATTTGAAATTTGTATCTTTACATTCGTTAGACTATTATTTCACCAGCTACTTAATTACAGCCATCTATCCATGTCTGTCTCACTCTGACACCCACAGATGCAGTCACCCACAGAAAGCCATCCACACTAACCTCCATTCTGACTCATATGCCAAATAGTTGTCAGCAAAATCCCCCACTCCCTGCCTCACACAAACACAGTTCTCAGATATGTGTGTGTGTTTTTAAAAAAAAAAAACTCCTTCCATGTTTTGATGTGAGTCATCTGATCCGTCTCTGATCTAAATCCAGGGGACGCAGAAGATACATGTATGATGTTTTGCACGTATCAGGCTTACATTGCAAGTGGTTGAATTTACCACACTGTGGGACACAAACCGCAAAGCATATAAGAATACTTTTATTGTTCCTCATCTAAAGTAGCACTGTTAATCCCACCAAGCATCATTTGTATTCGAGAAAAACCCTCAAAATTCTCTATCCTTTGCATTCTCAGAGTATCAGAATAGTTGTCATCAACATAGTGCTGGTTATTTATATATCTTCTTCCAACTTTAGAACCACACCAATTGTCTTCTATGTAATGTCTTAATATACTTCTTAATATCCCAGCATAAAAGTTGAATAAAGAGAGAATGTACAGTCTTGTCCCCTTCCTTGGGCAACCTGGAGCCAATCTGTTGCACTGTGTTCTGTCCATGCTATGGCTTCCTGCCATGTAAATAAGTTCCTCATAAAGACAATGAGAAGTTCTGTGATTCCCATTTTCCTAATGATCTTCCACAGTTTGACATGATAGACACCATCAAAGGCCTTTCAGTTTCAGATTTATTATATTTATATACCGCCCTATCTCCCTGGGGGGGGACTCAGGGTGGTGCACAGGAAATAATAAAAACATAGCAATAAATACAATAAATATTAGAAATGGGTTAAAAATAAATTAAATTGTGCTAAAACAATTTCATACAAACCCAATTTACAATCACATTTAAAACTATACCAGGCCAGCTGCATGAAATAGGTGTGTTTTTAGTGCCCGACGGAAGAGGCGCAGATCCGTGATAGTACGAAGGGCGGGGGGCAGGTCATTCCAGAGGGCGGGGGC
The DNA here is from genome assembly GCA_039707465.1 of Rhabdophis nuchalis. Taxonomy (NCBI): domain Eukaryota; kingdom Metazoa; phylum Chordata; class Lepidosauria; order Squamata; family Natricidae; genus Rhabdophis; species Rhabdophis nuchalis. Next base: position 197,257,188 of record CM077643.1, on the reverse strand, counting down.
TGCCACAGAGAAGGCTCTCCCCCTGGGGGTCGCCAGCCGGCATTGTCCAGCAGACGGTACCCTGAGGAGGCCCTCCCTGTGGGAGCAAACAGGTCGAAGGGAAGTTTGTGGTAGGAGGCGGTCCCGCAGATATCCAGGTCCCATGCCATGGAGCACTTTAAAGGTGGTTACTAACACCTTGAAGCACACCCTGAAGGCCATAGGTAGCCAGTGCAGCTTGCGCAGGAGAGGTGTTATATGGGAGTATTTCGAGACTCCCAGGATCCCCCGCGCGGCTGCATTCTGGACTAGCTGGAGCTTCTGAGTGCACCTCAAGGGAAGCCCCATGTAGAGAGCATTACAGTAGTCCAGGCGGGCAATGACGAGGGCTTGAGTGACTGTGCATAGGGCACCACGATCTAGAAAGGGGCGCAACTTTCAAATTGTCCTTCAGTCATTGACTTCTTCTCTTTTTCTTTTTGGTGTTCTTTGGCTTTCTCATTATCCAGGGTGCATCACCAATAAAGACACTGATGCACGTAGTAATATTTTGGGTCCGAGAAGAACCATGATATTAACAGCCACATTTTGGGGCAACTGCAATTTCTGGATTCTTCTCAAAATTAATCTAAAGCAAGAGAACATTATCATGATCACTGAATGTAAATGTTGCTAAAATCGTACAGGGCGCAGGCTTCAATGCTGTAGAGCGTTTTCCCAGTATATACTAGATCTCAGTAAACGACAACATTTTTGTGCTAAGAGGCCACTTTAAAAGTTTTTAATGACAGCTATTCAGGATTCTGGTTTTAATTTAGTTTTTATTTTATTTTTATTAAAAAAGTTTTACAAAAACAAATTTTTCCCCTTTTTTCCCCCTCCCCATACATGTAATATAAAACAAATACAAGTACTATACCCCCCCTCATCCCAACCCTCATAATATGAATTACTCACAAAATAGTATCATCCAGTTATCCCCCTCTTCTAAACTAATTATGCAAATATATTTCCCTTCTCTGACCACCCTAACCCTCCCCCACCTCCCAATCCAACCCACCCCCCTGACTTCCACTATGCACCACTCTGATAATTCCAAACAACCCAGATATTATCTTCTCTGTTCACGTTATACCCCTTACATATCTCCTTATCAATCTACTCATTCTTGCCTAAAATACCTAGTAACTACATAATACTTTAGTTTTTAAAAGAGGTTCAAATGTCATTATAATCATTGATTTCTAAGAGAAGTTGTGTAAAGAAATTTAGGTGACTTCATGTGCACAAACATGGTTCTTCGAACAATGCTATCACAAAAAGCAGAGTTTGCTGTAAAGGAAATTTTGCATGAATCTCCAGAAAATATTGTTGGGAGGAGTTTTCGGAGTGATAAAGATTCACCTCCAATATTATCCCTGATAAGCTGACATGAGAAAACAGCACTCTTTACCCACAACAATTTAATATCTGGAAAATTGTTTCCTTAGCAAGTACATAGAATAGAATGTTGTCCAAAAAAAACCCCTTGAGTAGCTCTGTGGATTGGGATGGGCTGTGGGAAGAAGGAAGGAAGGAAGGAAGGAAGGAAGGAAGGAAGGAAGGAAGGAAGGAAGGAAGGAAGGAAGGAAGGAAGGAAGGAGAGATTGGACAAGCCTAGTATATGTGGGCTTATGTTTTTTTGGGTGAAAACATTCTCATTTTTTAATAGATCAGAGGGCTGCATTTTGGGGCTGCAGTATAAATAATATTTCAGTCTGTCTTACCGACATGTTCCATCTCTTAATAGGTAATTATTTCAAATGTTGCTATTACTAAAACAGAAAGAGAAAGGAAGCATTGTTGCAAACATACTTGCCAATAAAAACACAAGCTGTCACTTCTTAGCTAGGGTAATGCACAACACATCACAGACAAGGAGCAGAGTGGGATGATGATTATTTTAAAATCCCATTGTAGTCAATGAGGCTTGAATTTGAATTTCATCATAGTATATTAGACAGACTATCACTACTAATTAAAATGATGACTTCTAGCAGCAATTACCATAAAACATTGCTGCTTTTAGATACAGTAGGGTAATGTGTAACAGACATATGTTGACATGTGCTCATTTAGGCAATTTGTTTGAACTTGTCACTGGTCCTTTATGAGCAACTCCCACACATCAATAAGATGTGCGCATAAATTGGTAAGGTGCCTGATGGTAGTGATAGCTCCTAAAGAGCTTCTGGGATCAATGTTCTAAGTACTTTGAGGAAAAAGTCACTCACAACTGTGTGGAACTTTCCATTATTTTACCAGTATCTGAGGAAAGATCCAGAGTACTAGTGGGTCATGTTTGCTGGGATCAGTGGTGGGTTTCAAAAATTTTTAGAACCTCTTCTGTAGGTGTGGCCTGTTTTGTGGGAGTGTCTTGACGGCCATGTGACCAGGTGGGAGTGTCTTGATGGCCATGTGACCAGGTGGGAGTGGCTTGCCAGCCATGTGACTGGGTGGGCATGGCCAACTTGTAAAATGTGGTGAAACTCACTTAACTCTTTTGCTTAGCAACCAAAATGTTGGCTGAGAAACTCTGGCATTTGAAGCACGCAAGTCTTAAAGCTGTCAACTTACAAGATCCTTGCACCCCTAACACTTTAGAAAAAAAAAACCCAGGGGTGTTCAAACTTGACAGCTTTAAGACTTGTGGACTTCAACTCCCAGAATTCCTCCTCTCACTCTTCATCTTGATGATGTGCGGACGGGTGGGGGGAGGGAGCTGGAGCCGGTTCTAAACGGCACTGTAGATTTGTGGAACCTCTTCTATAGAAGAGGCTAGAACTGGCAGGAACCCATCCCTGGCTGGGATCCATTTCACTTTCTAATTCTAAGGTTGCATCTGCCTGACATATCATACCAACCTCCAATCCTTATATTTCTTAGCTATTAATATCTAGATTATTTGGTCCAATGGTGAAATTCAAAATGTTTTACTATCGGTTCTGTGGGCGTGGCTTGGTGGGCGTGACAGAGGAAGGATACTGCAAAATCCACATTCCTTCCCCACTTCTGGGGGAACACTATTGCAAAATCTCCATTCCCTCCCCACTCTGGGGCTAGCCAGAGGTACCCATTTGCTGGTTCTCTGAACTACTCAAAATTTCTGCTACTGGTTCTCTAGAACCTGCTTAATTACACCTCTTGTTTGGTCCCATTTTAATTGTGTTTCAAGTCTGTTTTTGGCACTAAAACTACTTTGGTCATCAGAAGATCTGTTCCACAGGAGAGATGGAGAGAACATATTTCTGTTGACCCTCTTGTTGATAGTTAGTCAGTATCTTTTAAAACAATTAATCATGCTGAATTAACTATTTGGAGCTGGAATAAGCACTATTTCCAATGGCTTCATTCCTATCTCCAGGATTTTGTTGACACTATGGAACCAAATAATAATAATAATAATAATAATAATAATAATAATAATAATAATAATAATAATAATAATAATAATAATAATAATAATAATAATAATAATAATAATAATTTAATTTCTTGACCGCTCCCTCTCCCCGTAGGGACTCGGAGCGGTGCACAGGGAAACTAAGAAACCATAAATATGCAATCAATATACAACATCTTAAAAACAAATTAAACCATACCTGTGCTAAAATACCCATTTTAGACTAAAATTCCCACTAAACAACTAAAACCCCATAGAGAGAGACTACCCTAGGCCGGCCAAGCAGAAAAGATATGCTTTTAATTTTAGACGGAAGGAGCGGAGGTCCGTGGTCGTTCTAATGTCGGGGGGAAGGTCACTCCAGAGGGCTGGGCCCACCACAGAGAGAGCCCTTCCCCTGGGCGTCGCCCGCTGACAAAGTCTAGTGGACGGCACCCGGAGAAGTCCCTCTCTGTGGGAGCAGATCGGCCGTGAGGATGTATGAGGCAAAACTATGACTTTCCAAGGAATATCTTTTAATATTTATATAAAATAACCAGAGGGGTTAGAATTAGGCACCATCAGTATGTTGATGGTATCCAACTTGCATATCTCCATCACTGAATGAAAACTAGTAAATTGAAGCTGAATCCCAGTAGGATTAAAGAACTATAGATTGTTGCCTCACTAATCCAGAAGATGAGTAGATCTGATTCTGGAGTAGCTGGTTCAGAGCTCAGATTAATGTTTCTCATTTATTTTTTATGTATCCAATTTAGAAACCACTCATCTTACTCATAGGGTGATTTGACTCATACCACTGGAGCTCCAGAGTGCATTTGACCAATTACAATGCTTCCTGGACTGAAATGGCCAGGCCATAATAATCCATGCTTTGATAACCTTTTACTTGGATTGATGTTTTGGGGGTATGTCTACCATTGAATGCAACATGGAAAACCCATCTAATGCAGACTACAAGAGTAAGACTATTGCAAAGAATAGAAGCCTAATAACACCGGTGCTATAAAACAATCCCCATTAGATTATAAAGTTCTTATATGCAACAGTTTAGGATACTTGAGAAGGTATCTCTCCTGCTTGTACCTGTTGGAATATTAAGATATGCAGGGTCAGGAAGGATGTTCAGAGTCCCATGGTATTGGGACGCTTGGCCATGGAAACCTACTGGGTGATTGAGATTATCTCCCTCTCACTCCAACCTATTTCATAGAGTTGTTGGGATAAAATGACGGGAAATCTTAAACTGCCTTAAGAAACCTTATTGTAAATCTATAGTAATCAAAATCCTTTCTTTGTTCATATCTGGAATGCTGACAGACCACACATATCAGGAATCCATTTCTGCCAATCAAGTAAAGATTTTTTTTTTTTAATATTCTAAAATAATTATTTTGGCTATTCCCTGGATGTAACCAAGATGAGTTTAAATCGAGAGATTGGTCTGTAATAATGGTAACAATATTACCATATTGTTCAGTTCCAAATGTAGCTGTAATAGAATGAGTCCAGATCATGTGAGCTAATATTATACTGTACATCAGGGGTAGTCAACCTTTTAATACCTACCACCCACTTTTGTATCTCTGTTAGTAGTAAAATTTTCTAACCGCCCACCGGTTCCACAGTAATGGTGATTTATAAAGTAGGGAAGTCAATTAAATTTAAAAAAGGAAAGCGCTTCAGTATCGGACAAAACCCCTACTGCCCACCATGAAAGCTGGAACGCCCACTAGTGGGCGGTAGGGAACAGGTTAACTACCACTGCTGCACGTAAATAAAATGAACAGAGTTGCAAAGAACCTCAGGTATCAGAGCCTAGAAATCCTGTTGCAAGTAATTGGATAAGAAGAAAAGGAGAGAGAAGAAAAGTGACACCTTAGTGAGAGTTTATTCTAGGTCACCTTGGCAGGCAGGCAAAAGACACAGCTGAGGTCTTTCCGCATCAGGTGACCTTAATCTATCAGAACAGCATGTAATGGACATCATGGCAGAGTTCAATCTCTCTGACATCTTCTGGGAATCTCTCTCTCAAGTCACAGGTCCCACAAATTCTTGTTTTCTCATGCTAATAACCTCATTGGTCAGAAACTAGAAATGGGGGGGGGAGAACATGGTCCTGTTATTCAAACCAACTTTCTCCAAGTATCCTCCATCCTTCCATCCTATGGCCTCAGATATTCAACTAGTACAGTGATGGTGAACCTTTTTGGCACCGAGTGCCCAAACTGGACCGTTGGTGCATGTGCGCACGTGCACGTGCCAGAGCACCAGAAACCCGAAGGCCAGGTGGTTGGTGCACACATGCCTGTTTTTTGGCCGTTTCCCGGGCCATTTTCAGGCCATTTTCCAGCTTTTCAACACCCATGAAAACCACATCAGAAGAGCAGGTGCCAATGGTGCACATGCCCAAAGAGAGGGTAAAAATCTGGTGTACCTTTTCAAACCGGTAGAAATGACAGCCTGGCCACAACCCCCGAACTGGTTCCATCATTGCCGGCATGTTTTTTGGCTGGAAAAGGAGGCAGAGAGAAACAGTCCTGTTGCCAAGGTATGCAACAGTGGGGAAAGAAATTCCAACTTCAGCCTCCTGGTGCGGCATGAGGCTTTGGGTGAAGATGAGAGGGAGGTTGGGCAGCATGTTGAGTGAGGGTGGGCGGCAGTGTTTTTCCCTTCTCCCAGCCTCTGCAGGCTTCAGTAGGGCTGGGGGAAGCGAAAAATGTCCCCGTTTTTGCAAAGAACGGCCCGTTTCTTTCAAAAACATGGGTGTTTTTTCCCTTCTTCCAACCCTGTTGAAGCCTGCAGAGTGTTCCTGGGGAGTTTTCTTACTGGGTAGTTTGCAGACGCTCCTTTACTTCTGGCGAGGCTGGAGCCCCCCCCCCCCTCAAAACTTTTCAGCACTGTTTCGGTGGGCATGGCTTGATGAGGGGACCATGTGACTGAGTGTGCGTGAGTGACGTCAAGTTGACCATGCCGACTCAGTCACATGCCTCCATCTAGCCACACCCACCGAAACAGTAGTAAAAAATTTTTAAATCCACCCCATCTGGCACATGTGCCAGAGGTTTGCCATCGCAGAACTAGTATGTGGAGAGGGCGCGCAATTTGGGTGTCCTCCTGGATTCCCGGCTGTCCATGGAGGACCATGTGGCGGCCGTGGCCAGGGGGGCGTTTCATCAGGTACGCCTGATGCGCCAATTGCGCCCCTTACTGGACCGGGTTGCCCTGCGCACAGTCACTCAAGCACTCGTGACGTCCCGACTCGACTACTGTAATGCTCTCTACATGGGGCTTCCCTTGAGGTGCACTCGAAAACTGCAGTTAGTCCAGAGTCCTCTGTGGAGAAGGGCGGGATATAAATATAAATAAATGAAAAAAAATATGAAAGAATGCAGCCGCGCGGGTGATTACGGGAGCGCCTAGACACTCCCATATAACACCAATCCTGCGTGAGCTGCACTGGCTTCCTGTGGCCTTTCGGGTGCGCTTCAAGGTCCTGACAACCATCTTCAAAGCGCTCCATGGCTCGGGACCTAGTTACATGCGAGACTGTCTCCTGCCCCAAACATCCCTTAGACCGATCTGCTCCCACAGAGAGGGCCTTCTCAGGGTGCCGTCGGCTGGATAATGCCGACTGGCATTGTCCCAGAGGAAGAGCCTTCTCTGTGGCGGGCCCAGCCCTTTGGAACGACTTACCCCCTGAACTTCGCACCATCTCCGACCTCCGCCACTTCTGCAAGTGCCTAAAGACACATTTGTTCCATCTAGCCGGCCTAGCCTAACCTCCATAATGACTTTTAGACAGTTTTTAAATTCTGGGGATTTTAATTTGGTTTTAGCGCAGGATGTTTATCAAATAAGTTTTTTTAATTTTTTATGTGATTTTGTATGTATTTTAATATTCCTGTGCGCCGCCCTGGGTCCGTTTGGAGAAGGGCGGGGTATAAATTTAATAAAATAAATAAATATGTGTCCTTCTGCAATAAAGCAATTTCACCTCTCATTTTAAAACTGAAGCAATATTTGCTTGCACTTAGAGGGAGAGCAATCTCTTTCTTGTCATGATATGTTACAAAGGAGAATATGAGAATTTTTTTTAGAAAAGGTTTACGTCGTATCTACTTTGGGTGTATAGAAATTCCAACAGAAACACTCTAGCAACACCCCTCCCTTCAACAAGTTTATTTTTTAAAAAGTAAAAATGATTACAAAAGAAGTATAATAAATAAACAAAGCAAAAAACAAAACAAATAAGTTTATCTAAACCTGCAGTACTGTAGTCATGTTCATTTAGAACTTCCCCCAACCCTTCTTACAGACAATGATAATGGTTGCTTCTTCTTCTGCTAATTGCAAAAACAAACAGGAGAGATAAAGAAACTCTATTAATTGATCTACTGTATTGAAGTATCTCTATTAGGGCTGTGCAAAATTTTATTTCACCAATGTTCAAGCAATCCCCACCTCTTGATTGCAGCTGCTGGTAATGGATATCAGTGTTGCCTTGCTGACGTCAATAGCATTGGCTCCATTGTGTCAAATGCCCAATCAATCAATCAATCCAATCATTTTAGGGTTGCAAGCAGGGGTGGGATTCTACCGGTTAGGATTGATTCGTCTGAACCGGTAGCCCTGACGATCAGCTGGGAGCGAATTGATTCTCTCCCACAATCAAGTGGGCCTGCCTACACAGACACCCACGCTTTACTCACCCATATCTCCTCGGCTGAGTCACGCAGCAGAGTGGATGCTGCACCACAGCTGTTTTTCTTCCCAGCAGTAATGTGGAAGCCAAATAGTCTCCAAACTGCGAAGCACATGGTCACCGAACTGGTTATTAAACAGGTAGGATCCCACCACTGGCTGCAAGGCCTTGGTTACTGATTCATTATTGTCTGAAAAGACATCAGTGGAGGTCTGAAGTCCACAAAAATTAGACTTGGGTGTTGTGTAATATCCAGAGATTGATATTATGGTAGGGTCAACCTGATACCTGAATGGAGAAGAAATTATTTTTAATTCCTATCATCTTAGCAAGAGCGGAGAAAACCTCCTGTTTGAAAGCAACATTTCTAGTGTCTATAGTGATTGTTTATTTATTTCTCACATTAGCAATCCACCAAATCAGTCACAGAAATAACAGAATAGAATAGAATACTCTGGTTTCTCTTCAGATCGTATACATCGCCACAGAAATAACAGTTTATAGAAAATTGTTGTACACATCCAAATAATCATAATTAAAAATTTAAGCATTCAATGTTGAAACTCAAGTTATATACAAAATAAACTAATCCTACTTCAAGAGATACCGGGGAACAATCCTTAGTATAATTCAACCAAAAATAAAGTCATATCAGTATATAAAATAATACAATAATAAAATACAATAGCAGAGTTGGAAGGGACCTTGGAAGTCTTCTAGTCCAACCCCCTGCATAGGCAGAAAAACCTATCTACTTCAGACAAATGGTTATCCAATATCTTCTTAAAGACTTCCAGTGTTGGGGCATTCACAGCTTCTGGAGACAAGTTCTTCCACTAATTAATAGTTCTAACTGTCAGGAAATTTCTTCTCAGTTCTAAGTTGCTCCTCTCCTTGATTAGTTTCCACCCATTGCTTCTTCTACCCTCAGGTGCCTTGGAGAATAGTTTGACTCCCTCTTCTTTGTGGCAACCTCTGAGATATTGGAACACTCCTATCATGTCTCCCCTAGTCCTTCTTTTCATTAAACTAGACATACACAGTTCCTGCAACCGTTCTTCATATGTTTTAGTCTCTAATCCCTTAATCATCTTTGTTGCTCTTCTCTGCACTCTTTCTAGTGTCTCCACATCTTTTCTACATCTTGCCGACCAAAACTGAATGCCGTATTTCAAGTGTGGCCTTACCAAGGCATTATAAAGTAATATTAACACTTCACGTGATCTTGATTCTATCCCTCTGTTTATGTAGCCTAGAACTGTGTTGGCTCTTTTGGCAGCTGCTGCACACTGCTGGCTCATATTTAAATGATTGTCCACTAGTACTCCAAGATCCCTTTCACAGTTGCTACTATTGAGCAAGGTACCACCTATGCTGTGCCTGTGCATTTCGTTTTTGTTGCCTAAATGTAGAACCTTACTCTTTTCACCATTGAATTTCATTTTATTAGATAGTGCCCAATGTTCAAGTTTGTCAAGATCCTTCTGTATCTTAAGCCTATCTTCTGGAGTGTTGGCTATTCCTAAAACTCCAAAGCAAAATGATGGTGGCAATTATATATAAAATGCCCTTCAGAAAAGGGTCTTTACTGGAATGCCAACAAGGAATAAGCACCATTCCTTGGAATGGACAAAGTAGTTTCATAAGACAGAATAGGGAAATCATGTCTCTTGCAACATGAATATATATTGTACGTTCAGTATACCAATAGCCTTACTTGAGTTTTATGGAGTCAACATAGCACTTTGACTCTGGAAGAAAAAGCCTCTGTGCAGACTTAAAACGTTCCTTCACATAGTTCTTTTCTGGCCAAAAATCCACATAAAAATTTGATGACCCCAAAGAGAGAAAGAAGAAAATGGCTTTTCTAATCCCCTTTTCTTTGTTAACTGTTATTGTTCATTTCTGTGCAACTTGCCTGATTGCAAGAGGTGTCTGTCTCTCCCTCTGCGCCTATAATGCTAAATATTATAGGTTGCCTCACGATGTCTATCTGTGTATTGTGAAGATTAACTATTTCCCATAGTCAGAGCGACTCTCCACAAGATGGAACAAACACGCCATATGTGCGTGGGTGGCCGTATGGCTGTGAGCATGGGTGGGCAGGCGAGTGGGAGGATTTGCAATGGTGCCAAGAAGCATGTGGGAGCAGAGGTTTGCAGTAAGAATGTATCATAAGATGCTTGTGCCCTTGCACAACAGCTTTGTTGTGTTCTGGCCATTAATTGTTACTTGGCTGAGAAAGGAGGCCAACACAGAAGAAGGAGGAAAAATAGAAGCTGCTGAAGTATCGTGGTACATAAATAAGTTATGATAGTTAGCCAATCCAACCAACATTCCTCCTACTGTCCTACCCCACTACTCCAGATTGTTGCCAAGATATTACTACTTCCAAACTCTCAAGCAGCTTGTTTACATTGCTGAGGGCAATTGCCATACTATGGCTTCTCCTTCCATCCCATCCCACCCAACCCCATATTTTGGAAGAAGCCTCCTAGGGATGGCACCATATTCAAGTTGCCCCAATGTTATCAAAGATCTACGTTACTTTGAAGTAGCTCTGTAGCTTTTCAGTTAGGAACTTTTCCCAACCCTATTTGGAGAAGCTGGATCTTGAGCTCAGGATATACTTCCAGGGGTGGGATCCTACCGGTTCAGACCAGTTCGCCCAAATTGGAAGCGCCGAAGATCAAGTGGGCCCAACCGGCTACCTCTGCACTTTAGCTACCTTTATCTTCTCAGAGTACCGCGCCTCAGCTGTTTTCCTTCCCAAGCAGCAATGTGAAAGGTAAGTATTCTCTGAACAGGGCACATGCGCGCAGTGCACGTCCTGGCGTGTTATTAAACTGGTAGAATGCTACCCCTGTATACTTCTTGCACTTTATTATTGAACCACATCTCTGAAATGTTATTCCTTAGTAATTTCCTTTCCATGTGGCAGGAGTGGGGGAGCTCTTCTCCTGTAGCCATAATGAATGCTATCATATCTACATCTATTGGAACTTCCAGTAATGATAACAACATCTGCTGCTCCTCCTTGAATCTAAAGAGCAGTATCAAAGTGGGTGGTATATATAGATTGGTATAATAATAATAATAATAATAATAATAATAATAATAATAATAATAATAATAATAATAATAATAATAATAATAATAATAATAACAACAACAACAATATTATTATTATTATTAATAATAATTAATAATAATAATAATGATAATAATAATGATAATAATGATAATAATAATAATAATAATAATAATAATAATAATAATAATAATAATAATAATAATAATAATAATAATAATAATAATAATAATAATAATAATAATAATAATAATAATAATAATAATAATAATAATAATAATAATAATAATAATAATAATAAAATTTCTAAACCGCCACCTCTCTCCGAAGGGACTTGGGGCGGTGTACAGGAAAATTAAAAGCATCTAAAAAACATTACAATAAATACATAATTAAAACCGAATTAAATAATTAACCCTGTACTAAAATTTATAAAACATTAAAACTGTATCCCAATTAAAACCAAATTAAAACAATTTAAGCTACAGACTGGGACGAGGAACATAGATTAGGCCAGGCTGGCCTGATGGAACAGATATGTCTTTACTTTTTGGCGGAAGGAGCGGAGGTCCGTAGTAGTTCTAATATCGGGGAGTAGGTCGTTCCAACGGGTCGGGCCCATCACAGAGAAGGCCCTTCCCCTGGGTGTCGCCCGCCGGCATTGCCTAGTGGGCGGTACCCGGAGAAGTGCCTCTCTGTGGGAGAAAATCGGCCGAAGGGATGTATGGGGCAGGATACGATCCCGCAGATAGCTAGGTCCTGTGCCATGGAGCGCTTTAAAGATGGTGATCAACACCTTGAAACGCAGTAGCTCTCCACCAATAGGCTGATGTATTTGGGTAAATCAAAGCATTCATGTAGTTTTCAAAAGCAGCCTCATGTGTTGTGGGAACTGAACCAGGAAGTTGCTAGAATACTGTATACTGTTATCAGGGCTTCCTTCTCAAGAAAGGATGACACAGGTTAATCCTCAACCTACAACCGCAACTGGTACCAGAATTTCTGTTGCTAAGCAAGGCAGTTAGGTGAGTCATACCAGAATTTCACACCAGCTCCATTACGAGCTTTTCTTTTATTGTTAAATGAATCAGTGTTTGTTGAGCTTCCCCTTCACTTATAGAATATAGAACAACAAAGCTGGATGGGACCTTGGAGATCTTCTAGTCCAACTCCATTCTCAGGCAGGAAACCCTATACCATTTCAGACAGATAGTTGTCCAGTCTCGTCTTAAAAACTTCCAGTGTTGGAACATTGGGAACCTCTGGAGGAAAGTTGTTCCATGGGTTGTTTTAACGGTCAGGAAAATTCTCCTTAATTCTAGATTCCTTCTCTCCTTGATTACTTTCCATCCACTGCTCCAATCCATTGCTTGTTGGAAGCCAGCAGGTTGCATATGGTGATCACATGATGCAGGAAGACTGCAACCATGTAAATACATGCCCATTGCCAAGCAATTTGAAGTTTAATATATTTTTGTAAAAGAAAAACAGATGTGTTTTTTTTTTTTACAGTGAACCGTATTGGGTCAATTTGTTTGCTAGAGTAGATTTGCTTATTTGAGATATCTGTTAAGAAAATGTGATAGAATTTTAGTAAGCATAAATGAAAAATGTATAACTATTTGTAGATCCATGATGCAGGGGAACGAACCTATTAGATTTGTGTGAGATACAGGTATTAGCATTCAAGTGGGATGGTGGTCATATATTTATTGTTAATATTATATTTTTGTGCACACTTTTATCTCTTTTTTGTATCCTGTTTGTAATTCTTGTTTTGCTTTTTTTTAAATTCTGTATAAAATGAAAGAATATTAACAAAAAAGAAGGTGAAGAGAGCTTTATCCTTAATAAAGTCCAAGGTCTTGAGTCATACATAGTGTTCTCTATTTTCTTCTTTGCATCTATGAGAATTTGAGTGGATTTTTCTCATAGCATTGAAATGAGGAGTGTTCTGACAAAAACAAGCCCTCATTTGTTTAGCCAAGCCAATTTGTATCCTCTGTGTTTAGAATATCCTGTAGATTATCTCTTCACAGTGCTCTTTATATTATCAGTGAGTAAGAAAGCACAAAGGCAAAATAAATCTAATTATTTTCTACACTGGCCTAATCTGGCTTGATATGACTAGGGGAACACTCAGGTAAACAGAGCTATAACTGTCTTTTGAAAGAAAACTGATTTGAACAGGTAGCCATAGAGTCACTAAGGAAAAAAAACACTTTATATATGTGTTAATTATATGTTGGTGCATCCTGATGTGTCCAGACTTGTAAGAAGGAGTCGTTCAAGGGAAAATATTACGAAACATCAGGGGAAAGCTAGGCATATCCTGGCTTAAATTATATACAGTATTTTCCCTTCACCACACCTTTCAGCCCCAAGAAATATTTGGAGCACAGGTATGTACCTGCATGTTTCATTTTGGGTAAAGAATATAGCTGTCCTTTTTATCAATTAAGAAAATCCTACAGATAAATGTAATTGTAAGAAATTTAATAAAGCAATCTGGGTTCATGTTTCCTTTAAATCCTTCGATCCACTCACCTGTGTTGAAAAAAATTCCAACCAAAAAGGGATATTTTTTTTCATATTGAAAGATGGATTGCTCTCTTGACCTTTGGAGTGTAGGAAAGTAGCACCCACCCCTCTCCTAGAAGAATGAACTATCCTAGGAAATATTAAAAAGGTAGAATATTATATTTCCCTGGATGAGAAATGGAGAAACATGTTTTTAGGCAGAAAACAGACTCGTTCTTAATAGCCCCACCCCCCCTTTGTCAATGGGACATTAAGGTCTGAAGCAGTCTATTCTACATAACAAAGATGTACTCCCTTCAGGCAGAACCATTTCATTGCCCTTCACTGCACTATCCACCAATGTATCAACCAAACTTAGCACACAGACAATCTACAAAGCTAGGACCTCTGACAGCAACCAATCAAGATACTCTTTCTGTGCCCCAGGAAGGCATAAAACCCAGGGACTCTCAGCATCTCTGCCCTTTTTCTTCAAGATCTTCAAAGCACGTGACCCCCTTTTTTCCCAGGACTTCAAACTATGTGGTCCTGTCCACCATCAATAAACTTTCTTTACAAGCAACTTCCATGAATCTAGGGTCTTTTTCCCCACTTGGAACTGAACCCAGAAGGACATTTCTTCCAACAGTAGAAATCTCTTGTTTCTGAAGGTGGTTATTCCTATCTGACCCAAATAACTTATGTTAAGAAGTCTGAATCTATTTCAGATAGAAGAGAAGGGATATAATCACATGGTTGCGCAATCAAAACTGATATAAGTATGCATATGAAATGAGGAATACATAAAGAAATGAAAAAGACGGGAACACGATTGGCACAATATTGCCATAAGAGAATTTGCTGCTAAATGTTTTCAAGCTAAACATTATTTGTACAATGTTTATTAATTAAATCACAATTGTTTGGGTTGCGTGAATTCAGATCCTGCATACCAGTTTCCAGAATGGAGTGTTTTTAAACTTCATTAATTCCCTAGTCTTCCTCTTATGCTTCGAGTTTTCCTTCTAATTTTGCCGCTTTATTATAGTATTCTAGAAAATGAAAGAAATTAAAAATAAAAAGCAAAACAAAAATCACTTAAAACTGAGAACGCATCAGAAACACATTATGTCACATAACGAGAAAAATATTTCATCCCAAGTTTTAAATACTTCACTGAACCTTGATTTCCTGTTCTTTCCTGGCTTTAATCACGGTTTTACCAATTCATATATCAAAAATGAACGTATATCATAATTCAGTTTGCAAGCACTGCCCTTCCAATATTAAAGAAAAATCTTTTTTGTTCTACTCCTTGCTCAGCAAATTCACAATTCTTTGTACAATGATACATTCTTGGTAGATCACTCAAAAATATATCTGCATCTTTAATTCATAATGAGTTTTGTAACTTTTTATTAATACATTTATGAATATTAAATGTAAATGGGGCAATAGTGGACAAGATAACATCATACAATAATTTCTTTAGTCAGTTTATATACTTTATACTTCAGCATAATGAAGTTGACAGCAAACACTTTTAATTCATAATGAGTTTTGTAACTTTTTATTAATACATTTATGAATATTAAATGTAAATGGGGCAATAGTGGACAAGATAACATCATACAATAATTTCTTTAGTCAGTTTATATACTTTATACTTCAGCATAATGAAGTTGACAGCAAACACTTTTAAAATGTTCTCTCGGGTGAGTGGTAAACATAAAAGAAAACCTTTTTTTTTGAACTACCATAATACTTCGTCTTTTAAAATCTGTTTTACATCACTATGGGGAATTTATCTTCACCCAGAACATTTTAGAGGCCACTGAATGCTAATTCATGGACACATACAGACAGATCTTATAGCCGTGATGGCAAATCTATGGCTTGCGTGCTGGCACATTGCTTCGTTGCCCCAGGTTCAGATCTCCGTGGTGTTTCTTTTGTGAGCTTCTGTTTCCCTGCAAATGATGAAACAGAAGCTCACGAAAGAAAAAGATCTTACCTCTTGCTGCGCTGCTGATGTTGGAATGCCCTGCCTCCCGCTACCCAGCTGGTCTTCGGGTCTCTGCTGTGCATGCGTGCATGTCCATGCATGCACATGCCCACACATGTGCAATTCATGCATGTCTGCGCCTGTGCAAGTCACACATGTGCGTGCATGCACACATTCAGTTTGGGCATGTGTGTCCATGCAGTTTGAGCTCTGGTTGTTTAAAAGGTTCGCCATCACTGTCTTATAGGATCCTGAGAATCGTAGATCAGTCCAGCCAAATTAGGATTTTTGCACACATGCAATATGACGAATTCTACATGCAGAAGCAGTGGCCTAACAGCAGGGTATAACCCGTTTTCATGTATTCCTAATTGTTCCTAGAAGTAGTCACCTAGTCTGCCAGATTAGCACATTATCTAGAACTAAACTTCCCTATTATTATCTGAAATATCGAAATGTTTTTAGCTTCTAGTTTAAATTCTGTGAATGAAAATCCAAGCATTGTTTTATGCTACATCTACATATTCCTCAAAACAGAAAGGCACAATGCACAGCACTATATAATGCTTAGAATTCTGTATTATGCCAAAACAATGGTTCACACTTCTTATTTTCTGTTTAAATTTACTTTTTAGAATATGAAAAGTGAGAGGAGAGGGTGTTATCTAGTGGTAGTGTTAATTCAAAAAAGATTTCCCAGTTGATGTGCAATCCCCCTAGCATACTCACTCTTTGTGAATGGATACTACCATCCATGGAGCTGGCATTTTCTGTTGTGATCTTATGGTACTGTGATCTTAACATGAAAAGGAAAGTAACAAAATGTTCAGAGTCATTGTTAATGAAATGCTTCTTTGATGGGATGCTTACAATCAGTGGTGGGATTCAGCCGGTTCGGGCCGGTTCGGGCAAACTGGTTGTTAAATTGCTGGCTGGCCCTTCCGGTCCTGCCCCTTTCAGGGGTCCCCACATGCCCCATTTTGGCTCCCAGGTAAGTGCAGGGAGGCCTACTAGGCCCAAAATGGGGTGCAGGGGGTGGTGGAGTACGGCCCCCCTGTGGCCCATTTTTGCTCCCAATGGCATGCAAAAGGCTGAGTGCTATCACACCCCCTGGCCATGCCCACCATGCCCACACCTACCCCGCTGGTCATTAGGACAGAGAACTGGTTGTTAAATTATTTGAATCCCACCACTGCTTACAATCAATACATAACTAGTTACAATTGCATAAGTGCAGCAGAGCGGTGAACGACAGAAAAGTGTACAGTTGGGGGGGGGGGGACGGGGACGGGACCATATATTTCTTAAACGTCTTGTCCTTTGAAAAGCCACATATGTAGCACAGCAAACAGGGAGCTGCTACCCTTCCTATCATTAGCACAGACAATGTTTATCCATTCTTTTGCTGGCTGTGCTCCTGGGTGTTTAATAGCTGTCTTGAGAGATAAAAATTTGGCAGTGCAATCTTCACCTGGGTGGAAGAAGCTGCTTCCACATCTAATGTTTTGTAGCTGTGTTAGGCACTCATTGGAGAAGCTGAAATGCTATTGGAAGAATGAACTTGCTGTAAGCAAAAGGGCTCAGACGTTCTCTCACAAGCTTTTATGCTGTGGCCTAGAGGTGGAGCTCTTGCCTCACAAGCAGGAGGTTGTGAGTTCGATCCTAGGTAGAGGCAGATGTAGGATCTCCTGCTTGGGCAGTGGGCTGGACTAGATGACCTGCAAGGTCCCTTCCAACTCTGTTAATCTGCTAAATAGAGTAATCACAATTGTGCTCTCCCCTTCCCCCTCTTCCGTTCTTAGTGTGTCATGGTCCCAGTGGACTTTTAAAAACAGAACAACAGTCTCAGTGTAATGGAAATATTGTATCCCTGCCTTTTTCATTACAAGCAAAGCCTATCTTTGTCCACCTGCAGAATAGCAAAAAAGAGATGCATATCTGTGTGTAAGCAGACAAAACTAAATTCATGGACATTCGTACAATCATCCTTCAGCCCTGTCCTGGTGAGTCCTTTATGTGAAGTTCTCCAAAAGTAAAACTTTGAGCATCCATCTTCTCTAAATCATATCAAACGTGCTACTGGACTGTCAATCTTCCTGGGGACAGTGCAGAGTTTTAAGTGGTTCATTTTTGCAGGTCATCCATTGCAGATGATCTCTGCGTTTGTTCTTCATTGA
Source organism: Rhabdophis nuchalis (assembly GCA_039707465.1). Classification (NCBI taxonomy): domain Eukaryota; kingdom Metazoa; phylum Chordata; class Lepidosauria; order Squamata; family Natricidae; genus Rhabdophis; species Rhabdophis nuchalis. The sequence goes on along the minus strand of CM077643.1, from coordinate 197,239,269 downwards.
CATCCCTGTGTGTTTTTGAGACAGGAGAGAAGATGCCCAATGAGACTTGAATCTGGAGAACTACTTGCAAAGGGATGACCTCAGCAGAACTTGGACCTGGGGAAATGTGCTGCTTCCAGCTCTTCAGATATTCCTGACAGCATCAAAGGTTTGTTGTCGCATCATGTCAAAACATGCAATCAGTCTTGACTTTTGATTGCTGCCAGTTCAACGAGAAACAAAAAAGAAAGAAGAAATAAATGAGAAATAGAAGAAATAGATTTTGGGTTCTATTGGAAATGCTAAAGAAATGGCTATAAAATAAAATTGAACTCTTATTTTCAAGCAATAAAAGCAAGGGTTTTCATGCACATATAATATATGCATACAAGTCAGTCATAAACTCCCCCATCAAGAGATGAGAATCAAATAGAAAAGGGAAACACTGAGGATATTTAGGTTTTTCAAATAAGAAAACAATAAAAAAATAAATATCTGCTGCAAAGTATCTTTTTTGCATAAGCATAACAAAAGACATAATCAGGTTTTCATTATGAGATGTTGACAACAGAGATAACAGAAAGGCTTATGACCAATGAATTTATTATCATATTATATGAATGCATGATGCAATGAACTGGATTAAGCCAGGGCCAGGCATCTTTTCAGACACCAGACACTATTTTTTTAATGGCACCATGGTTATAATTTATGTCTGTGCATGTAGTCATAATGTACAAGGTTATCACATTTCACAAGATTTTGTGGTTCTTGTGTGAAATCTTGTGAACTATTGACATTGTTGTACAAAGCTTTGTGAAAGTGAAAAATATTTTAAATTTGTTTCCATTTTATTCTAAAGTTCTGGGGATTTCTTCAGCATTTTTAGTCCTTTCCATGCCCATTTTTTCCCCACTTCAAACTCTTCCTTCTGGTAATGCTTCTCGTTCTACACTTCTTTTACAGAGTTTAAAGGCAAAAGTCTGAGAAACTTGAATTCAGTAGAGACAATGTCAATTATTTTGGAACGTGGGAACAGACTGGACAAAATGATCCACCAATCAAATACTACCCCACTACTTCTGTATTCTACTACAGATCATAATAGTATTATTTCACTTTTTTTGTTAGTTCCAAGGTGGCAACCCATCTAAAATTCAGCCCCAGATGTAGTTATGGTTGTGTTGGTGAGCTGAAGCTTGCTTTGTGGCTTAATGTCCACATATTAACTGGTAAATGGAACACAATGTACAAATCCATTAAACAGATTCTGCCACAACCCAACCTTTAATAATGTTGGATTGCAATGCCTAACCTTACTGCCAATATGTTGGACATGGTCCCTTGTGTGATTGTGATTACAACAGAAACAGATTGACAAAAGCATTGCACCTCTTCCTATAGTTAAACTTGCTTAGTTTTATTGTGGTTAGCAGCTACGTGTGGCCACACAAATCAACGGTGGGTAGCAGTGAGATTCCGCCTACAGGCCTATTACTCAGCTTGGTCCCACGCACTTATTCCTGAGTGAGCAATCAGTTGGGACAATACAAAGAAAGAATACAAGACTGGGCCTGCCTCCCTAGAAACCCGTGGGTGTAACATGGCATTTCTGAAGCAGTTAAACTCCAAACGTAAGAAGTGTACACTTTTTCACGGAATATAAATGAATCATGGCAGGATTTTTTAAATGTGTCGATATGATGCACTCAACTTGCCTTGGATGCTTCAATGCTAATTGCTGGGAGGTCTTCGGAGTGTGAAGTCCAAAAAGGCCTTTTGAGAATACAGTACTGTATAATTCCTTGCCTTTTTAATTTTTTTAAACCAGAATTGCTCTGACTTCCTGAAGTTAAGAGATTTGGAAAGCTGACCAGTTACTACTAAAATGATGACTTTTTGGTGAAGAAAAGGGAGAAAAATTAACCGAGAACATCTTCTCTCTCCCTCACATTCTTTCACGGAGGCAATTATCTCTAATTTTTTAAGTAGCAGAAAGAATGAAGCTTCTCTGAAATTGCATTACTTAAGAAAATTAAAACATACATTTTGAAGACATAATAGTCCTAAGAAATAAATGTTTTATATCAGCCACCACAATTCAATTAGCGACGTAGGAAAAAAAGTTTGAAGGTTGAGTTTGGATGGTTAAATTGGCTTTGGTTTACAGCCTAGCTCAGATACTGGTCTACAGAAGGTGGCCAATTCTCAATCTACTAATACTTTTGCTGAGTATTTTGAATGGCTGGAACATTTTTCGTATTGAACCATGTCAACAGGCCATACAAAAGTTTCATAATGTGGATCTAGAGATGATTATCTCCATCTTGCAGCCAAGGAACTGAGGCTCAGAGAGAGAGAGCAGATGCTTAAGCCTTATAAGGCTTTCAGGGTGATTTGAACTGCCTTTTCTTAATCACTATCTTTGCTGGCCATAACATGATAGGCCCTCTAGAATCCATTTGATTTGGGGAGCTAATACATTGAAATAAATAAGCAATATAAAAATGATACTTATTTTTAAAATATTTTTTATTAAAGTTTTACAAAGCACATAAAAACTGTCACAAATTACTAAACAGCTTTGCAGCCAATATAAGCACAATTCAAAAGTATCTCTTTTTCTAGGATTACAAAAAAAAAGCCTTCGTTTTTTCCCTATTATTCACGGATATTTTTTCCTAATTATCAAAACAACTAATCATGCATCTTTTTTCTGTTTCATGCAAAAGGTCTCTTAAGGGATTTCCAGAAACCATAAATATGGGTACCATTTTTCCTTTCACCAGAGGTGAATAATTTCCCTCCCCATTCTTTCTCTTTTCTCTCTCTTTCCTTCCCCCCTCTCTCTTTTGTGGACTGGAACTTTGGAACTTTGAATATAGGTCATAAGTAGCCCCAAGGTACCCTTAGGAATTTGAACAGTCATTAAGGGACCAATCAGGTCAAGGACTACCTGTAACTTCCATGTGGTCTTTAAGAGCAGCCCCACGTAGAGTGTGTTGCAGCAATCCAAGAACAGTACAGTAATCCCTCGTTTTTCGCGGTTAATCGGGACCGGACCCTTCCGCGGAAACTGAAAAACCGCGAAGTAGGATTCGCAATACACTATACCGGAAACTTGAGTTGGTGGACATCGTTTGAAGCAAGCACTAGGAAGCGCTTGCCTCCTACCAATGCATTTTTTTTCTATTCTGTATTATTGAAAAACCCGCGAAGCGCTGAAGCCGCAGAAAATGAAGCCGCGGAAAACAAGGGATTACTGTAATAATCAAGCAGTGTAAGGCATCTTCCTCAAACAACAGATTTTTGGAATAATAGGAAGCTGAGATTAGTAGATATATTACGCTTGACTCCTATAAACTGACCTCAGATGCTTTTCTTGAGAAAATATTGCCTGCTATCCCTCAGTTGGATGCCAAAATGTCTTAAGCTAGCTGCATGGACAATTCCATAAAATGCTAGCAGTTAATTGTAGCAGTATTTGGATTTGGGGAACCTGGCACCGCAGAGGTCTTTGGGAGGATCATAGGGGAGCAGATAATGAAAGCAACATCAGTCTCATGAGACAAACTCTGCCCTCCTTGGACACACTTTGTGATGTTGCACATGGGTGAAAGGAGGGAAGTTTGTATTGCTCTGGCCTCTCAACATTTTGATGAAACTATTGGAGCCTATGGATATCTCTGCCTTGCATACGAGATGTTGCTGATGTACAATCCACACCATTCATCACCCTTGGCAATGTGTTTCCTGAGGCTGTGGAGGCACGGTTCACCAACTTCTGAAAGGCCACAGTTCCCTTCTGTAGCAGAGAAGCCTGGATTTATGAGCAGATCTCTCAATGGTCTAAGGTCATGATGGCGAACCTATGGCACGGGTGCCACAGGTGGCACGTGGAACCATTTCTTAGGGCACACGAGGTGTTGCCCTGTTACCTCCAGCGCGCATGTGTGCACTGGCCAGATGATTTAGGCCTTTTTTTGAGGCAGTTTTTTCGCCCTCTGGAGGCTTCAGGGAAGCTCCTGAAGCCTGTGGAGGTGGGGGGGGGGGAGGCTGTTTTCACCCTTCTCAGGTTCCTAGAAAGCCTCTGGAGCCTGAGGGCAAAAAAAGTGTGCCAAAAGCAGGGGGTCATACACATAGCATTATGGGTGTGGCACGCCCACTCACGCCCCCTCTGTGCTCCCCCCGCTTTTGGCATGCGAGCCAAAAAAGGTTAGCCATCACTGGTCTAAGGGATTCAATTATTTGTATTAGACATGTTAGGACTGTACCTGCTTAAAATGTTTAGGAAGATTTGGATCTGAAATAGATCAATAGATAGAATCTCTGTTATCAATTACAGCAATTGTTGTTTTTTAGCCTTTCATACACGCCTGAAAAATTTGTGTTTTTAAAAAATATTGAATGAAATGAATGCTCCTTGCCCAGACAAAAATGCCAAGTAAGAGTTAAGAATTTTTAATGTATTATGACAGATCAGAATAACTTCAAAGTAATAAAGATTTAAATCAAATTGGAATATGTTCATTTCTGATCCTGGCGTTTCTAGAAAGAACATTATCTAATAAAAACCATACAATCTTATCCGTAATGTTAGACTGGAAAATGTTTTTTAGGGAACCTTTTGTTAGTAAAATGTATACAATACAATACAATACAATACAATAGCAGAGTTGGAAGGGACCTTGTAGGTCTTCTAGTCCAACCCCCTGCATGGGCAGGAACCTTATACCATTTCAGACAAATGGCTGTCTAACATCTTTTTAAAGACTTCCAGGGTTGGGGCATTCACAACTGCTGGAGGCAAGCTGTTCCAGAGGTTAATTGTTCTTACTGTTAGGAAATTTCTCCTTAGTTCTAAGTTGCTTCTCTCCTTGGTTAGTTTCCACCCATTGCTCCTTGTCCTGCCCCCAGGTGCCTTGGAGAAAAGTTTGACTCCCTCTTCTTTGTGGCACCCTCTGAGATATCGGAACACTGCTATCGTGTCTCCCCTGGTCCTTCTCTTCATCAAACTAGACATACCCAGCTCCTGCAGCCGTTCTTCATATGTCTTAGTCTCCAGTCCTCTAATCATCTTGGTTGCTCTTCTTTGCACTCTTTCCAGAGTCTCCACGTCTTTTCTACATCGTGGCGACCAAAACTGTATGCAGTATTCCAAGTGTGGCCTTACCAAGGCACTATACAGTGGCATTAACACTTCACGCGATCTAGATTCTATCCCTCTGTTGATGCAGCCTAGAACTGTGTTGGCTTTTTTGGCAGCTGCTGCACACTGCTGGCTCATATTTAAATGGTTGTCCACTAGGATTCCGAGATCCCTCTCACAGTTGCTACTATTGAGCAAGGTACCACCTATACTGTACTTGTGCATTTGGTTTTTCTTGCCTATATGTAGGACCTTACTTTTTTCACAATTGAATTTCATTTTATTAGACAGTGCCCAATGTTCAAGTTTGTCTAGATCCTTCTGTATCTTAAGCCTATCTTCTGGAGTGTTGGCTATTCCTGCCAGCTTGGTGTCGTCTGCGAATTTGATGAGTTCCCCATTTATCCCCTCATCCAAATCGTTGATGAAGATGTTAAAGAGTACTGGGCCTAAAACAGAGCCTTGGGGGACTCCACTGCATACTTCCTTCCATGTAGATGCAGTTCCATTGAGGACTACACGTTGAGTGCGGTTGGTCAGCCAGTTACGAATCCATTTGGTGGTGCTGCTGTCTAACCCACAATTTTCTACTTTATCTAATAGTAGGTTATGGTCTACTTTATCAAATGCCTTACTGAAGTCCAGGTAAATTATATCAACAGCATTCCTCTGGTCCACTGATTTTGTTACTTTGTCAAAGAATGCAATTAGATTCGTCTAATTGCATTCTTTGTCTTATATATATATAATCTTATATATATATAAGATTCGTCTTATATATATATAAGGCTAAGTGAGAGTTTGCTGTAAATCAAGCAATGGTGATTTAAAGTATAGTTGTATTAAAAAAGCCAATAATTTAAATTATACCTATCAAATACTTTATAGAAATTTTCATTAATTTAGGCTACAATTAAGAGACAGCTGTGGACTGGATATTGGAAATGCGGGTTTTATATGTGCATGTTATGAGACAGCTAGGGTAGTCTAGTAACATGCTCTTAATTTTTCTGTTTCGTTCATCAAAGCTGCATTATAATACCAATATTGAAACAAACAGTTTCATTTACCAGAAAGTGGAACTACCAAAATTCATCAATCTGGAAGTTGTAAACAAATTCCTGTTCATTGGGGGGGGGGGGGGGATCATTTGGCAACTTAAATAAGCACCCCAATGAAACAGTGTTGAAAATTCTGCTGTTTGATGAAGGACATCAATTGTCTTCTATGATAATCTGAAATTCCTGAAACATACACTAATTGGTTCGTTTCACCATTAAAAAAAAAGAATTCACAAGGAAAAAAAATTCACCAAAGCGATTTTTATTTTATAATCAACAAGGCACAAAAAAACCCAGAAAACAAGAATACGAATGCAGACAAACATAGATCACACTTCCTTTACCCCCCTCCCCCAGATCTCTTTAATACTACACCATTACCACCACGACCACCACCACCGTCAAAAAGTTTAAAAACAAGACATTTGGCTCTATTGCCATCAACTGATCTCTTCATTTTTAATTTCTACAAAGAACCTATCAACTGGCTTCAAAGGGTGAAAGTGTTTTTTTGGAAATAAAATACAGTCAAGTGGCTTCTAGAAGGCGGGATTATCATTCTCATCACCTCCAATCAGCTTGCTCAGATGGGAAAGTAACTTTAGTCCAACTCATCTGGAAGGCATTAGGTTGGGGAAGGCTGACTTGGGAGCCTTTTCATATATACATTCAGAAAAGTGCATGTTGAACTCCTAACACACACTTCTTCCTGGAAGATAAATTTAGGGTTGAGGGAAGTGAGCTTACAAACAGGTCTCCATGTGCTTTCTGACTTTATAAACTTGAGTGGAGGGTTCTGAGTATTGTAATCAAGTTCTTATTTCTATAATATTATACATCAAATAGTAAAGAGTTGAGTGTTGGATTCCTACATTGCACTAATCCACAATATTGTTAGCTATGATTGGTTGAATAAACTACAAATGTCTGGTTTCACAGATCACACTTAGCCATTTATCTACGTTTTACAAACTACAATGGCTGTTCTCACAGACCACACAAAGACATAAATAAGAAAATCATGTAATGTAGAACAATGTGTGAACACAGTTACCATACTAAGCTGCTTAGGCCTGCTTTCATAGAAATAAACATGGCTCTATTCAATATACTGCAAATTAAAAAAAACAAAAAAGCAAAGTAAACAGCCTGTATTTGGGCATGAAATGATTTGCTCAAACTGTTTTAAAAAAAGCAAATACCTCATTTTTTTATATTATAACTACATTAGGTCAATACAACTAAAAAGAAAGTTCTCTATTACATCACATTATATTGGCTTTTATTGAACAAGTGTCCTATTGATAGTTACATGTGCTTATTCTCCTGTTATTACTGCTATACCTTGTGATGTCACTAATATCAAGGAGTACATTTGGAAACATGGACATATATTAATGTTATTAATTCACGCAATAATGAAACTGGCCACCTGAAGTCAAATGTAGTGTTTTGATCCATTAAATGCACATTCTTATTGGAATATATTTTGTTATCAAATGGTACAATTCAATTAAAAAAAACATTTGCTTTTAAAAAAAGGTTTTCTTGAGGCAAAATAGGAACATGTGCTGATGTTTCTACCATGAAGCCTTTCCCCGTAAATCAAATTAAATAATTATTAAAACATGTTCACCTCACGCAACATTAACAGCTTCAACATGGTATGTGGAATGATTATGTAACTGCTAATATACAGATCACAATCTTTGCATATGAGGAGCAATATTGCATCATGGAAGATTAACATGAATATGTGGCACTTCCATGGCCAACCACTAATACCCCTCTGCGCAACAAATCCACTGAAGACAAAGTCAGCTTTTTATAAACCCAAGTAATCTTTCCAACTCTGTGCCCCCCAGAAATACTGACTTGTGATCACTATCACACACTAGGTTGGGGAAGATTGAACAAAATCTTATTTAATTGCATTAATATAACTACAGAATTCATGTGCCCTGAATAGAGAGTTCTTATGCAAATCCAGATGTCTTACTGGTAGCATATTTAATTTGCAGGAGCCTGGAATAGAAATTGATGTCTCTTCATTACTGTAAACCAAATGGGGCACCATCATTCATACAAATGAAGCCCTCTTTAAATAAATACTTACCCCAATACTTCATTCATACAAAACAAAATGTATCCGTTCGTGATAGGCAGGATATCATATATGAATGAAGTCAACAAGGTGGTAAAGTTGACCCTATATCCTCCTCTACTAGTAGAATATGTATCCACTACTCCTCTTTTACTGATTATTGCACGGCATGTAAATTCATTGGGTTGCTTTTCTGGCATTATATTTATCGGAAGTATTCCAATTTTTAAAGGGATTTTTTTAAAAAAGGAATGTTTTTTTAAAACTGGTGACAACATTTCAAGCGCTCTGCCAGTCTTAATCTGAACATCTAACTCAAGCAATTTCCACGGGATGAATTTTTGTTTATTTCTTCCTTCCCTGCTTAACTTATATTATGAAACAATACTGTTTCTTCGTCTCCCTAAATAGCAAACAAGCATACAGTGTAAATAAATACATTACAGATAGACATTCCTGAAGTCTCTGAGAATGTTACACACCAAGCATAAAAATGCCTGTATAATACAGTCAGCTCTTTTAAATGCTATATCCCTATAACATTTTATGGAATTGCTTTTGTTTTTCACTTTAAAAAATAAACACGTCGAACCTGCGGTTTAAGTGTCTTATACTGTGTTCCCTCCCCATACCCTTCTCTACCCATGATCCAAACTAAGGTTGTTGTTGTTTTTAAAAAAAAATCGGACTTGTAACTATTGAAAGTAGATACTGACATTTCAAGTAAAAATAATGGCAGCCACCTTTACTCGACATAATACGTATTGTGACACTTGTTTAAAAACATTACGTTACTCAAACGTATAATACATTCTTAAATAACAAGGCCCCACAGTATTACTTTGTGAGCCTTTCCCACTTAGAAATCCTCTTTCTCAGGTTTCTTCCCACTGCTGCTTCTGCTGCAGTTTCACTTGTCTCTCAGCTCCTCACTTACGACTGATTCCAGTTCTTAGGCTTTGGCTATGAAATCCCTTTTTTTCAATGAGGCAACGCTGGTTATTAAGGCTTGATTCGTTTTCCATTCAAAGCTTTATCTGGAAAGAACTCTTTTCCAACAGCAGTAGGTCTATCTTGTGTCTTCTGGCTCGGTTTTTATGACCTTCCGATCGAAGTTGTTGAAAGCAGAGTGAGGAAAATCTTTCAAAATACCAAGGCCTTCTGCAATAACAATAAAAAGAAAATTAGTATTGTTGAAAAGCAGTACAAATGGTTAAGGTAACCAATGACTAGCATATAAAACCATGGTAGCATCTTACCTACTACATTGTAGTAGCGAAAAAATGGAAGCATATTAAAACCACCATGGTGGAGATACTATGAGGAAAAAGGAGCAAATACCGTATTTCTCAGAGTATAAGATGTACTTTCTCCCCCCCTAATAGAGGCTGAAAACTTGGATGCATCTTATATTCTGAATGAAGCTTTTTCGAAGCTTTTTTTTCAGCCCTAATGAGGCACTAACAAGTGAAACAATCTTCCGGCTTCCGGTTCCGGCTCCTGCGGCGACGGGCGAGCCTAGCGCTCGCTCGCCGCTTTGTTTCTTCTTCTGCCCCCCAACGGGGGCGAGACTCCTCTGTTTGAGGGTCTCCCGTAGGGCCGGCTCGTCGGGGGGCGTGCCCCCCACGGCGGTGGAGGAAGCGGCTCCCGGCGCGGCTCAGGTGAGGGAGAACATGCTAGCGGGGGGTTTTCCCTTCGCCCAGGGAAGACGGCGCCATTTACAATTATGAGGAGGGCTGATCGGCTCAGTCAGAAGGACTCCCGAGGCTTCAGCTGCGAGGAGAGAGTGAGTCTTTAAAAAACTTTTTTTTCCTGCTGCCAGCCAGACTGAACGGACTGGGAGGGGGGTGTTTATTTTTAAAAAACCCCCCCTCGGATTTAAGCGGCACGTTAAAATGGCTTCTCTGCAAAGGGAAAGCGGAAACTTTCACTCCGGACGGTCTCTAACAAGGGAAAGTGGAATGTGACTTTTTGCAACATTGTTTCTAGGTCTGGCTGAGTTTAAAAAAATTCTTTTTTTGCTACTTTCTCCCTCTGGCTGAGATGGGCGGTGGAAGTGGCTTCTCTGTGTCCCTGCCTGATTATTTCAACTAAGGAAAATTTCCAGCGTCTCTTTGAAAGCAGGACTCTCTCTGGATTTTTGGAAAAAAAAATTTTCTTGATGGATTTGTGATTTCTTCTTTGGAATACCTTCGTTATTACTATTTGTTGATTTGGGAAATTGTGTCTCTTTTGGTTTCTGAATTGTTTGCAACTTCACGGCCCTGAACTGAACTGAGCTCCTGATCTGCCCTACCAGCCCCACCCGGAAAACGCCATCTTGGTGGCAGTGATTCTAACTTTTAACCATGGCACAAGAAGCAGCACTTGTAAATTTGGAACAAAGGATGGCTTCTCTTGAAACCTCTATGCAGACTTTGATAGCAGAAATAAAGGCCCAGAGGGCTGAAAATAGTACTTTCAAAAAGGAACTATTGGATACCCGGAAGCAAGTGTTGGAGAATACACAGAAGAATGAAGAATTGGAAGGAGGGTTGGAGGGGGCTAAGGGAGAGATTAAAAATATTTCTAATGAGGTGGGGGAAATAAATGGGCGTGTGTCTAGGATGGATATGGAAAGAATGACATATTTTTTGAGATTTCAGAATGTTCTTGAGGATTCTGGTGAATGCCTACCTGATCTTATGAGTACAATTTTAGCAGATTATTTACAAAAACCTAAGGATGAGATCAGGGGGGACATTGACCTAGCCTATAGAATTAACTCTGCATATGCCAGGATGAATGAAGTGCCTAGAGAGATACATGTGAAATTTGTTAGAAGGTCAACCAGAGAGGAAATCCTGAAAGCGCAGAGAGAGAAACCTTTAACTTATCATCGAGAAACGGTCACTATCTTGAAGCAGATCCCTAGAAAAATTAGAGACTCAAGAAGGAAATTTTCCTTCTTGTCTAAAACCTTGTTTGATCACGGGATTTGGTTCAAGTGGATGACACCTGAAGGGATGCTGGTGTTCTGGGAAGGAGGAAGAGTGAGGATTAAAACAGTTGCTGAGGCGGAAGCCTTTCTTAAAAAACATTCCTCTGCCCTGGGGGAAGATCCAGGGGGGACGGAGGGGGCCACGGCTCCGCCTGCGGGGGGCCAGGGAGGAGAAAAAGAAGATACAATAGCCAAAAGACTTAGATCAAAAAAATAACTTTGCCTTGATTTTTTCCTGAACAATTTTGCATAATATTTCTATCCGGACCTTTTGTAAATGTCTGACAGCATGGAAGGGAGAATTTAGGTAAATGTACTTGCTTTCAACTTGTAGTGGTATGGAAAATGTTTTCTATATTAACTTTTTTAATGTGTATTTTGAGGTCTCGGAAGGTCCGATGACTCTGACGTGAATGCTCTCAAAATTTCTTTGTAACCATTACCTTACCCTGTTAAAAAATGTAAAACCAATAAAACTTTTTCAATATAAAAAAAAAAAAAGTGAAACAATCTTCCGTGCTTTGCCTGCTTTTCTCATTGCTGCTCCCTCCGACGATCAGCTGTGTTTTAGAAGCTGTTTTTATCCCGAACTAGGAGATAAAAAGCATACACACGCAAAACCAACAAACATATGTGCTGAAGCTGATCAGACTAAGGACACTAGCCAGATGGATACCTGGTAGGCAGAATTTTCCCCACTATTTTCCTCCTCCAAAACTAAGGTGCGCCTTATACTCCAAAAAATACGGTACCTCTATGACCAAAGAGGTCGCAGCACATTCTTAGAATCAGTGACCTTTGAAACTTAGGCTTCAGGTCTTTGGAGGAACAAGTCCTGGTAGTGAAAACTGCAAACATCCAAACTTCTCACTTGGGGTCTTTTAAAATGTTTGGAAAGATTACAATGATAGTGAGATTTAACGATAACAGCTCCAGATTCCTTCATAACCAAAGATAGTTTAAAGTTGACTCACTTTGTATAAAAAAACAACCATTTTTATTTATTTATCCATTCAGTTGATTTTTATAATTGCCCATCTCAGATACATGACTCTGGGCAGCTCACAACAATCACCGAAATCCAATAAGCAAATTGCAAATAAAAAACAAATACAATCTAACCATATTAAAAATATTAAAACCACTACAATCGGAAGCCAAGATAAAAATAGTGTTAAAACCAAAGTTTTCTGAGCTCTAAGCCAAGCTCCAAAGGCATCGATTGAAGCAACATTTTAACAACTATTCAGAATAAAGCCAATCTTTCTACTCTCCGGTTCTAACTTTCAAGAGTGCATTTTCTTTTCTTTTTTAAAATATATAATTATAATATATATGTAATTAATATATAATAATGCTAGAAAAGGCAATATTTTGAAAACAGTACCATTGGTATTGGATTTTAAGGTATGAAGCACCAGCAGATATGGGTGTCCATTTGCTAACATTGGCAATTAACAAAATATATACACCAGAGGTCTCATTCTCGCGGCCCGCAGGCCAATTGTGCCCCGCAGGACAGTATCTTGTGGCCCCCACCGTGATATGAAAGTATAATATTAGTATTAATATTATTAACATTAATATAAGGAATCCCTTATGCGGCCCAGCCTCACCCAGACTCTGCCTCCAGCGGCCCCCAGGTAAATTGAGTTTGAGACCCCTGATATACACTGTGTTGTCTAGAAGGCTGCCTAGTGGGCATAAAGGAACTAAGGGACACTTCCTTCTATATTCAGATAGCATGGTCATTCAATACTGATCATACAGTAGCTCTTATATTTAAGACTTTGAAATGCTTTTCTACACCTGCCAACATTTACTTAAACAAACCTGCTGAATGGTGAGAATGCCAGCTATAATATGCCTTCCCTTCCATTTGAGCCACTGATCAAGAATGGGCTGGAATCTTATAGTTCTGGAATTCCACACATGTTCCTGTTAAAAGACTGACTCTGAGCCTGCTAAGTATCAGTGGATATGATATTACTTAGGTAGCTATCAATCAATCAGGTACAAAATTTCATTAAGGTGCACAAGATTGTTGGAAAGAGACCTCTCTCACCATCATGGATGGCAGTTATGGGAGTTGCAGTCCCAATCCAAACATAGGTTATAGGTTAATTAATTATAGGCTATTTTTAACATACGTTCCCAGAATATTCAAGATACAGCTTGAGGGGGGGGGGGGGGATCCTTACCTGGCAATTGTGATTTTGCCTCACCGCCAGCATACTGTCGGCTCAGATCACTGCAAAGGGGTTTCACTCCAGGAGCTTCTCCATCTAATGAAATGTGTGGCATATGTCTGTTTGATAGACCTGATATACGGAGATTTAAAGGCCTTTCACCTAAAATAATAATAATAATAATTTATTAGATTTATAAACCGCCCCCTCTCCCCGAAGGGACTCGGGGCGGTGTACAGGAAAAATTAAAAACCATATAAAAACATACAATATATCCAAAGTTAAAAACGAATTAAATTAACCTGTACTAAAATTTAAGAACATTAAAATTACAACACAGCCTATGCTAAAATTCCCCTAAAATCTAACATCCATTTACGTAGATATCAGCACAGGTGTAAACCATGTGCATGTTATAACAGAAATGGAACAACTCTATCTTCCAAGAGACAAGCCCATTTTAAGTAGTTATTTATTATTTTCTGTTGCTTCTTCACAATATAAGCCTTTCATCCAAACCACATTTTCAACCATTTCTTGATTCCATGGTCATCAAAAGCATGGGACCCACAAATCACCTAAAGCACTTGGGAGTAGGAGGTGTGTATAAACACACAAAATAGGAACAATTGTAATTACTTTGCCTCTAGAGCATTTTGAATGAATTAAATCATAAACTTCAGACAACTTGTTTATCCTAAGGCAAAGGTTGGAAATTGAAAAATCATTTGTGCCCTCTGAATTACTCTTTAAATTCCATTCTATATACAGAGGTATTTCTATACTGTATGATATAACACAGTGCTGTTTTATTGTGGGAAAATTAGGAGGTAGGAATATTAGGCATGCCTACTGTCTTGAATTATAAATAAAAAAATTGGATAATAAATGGTAATAGTACCAATAGTAATAAGCACAAAACATCTGGAGCACTACTTGAATACCATTCACTGGCATTGACAAAAAGCATTGTCAATTAATTGCAAAAGGCAGCTTTACTTGGAGAAGCTTACATCCTGAGACAATATCTTTCACATCATCAAATAACATCTGCCAATCCGAGGTCCTTGGGAAGTATTTGACAGGTGGATAAAAATGCAAAATCTATGCTAAACATCTGATTAACACTTCAATCAACCATAATAATAGTAATAAGTATCACTGCTGCATCTACCTCAAAATGCCAACTGTAAAAGAAATGCATTATGGCAAATATCTGCCTGGAAAAGCAACAGTACCTTGTCCATCCAGAGGATCTGGCGTCAGTCCATTGGGACTGCTTTCTTCTGAACTTTGCCTGTAAAGACCTGTAGAGAGTCGTCTTTCCAAGCCAGCTTGGTTGCAAAGGAACTCCATTTGTTTGGCCATCATCTTTTCAGGCTGAAATGAACCAGAAATGTATGCACACAGCAGAATTACTATACCGTACCACCAGCCACTTGCCAAACAGAAATAGCGAGCCTAAAAAACAGCAGAGTCATGACCAAGCACTTTGAAAGATTGACAAGTAGCAGTGGAGATAGAATCTCTGCTGAGGGTCTCCAAAAGCAAGAGGAATCAAAAAGTAAGCTCCAATGGTTAGAACACTCAACCACTTTCAAACTTCCTTTCTGGTATCTCATAAACCTGTTAAAACAATGCTGCTGTTTTGCCATGCTTTTAAACCAGGATTAAATGTTTCTAGCGGCCACCTGTGGTGAATTGGTTGAATATTAATTGAATTTATTTTCTATTTTTATTCTCCATTTTCACTATGTTGGGGTGGGGGTGGGAGGACTGAGAGAAAGTGACTAGGCCAAAGCCACCCAAGCTGGCTGTGTAGTACTGGCACTGACAATTTCCTGGTTTCTAGCCTTGTGCTTTAACCACTACATCAAAATGCTTTAGTTAGTTGCATGTTACTTAAACTCTTCAGACTGGGGCAGGACACAAGACTTGTGAATTTAAGGAACAGTCATATGACAACTCCAAATATATGCTATTGCACTAAAAAGATGCTTGTGCAATGAAAATAATAATAATAATAATAATAATAATAATAATAATAATAATAATAATAATAATAATAATAAATATAATAGATAGATAGATAGATAGATAGATAGATAGATAGATAGATAGATAGATAGAAAGATAGAAAGATAGATAGATAGATAGATAGATAGATAGATAGATAGATAGATAGATAGATAGATAGATAGATAGATAGATAGAACAATAATTGAAAAGAAAAAAGTATGGTTCGTTGACATTGCAATACCTGGTGATGCACAAATTGAAAATAAGCAGCAAGAAAAAAATCACAAAATATTGGGACTTGCAAAGTGAAGTTGAGCGACTGTGGAAGAGAAAGTCATGTGTTATCCCGATTGTGACTGGAGCCCTTGGAGCAATACCTAGGGGGCTGCCTCGCTATGTGGAGGTTCTAGGTTTGCCGGACTTGAGCATTCTAATTCTACAAAGGGCCACCCTGCTTGGAACAGCTTATATCCTCCGACGTTACCTTGACAGTTCCTAGGTCCTTGGTTAGGACTTGAGCTGTTGAGCTACTAACTAGTCCCAAAGGCTGTGAATCTCACCAAAGATTAACATAATAATAATAATAATAATAATAATAATAATAATAATAATAATAATAATAATAATAATAATAATAATAATAATAATAATAATAGAAACAAAGAATAACTGGGCATCTAGAACAGCACAAAAATAACCAAATTTGCTTGCACTGAAGCTTGTTAAAAAAAGCTCCTACAAGTATTTTAAAAATGCCCATACAGGTAGTCCTCAGTTGAAGAGCACAAGTGTGCCTAAAATTTATTTTCTAAGTGAGAAATATATTAAGTGAATTTTGCTCCATTTTATGACTTTTATTGCCCCATTTGTTAAATGAATCATTGTAGTTGTTGAGTTGGTAACATGGTTGTTAAGCAAATCTGGTTTTCCCTTTGACTTTGCTTGTCAGAAGGTTGCAAAAGGTGTTCGTGTGACCCCAGGAGACTGCAACCATCATAAATGTGAGTCAGTTGTCAAATCATATGACCATGGGGATACTGCAATGGTAATAAGTGAAAAATGGTCATAAGTCATTATTTTTTCAGTGCTGGTGTAACTTCAAACGATCACTAATTGAACTGTTGTAAGTCAAGGACTATTTGTACAGCAGTATTAAATAAAAGCATCAGCATATTGCAAGAAACAAGCCAACTAATGTAATTGCATGACCATAGTTGTAATTACAATACAATACAATAGCAGAGTTGGAAGGGACCTTGTAGGTCTTCTAGTCCAACCCCCTGCGTGGGCAGGAGCCTTATACCATTTCAGACAAATGGCTATCTAACATCTTCTTAAAGACTTCCAGGGTTGGGGCATTCACAACTTCTGGAGGCAAGCTGTTCCAGAGGTTAATTGTTCTAACTGTCAGGAAATTTCTCCTTAGTTCTAAGTTGCTTCTCTCCTTGATTAGTTTCCACCCATTGCTTCTTGTCCGGCCCCCAGGTGCCTTGGAGAATAGTTTGGCTCCCTCTTCTTTGTGGTACCCTCTGAGATATCGGAACACTGCTATCATGTCTCCCCTGGTCCTTCTCTTCATCAAACTAGACATACCCAGCTCCTGCAACCGTTCTTCATATGTTTTAGTCTCCAGTTCCCTAATCATCTTGGTTGCTCTTCTCTGCACTCTTTCCAGAGTCTCCACGTCTTTTCTACATCGTGGCGACCAAAACTGTATGCAGTATTCCAAGTGTGGCCTTACCAAGGCACTATACAGTGGCATTAACACTTCACGTGATCTAGATTCTATCCCTCTGTTTATGCAGCCTAGAACTGTGTTGGCTTTTTTGGCAGCTGCTGCACACTGCTGGCTCATATTTAAATGGTTGTCCACTAAGATTCCTAGGTCCCTCTCACAGTTGCTACTATTGAGCAAGGTACCACCTATACTGTACTTGTGCATTGAATACTTTGGATGCAAAATCTAAAACGGGGAAAAATCAAGCACCAAAAGATCAAGTTGGAAAATATGATCAGCATGCTAAGATGCAAACAAGCTGGAACAGATGAAAGAAAAGATGAAGAATAAGCGGACCAAAGATTATCCAATCAAGAAATATCACCTAGGGACAAGCAAGATCAAAGGAGCTCCGGAAATAATAAAGCAGCAAGTAACAGCCATAGCCAAGAAAATCAACAGACTGCATAGTATAGGCAGAATCTCCAATTTCAAATGAATCCGAAATATTTCTACTAATTCAACAACGGAGAAAGTGCAATAAATCAACCAACTCCTAACAAAGAAGAAACAATGCAATTCTTTGTACAGCTAAGCTCAAACAGCAGAGGGACAACAGATCAGCTCCTAATTGACAGAATGATTTTGGAAAACTTTAACAGAAGGAAGACCAACTGTAGCTTGGATTGATTACAAGAAGACATTCGACTCCCTGCCACATGACTGGATAATCACATGATTAGAAGTTAACAGGAGTCAGCAGAAATATCAGAAGCTTTGTGCAAAGATCAATAGTACCATGGAAGACACAGCTGCTGATCAATGGTGATAGACTGGGAGAGGTTAACATCAACAAAGGATTTTTTTTAAAGGCTCACTATCACCACTACTGTTTGTAGTTACACTGATTCCTCTGTCAACAATACTGAATAATCCATGATCTGGCTATCAAACATCTGCTGGGCTATCTCCCCTCCTTTACACAGAAGATCCGAAGCGGCATGGAAAAACAATGTTTGAAATTGAATTGCTGCTTAAAACTGTCTAAATATATACCCAATATACCACAGTGGATTTTGGACTATAGAAATGTGCCACCCTTCCCATCAATAGAGGAAAATGGTGAATACAGAAGGAATTAGGATGTCCTATGGAAATAACATCAACAGGATGGATGAAGAAGATCACTACAAGTATCTTGGCGTTCTTCAAGCTAGCCACTGGGAGACCCTGAGTTCTAGAGTTGACTGAGGCATGAAGCCAGCGGGGTGACTTTGAGCTAATCCTTTTCTCTCAGTCCTAGGAAGCAGGCAATGACAAACCACTTCTGAAAAACCTTGCTTAGAAAATTGCAGGGACTTGTCTAGGCAATTGCCAGGAGTTGACAATGATTTGACAGCACAAAATAAATTAATATGGTAATAATAATAACACCCCAGACTTAACAATTGTTGAAAAGAAAGACAAATAGTCTAGATGGTGTGTGCTGGAGCAACGAAAGACAGGAGAGAAGAAAAAGAGAGAAAATCTTGAGAAAAATAACAAAATACAAAGATTTGCAAATAAAATGACTGCAGCAAGAAAAAGCAAAGATAGTATTAATAGCAATAGGCACTTTGGGTGCAATCCTACAACATCTGGAGCACCACCTGAACATCTGGCATTGACAATATTCCTATCAGTCTCTTACAAAAGGCAATTTTAGTTGGAACAGTTTACATCCTGGGGCAATGTGTTTAATATTATTAAACAACAACATCTGCCTATCTCAATTCCTTTGGAAGGGCTCTAAATCTGGACAACAATGTCAAATTCAAATCTAAACATCTAGCTGGCTTTGTGACCATCACCATCATCATAAGAACAACAACAATGATGATGATGATGCAAAATGAGATGCAACATTAAATCCCACATAAATGACAAACAAAACTGAAGAGATAACATCTTGGGAAATTAAATTAATTTGATGGCACTGAAAAAACAATCAGGGAGAATAGGTCAGAAACCTTTCCTTGGAGATGTCCTAGATTTAATTATAACAATAATAAAGGCAGGATAAAAATCAAATGAAAATAAATAAAATTCCACAAGAGAGAAATCTATACCAAAATGAACTTTTCATTACTAGCACCTGTTCAACATCACCTACGAAGGCATTTTGAAAAAGTGCCTTCATGTGATCTAAAGCCATAGCTGTAAATGGAAAGAAAAGAATCATTTAAACACAAAGCTCTAAAGGGCACTGAGAATCAAAGGAGCCCTGATTACAATAAGACAAATTTTCTGCAGTATCACACACAGTAGTTCTTCCAAGTTAGAAATCACCAGGGCCTGTATTTTTTGAAGCAAACCAGTTAGGGAATCATGGACCTTTCAAAGGTGCTAAATAATGATTCAATCCCCAGAAGCCATTTAAGATCAATGTGCAAGCATCCCACCAAATAACAACTTGATTCTTTAGAATGTGTGCCCGCATGTGTGCATGCGTATGCATGTACTCTCAAGTCAATTCTGACTCTTAGCAAATGCCTTGTAGTTTTCTTGGCATTATTTTTCAAAAGTGGTTTGCTATTGCATCTTTTATAGGACTGAGATAAAGTGAGTGGCCCAAAGTTACCTGGCTGACCCTGTGCCAAAGACAGAACTAAAACCTATGGTTCCTGGCCTGCTGCCTTAACTACTACAACAAACTAGTTGTCTTGGGGAAATTATGAAAGCCAAAAGCCAAAATATGTTGAAGACATCAGGTAATCCGATGAAAATTGTTAACTGTTCTCTGTTAATTGACTATTCTCTCAATACTAATCAGACTGTCCTTTGTCTATTCTGAAAGCATTCCCTTCTCTCTTTAAAGTAAAACCTGAGTACTGCTTAGAAATAAGATAACTTTTATTGTCATTTTTTACTGTGGGCACACCAAAAGGTAAAGGTTCCCCTTGCACATATGTACTAGTCGTTCCTGACTCTAGGGGGCGTGCTCATCTCCATTTATAAGCTGAAGAGCCAGTGCTGTCCAAAGACGTCTCCATGGTCATGTGGCTGGCATGACTAAATGCCGAAGGTGAATGAAGCGCTGTTACCTTCCCACCAAAGTGGTCCCTATTTTTCTACTTCCCTTTTTTCGGGCTTTCTAATTGCTAGGTTGGTAGAAGCTGGAACAAGTAACAAGAGCTCACTCCATTATACTAGAGATTCAAACTGCTGAACTTTCCTTATCAACAAGCCATCACATCCCTGGCATGGGCACACTGGCACATGTTAAAAATGAAATTCTGTTGCCTGTTTTCAAAAGTGTACACATAGGCACACATCCTGATGGAGTATATCCATCCTCACGTTTCTGAAAGTCCAGCAATAAGCATTGTTATTTTTCCTAATAGCATATGCCACATTAGCATAATAATCTACATTGCTTCTAAAGCACCTGAGGTTTATCTAAAAAGATGGCTGGTATAATTCATGACATAATTCTCTGTTCTTTAAATAATTATTTTAATCAGATGCTGTTACTGCTTTTGAAATATTCTCTCTGTGTGTATATACCCACAGGATCATTTCATTAGATTTTAATAATTTATATTTAAAATTCACCACCACCACCACCACTATAGGAAAAATGACAACACTTCACTCATGCTCTATTTCTGGATATAGTACTATCCACTTAAAAAAAAAAAGAATCTCAACAATCTGTCATTCTGAAAAGTGTAGGACGACAGTTTACTTGTGAATAATAATAAAGCACAAAATTTGCCCGAATAAAGAAACAGGCCTTATGGACTACAAGGAAAATATAATTAAGAGGGCACAGAACCTGTTAGAATATAGTCTAAGTGAACAGAGCTGAGAGGATACTATATTCTAAATAGTGCTATTTTTAATTACAGGAACAGTTCATCAGTTTGAAAAGAAAACAACCAATGTGTGCCTATTTAAATGAGACACACAATGTTGGAAGGAAAATGGATAGAAAACAAATACACAGTAATGGGATGGGGGGGGGGGGAATCCAGTTTCTAACCACAACCACATTAAACGTAACAGGCTAAATCAATAGATCCCTGGCACCATGGAGTTTTTGCAATTCTGCTCATAGCATTAAATGTGGAACTCCTCACCCGAGATATTTTATTGCGTTCTAAAGATAGAAAACAGCAGCTCTTGAGTTGCTCCCTGCCAGATGCTGTGAACAACGCTAATAAGACTTTGTGAGCGCTATCCTTCATGAGATCTGGAAACTGTAAGCCCATATATCTGGAAGGCAACAGTTTTGTTCCCGATGTGAAGAATGTGAAAAACATATGTTTTCTAAAGAGCCAGGAGAAATTTGATTTCATGACCGCATTTGTATAATTCTCGGTATATTAGGTATATATTCCTTATCGAGATGTTTTAGAAATGTATCTGTAATATAAACTTTTCTGTAATGGACACCGATTCCACTTAATGTAAACATTCCTTATATAGTCGTATTCTATATCAGTGTGTAAACCATCTTCACTGTCTCTGCTCACTAAAAGGACAAAGTATACAAAATGGGATTAGGCAAGGACAGAAACTGAATTTTTAATAAGAATTTGTTAGCATAATCTGTTTCCACCCTGTTTCCCCAAAAATAAGACCTCCCTGGATAATAAACCCAATCGG
Source organism: Rhabdophis nuchalis (assembly GCA_039707465.1). Taxonomy (NCBI): domain Eukaryota; kingdom Metazoa; phylum Chordata; class Lepidosauria; order Squamata; family Natricidae; genus Rhabdophis; species Rhabdophis nuchalis. The sequence continues at coordinate 197,217,421 of CM077643.1, read as the reverse complement.
GCTTTTGAGCGCATGTGTTAAAATAAGCCTTCCCCAAAAATAAGCCTTCCTTCAAAACATTGTAACATGGCAGCAGCCATGAGGTGGCCGCGCTTGCTACCTCCTGTGCTTCACAGATAATAAAATCTCCCCAAAAATAAGGCTTATTTTGGGGGTCAAAAGAAAATAAGACCCTGCCTTATCTTTGTGGAAACATGGTAATTCATTAGTAATAAATAAATTAGAATAAAAGGAATAAAGTAGGGATAGGATTGCCACTTTTAAACTGGTGTTGGGAAAGACTCCTGAGGAATACCTCAGGTAGCTAAGAAAGCAAGCCGCGGGTTATTGAACAAACAACCCCAGAGTTTGCACTGGTGGCACAAATGAGTAGGCTCAAATTATCCTATTTTGGACATATTACGTGAAGACCAAGCTCTCTGGAAAAGGCTCTAATGATGGCAAGGAAAGAGAAGAAGAGGACAACCAGAAAAAAAATGGATGGACTCAATTATAGTGGCACCATTGGAAGACCAAGTTGGAGACAGATTGTCATGGAGAAAAATCTATCTATGTGGTTGCTAGGAGTAAAAAAAAAAAACCAACCCTTGAAGGCAAATAGTCAATCAAAATAGGATACAACAGCAAATTTCCTCCAATTTTGCTTGTTCTACTGAATTCAGCCTCTCTTTCCAAGATCCTCCTTAGCCTACAATGCAGGAAAGTCAAGCTTTAACAACATAGCTTGTGAGCGAACACCCACATTAGGTCAAAATCTCTCAAACCGCATGCAGGCTGAAAGACTTGGCATACTTTTCTTCTTCACAAAAGCAGCAGCTCTAAGATCATTTCAGCTGCTGGTATTGTCATGGACACGTCCATATATTTATGCAACAGCACAATAATTTGCTGTTATTTTTCCAGGAGTTTTCCTTCAAATTGCCAATCTAGCTTGCAGTCCTGTCGTATTTTTTTTTTAATATGTCTCCTATTCTAGTACAAACCAAGTCCAATCTTGCTTAGCTTTTCAAGATCAGGTTGGCTAAATGCCATCACATAGCTAGTTATTGAAGAGTGCAGTGGCATCCATTTCTTCTTACTCTATACCAGGGTGTCAATCAGGTGGCCCAAGGGCCGGATGAGTCATGCACGGGTCACGCCCATACCAGCTCCGTGAGAACAATGTCATGTGATAGCAACATGATGCGGGGAGTTTGATACCCGTGCTCTACAGGGTTCCAGATTATCGTATCTTTTGAGGGACATGGAATGCAATGTTTTTAAATCATTGTTTTTTCATGGGCCTTTCTTCCCCCCTCAGATAAGAAGATTAAGAGCTGCCATGTAATTTTCTTTTCCTGCTTACGTTGTTTTAATTGTTTAATTATTTCACATGCCACCCAGAATTTAAAAAAAACTGGAGTGGCATACGCACATTATAAATAAATAAATCCACCAAGGATAGCATTAGACCCCTTCCTAAATTTCCCATTTATAGTTATAGTTATAGTTTATAGTTATAGGTTATTTGATTTATATACCGCACCCTTTCCCAAAAAGGGACTCGGGGCGGTGCACAGGCAATTTAAAAAACATATATAAACAACAATATACAAAATATAAAACCAAATTAAATTAATATCCCTCATTACATGTATTTAAACAATACATGTAATGAGGACTGTATATCAGAAACCGGTTGGACATATGATCATCCCCACAATTAAATTGCAACTGATTCATCTGAGAATGTTAGATTTGAATGGCTGAAAGAATATGGAGCAAAGAAAGACCATGGAGCACTGTAATCATTTGATATTAAATCAGAAAGGTCAGCTGGACCTGTAAGTATCTTGTTTTACATTTCAAAAATCCATAAAGGAGCTGCAGCAGGATCAGTTTGTTCCCTTTCAAAGTATTTTCATCAGACTGGTTATAAATGTAACAAAGAAAATAAAAGCAATTTTCTCTATATATTCATTCAGGTATAAGCCCCATTATATTAACTATGTGTTAACTGCCATATTAAGCTCTAATTATATGCACACAGTAATTCATATCCTGGATTGCACTTTATTTAATGTTTTGTATTTCTGAGAAACCAAGGCTGGGATACGCTCAAAAAATGAATAGAGTATAAGTGGATAGGGCAGAGGGGGGAAACTGCACGTTCTAACAGTTTCATAAATTAATGTATGAATAAATAAATATAGATGCTTCAAGAAGGTGCAGAAAAGAAATATGAAAGGCGTAAACAATTCAACCACACTCTTATTTGATACTATTACCCTTCAAATTACAGCTAAATAAACACATCTAATCCACTTTGTCATCAAATGAAGAAAAGGAATAGCTAGGAACTTTACAAATGCAAACAATTTCGAAGTGTTATTAATGCACTTTTTGTGAAATTTTATCCATTTCTCATTTAACTTTTTTCTATTCACGTTACAGTTAGTTGGTACAAATGGTTTGTCACAACATTTGGAGGTGGTGGCATTGACAAATTAAAGTGATAAAAAGAGAAGTAAGTTTGCAGGCAGAAAAACAGCCAAAGAGATGTCCCCAAATTAGAAGGCTGGATCTCGAGTGCATGTCTCTGATCCTCTCCAGCTCCCTCCCATCTGGAGTTGTTAGGAAGGTTATTTTCAGCTATACTGATTTTCAGAGAATCCCCAAGCTCCAAATTAACTATTTTCCCAATTACGACTCACTGCAGCTCCATAGCTGATTAATCAGAAGAAAACAGAGAGTCTTCTTACGGTATTTGGTAGGCAAGGAATGGCTACTTTCAACATGCATAGTAGGAAGGATTGTCCTGCTATTGCACGGTTGTTTACTTGTTTTGTGTTTGATCACTTTACATCAACCCTGACTTCACCAGCCTTATGCTGCGCCATCCCCCCAAGCTAGGAGAGCTCATGAAACTGGAGTAAAGGAAAGAAGCAGGTGAAAATTAATGACACCAGTTGCTATACAGGACAGGAAATTCGGAGTTGGGGAATCCATGGTTTCAACTAAGAATGTAGGTACCGTAGAAGAGATGTATGATGGTGCTAAACCTCTGGAACAGGCAGAACATCTGGCAGCTGGGAATTTGGTCCATTTCCCAACTCTGAATTCCTTAAATAAGGATGAACTTAAATCTCTGCAAGAATTTGTAGAAATCATTTCTGATTCAGAATTATGGATTCATAAGGTGGGAAGGGACCTTGGAGGTCTTCTAGTCCATCCCCTGGCCCAAGGCAGAATTTACAGAAAGAGTTTGATTTTAAAGCACTTAAATCACACTTTTATTTTTTTTGCAACAGCATGTGCTATGGAAATAGACAATGCTGGACAGGAATTACAAAGTTTCAATATGACACAGTTTTGAAATTAAGCTTCTGTGGGTGTTAGAACTACAGAATTCCAGATTTTCCTGTTTTTTCCCTCAAGTTACTCACTACTTCTATAAAGATGCCAGCAAGTAAATTATTTTTATTTAACAATTTTATACTTAATGGTATATACTGCAATAGTGATTACAGGTAGTTTTCTGTTAACAAGTTATTGAGACTGCCAATTCTATCATTAAGTGACGCAGTAATAAAACATGACATCAGCTGGCCATGCCAACTTCTGACAGCAGTTCTGGTTATGGTGGTTAGGTCCAATATCGTTCAATCGCCATTTGCTGGTTTCCTCATTGACTTGCTCGTCTGAAGCCAGCTGTGAAGGTCACAAATGATGATCATGTGACTGTGGGACATTGTGACCACTATAATTGTGAGCCGGTTGTTAAGTTCTTGAATTCCACTCACATTACCACAGGAATATTACAATAGCTGCAATTTCAATGACCAGCCATAAGTCTCCTCATTCAGTGCCATCATAACTTCAAATGCTGATTGAATGAATGGTCATTAATGAGGATTGCCTGTATTTTTTTTTTCTTTGTGATCTCACTGCAGACTTTTTCATCATGACGAGAAAAGCTAATAAGGGTTCTCATTTGCACATACTGTGTGATGATTTACGGGGGCTCGTTTTAATAAATCAGAAAAAAATCTGGTTAACAGCCAACTTTTTCAGATGTACTGTGAGCTGCAGCACAATGAAAGCTTCTGCCTTTTAACCAAATATGTTAGTTGGAAAAAGTCATGCCAAACTCCTTCAGATTTTTTGCCACTGTAGACTAAAATGGTTCACCTCCTACCACCTCTGTTTTAATAGGTTTCCTTTTTGTCCAAATGTAATATGAAAGGCATTTAAACATTCCCTCGGCTTCAGTAGATAGGATTCCTCCCCCATCTTCAATTTAGAAGTTATAAGCGATCGTCTTTCTAAAAAGACAGAATAATTGTATGAGTTATATGCTTACATTGGGAATAACAGCCCCTAGGCCAACCTTAAGGATTTAAAAAACAACAACAACCTGTAGGTTTACGGAATAATAGGTATGTGCAAAGATCAAACTCTTCTGTTTTAAGTTGAAAGCAGCTGTTACTATTTTATCAGAAACACACTGATGCCATTGTGACTGCACTGTAGGTGTTCTGAGTCAAAACAGCCCTGTCTGAGCTATTTTGGATTTCAATTACTTTGAATTTGAAATCTTTTGTATAGCTCTATAACAGAATATCCTGTTAAAGAAAGAAATGTCCTGTTAAGGAACAGGAGTCATCAACTTACAACCATTCACTTAGTATCCAAAGTTATAATGGCACTGGGGAAAAATAATTATGACACATGACTACTGCAGCATCCCCATGGTCACATGATTGGGCGTGTGGCAACTGGCATGTATTTATGATCATATGATCATCAAATATAACCTTCCCAGCTGGCTTCTGACAAGCAAAGTCAACGGGAGAAGCTGGATTCGCTTAACAACTGTACTATTCGTTTAAGAACTTCAGTGATTTGCCTAATTACTATTGCAAAAAAGGTTGTAAAATGGGGCGCAACGGACTTAACAATAAAAATGTGGGGCTCAACTGCAGCTGTAAGTGTAAGTGTAAGATACAAATCAGACTCCCCAAGGCACATCATTTGTTTACCTGGGAACCAAGCGCTGCTAGGTCCTCGCACTTCCCTTTTGACAATGCTTGCTGTAGTTTCACTGGATCTTCTTGATAAAAACTCTGGATGGCATCTTGGAAATCAGGAAAGCCAACCTACAAGCATGGAAGATGGAGAAAAGAAGCATTTAGTACAGCAGAAGTTTTCTACTTGTAACACAGAAAAAACGAATTCCCTATATTAGCTCTAGAATAGAATTCTTAACTGCCAAATGTGATTGGACACACAAGGAATTTGTCTCAGTGTACATACAAGCAATAAGTAATAAATCATGATCATAGTCATCATAAAAAATACATTCATAATAAATCATAAGATACAACATTAGTGATAGTCATAGGATACTAAATAAACAATCAACATAAATCATACTAGGATGCTAAATAAAACAATATAAATCGTAAGATTTTACATTTACAGCCATTGTAGCATCCCCATGGTCATATAATCAAAATTCAGATGCTTGGCAATTATCTCATATTTATGACGGTTGCTGTGTCCCAGGGTCATATGGTTTCCCTTTTGCAACCATCTGAAAAGCAAAGTCAATAAGCAAACCAGATTACGTAACAACAGTTTGACTAACAACTACAGTGATTCTCTTAACCGTAGCAAGAGAGGTAGTAAACTGGGGGGAAACTCACTTAGCAACAATAATATTGGGCTCAATTGTGATCATAAGTCAAGGGCTACCTGTACCAACAAGTTAAGATAAGATGATGTCTTATCTTTTTGAGAGGTATACAATAGCCATGCAGATATACCTTTATATCTGAGCAATGCAGAAAGAGAGGAGAACATTTTCGAAAACACCAAGAAAGTTACAAAAGGTGAAACAAGCATAACAATTAAGCTGAAAGCGAAAGTAGAAGAACTAAGCACCCTTCTTTAGGGTTATAGCTAGACAAGTAAGAGCCTACAGGGGGAAAAAACAACCCACCTGCCTTCGTTCTACCAGCCAAGCAGCCTTTCAAAAATTGATCTGATTGTTAGAATTTCAAGAAGGGCCTTGAAGCAGCTATAATGAGCCTCTTCAAATGGATAGCAAGTAGACTCTCAAGTGAATACTATGCTGATTATCTCTTGTAGTACTGCATTTGTGGTGATGTCATTGACACCAAATGGCAATATGTTCTCTACTAGGAGAACTGCAGGCTTTCCACTTTTGGAGACAAGTCATCGTAAATATACATATAATATCTATGAAGAAGGATTGATCTATAGGATGAACTGAAGCCTTGAAGGAAACCACAGATGGCCAAGAGCCTGGAGACAATGAAACTCCCCAAAAGGGTCCGAACCAAACAAGGGTCAGAGCAACTGGAACCGAGTTACGAGAAGAGCAGGAGAGGGACCTGTGAAGGAAAACGGCCAGGCGCTTTGAGCAGGAGGTGTAAACTGGCAAAGAGGACATCTACTTTTGGGGGGGGGGGGGGGGGGGGGGGGGGGGGGGGGGAGATTGCTAGAACTAAAAATAGACCACAATCCTGCAATATCTTTAAAGTGGTATGGAAGAGAAATTTTGTTAGGCTATTCTACTCTCACTGAATCCAGTTCAAAAACCTTGTAACAAAAGCAATGTTTCAAACACTGCCCACAAATCCTCAACCCTAAAAGGAGCAATTGTGTTATTTTGCACATTGATCTAAACTAACCACACCATAAAATAGGTTTCCAATTTGGCTCCAAAGTACTTTTGGGTCAACTTAATTCATAAAGGCCACTGCAATTTTCCCTTATAATTAAATGAAAGATGATTTTAAAAAAAGAAAAATAAACATAGCTTTAATATCAAATGATTACAGGCATCATTCTAAAATGTGGACTACATGGAACTCCTGCTCAACTATTTTCTTAAAACATTTTAGGTCACAATTTTTAAACTTTTGTCTTCATCTGTAAATGTTTCTGTTCAAAATATCAAACGTCCCAAGCAGACGTTTTTCTGAATGCTATGTCTGTTGGTCTTCCTGTTTCAAATTGCTCCAGTCCAACAGAAATGGTCACCATACACAACAAATGATTAATTGCACTAAATTATAAACATGGTTTGTTCGTTTTGGACAGTGTATGTGTGTGTCACAATTTAAGGCCTGCCCACTTTGTTCAATAAAACGTGACTGAATATTTGAGGGTGTTATGTGTGAATGCAGGTAATTATAATTCCTGATGAACTTCATCCGATGCCATGGAAGTGATGTCCAGGTGTCTGGAGGCCGTGCGAGTCTGGATGGGGAGAAACAGGCTCCGACTCAACCCGTCCAAGACTGAGTGGCTGTGGCTTCCGGCGTCACGATATAGCCAGTTGGTGCCAGCTCTGGCTATTGGGGGCGAGTCATTGGCCCCCACAGAGAGGGATTGCAACTTGGCCGTCCTCCTGGACTCTCAGCTGTCTCTAGAAGATCATATGACAGCCGTGGCCAGGGGGGCTTTTTATCAGGTCCGCCTGATACGCCAGTTGCGCCCCTTTCTGGATCATGACGCTCTACGCACGGTCACTCAAGCCCTCGTCATCTCCCGCCTGGACTACTGCAACGCTCTCTACATGGGGCTTCCCTTGAAGTGCATCTGGAGGCTCCAGTTAGTTCAGAATGTGGCCGTGCAGGGGATTCTGGGAGCCTCCAGATGCTCCCACGTGACACCTCTCCTGCGCGAGCTGCACTGGCTGCCTGTGGCTTTCCGGGTGCGCTTCAAGGTACTAGTAACCACCTTTAAAGCGCTCCATGGCAAGGGACCTGGTTATCTTCAAGACCGCCTCCTGCTACCAAATACCTCCCACCGACCAGTTCGCTCCCACAGAGAGGGCCTCTTCAGGGTGCCGTCGGCCAGGCAAAGTCGGCTGGCGACCCCCAGGGGGAGAGCCTTCTCTGTGGCAGCCCCTGCCCTCTGGAATGACCTACCCCCTGACCTACGGACGATCACCGACCTACGCCTTTTCCGTCGGGCCCTGAAGACCCATTTATTTTGTGCGGCCGGCCTGTCGTAGTTTTTAAATTGATTTTAGTAGGGGTTTTCAATTTGGCAGGCCAATTTATTTAATTATATCTTAACATTTGATCTTAACTTTTATATTACTTATTTTTACTGTTGGCTGTACACCGCCCTGAGTCCCGAAAGGGAGATAGGGCAGTATATAAATGCAATAAATCTTAAATCTTAAGCCTTCAAGAAATATGTAAAGCTAGAGAAGTGCAGCAATGAATAAACACGGCTGATTGATTGAAGAAAACCACTGCAACTATTAGCTGTAGCATCACATCTGCTCTCTTGGCTGCCTTGGGATCAGATGCAAATTTCATTTCATTTTTTTCATTTCATTTAATACTTATAAACCGCTCCCTCTCCCCATGGGGACTCGGGGCGGTGCACAGGTAGAATAAAAACAGTAAAAAACATACAAACAACAATAAAATATACAAACAATTTTAAAAGCCAGATTAAACTCAACCTGTGCTAAAATTCCCATTAAACTAACTGAACTAAAATCTACCCAGTAAAACCCCAAGACAGGGGGACTATCCCAAGCCGGCCAGATGGAAAAAATAAGTTTTTAATTTAAGACGGAAGGAGCGGAGGTCCGTGGTCGTCCTAATATCGGGGGGAAGGTCGTTCCAGAGGGCCGGGCCCGCCACAGAGAGAGCCCTTCCCCTGGGTGTCGCCCGCTGACACAGTCTAGTGGACGGCACCCGGAGAAGTCCCTCTCTGTGGGAGCGAATCGGCCGTGAGGATGTATGAGGCAGGATCCGATCCCGCAGATAGCTAGGTCCCGAGCCATGGAGCGCTTTAAAGATGATAATTAGCACCTTGAAGCGCACCCGGAAGACGACAGGTAGCCAGTTTCCTGTATCCCTGACCCGCGCCCCGATGGAGGACCTCACGGCCGCATGGAATAGTGCGGCCGTGGGAGCCTTAGATCGGGTCGCGCCCTTGCGGCCTCTCTCGCGGCGGCGAACCACCCTGGCTCCTTGGTTTACTGAGGGGCTGCGGGTGATGAAACGCCGCAAGAGATGCCTAGAGAGAAGATGGAGGGCTAGCCGCTCTGAATCTGACCGGACACAGGTAAGAGCCCATTTACGGACTTACATTGTGGCGCTGAGGGTGGCCAAACGTCATCATTGTGCCACCCTCATAGCATCCGCAGAAAACCGCCCTGCCGCCCTGTTTGGGGTGACCCGTTCCCTCCTTCAACAGAGGGAGCGGGAAGCCCCGCTACAGGGTAGAGCAGAGGAATTTGTGATTTTTCTGCAGGAGAAAACCGCCCAGATACAGAGTGAGCTAGCCCCCATTCATGGCCCAGTGGGATGCCACGAGAGAGATCTTGTTTGGGAGGAGTTTGACCCCGTTACTTCCGAGGATATGGACAGGCTACGTGGGCGACTGCGAGCCACCACATGTTCATTGGACCCGTGCCCCTCCTGGCTTGTACTGGCATCCTGGGAGGTGACACGAGGCTGGCTCCAAGAGGTTATCAACGCATCCTTGAGTGAGGGTTCCTTGCCTGCCTCCCTAAAAGAGGCTATGGTGAGGCCCCTCCTCAAGAAGCCCTCTTTGGACCCAGCTCTTTTGAACAACTACCGTCCAGTCTCCAACCTTCCCTTCTTGGCGAAGGTTGTTGAGAGTGTGGTGGCACAACAGTTTCCCCGTCACCTGGAGGAAGTTGACTATCTAGATCCGCGCCAGTCCGGCTTTCGGCCCGGGCATAGCACCGAGACGGCATTGGTCGCGTTGGTAGATGATCTCTGGAGGGCCAGAGATGGGGGATGTTCCTCCATCCTGGTCCTATTAGACCTCTCGGCGGCTTTCGATACCATCGACCATGGTATCCTATTGCATCGGCTGGGGGGGTTGGGGGTGGGAGGCACCGTTTTACGGTGGTTCTCCTCCTACCTCTCTGGCCGATCGCAATTTGTGCGGGCAGGAGAGCAGAGGTCGACCCCGAGACCCCTCACATGCGGGGTGCCTCAGGGGTCGGTCCTCTCGCCTCTCCTGTTTAATGCATACATGAAGCCGCTGGGTGAGATCATCCGTGGTTTTGGGGTAGAATACCACCTGTACGCTGATGACACCCAGCTGTACATATCTACCCCAAACCACCCCAACGATGCCGTAGCGGTGATGTGCCAGTGCCTGGAAGCCGTGCGGATCTGGATGGGAAGTAACGGACTTAGGCTCAACCCGACCAAGACCGAGTGGCTGTGGTTTCCGGCTGCCCGATTCAACCAGCTTTCTCCAACGCTGGCCATAGGGGGCGAACATCTTGCCCCTGTGGATGGGGCGCGCAATTTGGGTGTCCTCCTGGATACCCGGCTGTCTATGGAAGAGCAAGTGACAGCCGTGGCCAGGAGGGCGTTTTACCAGGTTCGCCTGGTTCGCCAATTGCGCCCCCTATTGGATCGGGACGCCCTTCGCACAGTCACTCATGCCCTCGTGACATCCCGACTGGACTATTGTAACTCTCTCTACATGGGGCTCCCCTTGAGGTGCACCCGGAGGCTTCAGTTAGTTCAGAATGCGGCCGCGCGAGCAATTATGGGCACCTCTAGGTTTGCCCACGTAACACCGCTCTTGCGCGAGCTGCACTGGCTACCTGTCGTCTTCCGGGTGCGCTTCAAGGTGTTAATTATCATCTTCAAAGCGCTCCATGGCTCGGGACCTAGCTATCTGCGAGATCGGATCCTGCCCCACACATCCTCACGACCGATTCGCTCCCACAGAGAGGGGCTTCTCCGGGTGCCGTCCACTAGACTTTGTCAGCGGGCGACGCCCAGGGGAAGGGCGCTCTCTGTGGCGGGCCCGGCCCTCTGGAACGACCTTCCCCCTGATATTAGGACGACCACTGACCTCCGCTCCTTCCGTGTAAAATTGAAGACCTATCTCTTTCGACTGGCCGGCCTTGAATAGTTCTCTCTGTCTATTGACTCCAAATTTTAGTGGGTTCTTAATCTTATATTTTTAGCACGGGTAAATATTATTTAATTCTATTTTAATGTATGTATGTTGTATTTATTGTATATTGTTTTTAGCTTTGCCTGTGCACCGCCCCGGGTCCCTGTGGGGAGAGGGTGCGGTTAATAAATTTCAATTTCAATTTCAATTTCAGTGCAGCTCGCGCAAGAGCGGTGTTACATGGGTGGACCTTGCGGTCCCCATAATTGCTCGCGCGGCTGCATTCTGGACTAGCTGAAGTCTCCGGGTGCACCTCAAGGGAAGCCCCATGTAGAGAGAGTTGCAATAGTCCAGTCGGGATGTCACGAGCGCATGAGTGACTGTGCGAAGGGTGTCCCGATCCAATAGGGGGCGCAATTGGCGAACCAGGCGAACCTGGTAAAACGCCCTCCTGGCCACGGCTGTCACTTGATCTTCCATGGACAGCCGGGCATCCAGGAGGACACCCAAATTGCGCGCCCCATCCACAGGGGCAAGATGTTCGCCCCCTATGGCCAGCGATGGAGTGAGCTGGTTGAATCGGGCGGCCGGAAACCACAGCCACTCGGTCTTGGTCGGGTTGAGCCTGAGTCCGTTACTTCCCATCCAGATCCGTACGGCTTCCAGGCACTGGCACATCACCGCTACGGCATCGTTGGGGTGGTTTGGGGTAGATATATACAACTGAGTATCATCAGCGTATAGATGGTACTCTACCCCAAAACCACGGATGATCTCACCCAGCGGCTTCATGTATGTGTTGAACAGGAGGGGCGAGAGGACCGACCCCTGAGGCACCCCACATACGAGGGGTCTCGCGGTCGACCTCTGCCCCCCTGCCAACACAAATTGCGATCGGCCAGAGAGGTAGGAGGAGAACCACCGTAAAACGGTGCCTCCCACCCCCAACCCCCCCAGCCGATGCAATAGGATACCATGGTCGATGGTATCGAAAGCCGCCGAGATACCTGGGCTTCTCCCTCAGAAATAAAATCAAGGCAGGCCTAGCTGTGAGTAGAAACTATTTATCAGCTGCACAACACCTTCTTTCTTGAGATGCTAACTAAAATAAACAAAGGTAATTTTTAAAAACCCAAGAGAGAGAGAGAGAGTCTCCATAAACCTACCATTCCTTTCTCCCTATGGGTGCCTAAGGTCTGGCCTGTGAAAACACGCACACATGCCATGCTTCCTTCTAACTTGGCTGTTCTAACAGCGATTTCTTACAGCAGATGTTCTCAGTACCACAGGCACTTTTCTTCCCCCTCTGTTAACCCTGCTCCCACTACATACACACCAGACTGCAGGGCTTCTGGATTGTTGCTTTAAAAAAAAAAAAATCTTCAGGGAGCAAAAGAAATCCCACACTCTCCCTTTGCAGCCTCGCTTGACAGTGGCGTGGGCAGGCTCGTACCTTCTTTCTTTCCTTTCTCTTCCCCACCCTATCTAAGGCTGACATTAATGCTGAACTTCTCTCCTGCTCCCCCACCCCACTTTCCCATTTCCCTGTAGGCCTCTTATTCCCACTGAGCTTTTCAGGCGCTGAACTTTGCATCAGATTCCCCCCCCCTCCACTGCAGCTAACGGTTTTCACAATGCCTCTGTACCTCTAGTCCATAGGAGGGCAAGCATGCCGAAGTCCCCACCCCCTCAAAGCATGCTTACACACACACACACACACACACACACACACACACACACCCCTTTCCACTTCTTCCCAGCTGCCAACACTAAATTTGGAAAGGAAACTTCTACCCACACAGCAGATACACAAATAAATAAAGCGGATCACAGTAACCCTGCCTTCACTGCATGGCCAGTAACCCCCTCTGCTTTCTCCTAACGTCTCCTCCCCAACAGCTTGTACATAGGGGAGGACGCTGTGGGAAGCATTCCCTATTTTTGCGTGGCAAGAACAGGGGACACCTCCAAAAAGCAAGCAGCCCCCCCCCTCCACCCTTAAGAAAGTAGCTGGTTGGAGGAAAAGGGATAGCTTTTGTGTGGAATGCAAGCGCCGACAGTGACGCCCACTCATTGAGTCCAACTCTCTTTCCTTGCATTCCTTCACCCACCCCCTCTGCTCCCAGGGATTGTTGTTTGACTAGATTCCCACCCCCTCTTCACTCCCTGCCCGCCTGCCTTCTACCGCCCACCTCCCTACCCACCCTTCCACCCACCAACAAAAAGGGAGGCGTCGCAAGCAGGAAGTAGGAGCGCCTTTCAGGAGTAATTGGTGAGCTCCAACTGCATTTATTGAGCCTTTGCCATGTTTATGGCTGAAGCGGAGCATTGGGAGGTTTGCCTACACAGTTCTGTTAAGGCACCTCACTGTTGGTGTGTGTGTGTTGGTGTGTGTGTGTGTTGGTGTGTGTGTGTGTGTAGGTTATTATAGTAAAAAACTAATAATTTCATACTGTGCCTCAGGCATTCGTTTCCAACAGGTATTAAAATGCCCCAGCAAGATCAAAACGGCAATGTTTTACACCCACCAATGTGGAAATGCAGAGAGCAGAATCAAGTTGTGAGAGACTAGATTTCAAGTTTCACACTCCTTACCAAAAGAAAATATTTCCTGAAGGCAGAAAAAAATAGTTCAGCACATATCAAGCAGCTATTTACACTTCCCAGAAGATAAATGTTTAAAAAGACACCTGCCACAGAATGGTACATTTCCCCCTTGAACAGGCTGAAATACCCAAGTTACCAGTTCTCAGTGAGAAATGTGTCCTTTTTCTTTTCTAGTTCTCCTTAAAAACAGAAAATAAGCCACGTGGTTTTAACCACCGCTGCTCTATCAGAAGGAGGAAAACAAAAGCTAAGGTGAACGTAGATGTTAAATATCTTCATGTTAGATAGCTATGCTTAAAGAGTATGGAATAAATATAAAATTAGGTTTTGCCCAACAACACTTTATGGCTTTCAGTGCACGAAGCCTTTGATGAATATAAATGGATAATTTACTATGATGTACTATCATTTTCTCAGCAGGATTGTAAAATGAAATCAGAAAGATCTGATAACAGAAGAACGCCGATGGTTTTCTAATGTACAATTCAGAAAGGTTTAATGTGGATAACAAATGTTATGGTTTTAAATAAAGTAAGACTGAGTTTGAAATAGAATTAATGTATAAATGATATTTATACTGTTACTAAATTGTATACTTTTTTTAAAAAAACCATGGGACAGAAGAAGTGAAATAAATGTACAATAAAATCTTTGACTATAATGTACAAATGGATCAATGGGAAAATGTGGTTCGGTATTTCTCACCAGAAAATCTGTTTAGAATATATAAAAATATTTCAAATCTTTGCTGGAAATGCAAACAATATGAAGGGACTTTTTACCATATTTGGTATATATGCAAAAAGCTTTAAAAATTGGATACAAATACATACATTAATCCAAACTATTTTTTTTTTTTTTTTAATTGAAAAAGTTTTATTGGTTTTACATTTTTTAACAGGATAGGGTAATGGTTAGAAAGAAATTTTGAGAGCATTCACGTCAGAGTCGTCGGACCTTCCGAGACCTCAAAATACACATTAAAAAAAAGTTAACATAGAAAACATTTTCCATACCACTACAAGATGAAAGCAAGTACATTTACCTAAATTCTCCCTTCCATGCTGTCAGACATTTACAAAAAGTCCGGATAGAAATATTATACAAAATTATTCAAGAAAAATCAAGGCAAAGTTATTTTTTTGATCTAAGTCTTTTGGCTATTGTATCTTCTTTCTCTCCCCCCTGGCCCCCCGCGGGCGGGGCCGTGACCCCCTCCGTCCCCCCTGGATCTTCCCCCAGGGCAGAGGAATGTTTTTTAAGAAAGGCTTCCGCCTCAGCAACTGTTTTAATCCTCACTCTTCCTCCTTCCCAGAACACCAGCATCCCTTCGGGTGTCACCCACTTGAACCAAATCCCGTGATCAAACAATGTTTTAGACAAGAAGGAAAATTTCCGTCTTGCATCTCGAATCTTTCTAGGAATCTGCTTCAAGATAGTGACCGTTTTTAGTTGGTAAATTAATGGACTTTCTCTCTGCAATTTCAGGATTTCCTCTCTGGTTGACCTTCTAACAAATTTCACATGTATCTCTCTAGGCACTTCATTCATCCTGGCATATGCAGAATTAATTCTATAGGCTAGGTCAATGTCCCCCCTGATCTCATCCTTAGGTTTTTGTAAATAGTCTGCTAAAATTGTACTCATAAGATCAGGTAGGCATTCACCAGATTCCTCAAGAACATTCTGAAATCTCAAAAAATATGTCATTCTTTCCATATCTATCCTAGACACATGCCCATTTATTTCCCCCACCTCATTAGAAACATTTTTAATCTCTCCCTTGGCCCCCTCCAGCCCTCCTTCCAATTCTTCATTCTTCTGTGTATTCTCCAACACTTGCTTCCGGGTATCCAATAGTTCCTTTTTAAAAGTACTATTTTCAGCCCTCTGGGCCTTTATTTCTGATATCAAAGTTTGCATAGAAGTTTCAAGAGAAGCCATCCTTTGTTCCAAATTTACAAGTGCTGCTTCTTGTGCCATGGTTAAAAATTAGAGTCACTGCCACCAAGATGGCGTTTTCCGGGTGGGGCTGGTGGGGCAAACCAGGAGCTCAGTTCAGTTCAGGGCTGTGAAGTTACAAACAATTCAGAAACCAAAAGAGACACAATTTCCCAAATCAGCAAATAATAATAACGAAGGTATTCCAGAGAAGAAGTCACAAATCCATCAAAAGAAAAAAAAATTCAAAAATCCAGAGAGAGTCCTGCTTTCAAAGAGACGCTGGAAATTTTCCTTAGTTGAAATAGTCAGGCAAGGGACAAAGTGAAGCCACTTCCACCGCCCATCTCGCAGCCAGAGGGAGAGAGTAGCAAAAAAAAGAAATTTTTTAAGCTCAGCCAGACTCTCTCTCGCAGCTGAAGCCTCGGCGATCCGCCCGATCTCTCCGTTCAGCCCTCTCCATTAAAGCGAATGGCACCGACAGCCGTTGGGGAAGGAAAAAACCCCCGCTAGCATGTTCCTCTCCTCCTAGGTCGCAGAGAGGAGCGCCCTCCCCACCGCCGTGACGAGGGCCGCTCCCTCTGAGCCGACCCTGCGGGAAACCTCCGGTAACCGGAGAGTTTCGCCCCCCTGGGGGGGCAGAAAAGGCAACAAAGCGGCGAGCGAGCCCTAGGCTCGCCCGTCTCCGCTGGAGCCGGATACCGGCAATCCAAACTATTTTGAAGGTTAAAGTATAACTGAAACAAGATATTTTTCTCTTGGGACTATTGTAGAAAAAAGTTTGGGAACTTTGTTTTTATATATGATAATTGTAATGAGACTGATGCATGTTCAAATGAAGAGTTCAACAATACCCACAATGGAGAAATAATTAGTGAAGATGACAGAACTTGCAGAGATGGCTAAATTAATCTATATTTATATCTGGCTGGAAAACCCTTGAAGACTTTTTGTGTGAAACAGAAAAAAATGCACTCATGATTTGTGTTTTTAATGATTAGGGGCGAAAATGAGTAGAAAACCTGAGCTTTTTTTGCAGTCATACAGTAATTGTATTATATTTGCTGCAGAAGAAATCAGAAACTTCTTATTTCTTTATCTCGTTCTGTATTTTCTTTTCTCTTTCTTCCTTTGTTTATTTTTGCGCTTCTTTTATTCTTTATTTGTTGTCTTAATTTTTATGTTCCTTGTAAAGCTTTTAATAAAATTTATACTAAAAAAGGAGAAGAAATGGGAATTGTGCATCAGAATCCCATTTAAAAGCCCCTTTATGGGTAAGATAAATGCATGATGTTGTCAGTGCAGCAAAAGTAGAAATAGATTTACTATTAAAAATGGCAAAGCTCAAGAAGTCCTTTGCATTGTATGGGTGGAATGTCCTTCCCAAAGAGAAGAGATTGGACTTTAGCTGGTTCCACCTGAATTTCTTTCAAGAAAAGATTATATCCCAAACAAACCAATATGGGCAGGCAAAAGGCATATTTCTTTAGCTTAGCCTAGAGAGTGTAGACACAAAGACACACAAGGAGTGCCCTAACTTGTTTACTGCAGAGATCTTCTTAGAATTAATGAGAAACAATAAAGTTTCATAAATTGCATGAAATTTGAGGGACTAATTCCTGATCTGAATAACATTACCAAATATCCAAACATTTGTTACCAAAGCCACCCAATATATAATGCAATCCAATATAGTACACATGCCCTTCCTTGTATGAATCAGATTGTAATATTCCTTGAGATTTAATTAGCTAAATATGCATGCCTTCTGCAGCATCATTGCAAGAGCTGTGAAACCAGGGATACAGATTCCTAATTAGGATAATAATAATGAACTACTTTTCTCTTTTTAAAAAAAAGCCAAGACAAGACAGAAACACTGGTCAGGGACAGAGAGAGAAATTTATGGGAGTCTCCATATCTCCTTCTACAATCACCTTGCAGGGGAAATGGGCAACATAAAAAAATAATAAAAATATCATATATTTTGCACCCAAAGTAGGATTCATATTTTACTGCAGCGTGATAAACCTAAGGCCCTACAACTGGATTGAATTGTTAATTCAAATGTTGTATCCTCCCAAGAGTAACCAGATTGTGAATATGAACCCTAATCCATTCCCAAGACTAAATGATAAAGAAAAGCTAATTAAATTTCTTGGGATTCCAGACAATTGCTGATAGTAAGAGAGAAAGATTCAAAGTCTCAAATCCAAAGAGGAGTTTAAATGAGATAAGAGAAGAAAGCATGTCTGATCATCTTAGGAGGTTCAGTGAAAGACGCCAAATTCTACTTGGACCTGCAGTTGTATTTGCAAGCCTACCTTGAGCTGTAGAGTAACAGGAATGACATGAAACCCTGGATATTCAGGTCCATTTAATTTTTGGGTGTCTTTGAACCCCTGGAACCTGGGACAAACTTTTTTTATCAATTGGCCGGATCTGGAGCATTCTTTGACATTCTTTACAAATGTTCCGCTTTATCTCAGCTTCACTCAGAAGACCGGATCCAGGCTATCAACTCCTCAGGAGGCTATAACTACGGTATTTTTTGACTATAAGACGCACTGGTGTATGAAATGCACCAAGATTTCAAAGAAATCTTGAAATCTAAGAAAAAAAGGTTTTTGTCCTCCCTGGCCCCCAGCAGCACTCTACATGCTTTGACAGAGCTGGGGGAAGGCAAAAATGCCCCAATTTTTGTGAAAACAGAGGCGTTTTGGCCTTCCCCCACCCCTGCCAAAGCCTGCAGAGTGCTGCTGGGGGAAGTCAAAAATGTCTCCCTTTTTCCAAAAAACAGCCCGTTTTTCACAAAAATCGGGTGTGGGGTGGGGATTCGGGAGGCCAAAAATGGCTGTATTTGGTGTATAAGTCGCACCAACATTTCCACACTCTTTTAGAGGGGGAAGTGAGTCTTATACTCCCAAAAATACGGTACTTGTCAAATCTTATTATGTTGCACCTTCCTCTTCATTACACTCTGTCTGTTGTGGACTGAAGATTTGTTTCACCTGCCACTCCCCATTACTTTGGTTATCTCCATCAAAGCCATTATCTTTACTTTCTGCACTTCCCCAGAAGTATGTCATTTAATTCATATTTCAGAAAAGGAATGTCATGGACCAGTATTCAGGCTCTGCAGAAGCTTCTCCAGCTGAAACTGTAGATAATCAGCTTCAGGAGACACAAACTAGGAATCACCTGAGGCTGCTCAAACAGAGGCGGTATCAGAGTAGCTGGAGTACTTAGTGATAAGAGTGGAGAGCAGAACAAAGCTGTTCAATGAGGCTTCTTGCCAAGCAAGGAATAACTAACCTAATGAAAGTTAGCTGGTTGCAGACTGATTTAAGAGGCAACGTAAACCCACATTTCTTTGTTCAAAACAACAGTATAATCTCCTGTTCTGGCATATCATTCCTGTGAATTCTGTTTATAACTTCTGAAACTCCTACCCTCTGACAATCTTGACTTGGTTCTTTGAAATTCAGACAAGATTTTGACTTCATGTCTGCCTGTTCTCGTTTTGTTTTTTTTTATTTCGAATTTATACCCCGCCCTTCTCCATTGTTAGGACCCAGGGTGGCCTTGTTGAAAGCAAAGCTACCCAGGGAAGCTTTCTTTCCCAAAGACGGTTTTGATTTATACATTACTTCCCCTGTCTTCACTTATCTACTTGAGTCTTGAGTAAATTAGTATTCTCACCTTGCAACTGGTGTGTGAGTGGGTGCGTGCATGCGCGTGGTTTGCAACAGGACAGGGAAGGTTTAACCTGCCACTGATGCACGCTGGCTAAATTCTTAATATAAACACAGGCTTTGTGCACACTGCTGCAACTTCTCTCCAGCAGATATGTAGGCTCAACTTTAATGAGCAGGAGGCAACTGAAAAGGGCAATGATATTCCTGTAATCTTCCCTTCCCACCCATATTCTGGTACAATTTCCCCCCTGATATTTGAACAGACCTGAAATCAAAATCTCTAGGAGACCTGACAAACTAATTTGTTTCATATTTCATCTGATTTCCTGCTTTAAATTGAACTGAATGCCACAGTCATTATGGAAATCCATTTCCCTCAATAGGCATTTTTTCTTTGCTGAAAACCAGCAAATCTTTTTTGCAAATTGTAGCATGTCCACTGCAAATGGCTGTAAAGATGAGCCAGTTGCCAGGCATCCAAAATGCAATTAACTGCGATGTGTATGTGTATTGGTATGTATTTGCAACTATCATATTGCCAAAAGGATTATAAGGAGCTCTGGAGAAGTCTCTTGTAACTTTGAACAGTTGTTAAGCAACTGGTTGTAAGTTGAAAACTACCAGTATTTATCCTATGTTTGGGTGGCAATTCTCCCTGGCCTGAGAATTAAGTGATTCCGCCTTGCCAATTTCAATCCTTATATTAATAAATTTAGTGGTAAGGAAATAATACATTTAAACCATATTAAATCCTTCAAAATTCATATACTAGAGGGGAGGGGAGGCAGGATGTATCTGAATTAACACATGTGGCCAGCTGCCAAGCATCAGAAGCCTGGAAAATTGAAGCATGTCTATTTGGATCTATTTCAGGCTTGTATAAATAATTATAAGCTGTTAAAAACATGAGTCAAAATGCATCCAGCAAAACTAAAATCAAATATATGTGAGGCGATATACTGATGTTACTGGCAACATTTGTTATTTGTGACTGTAAAAAATACAAAAAAGGGGCACTGGAAATATATTTGGAATGCAATGTGGTACACAGCACTATTGAATACTTTACTTAGATAGATAGATGTTATATTTAAGACTTTCTGTTCAGTGCAATATTGGAGTAAATCCTTAAAATGAGTACATAAATGGGAAAAAAACTTTCAAAGCGAGAACAATCAGTGGAACAGCTTGCCTCTGGAAGTTATGGGTGGTCCATCAATGGAGTTTTCAATTAGAGACTGGGCAATAGGATCTCCTGTGGTAGGCAATGAGTTGGACTAGAATATCTCCAAGGTCCCTTCCAACCCTGATGTTCTATGTTCTTTACCAGGAGTGTCATACTCGTGTCATCATGTGATGTATTGCAACTCTGCCCCTTTGCTAAAACGGGGATGGGCATGGCCACTACGTGATGCATCTGGCCCATGGGCTGTGAATTTGACACACCTGTTCTATATTGTTGAAAAATCATCTTTGATAGAAATAAGTAAGTTTTAACTATTTATTTTTCTTCATACCAACTCCTTTTAACCCATTTTTCTAAAAGGTCCACCTAAAGCAAAGCAATCAAATTAAATTATGCCTTCCTGAAAAGCAAAAACAAAACAAAAATGCTGAACCTACTTCCTATTATTTTTAATTATAATGCATTTATTCCCAGAACATGTATATCCGTCTTCATACTACAAGCAAAACAAAGGACTTTCAAGCTCAATTCATAATACAGTATAGAAGTTCCACTATTCAAAGTGTAGGAGGGTCAAAAAAATATCATTTAATGTGAATATTGAGTATGCACAAATTGGTCTGAATTTAATTCATAAAAATCTGCATAATTTGATTAATAAATAATAGTAGTTACGGATAATGTTTGTGTTAAAAAAAAACTTAGCAAGATCAGCAGTTTGTGATACTTCAACTGTGGCCTATTTTATGTTTCCTTGTTTGTCATAATTGATACATGACACACATCAAAAAAAGGAACAGAGTTCAATAAACAGCCACTGTCTTGATATGTTTGAGACATCCCACCTTTTACCATACATTTGGTCCATATCACCTGATATATGAGACAGGCACAAGTCTAACACTTCGAAGTTTTACTGAAAATAATCTCTGTATTTGTGCACTCCAGTTTCTAAAATTTAACACCTGTTGGTGTTATTTAAAAGTAAATCTTAAAAGAGAAATACTGACTAAAGCTCCTTTGGCTTGTTACATTTAATAAATGTCCCAAAGAGAAAAAAGTACTGTATTTTTCAGAGTATGAGACTCTCCGGACTATAAGATCTTTTATGGGGGTGGGGAAACAAGGGGGGGGGGGGAAATCTGCCTCTACCTCCCAACATCCATCCAGTATTCATTTGGCTGTTTGCCACCACCCATTCGCTGCCGCCACCCGTTTGCCACTTTCGTAGTCCGTTTGCTGCCACCCATTCAGTCACCACGGCCTGTTTGGTGCAGCCCATTCACTGCCACGACCCATTCTAGAACAGCTGATCAGCATCACACCAACCCCCACCCCAACATTCACTGTATAAGACACACCGAAATTTTCACCCACTTTTAGGGGGGCAGAGTGTGTCTTATACTTTAAAAAATACGGTATTTCTTCAGGGACTCAGGAAATACTCTCCCCAAAGGGGTCTAAAATATTTCCTAAAATGCAGAAGATCTGTATGACGAAATACAGCTCTTAGAATTATCTGAACAAAACAAGGTTGTTTTATTTCCACTGAAAAATAAACTTTAATTCCATTTATGCCATATGATTATTGAGCAATACTTCAACTCAGTTCATCATTCAACACAGATTTCTCAATCTCTCACCTTCTAGGAATTGCAGTCCAAGACGTTGGAACTGCCTACATGAGAAAAAGCCAATTTAGCAGTAGCAATAGCACTTAGACTTATATAGCACTTCACAGTGCTTTACAGCCCTATCTAAGTGGTTTAAAGAGTGAACATATTGCCCCCAACAATCTGGGTCCTCATTTTACCCACCTTGGAAGGATGGAAAGATGGTGAGATTCAAACTGCCAAATTTCTGGCAATCGGCAATCAGCAGAATTAGCCTGCAATAGCTTAACAGACGTTTTCATGCTACATACTGGTAAGTCACAAATGCCAACTTTAAAGCTTAATTGCAAACTGTGGCTGGATGACTTTGAACCACCAATCATTCCCTCTCAATGCAATCCACTTTACAAGGTTGTTGTGTGGAAAATAGGAGGTAGAGCATTATATATGCCATCTTGAGTTGTACAAAATAAAAGGTTACATATGAAATCAATAAATTGATATTTCTCTCATCCCTCAAATAATGCATATGATTCATTTTGTCAAAGAAAAAAACCTACTATTTTCCTAGCTGGTTTTCAGGCCTAATGTGGGACTAGAATTTACAGTCTCCTGGTTTCTAGGACAGCACTTTAATCACAACACCAAACTGATTCTCAATTATCATAAAAACAATCAAGAGCCATTTTAAACTACCACAACTTTTTTTATATTATTGAGAAGTGACTTGAATTGCTTTTCATTTTAAATATCTTAACACTTTTTAAGGCAAAGATAGTTTTATACGTTCATTTTTATAAATAAGACTAAAAAGTAATGCCGTTGTACTCCATTTGCTTTCTCCAATGAACTCCACAAACTTCTTCCTATTATTTGTGAGAATAATCATCATCTATAGAACCCAGCCTTGGGAAATTTGGATTTTATTTACTTCAGAATATTTTTGGGAATATTTTAGTGAAACAGGTATCTTGGTAAAGTGACTTGTTTGACTGTTATATATTTGTTTGCTTCCTCTTACAAAAGCCAGTTTTAGAAGCCACAGCTAAGACGGAACAAGTTAAAAGTACAATACCTCTATCTTAATTCTCTTTGGTGACAGTTCATCCCTCTCTCCACATTTAGACCTAGAAGATGAAAATATATATATATATTTTAACAGGAATGTGTACATGTGTTCAGAAAAAACTATTGCAAAACACCTGCCATGGAAATTATGCTGCTCTTCATTTAATTTATTCATTCGCTTTTCTGCTCATTTGTAGAAATTTTATACTGTCTCAATCTGGGACTCTTAATTTTGAGGCAGTTTCATAGTTGGGCAATGTATATGTAGTGGTCTTGAGAGACAAGAGGAAGAGCTGCTACCAAGGCAATGGACAGATAAACGAAATCTAACTTTGATATATAACTCTTAACTTCAGAAAACATCTCAGACAAAACTCCCCCTAGTTCTTATGAAGATAAAGGGAGGGAGGGGGAAGCACGTTGAGCAAGGTAGACCAGATTAGGGTAGGTCTTGTCTACATTTTCTCAGGTTACAATTCTACTCTGGACTTGGGTTTCTTTTAACTAAACACTGTATTGGTTGGGACTCTTCTTCCTGTCCTTCAAAGCCATTCTGCTCGCATGGTTCCATATGTTCACTAACTGGCTTGTACCATCTATGGCAAGGGGAGAGAAGGTAAGTTCCTGTAAGCAATATTCCCTAAACATAAGGCAGATGAGAAAGATTTTTACCTTCTCTGGGAACACCCAAGTAGTCTTCTGATTAAAAAAAAAATACAACTCTCCACAACACTGATTTTTTTTAAAAAGTGCTGTGGATATGTGAATGTTTCTATGTTCCAAACAGAGAAGTATAATGCAGTTGTCTACAGTTAAATTGTAAAAATCCTCTGTGCTCAAAAAAAAGGCTGTGATATCACACAGAATGATATCAAACAGGTAACATTCTCAGACTTAATAAGAATGCCCCAGCTTCCACACCTCCCATCTGGTTCATATATTTGTATCGGGCCTGTGAGACCATAGGGAAGAAAGATTGCAAACTGATTTCTAATGCTTTGTAATGTACCCATTTCAAGTTAAGTTGTTGTTGTAGTTGTTTTAAAAATGTAGCTTACTTGGTGGTCCGGTAAGTGTACTTGTATGTAACTTCTCGAGAGATCTGCCGTGCCAGAGCAAAGAGTTCATCCCTCCGGGTTAATAGTGCATTATCCTTGACACATAACTGAGCAGCTGCTTCATTTACTGTGAGCTACAAAAACAACATACAAAAAAATGTGACTCATTAGCACATCAGTCCTGGAAAAGCTATCTAAGCCTGTAATACCTGTGCCACTGTTCAAAACATTAGTGGTATCTATAGTAAGCTGAATGACTGTCCAGCTTTGTTACAATTTTCTAATAACTTTTTTCATGGAAGGAAGCAGTCCTTCCACTCACTCACCCAGCAGGTCTTACGTTTACTTTAAAAAAAATCAGTATTTATAATAACTAGATACCTACTGAAACAATTTATTATCAACAAAACCTAGTTCTCACTCAAGACAGGCTGTTTTTTAAAGAAAGCCCTGATTTACTTGATATTAATTATGTGCTACCGTAGTGTGTGAGTAAGCAGTGATGGGAAGTAATCAGATTTTCGAGACCCAATTTTTGTTAGAATCCTCTCCACCAACTGTAGCCAAGTGCAAAATAGCCTTACATTCAATTAATGATAGAGTTAGGGAAGGAAATGAAATGATCTTGGCTAAAGCTCTGAACTATTTAAACTCTCTTCAAAACTTCCAAGTAGCTTTATTTCAGATTAATATTCATGAGTTTATTTCCCAAAATCTTAACAAGTGTCATGTCAGTTTGGAGTTAGGGTTTTAGTATTGAATTGCTAAAAGAATAACCCTCTGCTTTATCTCCTAGCAGTTTTCAATACGTCCTAGACTATTTGCAAAGGCTGGAATATGGGTGGGGTAGGGAATTACTGTTCTCAGGGGTTTTCCTCTTTCCAAAGCAGGTAGGATCCTATCCAGCATAATGGATGGAGGGGGGGGGGGAGAGAAATCAAGCCCTCCACTACAGAATGTCACATAGATTGACACTTACCTACCACTTATTTAATATCTGCCTAAATTACTGGTGAAGGTCATTCACTGGCATGGAATCAAATATCATCAATACGTAGCTGATACTTAGTTGGATATCTTAACTCCAGACCAGATAAGGGATGTGTTGGATGTTCTATCACAATGTCAGGAAACTGCAGAGGTTTGGATGGGGAAAGAACAGATTTTGATTTAATTCCCACAAAACAGAGTAGCTTAACCAAATGACATAACCCCCCCATTCGATGCTGGTTTGTAATCTGTGTTCTTGGATTCACAGTTCCTGCTTGAAGGACAGGTGGCAGCTGTGGCTAGGGAGAGCTTCGAACAGGTCTACCTTATGCAGGGGTTGCTTTACTTGCACAGAGAGAAGATTTGTGCGTAGTTATTCCAGCTCAAACATGTTCTATTTAGATTTCTGCAATGTGTTCTATATCAGGTTTCTCCAACCTTGGCAATTTTAAGACTTGAGGACTTCAACTCCCAGAATTCCTCATCCAGTTGGCTGAGAAATTCTGGGAGTTGAAGTCCACAAGTTTTGCCAAGGTTAGAGACCCCTGTTCTATATAAAGCTACTCCTTGAAGATCCTGAAACTGAGATTGGCTCAGAATGCAGTGGCTTAAGAGGTTAATGGGAACAAGGCAAAATACCCATGCAACATCTCTACTCTGAGAGCTACAGAAGTTACCAGTTTCCTTCCAGGTGTGATCAAAGGTGCTACTTGTCAGTTTTAAAGCTTTTCTTGGTTAATGATCTGGATATTAGTGGAACCTTCCTCTGGCTCCTTACTCTTAAAGAAATATCACTACAGGGATTCCTGGCTCATGCTTTCTTTTTTTAAGTATGTCTTGGGGGACTTTTTTCTTTTATTTTGTAGGTTTCTATAAATAAATAAATAATTTAGAAAACCACATACATTCATCAAAGCGCAATGGATTCAGCAGACAACTGTGTATATTGTTTCAGTTGGATTTTGGTGCGGAGAAATTTATTGTTGTATGGTTAAGTTTTCGTTTCAAATCATAATATCATTTTCGAGATCAGCCATACATGATTGGAGCAACATGAACAGGTAGTCCTCGACTTACAACAGTTCATTTGATGACCATTCAAAGTTACAACAGCGCTGAAAAAACTGGACTTATGACCATATTTCAGAGTTATGACCTTTCGAGCAGCCCCATGGTCATGTGATCAAAATTCAGATGCTTGGCAACTGGTTCATATTTATGACCGTTGCTGTGTCCAGAGGTCATGTGGTCCCCTTTTGCTACCTTTTCAAAAGCAAAGTCAACGGGGAAGCCAGATTCACTTAATGACCGGGTCACTAATTTATCAACTGCAGGGATTCACTTAACCCCGTGGCAAGAAATGTTGTAAAATGGGGCAAAACTCACTTAATAATAATAATAATAATAATAAATTTTATTTGTAGCCCGCTCTCTCTCCCCAGAGGGACTCGAGGCGGGGCACAGGAAAATTAAAAAACAATAAACACAAACAGAATACATAATTTAAAATCACAATTAAACAAATCCTGCGCTAAAAACATCTATAAAAACTAAAAACTGTCCCTAAAACCCCTTAACACTACAAATAATTAAAATTACCCTAAAACCCCAGGACAAGGAGGCTATCCCAAGCCGGCCAGACGGAAAGAGTAGGTTTTCAATTTGAGACGGAAGGAGCGGAGGTCCGTGGTCGTCCTAATATCGGGGGGAAGGTCGTTCCAGAGGGCCGGGCCCGCCACAGAGAGAGCCCTTCCCCTGGGTGTCGCCCGCTGACACAGTCTAGTGGACGGCACCCGGAGAAGCCCCGCTCTGTGGGAGCGAATCGGCCGTGAGGATGTATGGGGCAGGATCCGATCCTGCAGATAGCTAGGTCCCGAGCCATGGAGCGCTTTAAAGATGATAATTAACACCTTGAAGCGCACCCGGAAGACGACAGGTAGCCAGTGCAGCTCGCGTAAGAGCGGTGTTACATGGGTGGACCTAGCGGTCCCCATAATTGCTCGCGCGGCTGCATTCTGGACTAGCTGAAGCCTCCGGGTGCACCTCAAGGGCAGCCCCATGTAGAGAGAGTTACAATAGTCCAGTCGGGATGTCACGAGAGCATGAGTGACTGTGCAAAGGGCGTCCCGATCCAATAGGGGGCGCAATTGGCGAACCAGGCGAACCTGGTAAAACGCCCTCCTGGCCACGGCTGTCACTTGATCTTCCATGGACAGCCGGGCATCCAGGAGGACACCCAAATTGCGCACCCCATCCACAGGGGCAAGATGTTCGCCCCCTATGGCCAGCGATGGAGTGAGCTGGTTGAATCGGGCAGCCGGAAACCACAGCCACTCGGTCTTGGTCGGGTTGAGCTTGAGTCCGTTACTTCCATCCAGATCCGTACAGCTTCCAGGCACTGGCACATCACCGCTACGGCATCGTTGGGGTGGTTTGGGGTAGAAATGTACAGCTGTGTATCATCAGCGTACAGATGGTACTCTACCCCAAAACCACGGATGATCTCACCCAGCGGCTTCATGTATGTGTTGAACAGGAGGGGCGAGAGGACCGACCCCTGAGGCACCCCACATGCGAGGGGTCTCGCGGTCGATCTCTGCCCCCCTGCCAACACAAATTGCGATCGGCCAGAGAGGTAGGAGGAGAACCACCGTAAAACGGTGCCTCCCACCCCCAACCCCCTCAGCCGATGCAATAGGATACCATGGTCGATGGTATCGAAAGCCGCCGAGAGATCTAATAGGACCAGGATGGAGGAACAACCCCCATCTCTGGCCCTCCAGAGATCATCGACCAACGTGACCAATGCCGTCTCGGTGCTATGCCCGGGCCGAAAGCCGGACTGGCACGGATCTAGATAATCAACTTCCTCCAGGTGACGGGGAAACTGTTGTGCCACCACACTCTCGACAACCTTCGCCAGAAAGGGAAGGTTGGAGACTGGACGGTAGTTGTTCAAAAGAGCTGGATCCAAAGAGGGCTTCTTAAGGAGGGGCCTCACCATCGCTTCTTTTAGGGAAGCAGGCAAGGCACCCTCACTCAAGGATGCGTTGACAACCTCTTGGAGCCAGCCTCGTGTCACCTCCCAGGATGCCAGTACAAGCCAGGAGGGACACGGGTCCAATAAACATGTGGTGGCTCGCAGTCGCCCACGTAGCCTGTCCATATCCTCGGAAGTAACGGAGTCAAACTCCTCCCAAACAAGATCTCTCTCGTGGCATCCCACTGGGCCATGAATGGGGGCTAGCTCGTTCTGTATCTGAGCGATTTTCTCCTGCAGAAAAGTCACAAATTCCTCTGCTCTACCCTGTAACGGGGCTTCCCGCACCCTCTGTTGAAGGAGGGAGCGGGTCACCCTAAACAGGGCGGCAGGGCGGTTTTCTGCGGATGCTATGAGAGTGGCACAATGGTGACGTTTGGCCACTCTCAGCGCCACAATGTAAGTCCGTAAATGGGCTCTTACCTGTGTCCGGTCAGATTCAGTTCGAGTAGACCTCCATCTTCTCTCTAAGCATCTCTTGCGGCGTTTCATCACCCTCAGCTCCTCAGAAAACCAAGGAGCCAGGGTGTTTCGCCGCCGCAAGAGAGGCCGCAAGGGCGCGACCCGATCCAAGGCTCCCGTGGTCGCAGTATTCCATGCGGCCACGAGGTCCTCCACTTAACAAATGAAATTTTGGGCTCAATTGTGGTCGTAAGTTGAGGACTACCTGTATAGCAAGGGTGAATGCAGTGGTTTAGGATAGAATTTTTAAACTTTCACTTCATGTTGTTCAGTTATCTAAAATAAGATAGCAGAAAATGAAAAATGTAATATTTATAAGGAGAGCCAGTTAGGCTGTAGTGGTTAAAGGACCAGACTAGGAACTTGGAAACCAAGAGTTCCAGTTCTGCTTCAGGCACTTTTTATTTATTTTTATTAAATTTATATCCCACCCTTCTCCACGAAGGACCCAGGGCGGCGCACAGGAATTTAAAAACATATAAAACAATAAAATACAGAATTTAAAAACATATTAAATTACAGTCCTATGCTAAAATCTAAATTAATATCCCCAGTTTAAAACTATCTAAAATAGCCCCAACGGGACGTTAGGCTAGGCCGGCTTGCTGAAAAAGATGTGTCTTTAGACACTGGCGGAAGAGGCGGAGGTCCGAGATGGTACG
This sequence comes from Rhabdophis nuchalis, assembly GCA_039707465.1. NCBI lineage: Eukaryota > Metazoa > Chordata > Lepidosauria > Squamata > Natricidae > Rhabdophis > Rhabdophis nuchalis. Next base: position 197,188,167 of record CM077643.1, on the reverse strand, counting down.
AAGTTCAGGGGGTAGGTCGTTCCAAAGGGCAGGGCCCGCCACAGAGAAGGCTCTTCCCCTAGGTGTCGCCAGTTGGCATTGCCCGGCCGACGGCACCCTGAGAAGGCCCTCTCTGTGGGAGCGGATCGGCCGGAGGGATGTATGGGGCAGGAGACGGTCTCGCATATAACTAGGCCCCGAGCCATGGAGCGCTTTAAAGATGGTCGTCACAAATCTTAGAAAGGTAATATTTTAAGAAAATTGCAAGGACTTTTCCACAGAGTTGCCAGGAATCACAGTCTCAAAGGCACAACAAACAAAACATTAACAAGGGTGGGAAATATAACAATTATTGTATTTTGTAAGTGCGGGAAGTTTCAGAATGGATTGCAAGCAAAATAAGCAAGATTCGCCAACACTGCATATTTGATCACATGTGCTAATTTCTGTAGTTGTTTGTTATAACCAACAAAACAACCTTATCCACTGCATTAATGTTTTCACATTAAGAACACTCTAAAATTCTTCCATCTCTTGAAAATAAATCAAATTTCTAAATCTTACAGTGAAGACACTTGTGTGATCAGCACTAGGAAGTGTAGAAATGTTTTCTGTCTACTTTAAATTCTGATGCTAATATATATATGGCTTGTAATATAGAATTACTTAATTAAAGATCTTTTTAAAGTAAACATATATAAACTTCCCAGAATAAACAAAACCAACCTATGTATACAATAAGATTTGTTTCAGTCAACATTCCTCTTCCACCATGCTGCAATAGCCTTTGTAAATACTGACTGGTAAGCAGAAATACACATACTTTGGGTGTAATTCAAGTAGCTTGGTAGCCTAGTACAAATGATTATGTTGGCAAGGATGAGGCAAACAGAAGTAGGGATAAAGTGAATGGACGGAATCAAGATTACAAGATTGTCTTTCAAAGAATGACAAGTTTATTAGCAAAGACAGGATGCTATTATGAACAATCTGTTTGTTGACACCTAAGAAACCAGAAATATGTCATATTTTTGTACAAATTCAAACATTTTTTAAATTTTTTATCTTTATTCCAACATGTTCAAGTACTCATTCCTTTTCAAAACCAGTACTTCAACAGAACACTAATTTATATTAAAAAAAAGATGAAGCAACTGGAAGCAATGACATCTATCTTATACCTAACTACATTCCCAAAAATAGTCTATGGAATTTCAGTGCTGCCAAAAATGTATAAAATAAGCATGAACAAAAGAATTATTCCAACTGCAGATTTGACAATCTATTAAGAAAGAGCTAACAGAATGAAATAGATGGCTAAAATGGCTTTATATTAAGACTCACTAAAATAACAAGATAGTTATACTCCTGTTAATATATTATTTTTAAAAATAAAGTTTTAGAAAAGTTAAATGCTTAAGGTTAACTGATGCATCTAACCAGGAATGGAAATGACAGTAAGACTAGACTACCAATTTAAGACATTCAGTGCACAAGTAATTTAATTTTGTAATAAACAAATTAATTTGGGGAAGTTCCCCCTCCCTAAATAGAATGTGAAGAAGCTAAATTAATTTTACTGATCCTAGGAAGAAAAAAATTGAAACTGTCACAAACTCCTGATACCAGATGTATTGACTAGGTTCACAAATCATGCTAAGTCAATATATATTAGCATGCCCTGTCAGCAACATCACCTGATAATCAGGGATTAACACCAGACAAACAGGCAGAAAACAATACCCTAATCAAAGAGCTACCAAGAAGAAAACTACCCCCCCCCCCGCACACAAGCACCGAAGATGTTAATGAAATGTCTGCAAGTAAATAACCAAGTTCAGAGAGAACCAAGGAATCCATATATTCCATTCTATTGATACTTTTCCATAGAGTTAATAAATAGAATGTATCTCTCTTGATTCTAAATAGACTTACAAAAAGAATCCCCTGTAATTCAAGTATTTCAGATCTAATTTATTTAGTAATGCATAATTCAACCAATCTTGACTTAGCATGATTTGTGAACCTAGTCAATACATCTGGTATCAGGAGTTTGTGACAGTTTGGATGGGAAACAGCAGCTTTCAGCTGAACTCTGGCAAGATTGAGTAGATTTGGATCTGGAAGCCTGATGATTCTAGGGCTATCAAACCCTATTCAACCCCAGGCTGGCCCAGCGCATAATCTTGGTCCTCCTGGACTCACAACTCCTACTTCAAGAGCAAATGGCAATTGTAACTAGAAAGCCCTATGTGCAGCTTCACATTGTGCATCAGTTATACCCATTCCTAGATAAGGAGGCTCAACTTGTAGTTACTTATGTTCTAGTCACCTCCTGATTGGATTACTGTAACGCCCTCCAAAGGTATCCAAAAGTTTCAACTGATTCAAAACACAATGGTGCAAGCAGTTGTGTGTACTTATAAAATAGCACATTACATGTCTTGTCTGCGAGCTGCATTAGTTGCTAGTGTGCTTCCAGATCCAATTCAAGGTGCTGGGTTGACCTCTAAAGGCTTTCATGGCATGGGAATGGGCTATCTGAGGGACTGTCTCTCTTTTAATTACATTGGCTTTCCCATCAGATTTAGCAAAGGAGGCATGCTGCAGCTCTTATCTCTCAAAGACTACACTTGCCATGTCCTAAGACAGGGGTCTGCAAAGTTGGCTCTTTTAAGGCTGGTGGACTTCAACTCCCAGAATTCTCCAGCCAGCCTGGCTAGCTGGGGAATTCTGGGAGTTGAAGTCCACCAGTCTTAAAAGAGCCAACTTTGCAGACCCCTGTCCTAAGAGAAGAAGCTTCTTTGTCCTACACCCACCTCATGGGACATTATCAGAGGTGGGTTCCTCCCTATATGGTCCAGTATGCCAGAGAGGTAGGGAAATTTTGGTTTACCGGATAGGACCGGTAGTAAAAATGGTGGCTTGGCCACGTCCCTGAACCTGTTCTCCTGTCAGAAGCTTTAAAAAAGCTTTAAAAAGTAAGAGAGAGGGAGGGAGGGAGGAAGGAAAGGGAGAAAGAAAGAGAGAGAAAGAAGGAAGGAAAGTCACTTTTCTACCGGGAGATACAGCAAATGAGAAAAACAAATGCTGTCGCTTTAAATCGGGACTGAGCATGCCTGGCTATGGAATTCTGGGAGGAAGTCCACAAGTCTTAAAGCTACAAACTTTGGAGTCCTGCTTTAAATTGAAAAGCTGCTCAAGTTTGCAAAGTGACATTCAGCAGTTATTGTGGGGGAGGTTGCTTCCCACAAAGGGGAGGAAGGAAGGAAGGAAGGAAGGAAGGAATTTATTTAGGGCTAGGCTACTCAGAGGTCATCTAGTCCAACCCCCTGCTGCAGCAGGAAACCTTACATTGTCTGGATTATTTTGGTGCCTCTAACAGAAAGGAAAATTGCCAGAAAGGAGAAGGAGTTTACTAGAACAAGACTGCCATGGACTTCCGGTTCCGGCTCCAGCGGCGACGGGCGAGCCTAGCGCTCGCTCGCCGTTTTGTTTCTTTTTCTGCCCCCCCCACGGGGGCGAGACGCCCCTTGTTTGGGGGTCTCCCGTAGGGCCGGCTCGGCAGGGACGCCCCCCCTCACGGCGGTGGGGGAAGCGACCCTTTTGCCGCGGCCTAGGTGAAGGAGAACATGCTGCGGGGGGTTCTCCCTTCGCCTAAGGAAGACGGCGCCATTCACATCCATGTAGAGGGCTAAACGTCGATGTCGGAAGGCTTCCCGAGGCTTCAGCTGCAAGGGGAGAGTGAGTGCTCAAGATCTTGTTTTTCTTACTGTCAGCCGGGCTGAAAGGACTGGGAGGGGGGTGTTTGTTTTTTTAAAAAAACCCTGACTTAAGCGGCACTTGGAAATGGTTCCTCGCGGCGAGGAGCGGAAATTTTTAATCCTGACTGCTTGCGTTAAGGGAAAGTGGATTGCGGCTTGCTTGCAACAATGTTTCTAGGTCTGGCTGACACAATTTCTCTCACTACTTTCTCCTGTGGGCTCTGAGCTGGGCAGTGGAAAATGGCCTCTCTTTGTTCCTGATTGACTATTTTGTTTATGGAAAATTTTCAGCGTCTCTTTGCAATCTGGACTATCTCTGGCTTTTAATGAAGAATTTTTTTCTTTTGGATTTGTGATTTCTTTTCTGGAGTACCTTCGCTATTACCCCTATTGAGTTGGAAAAGTGTTTCTCTCTTGGTTCCTGAATTTTATAACGTTACAACCTTGATCAGAACTTTTGGCTCCCGGTCAGCCTCATCAACCCCACCCTGAAAACGCCATTTTAGTGGCACTGACTTTAACAGTTAATCATGGCTCAAGAAACAGCACTGACAAGTTTAGAACAAAGGATGGCTTCTCTTGAAACTGTTATACAAACTTTGGTACAAGAAATTCAGGCCCAGAGGGCAGAAAACATCAATTTCAAGAAGGAGCTATTGGACACACGGAAGCAAGTGCTGGAAAATACACAGAAGAATGAAGAACTGGAAGGGGGGTTGGTGGGGGTTAAGGGAGAGATTAAAAATGTTACTAAAGAGGTTGAGGAAACAAATGGGCATGTGTCTAGGATTGATATGGAAAGAATGACATATTTTTTGAGATTTCAGAATGTTCTTGAGGAATCTGGTGAATGCCTCCCTGATCTTATGAGCACGATTTTAGCAGACTATTTACAAAAACCTAAAGATGAGATCAGGGGGGACATTGACCTAGCCTATAGAATTAACTCAGCATATGCCAGGATAAATGAAGTGCCTAGAGAGATACATGTGAAATTTGTTAGAAGGTCAACCAGAGAGGAAATCCTGAAACTGCAGAGAGAAAGTCCATTAATCTACCAACAAAAAACGGTTGCTATCTTGAAGCAGATCCCTAGAAAGATTAGAGATGCAAGAAGGAAATTTTCCTTCTTGTCTAAAACATTGTTTGATCATGGGATTTGGTTCAAGTGGGTGACACCCGAAGGGATGCTGGTGTTCTGGGATGGAGGAAGAGTGAGGATTAAAACAGTTGTTGAGGCGGAAGCCTTTCTTAAAAAACATTCCTCTATCCTGGGGGAAGATCCAGGGGGGACGGAGGGGGCCATGGCCCCGCCTACTGGGGGCCTGGAAGGAGAAAAAGAAGATTCAATTGCCAAGAGACTTAGATCAAAAAAATAACTTTGCCTTGACTTTTCTTTTGAACAACTTTGCATAATATTTGTATTTGGATTTTTTGTAAAGGACTGACAGTATAGAAATGAGAATTTAGATATATGTACACGCTTTCACTTTGTAGTGTGATGAAAAATGTTTTTTTTAAAATTGTTATTAATGTATTTTGAGGTCCCGGAAGAGCCGACGACTTCGATGTGAATGCTCTCAAAATTTCTTTGTATCCCTTACCCTATCCTATAGAAAAAATGTAAAACCAATAAAACTTTTTCAATATAAAAAAAAAAGACTGCCATGCAGAGGAACATTTTACCCAATCCATTACATCTCCTGGTGAGTGACATCAAGTTGGCCACACCCACTCAATCACATGATCACCAAGCCAGACCTACAAACTAGGCCATGCCCACAGAATAGGTAGTAAAAAGTTTTGAAACCCACCCCTGGACATTATCCCCCACCCACTATCCCCGAGTGAGGTCAGCTTGAACCCTTATTTTTTCATAAATAAAACTTGCTGCCTGAGGCCTGCTGGGTCTCAGGGGACCAGTAAGGTCTTGAGGTGGCTCCATTACTGATCAAATCTCATGTATGCTCTTTACTTCAACATTTTTAAATGAGTGTGTTTGACATGTTTATTGTTTTATACTATTTTGCTGTTCGCTGCCTAGAGTCACTTCTTGTGAGGGAAGCCACATAAACTTGATAAATGTGATAAATAAATACATAAAGTAACAGAGGTGTTTGAATTCTGCAAATTTTTACCAGCACAAAAAACAGAATGTTTATTTCATGATCAATTAAATTTCTAATAAGCTGAAATTTTAAACTGAAGCCTGAAGCCAGTAATCACTGAAATGCATTCCGAATCAGCCAATTCCCTCTAAAACTCTAAAGCTGTCAACAATTGACCAAATGAGCACCATTACTCCAACTGTCATTTCATCCTCTCATACTAAAACAGATGCTGTGGTCCTCATGAAGATGGAAATAATTACTGTGACTTAGCTCACTTAATTCTCTTGCAAATGTGAAAGAAGTATTTTAAAATAACACTTCCCGTTTACATTCTTAATTCGATTTTAATAAGATGGATTAAAATGTATTCATTCAGATATTAAAAAATGTTATTCTATTTCCCCCCAAAATAAAACTTAATACAATATTTTTATTATTAAACATTTAATGTTTCATTAATATAAAATACAGAAACATTGTGTGGGCTTGTGTGTCACATTCTTCAGTGAAGCATTTCTATGGTAATTGACAGAATTTGTGGCAGCCAACTCTTTTGAAACTCCCTTTTTTCACATGTCCTACATTTAGAACCAGACAGATTTTTCCTAACAGTCAAATGGGCAGAAATTTAGGCTATCAGTTCAAAAATACCTACATGTTCAAATCAATCTAGTTTACCCCAATATTGGATAATCATACATTTATAAAGAGAGGTAATCTGGATTGTAAAAACTGTGTCGCATACAGCTTGGAACCTGCTTAAATAGGTTTTGGCTACATATGCACACATAATAAACTGCTTTCCACAATAGCAGAAATTTGTTCTTCTGAATTAACAAATACATGATTGTGGAGGAAGAAGTTCCTTTCTGATCCTACAAGTAAACACCAGCTAAAATATGCATGGCGTGGTACTGGAAATTACCAGATCCACAATCATGTATTGAAATATCCCAACCTTTGTCCCTAAAGTTAGGCAAGAAGACTGAACAATCAGTATCTGAAGACATGAGCTCTGTTTCTAGCACACAATGACCCTAAACCTCAGAAAGATGGGAGTTCTTTCTTCAACTATCTATGGAGAAGCCATCACTAGTGGGACAAAGAAAATAAAGGCTGGAAATCAGAGGAAATTTTGCTAAAAAGCCACCTAGAGAAATTTAATGCAAGACGAAGTCCTCATTCTCTGTATCAATTCATATTAAATTACTGAATTATTTAGATAACTTCAGAAAAACTATCTATCCTAGAAATGTGTAATAAAACTCAACAAAATAACTAGAAAAAGCTCATTAATTCTAAAAATTAGGGAAAGATGGTGTCTAATATAGAGGAAAAATCCATGTTGTAGATCGTTCCACAACAACCTTAAATGGGAGGGAGGAGCTGAAGAACAAGCATTGTGTGTATTACTTCCATAGCTACTTTTATTTATACTTCCTATGGTAAATAAGAAGACTATATTTTTCATACCTAAGCAGTACTGTAAATCATCTTAAGTTTGTTGCTCAGAAGTGGTGATGGAAAAATATGTAACAAGTAAAATAGGGCACATTTTTTTAGCTTTGTGATCCATTAAAAAAGAAATAGACCAGAAAAGCAAATTTTTGTTGGCTCTGAATTGTTATTTTACTGCAGTAAGCTATATTTGTTATGGAGAAAGAAATAGAAGAGCCTATGTCCAGGGTTGTCAAACTCCCGGCCCTTGGGCCAGATGCGTCACACACTGGATACATCCACTCCTGGTTTAGTGAAGAGGGGAAAAGTCCCAATATGTTACATGATGTCATGATGACTTGAGTTTGACACCCCTGGTTTAGCCCATCAGCTTGAAACTACTGCTCACTAGCAATGACGTAACTGTAAAAAACCACCCCCCTGACAAAGTAAATCCAAGGAAGTTCAGCTGCTGGCCTTTCCTTACACCAGGGATAGTCAACCTTTTTATACCTACCACCCACTTTTGTATCTCTATTAGTAGTAAAAAAATTTACCACCCACCAGTTCCACAGTACTGGTGATTTATAAAGTAGGGAAGTCAATTAAATTTAAAAAAGGAAAGTGCTTCAGTATCAGACAAAACCCCTACCGCCCACAATGAAAGTTGGAACTCCCATTAATGGGCGGTAGAGACCAGGTTGACTACCACTGCCTTACACTGATCATTTATTACAAATTCAAGCAATAAAATTTCCAATATTCAAAAGCCCTATATAGGCAAATCCACAGGTTTCATGCACATAAAATATGCACCAATGTCCAGCACCTATATCAACTTATCTATATCCATTTGTTTTACAAAAAGAACTGTTACAATAAATTTAACTAGGATTGAGCAGATAATCGTCAAAAGAGCTAGTAAACTGATCTGTCATTTATCCAAAATTGAGGAAATATTCTTAATAGTGCCATGCTATATATGCCTAGTCAGAAGTTAAGCTCCACTGAGTTTAATGAATGCAGCTCCCAAGAAAATGAATAGGAAATTGTATCTTAACCATTAAATGTTACAACTGAGAATAATATTAATTTTATGCCAATTAATAAATGAATGTAATGCTAATGAAAAACAATCAAAGTAACTACGTACAACTGCATACTACAATCTATGAAAAAATGATTAAAAGCCAGCTTTTGAAAGCCAATTATGCTAAGTAGATACTGGCAAATTATCAAAACCTCAAGGGCTTTAACATATACTACATGGTGCCTGTAAAGATAAAGACCGAGGCTGAAAGAGAAACATTTTTATATAAGATGTTTATAATTTTGTTCACAAATTCAACAACGTCTTAAACATGTTCAAAATCACCAATGTCAATAGACATATTTAACTCTATTAGATACAGTTACAATTATTTGTTTTCTTGCTTTTTCCAAAGGAAATATTTTATTCTTATTCTCAAAGGGAAATAAATGCATTAAGATTGTGCTTATACAATTGAACAATACTGTACATTTACTCAATTGTTTTGCTGCTGTTCAGCAACATCCAATACAAATGGGTACTTCAAAGCTTAATTATCTTGAACTTGGGTTTAAATGCTGCAATATATCATACAGACATATGGTTTCTAAGAGGTACAGCTGAAGTGAATGAAAGCTTAAAAATATGCAATGTGTCCCTAAACAGCTGACCATCTCCTTGGGAATACAAAAGTTCTGTTTGGAGAGAAATCAAAACTCTTGAAGATCCTTTCATCATTTACCAACATTTTAAAAAATCTAAATGCATGAAAAATCTAATTTCAGAGCACACTTGAAAACAGATAATTACTAATCAAGCTCCTTATATTAAAATCTCTTTAAAGTAGGAGTGTGAAACTGGCAGCCCACAGGCTGGATGCGTCACATGCAGGGCACGCCCACTGCCGCTCCATGAAGAAACATCACAATATGTCACGTGATGGCAATGTGACACTATGAGTTTGACACTCGTGCTTTCAAGGAAGATATTTTAAATAATCTAAATGTGAATTTAAATGTGAACAGTCAATTTTCATTTCAATTACTATTTTCTTCAATGCGTCCTCCACAAAAGGACCTAATGTATTACATTTTATTAAAAATATTTTACAATGCATCTATAAAAATAATGTATTAAAAGGGCTTCCTGCCTATAAAATTTTGATTAGTATCGATGTTCCCCTAGCAAATTTGATTGGGGTGGTGGTGAAAAAAAATCCTTAAGATTTTGAAAAAGAGCTAGCAGAGAATATTAGTCCCCAATTTACCTCATGAAGGGTGAGATGTTTGCCATCTTTTCTCTTCGAGTCAAACCTGCCATATATTGCACTGTACTTTCTAATCTCTTCTTCTTTATGAGGGTCCTCATCATTCATTTCAAAGATATGACCAACCATCTTAGCCAGTTTTTTATTGATTTTCAGCATTTCTTTCACTTCATTCAAGTCACTTTTGGGGAGAGTGGAAACCATACGTTCCACACACTCGGTGACTGACAGAGCTGCAGCTGCATCTAAGGTTTCCGAGTTATCCTTTGGTGAGGGTGGAGAACCAATGTCAGCAGGGGAAAGGCTGTGCTCGCTCTCGGTTCCATGGTGTCCTTGCCAGAGTCTCTGCTCGCTACTGTTTTGTGGCACTAAATTCCCCACTCCATCAGATTTGCCAGGACTCACACTCTGAACACAGGTTGTGGCGACACATTTTGGAATCTTCACATGAGGCTCCCGGGTACTATTATTTCGTTCATAACTATTGCAGGATATTCCCAGCCATGTTGGCGATCCTTCCGGTAGCTTATATATTGGAATGCTACTGACCGGTAAGGAAGTGAGAGGCTGGTTAAAAAGGCCTGGATTCGTGACCCAGTCTCTCAAAGCTTTCTGCAGCCTTCGGACATGAAGAGGTTTGCTAGCCATGCCAACCAAGGCCATGATCTCAAGGAACTCTTCTTCACCTGCCTCACACAACTGCTGAACGTCATCCCCACCCTGCTGAATGAAGGCATCGAAGTAGAACAAGAGATTGGCTTTCTGCAGGATGCGATAAAGCTGCAATTCACCAAGGGTTCTGGGCAAAGCTGTGGCCATCGTGGACCCAATGCCCTGAAAAAGAAGCAGAAGAGTAACCAAATTAATATCAATTTCCAGATAGGCCTTTTTATTTGACGTAAATGCATTCCTTATAGGTAGGCATAGCAGAAGGAGGACAGGATTGCGAGCTGGTTAAAGTTGTGTTGAACTGACCCAAGAAGTATTTGGCAAATTGATGTCTCCATTTTTCATCTATGGAGGGACTTCTTAACAGAGAGTTATAAGAAAAACAAGATAAAGCAAGTAAAAGTCTTTCAAAAATGGTGAAGTGCCTCATTAATAATAATAATAATAATAATAATAATAATAATAATAATAATAATAATAATAATAATAATAATAATAATAATTATTATTATTATTATTATTATTATTATTATTATTATTATTATTATTATTATTATTATTATTATTATTATTATTTAATTTATAACCCGCTCTCTCTCCCCGAAGGGACCCGAGGCGGGGCACAGGGAAATTAAAAATGCATATAAAATCACAGACAATACAATATTAAAAAGAATTAAATTAAACCCTGCGCTAAAATCCCATGTTAAAACTAAAACAAACCCCTAAAAACCCCTAAAAACAGTTAAGTTATCCCAAGCCGGCCAAGCAAAAGAAATGTGTTTTTAATTTTTGACGGAAGGAGCGGAGGTCCGTAGTTGTTCTAATATCGGGGGGAAGGTCGTTCCAGAGGGTCGGGCCCGCCACAGAGAAGGCCCTTCCCCTGGGCGTCGCCCGCTGGCACAGCCTAGTGGACGGCACCCGGAGAAGTCCCTCTCTGTGGGAGCGAATCGGCTGCAGGGATGTATGGGGCAGGATGCAATCCCGCAGATAACTAGGTCCCGTGCCACGGAGCGCTTTAAAGATGATGACCACCTTGAAGCGCACCCGAAAGACGACAGGCAGCAAATGCAGCTCGCGCAGGAGCGGTGTTACATGGGAAAACCTAGAGGTTCCCATAATTGCCCGCGTGGCTGCATTAAAGCAGATTTGTCTTTTTGCAGACTCCTGCAGCCACTTCATAAATTATTCTCAGCTGTTATTTGCATGCTTGTTCATGTAGTGGCTATATATTGACCAACCCACAGAGTCAGCTAACAGAAGTTTATGAAACAACCACAGAAACCTTGAAAATGACATAAATACTTTACTGATTCGAAAAGAGAATCAGTGCATTGCAAAACACCTCTTTCAAAGGATTTGCACAGTCCTAATATCTAACAATAGGTATAGCCCCTAAATATAAGGAAAAGGACATCTCTTAGACTGCAACATAGAGGGTGTTCCCCCCACTTGTACCTCTGATCTATTGTTTGTAAAATATAAATAACTTATCAAATTACATTAGGTAAAAGTAATGTGTAAACTGTAACTTCAAGGCTTATTGTGATCTCCTAAGATGGCTCCACTGTTCATAATATCTAACACTTTCGTTTAGCTTTAGAGTTTGCTATTATTGATGTTAATATAACTTTAATTAATACTTTAATGACATTGCTCTAGTATTATTTTATGGTTTTATTGTATGCTGCCCAGAGTCACATTCTATGAGATGGACAGCTATACAAATATGATCTATAAATTAAAGAAACAAATATTCTAGAAGTCAAAAGGATCTTTCCCTTCCATTCACTATATCCTTGATGCAATTATACATTGCAAAGCATAATACAGTATCATACTGTACCGGTATGATACAGCTCCACTAGTTTATAACCATATAAAAACACTGCAGAAAATAATTCTCAATAATCTCCAAATATTAATTCCAGCTTTCCAAAGAGCTATTCCAGTACCTGTAACCAATGTTTGAAAATATTTATTTAAACTGCTTCTATGAAGGAGATAGATATGTTATAAACATAAATAAATAAATAAATAAATGTCCAATCCTTCTAATTAGTAGTGATAAGTGTTCTGCTTGCATACCTACAGTTCTGTATGTCACAGTGAACCACTACTTCAAGTACTTTCCCCTATAAACATGTTGCCACTTAGAGATAAGAAAAGAGGTGAAAATTGTAGAATAAAAATGTATTATTTTATATAGTAAAGAGAAACAGTTGTAAAAGATTAGCTTTTCCCCATCTATTTCTCTTAATTGGCTAATTAAATAACAACTCATCTAAATACAGAAAATGAAGAATTCCAAAAAGACTTCAAGATTGGTACAAAAGTTAATGAAACCAAATAAATTTATAAGACATTAAAACCAGATTCAAGTTGTGTCTGATGGATTAAGAGCATAGGTCTAACTGTCACATGACAGAATTTAAATCCTGGTAGATTAAATCTAAACATACTTACATATAAAAATAAGGCTTTAATCTGGTAACAAATTCCATTTAATTAAATAGGCTTTGAGGTGAGCAATACATAATGCTAAATTTTAAGATGCATTCAATTGTATGATTTTAAACAGAGAGGGGGGAACTGCTCAGATTATGAAAGAGCAAATAATATATTTTAATTCTAACTCTCATCCCGCATTTTGTAAACAGAATTAATCTAATGCAGACGACTTTTATTAATAGTACATGGTATTAAATATATAACCTGGAGAACTTTATAATTAAAGCAAATTTAACTTTGTGCAGACATTTATTTAAAACTAGCTATACCCGGCCACGCGTTGCTGTGGCCCAGTTTGGTTAAATGGCCAACCAATCTGTGTGTAGATCTACACCTGCACACATACACACAACCACTGTATAACCCCCAACCTACCTACCTACTGTATTTCTCCCTCTCTATCTATCCCTCTACCTACCTACCTACCTACTGTATTTCTTCCTTTCTCCCTCCCTCTACCTACCTACCTACCTACCTACTGTATTTCTCCCTCTCTATTCCTCTACCTACCTACTGTATTTCTCCCTATCTATCCCCCTACCTACCTACTGTATTTCTCCCTCTCTATCTATCCCTCTACCTACCTACCTACTGTATTTCTTCCTTTCTCCCTCTACCTACCTACCTACTGTAATTCTCCCTATCTATCCCCCTATCTACCTACCTACCTACTGTATTTCTCCCTCTCTATCTATCCACCTACCTACCTACCTACTGTATTTCTTCCTTTCTCCCTCTACCTACCTACCTACCTACCTACCTACCTACCGTATTTCTCCCTCTCTATCTATCACCCAATCTACCTACCTACCTACCGTGTTTCTCCCTATCTATCTCTCTATCTATCCCCCTACCTACCTACCTACTGTATTTCTCCCTATCTATATATTCCCCTATCTACCTACCTACTGTAATACAATAATACAATAACAGAGTTGGAAGGGACCTTGGAGGGCATCTGGTCCAACTCCCTGCCTAGGCAGGAAGCCCTATACCAGGCATGGCCAAAGTCCGGCCCGGGGGCCATTTGCGGCCCGGGGGTCGGTTTAATACGGCCCTCCAACAGCCCTCCCTGCTCTGTGTAAATGTAGCCCTCCCTTCCTCCCTCTGTCTCTGGGGCTGTGTGGCTGGGAGGGAGGTGGACGGAAGTTACGGACGCCTCCTCCCGCAGTGGGTGAGGGAGCAGACGGGGTGAGCACCCAAGGCTACCGTCATCTTAAGCACCACCGAGGCTGTCGCCCGGCAGGGGCGTCGGCAGGGAAGCCAGTCGCGCCTCCATCGCTGCACATTCTGGGGCTGCGAAGCTGGGAGAGAGGTGAACGCGCGGCCCCAGAACTTGGTGCCTGCCGGAGGGAGCCGCGATGGAGACGCGACCGGCTTCCCTGCCTGACAGACACAGAGAGAGACAGAAGGGGAGGGAGGGAAAGACATAGAGACAGACAGAGACAGAGAGAAAGAGAAAGAGAGGGAGGGAGAGGGACGGAGAGAGACACAGATAGAGAATGACACAGGGAGGGATTGAATCGGAGACAGACGGGGAAAGAGGGAGAAACAGACATATGGAGAGAGGGAGGGAGGGAGAGAATCAGAGAGAGTGACACACACAGAGACAGGGAGAGACAGATAGATAGAGACTGATTAAGTGAGTGAGAGACAGACAGACACACACACACACACACAGAGTGACAGAGAGAAAGCGAGAAAGAGAAAGAGAAAGAGAGAAAGAAAGAGAAAGAAAGAGAGAGAGAAAGAAAGAGACAGAAAGAGAGACAGAAAGAAAGAGAAAGAGAGAGAGAGAGAGAAAGGGAAATAAAGAAAGAGCGAAAGAGAGAGAGAGAGAGAAAGAAAGAGAGACAGAAAGAAAGAGAAAGAGAGAGAAAGAAAGAGAGAAAGAGAGAGAAATGGAGAGAGAGAGAGGAAGAAAGAGAGAGAAAGAGAGAGAGAGAGAAAGGGAGACAGAAAGAAAGAGAAAGAGAGAGAAAGAGAGAGAGAGAAATGGAGAGAGAGAGAGGAAGAAAGAGAGAGAGAGAGAGAGAAAGGGAGACAGAAAGAAAGAGAAAAAGAGAGAGAAAGAGAGAAAGAGCGAGAGAAATGGAGAGAGGAAGAAAGAGAGAGAAAGAGGTAGATAAATTTTTTAAAAATTTATTTTCAATACATTGTGAAAACTCAACTGTCAGTTGATCTTAATGTTATGAAATGAAAAGTATGTCATTTGCAATTAACTTGGTATAAAATAATTTATTTGCATTTAATTGTAATGGTTCAAAGAATGTTCGGAAAAATGTTCGGCCCTCCACCATGTTCACTTCATCCAATCTGGCCCTCTTTGAAAAAAGTTTGGACACCACTGCCCTATACCATTTCAGACAAATGGCTATCCAACATCTTCTTGAAGACCTGCAGTGTTGGGGCATTCACAACTTCTGGAGGCAACTTCTGTTCCACTGGTTAATTGTTCTAACTGTCAGGAAATTTCTCCTCAGTTCTAAGTTGCTTCTCTCCTGGATTAGTTTCCACCCAAGCTTCTTGTCCTGCCCTCAGGTGCTTTGGAGAATAGTTTGACTCCCTCTTCTTTGTGGCAGCCTCTGAGATATTGGAAGGCTGCTATCCTGTCTCCCCTAGTCCCTCTTTTATTAAACTGTATTTCTTCCTCTCTCTCTCTCTATGGGCCACCTGGGAGTTTGCTATCTCAGTGCCTTTTTGGCCCTAAGAGGCCTCCGTACGTGGCTGAGGAAATGACTGTTGCCTGGGTGGGAGGAGTTACAGGGAGGTGAAAACCTGATCAGTGGGTACATTTTACATTTGTGTACCTTGCACACGACACACATGTGCTAGGCACAAAATGAGTAGGTATTCTATTAACGGACGTCCTTGTGAACATTGTGTGAAAAATTGAGGTAAATCGGTCCAATAGTTTTTGAGATTAGTGGATTCGTACAAACTATTTTACATTTTTATTTAGATAGATGGATCGAAATGTCTCATTACATATGTTCTACTGCTGAAAAGAACTGTCATCCACATTCATAGATTCTCCTTTGCAAATATGAATTAAGGTGGAGGCTAAAATCTGGTCAAGCCTACATTAGCATCAGACTTAATGCAACATCACCCTCTGTCCCTATTTGATTCTGTTCTTTCTTTACACAAGACAAACCCAACTACAGAAGGGGGGGGAAAAGGCATTTTACAGATCTATTCTTAAAAGTGTGATACAATATCTGTATATATCTCTTGTCTGAAGGTTTTATAAAGACTTGAGACTACTGAAGAAGTGAATAAATTAGGGGAATATTCTGGCTTTTTGCTATTGCTGACAATCAATAAATGTGCATGAAAAGGTAAATTATTTAGATTCAGAAGAAAAAATAGTGCAAATGAGACAAATTTAAGCATTTGTAATTTTTCTGCTGAAATCAATGGAACTTTGAAAATGATCAAATATACAAACCTACATGAGTCTATTCAAATTATAAGTAGACTGAATGGTGTTTCTCAAACTGAAGCAAATTTAGGATTTTCTGATCAAAGATACAGGAAGTTCTCGACTTACAACAGTTTGTTTAGTGACAGTTCGAAGTTACAACAGCACAGAAAATGCAATTTTTCACGTTTATAACCGTTGCAGCGTCCCCGTGGTCACATGTTCAAAATTCAAGTGCTTGGCAACTGACTCATATTTCTGATGGCTGCAGTGTCCTATGCTCATGCAATCACTTTTTGTGACCTTCTGACAAGCAAAGTCAATGGGAAAGCCAGATTCACTTAACCATTAGCATGTTACTAACTTAATAACTGCAGTGATTCTTTTAACAATTGTAGCAGGAAAAGTCGAAGAATGGGATACAACTCACTTAACAAATATCTCATGTAGCAACAGAAATTTTGGGCTCAACTGTGTTTGTAATGTGAGGACTAACTATATCACTGTGCTAAATTTGATCTAGAGCATAAACCAAATAATCTATATCATCTTTATTTAATTCCTTTTTAAAATTAATATTCTAATCTGCATTTCTTATTGGAACTCAAAGTCCTCTCAATTAGCCTCATACTCACAGTGCTCTGACATAGGTTGGCTGAGAGAGTGACTGAGTCAACATTATCTAGTGAAGTAGCATGCCCAAGAATTGTCCCAGTCCCAAACCAGTTATCTCAATCACTACGCTAGACTGCTCAACTATAACTGATCTCAGCCCCTAATCACGCTAATTAATAAATGAAGGTTTTGAAAAATGGTGTCTTTTTAAAAAAAATCAAATCACTTTTGCTCATCTCATAAATTTTGTGTTTGTATTTGATTTGTGATGGCAACTGGGGCTGGAATTGCCACTCTAAGCAATGCAATTATAATGTCACTTGACCACACTGCTTAGCAATGGCAGTTCCAGCAGTCTCTGGTTGCCAAATTTAAGTGAGGACCACATACATAGTTAATCAAGGATTGCATGTGACTGGGACTTCCAACTCTCTGCAGGCTTCCCCATGGATGTTGCTTGTGAGAAACCAGCAGGGAGTGCCAAAGATTATGCTCATGTGACTACAGCTCACATCGAGATCAGAATCACAGGCCATGATCACAGGGACACTGTGATGACCAAACTAAAGTGCTGAATAAGTAGATATTAAATGAGGACTTCCTGGATTTGAAATAAACTCTTACTTTAAAATTAATTTCTACTAATTTGGGGGTCCAGCAGATACAATAGAGGTGTGTTGTGGGCCTCATCATAACCGTGGCTATTGTACTGCAAGAGTCACATTACATTGTAGAGTTGCTACTCTGTCTTTTCTAGATTCAGGCCTACCTTCAGTATGTATAACAAGGCTAAGCAGCAATTTTTTAGCAATACATTTTTGGCCAAATACATCCAAAGCTAAGTTGTTTTTCCAATTCAGAATTTTAAATAGGGGAAAGAATTGATCAGATGCTCTTGGAAGATATGATTAATCACCAAGGGCCCACATTTAACACACCAAGTAATCATTTACCTCATTTCATGACGCCACAGCCTACCTCTGTGATTCGCCCCAAAGTTTCTTGATGGAAAAAGAAGGTATACAATAAGGTGGGATGGGGAGGGGGGGGGGTGATGACTCCAGGAATGTCAAGCTGTGTCACCCCAGGACTTGGGAACCAAATCTCTACCATTGGCTGACTCAGAGCAGATGGAACTTCCAAAACACCAAGGAAGAAGCTTTGTCAAGACACCTCACATAACTATTGATAGCTGCATTGAAGATTGTGCATAGCGTCATCTTTGCCAGATATAGGGCTGACAGTGGAAACCCCATGGTGAAACCACTCATCACCTGCTCAGAAGCACAAAAGCACAAAAGTAGTCATTATTCAAACGTAAGTGCTATTCTACAGTTGTGTTCTAAACTGCAAAGTGCTCGAAAGAAACCTACATCTATACCAGCTCAGCAGACCTAAACTTTCATCTCAAGAGCAACGCCTGTCAACCAAAGACAATGACAGGATTCACTGATAATCAACAATCAAGTATCTTACATGTATGTGTGAATTAGCTGTCATCCAAATTCTTTTCACACATTTCTGCATGGAGGGAAAAAAACACATTCAAAAGAGCAACAGACTCCTATCTTTAGCTGCTGCCCTGATGCTGAACAGCTTCTGCTGATCCAAAAGAAGGCGATTACATTTAAATTTCCAGGCATAAAGATTTCGCCTGACACTAAAAACCTTTATACAGATTCCCAAATTCCTAATAATGGACCACATGCAAAAGTCTCCATTCCCAGCTTCCCCATTTAAGAGAGTCTTGTAGAATATAGGTAGGATGGATCCAGGAAAAGCTGAACATTCCCTGAGTCATCCCACCTGTTTTATCAGTTATACACTCACAGGACCTCAAGCACCATTTTATACTCTGGTAACCCACCATTAAAAAAATTGTTTGAACCCTTAGAGACACTAAGTGATAAACTCTGCTACATGCATGCTTATCCTGTCAAATCAGCCTTTTAAAAACATCTCCCCCTCTCTCTGAGAGAGGGGGGAGGAACAAGTCTTTTAGATATTTTTAGTAGATAGTTTCCTCCAGATGAAAACATACATTCCAGGCCCCACTTCTGCCCAATTTGTATGACCTTTTTATGACTTCCATTTTGCTGTTAATTCTGTTGTCGTTCTACTGATTTTGAGAGGCAACAGCAAAAATAAAGTTAGGAGCAAAGAATCTGAAAAAATTAGTCTAAATCAGACTGTCAAGTGCAAAGATAAAGCATAAATGCTTCTAAACTACCTTACAAGACAAATATTAATAAAACAAAATAACACACATGCTATAGTAACATTCTGATAGTACTGTCCTAAAAGTGGCTATTCCAAAGTTAAAAGAGTTAAGTGGGAATGTCCCAGGTTCTCAACCTGGTCCCTACCGCCCACTAGTGGGCATTCCAGCTTTCATGGTGGGCGGTAGGGGTTTTGTCCGATACTGAAGCATTTTCCTTTTTTTAATTTAATTGACTTCTCTACTTTATAAATCACCATTATTGTAGAACTGGTGGGTGGTTAGAAAATTTTACTACTAATAGAGATACAAAAGTGGGTGGTAGGTATAAAAAGGTTGACTACCCCTGCTGTAGATGGTTGCAAAAAGACAGGTAGGAGCTATCTAAACAATAGTGGTAGAAACACTTGGTGTTATCAAATGAAAAGAAGAGATCCTCCCACCAATCCTTTCTCAAGCCCTCTCTCTAGCATGACCATTTTTAAAGATAATAATAATAATTCTTTCAGCCAAAGATGACTGTGGGAAATAAAGGTGCTTGCATGTTGTGTGTGAAAATTGGAGGGAGGAGGCGTTTCTGCTGCGATGTGGCTCATGTGGGCGAATTATTGAGAAGGAGAACTCTTGGTGTGGGTTGCTAACAGTGGGATGAACGTACATTAATCAGCCTTCTAAGTCTTTCATGGTGGCAAGAGATGCTGTTTGAAATGCTAGAAAATTTGCCATCAAAGTTCAGAAAGAAAATACCACTAAAAGGCCTTTTTTTGCCTTTCAAAAGATAACGCCTGACCCCAAACGCCACAAAAAGAAGCTAACATAAAAACATCAGTCTTCAGTGTGTTCCAGCAGCAAATCTTTGCATCGTTAAGATGTTTCAGATCAGCTTCCCCTCTGATTCATCTGTAATAGGAACGACTGAGAACAGAGGGAAAGGGAAGGAAACAAAACAGATAAATGGTTTGTATCTCCCCCCCATCCCCCCCCCCCCGATCTGTACAGGTGTTGGTTGACAAATTAAAGTTCGCTTCCATTTTAATTTGGCTCACTTCTCCCTCCTTAGTTAGGAAAACTTAAGTTAAATGGAAGATAACAAGCAAAAACTTAACAGCAATAGCTTAAGTGATACAGATTTTTCTATAAGCTTTACTACCCTGGCACAAGCTCACACCCTCTCACCTTTATTAAAAGAGTAATTATCTCCCAAGAGAACTTTCCAAAAATATTGATTTCAGCAAGTTATATGTCTCCAAAAGATCTCTTTAAAGTGACTATGTTTTGGACAGCTGGTTATTTTCAACAATAGTTAGTAGCAACATATTTTAACAACCTTTCAGCAGCCTCATATTTTTGTATTAAATTTTCCAAGTGGATGGCAATTAATGTAAGGGCTTTTGGCCCTGAAACGGACAAGAATCAGTTTTATATGACACTGATATCTTATTGCTAAACTCATGCCCTTTCATTCAGCCTCAAGATGTAAAAAATAGTGTGCATATTTTTCCTCTAAACTTATAAATACAGTACCAAAATCAATTAAAGGACACGGTAGCTCAGTAGTTAAGATGCTGAGCTTGTCTATTAGAAAGGTCGGCGGTTCAAATCCCTAGCACACCTAACGGAGTGAGCTCCCGTTACTTGTCCCAGTTTCTGCCAACCTAGCAGTTCGAAAGTACGAAAAAAGGCAAGTAGAAAAATAGGGACCACTTTGGTGACAACACTTCATTCACCTTCGGGATTTAGTTATGCCAGCCACATGACCATGGAGACGTCTTTGGACAGTGCTGGCTCTTCGGCTTTGAAACAGAGATGAGCACCACTCCCTAGAGTCGGGAACACATATGTGGGAGGGGAACCTTTACCTTAAAATCAATCAAATTTATTTCCAAATGCAGGGGTCAGAGTGATATCTTCATCCATTCATCCTCACTCTCTCTCTATAAGGCCAAGTGCTTATTTCGGGGGTCAAAAGAAAATAAGAACCTGTCTTATTTTCGGAGAAACATGGTACTTAGACCTGGGTTCCACCACTGTTCCTCTCCCCACAAAGCAGCAAGCGACTCAGCACAAAAATGAGATTCTTTCAACAAATAAAATCAATATGAAGAGAGGATGAAGCAGTTTTAAGATTTACAGAGATCTTTAAAATTAATGATATTGTTTCAATTGCCTACCAAGTTTATATTATAGTTTTTGTATACTGCATATTTTTGCAATATTATTTTTGCGGCAGAATACAGTAATACTCTTTCTATATTTATGCCTGAATGTGCACTTAGATACAGCTCAAATATCCATTAACTACCAATTACCTCAACTATGGATATAATTTGGTAATATATCTAAGAGTCCCTATCTTAAATATTTCAAATACTCAAAAGTATTCAAATACTGTAAATAAGACCTCCTAAATTGAAAAGCTGAACTGTGTATATCATTTTCTCCCACACTTTTACCTGTGCTATGTCCCCAGACGCTTAGGTGGGGAGGGGGGGGGATGTTTAGAAATCAGAATCTTCTCAAGAAAGCATTTTACCCTGGTTTTGACTTGCAAGGGGACAGCATGCATTACCATGCCTATTGAAACATGTCTGAGTACCATACTGATAGTGGAACTGAAGTTTTAAAACTGAATTAAAGATGGTTCTTCAAAATATATATATTTGGGAAGATAGCCTCAAAAGCAATCCCCACTCCAAGTTTTAAATATATAAAAATGTGCACCAAAGGTAAGTTTCCTAATTCTGAAGATGTTCAAAGCTTATTCAAACAAATGTTAACCCGATCGGCAACTAACTAAAGTTAGCTATCCATATCAGATCAAATGTTTACTGCGATCACAGACAAGCACATCCTTATCTATACTATTTACATAATGTGGTAAAAGCGTTCCTTCTTTTGCAATGTTTGGGTTGTATACCATCTCTCCCAACTTTTAGTGAAGACAATGCAAGGATGTTTTAGTACTTTCCGCCCACGCCCTCGCCCTTTTTTTCCCCCTTTTTGCATTGGATTTCTCTGGGAATTATCCACACGCCACCCACCCACCCACGCATCCTCGCTCTCCTTCCGGCAATCTACAGCGGCAGGAACCAACTGCAGCGCCGGAGTGGTGCAAACAGCCTGCTAGGCGAGAAAGAGGCAGGGCGCTTCTATATTCCGTTCGCCCTTTTCCCCCACTCCCTCCCCTCACAAACGCAACTCTGCCTATTACACCTATTTAATCTAGAAGGAAGCCCCACTTAGCCTCCCTGGTACTTGCTCCCAGGTAAATGCGCAGAGGAATTGCGGCCTCGTTTCAGACAGGCCGCTGCCCCCATCAGTTCCGCTTCTGATGAATACGATGGCACGGCTCAAAGTAACTCGCACGGACGTTACCTTGCCCGTGCAGGTTTCATCTAAGAAAGGTTTCATCCCATCTGCCGCCCAAGCTGGTTCGTGCTTTTTTTTTTTTTAAACCGGACGTTGACTTTCGGAGCGAGTTAAGCACGCGCGCAAGTTTGCAAGCCGCGCAGATCAGGCTGCAGGAGGAGACGCCGAATTAAAGAAAAGCCCGTTTCAGTTTAGAAACCCGAAGCGCACACACCTACTCCAGCGATCAACAGGATGCTTAGCATAAAAGTAAGGATCGCGGCTGAAAAACCATGAAAAACGAGATCTGCGATTTTCATGCTATTTCTTCCGGAGTGGAGCATTATTAAAACCACTGGGGGCAATTTCACTACTCCCAGCAACTTGCAAGGACGGAACGCAGTTGAGCTCACCCACCCACCCACCCGTTCCTACAATGCTTGTTTCGAAAGATGCCAGCCGAAACCTTCCGCACACGCAGCGATGCACAACGCATTCTGCGTTTAGCGGGCGCCGGAGCCTCCGAAAGGCGCACGAAGGCAACGATCCGGCGAGCGAGAAAAGCGCACGCGGCGCCAAAGGGTGCGCCGCCGCGGTTTCGGACCGCGCCGCCCCACGCCTTCGGAGTTGGAGCGAAGCGAAGCCGCCGCTCCGCCTGAAAACTCCCGGGCGATGGCCAAGCGCCAGGTGAGAATCCCCCGTCCTTCCTTACTTGTCTCCAGGACGTCCTCGCCGCCGCCACTGTTGCTGCCTGACCGTCCGGCTCTTGTCCCGGCCGTGGAGGCTGTTGGTCTGAAGTTACGGCCGAAGTCCCCCTCGCCTGCGGCCAAGCTTTTCCCTTTCCATCAGTGGGCGTGCTGCTTCCGCCGCCTCTCAGGCTCCGCTCTGACCCGCAAGCCCGTAGCGCGGGAATGGCTGCCGCTCTGGCGGCGGCGGGAGCAGGAGCAGCAGCCTCCGCCTCCTCCACCGCTGCCACCGCCACCGCCGCCGCCTCCTTTCCTTTTCCACTGCCTGCGCATCCACGGGCCCCCTCCCGCGCGCCGTCACATGGGGAGATTCCGTTCTTGCTCCCCGCCTGCTCCTGCTCCTCCCTCCCACTCGCGGCCGCGTGACGCAGATCCTGGCGTGGGCCGCGCGAGGCCGGGGGCGGCGGCCGCAGCGGCTGCTCCTCCTGGCTCGGCGGCCCTTTGCCTGGAACAGAAGGCAAAAAACCGCCTCGAAGGAAGCGTTTTGGCAGCCGAGTAAGGCAGAGGCGGCTCCAGGGGCGCGTCGGTGAGGAGGGAGCGGCGCCGAGCGCCGCAGCCCCTAAGCGGCTGGGTGGCTTTACTTCAGCGGAGCAGTGAGGACGTTGACAGGACGGCTAGCTTCTGGGGAGAGGCGGTGGCGTGGCCTCCTCTTCCCCGAGGGAGATGTAGAATGGGGGGGGGGGGGGGGGATCTCATTCAGACCCCCCCCCCCTTTGCAGGGGGACGGTTTTAAAGTTTGGCCATGCTTGGATGCCCGCGTTGAGTCACCGCCCCAGCAGAACCGCAGCTTCCTAATGGGGTTTATTTTCAGGGCTATTATTATTTGGGGTGGGTAATCTTCTATAGTTAGATTCTCAATCTAAGACTGGTGGAAACTTAATAATTCAAGCTCTAACCACCGGCCTAAGAATTATTATTAAGGTACCGTCTATGAATCCAAGCAGTTTCAAGCAAGGTGGTTTTTTGTGTGTAAAATCAGGTCAGATAAATTCCATATGTCCAGATATCAATTGCTCTCATAACAACGGATTTCTTTTTCCATAAGTGTTCAACTTCAATCTGCTAGCCCTGGTATTTCATCATTTTTTCCAATTATTTTTTCATCTATTCTAGCGTCACCCGGAAGAGCATCATCAATGAACCAGACATTTTTCATTTCAATAACTGATACGGGTCATGTTATGAATAAGATGCCTATGTGGAGCTTAAAATCTCATCATATCTTTACCCACTCATTATCCAAAGCCTTCTCTACTTGATGGTCCTTGTAGTTCTACTACATTTTCAGATTCAAACCTCAGGCAAAGTTTTCAATGAAGAATTCTGGCAACTTAGTCAAAGCTGCTTGAATTCGGGTGGTGAAAATTTGCTGCAGCCACTGATCAAATGGTCAGTTGGTTTATCCTTTTTGCTATAAAGTTGACTTTTGCTGTTGTTCATTAAATGTTGAATTTTCACTTTTATGCAATTTGTTGGCAAAGCTTGTTCTTGACTTGCTAAAATAAAGCCTTAAGTTTCTTTCTTTAACACTCCTGATCTTAACCAACTCCCTGGTGGTTTTGTTTTCATGTTTTTGATTACTTTTTTCTTTCTAGATTTAGATTTAGATTTAGATTTTATTGAATTTATACCCCGCCCTTCTCCAAACGGACCCAGGGCGGCGCACAGGCATATTAAAAAACATACAAACATATAAAACTTTTTTTTTAAAAAACTTATTCAACTAAAAAACCTGTGCTAAAACTGAATTAAAATCCCCATTTTAAAACTATCTATGAGTCAGAATTGGAGGCTACGCTAGGCCGGCTAGTTGGAATAGGTGTGTCTTCAGACACTTGCGGAAGAGGCGGAGGTCGGAGATGGTACGGAGTTCAGGGGGTAAGTCGTTCCAAAGGCCTGGTCCCGCCACAGAGAAGGCTCTTCCCCTGGGTGTCGCCAGTCGGCATTGACCGGCCGACGGCACCCTGAGGAGGCCCTCTCTGTGGGAGCGTATCGGTCTGAAGGATGTATGGGGCAGGAGGCGGTCTCGCATATAACTAGGCCCCGAGCCATGGAGCGCTTTAAAGATGGTCGTTAGAACCTTGAAGCGCACCCGAAAGACCACAGGAAGCCAGTGCTTTCTTTCAAGTATTGACTTTTTGTTGGGTTTTCTTCCAATGAGCAAATCTGTATTCAATTGCTTCTTTTCTATAGTCATAGAAAAGTCATAGAAATAGTTTCCAAGTGCTTTCCTTGATCGACTGCCCACTGGCTTGGCCTTCATATGTATTGAATTCTTCTTAAAGATCTTAGTTGCCACTATTCTGAGCATTTGTGTCTCTGCAAGTTAGCTAAGATGTTGTATCTTCATGCAAATAATAAATGTTAGTAGTATTTGTTCCCAGAAAATAGACATAAGAGGGTGATTTATTTGAGAAGTCCTATCCCGGGCTGTTCAAAGGTGAATTCTTAATTCTTGCCTAAAACGGGTACCCAACCCCCCAGCAATGGTCCATGGCATGCCAGAAACTGTGCCTCGCAAACAAGAGAAACTCCATCCAGCGATGCAGGCAGCACAAGAAACTACACACCCCTCCGGTCCACGGAAAATCCTCTGTCCATGGAACTGATCTCTGCTGCCCAAAGGGATGGGGGCCGCTGACCTAAAATGAGTAGAGAATTGAAGTTCCTTCTTCGTTTCCCCTTTATCCCTCTGCTTCTTGTCTTATGAATGCTTTCAGAGAAAGAATTAAAGCATTTTATCCAGCAATGCCTACATTTGTAGCACATGTCTGATTACACAAGTTGCACAGTGAGATTTCATCTTAAAGTAAAGGTCAGATTGTAGCAACAGACTAAAGGTTTTATGCTTATATTAACCCCAGATAATATATTATTTGATCTTTTCAAGCTTGTGCCTGTTTCTGCACTGTATTTTTCAGTTATTTGACCAGCTTCCAGTTTCTTTTGTTTTTAACTAGTTGCTTCTTTCAGCTCTTTCTAATTTTGTTTCTGAATATTCTATCTTATTATTCTGGCATAAAGTCATAAAGCCACCACCTTCCAATTAAAATAGAAATATTTATAGGACTGTAAAGTTGCAACATCTGAAAAAACATTCCTTTTGAAAAGAGAGAAAATGATGATTTTCATTAACTTGGTTTAAAACAGAATGACAAATATATTTCAAAAATTAATATAATTTGTCATTTATAGAGCACGCCATGAAACGAGTTCATTAACAAAACTCCTGTTCACGTGAACCTGCTAAGTTTCACTGTTTCTCCAAATGTATTTTCCAAATGATTTTATTTGATTCCATTGAGACTGTTCCAATCCATATACAGTAGAACCTCTGGTCATTAACGCTTCTGACCACGACCAAATCAGGTTCTGACCAAAAAATTCACTTTTTTTTTCATGGCCAATTTCCCTTCTGCGCCATTTTTTTTGTAAGCACAAAATTACTAAAATTAGATTCAGGTCACGCCAAATCGGTTTGCGACCAAAGTTATGAAACAAATTATGACCAGAGATTCTACTGTACATAGATTGTTGCAAGAGTCATAGTGAAATCAATTGGCAATTTTCTGACTATTATCTGATAGAGTTGTGTCACAGTAGATGACAGCACTTAGCAAAGATTGGATTTGTTTGTTTGTTTTTTCTTTTTTTGATAAAACAATTTTTATTGGTTTTACAGTATATATGGGAAAAAGGTTATAGGGTTAAAGTAACATTTTAGTGGCTTCCATGCCGGAGGTGGGGGTCCTCCCAAAACTTCATACAAATACAATAGTTTTTAAAGAAAAACAAAGGGCAAGCATACATATAAGTTACATTGTATATTTCATACGTTCAATCATGTTTTTCACTGCCATCTAATTCAACTATCACAGTGAAATTTCAAATAAAGTCATTTTTGGGATCTAAGTCTTTTTGCTATTGATTCTTCTTCTCCCTTCCCATCGACGGGCGGGGCCATGCCCCCCCCCCCTCTTCTTCATCTCCTAGGACAGGGGTCTGCAAAGTCGGCTCTTTTAAGACTGGTGGACTTCAACTCCCAGAATTCCCCAGCCAGCATAGCTGGCTGGGGAATTCTGGGAGTTGAAGTCCACCAGTCTTAAAAGAGCCGACTTTGCAGACCCCTGTCCTAGGAAAATTAACTCTAATTCTACCTCCCTCCCAGAAGACCAACATTCCTTCTGGCAGTAACCATTTGAACCAAACTCCTTTTTTATATAATTTTTTGGACAAGAAGGAATATTTCCTTCTTATCTCTAATTTTTTTTGGAATTTGTTTCAAAATAGCAACTTCTTTTTCCTGATATTTCAGGGGTCCTCCCCGCTGGGCCCTCAATATCTCATCCCTTGTGGACCTCCTTAAATATTTAATATGGACTTCTCTAGGTACATCATTTATTCTAGCGTATGCTGAATTAATTCTATAAGCCAGGTCCATATCCCACCAGAGTTGTTCTTTATTCCTTTTAATATAATCTGCTAAAATTGTACTCTTAAGATCTTTAAGATCTTCTCCTCCTATCTCTGGAACGTTCTGGAACCTGAGAAAAAAAGACATTCTTTCGAATTCTATCTTGGTCATATGACCTCCCAGTTTGTTTTTTCTTGACCACTCACAGATCCAGTCCAAAGCCATAGCGCCCATTCATTGCTGGTAGCCATCAGGGCTTCAGTTGAACTAGGTAGCAGACTCTTGAGAACAGCCGCAAGTTCCTTCTGGAACCCAAGTAGGTCTGTTGGTCATCTTGGCCAGTTTGATGAGTCTGCCCTCCCTGCAGTAAAGGGCAGCATCAGAGAACTAGAGTGCTGCCAGGGAGTCGGGACAAAGTCTCTCCCAATTCTAGATCACATTACCAGTACTCTCACACCTAGAACAGGTGTATGGGCCAGGCCTTGGATGACCTGAGACAAGTTCATGGTTGTGATGGTGGCCATGAACATTCATGTTTCTTTAGACCTTGCACCCCAAGGAAGGAAATTGCAGTCTGGAGGTTGATACATTGGCAACAATCCCAACTGTTCCCTAGAGCCCACTTCAGCAAGCAGGGTCTTGCACCTGACAATCTGTGGAGTAGCTTCTGGAAGAATCATGATGATCACTCAGAGAACATGGTTGATGCCACACCCACAGCATAGGCATATTTCCTGGAGGGAAATATCTCCTAGAGAAGAGCTAGGCATATCTTCTACAGAGAAATATCCCCCTCCAAGCCCAGCCAAGCTTCAGGTGTCAGATCACCTTTCCCCCCCTGATCAAATCATGGATGAGGACAGCTTTATTACTGACTGAACTGGCATTCAACAGCAACAGCCAAGAACTCAGGTCCTCAGAGGTCCTCTACTGATAGAGATGTAGCATTGAGACCAGAGAGCTGGAATATACCACCAGAACACCCATAACCAGGGCATATTCTGCGAGAGTAACCTGACTCCTCCTGTCTTCCTGTTCCTCCTTTTCCCTTGAATAATTTTCTTAGTAATTATCATTGACCAAAAAAGTGAGTGGTAAATCTTAAAGATAGAGGTAATTATGTATTCTGTTCTTTAAAGCTGTCTAAAATACAGCTGCACATTTAATATTCCTAGAGAAATATTACATTACAAACAATTACATTTTTCTTGTCTTCTGAATGCTGCTTTTGGCAGCATCAAAGAAATACCGAAGAGATTGGTCGTCTTAATTGTGGCTATACTTTATTTAAAAACATTGTAATGCTTTTAAGGAGAACACTTGCTGTACTTGAATTTAATCTTCATTTTCCCTCTTGATTTTTTTTAAAAAATGTCCTAAGTTTCCTGTTTCTTTGCCTTAATGTCTTTCATTACCATAAAACTCCTAGCAAGTTTTTCCCAGTATTTTTAATCCAGGAATGCCAGATTCTCTTTCCAAGCAACATCATATGAAACAACATAAGCCTTGGCATATGTTGGAAACTGGTTGGCTGCTATTCATAGTTTCCAGTCTCCTTTAGTCAAGTTGAAGTCTTGGCAACAATATAGAAGTGCTTTTCCCCGGGGTCTTATCCTGCTTTTCCAGTCTAGTCTACTCTCCTAATATTTCTTGATACTCTTCCTTCCTAGTTTCCACCCAGCATACATCACAAAATACAATTCATAACAAGGGGGTTTATGTCGGGCAATTCTCAGTTCTACTGCTCTTGCACCTGTCCAATAAACTGAAAGTGCTTTATAAAAAGTCAGACTGATGTTCAGAATAATTTACTATGAGATTGATCCAGAAGAGAAATCAATCGAATGCCATTTGTTTCCTACAGGTACAACCTATCCAAAAGGGATTTATAGCCTGTGGAATCCAAGACCCAAGTGTCCATGGAGAGTCAACAGCATCAAAATGGTGTGCAAACGAGCAAACAAAGCAGCATCCCTCTTTAAAGTACCCTGCTTTGATTACCCCTGTTGTGACTACCATTTTGTTGGCTACTGTTGCACACCCCCAGACCCCTTGGAGATATCCCTATTTCAAAGACTAGAATAGTTCCTTCAATTGATGGTTCTGTATGGTTCTATAAACAGTCTAAGACAGTGGTCGGCAAACTCATTAGTCAACAGAGCCAAATATCAACAATACAGTGATTGAAATTTATTTTGAGAGCCAGAAGGTGTGGCCTATTTTGTGGGAGTGGCTCAGTGGTCATGTGACTGGGTGGGCGTGGCCAACTTGGAAAATGTGGTGAAACTCACTTAACAACGGTCTTGCTTAGCAACCAAAATTTTGGGCTCAATTGTGGTCATAAGTTCTTTCTTTCTCTCTTTCTCTTTCTCTCTTTTTCTTTGTCTCTCTCTCTGTCTGTCTCTCTCTCTGTATCTGTCTCTCTCTCCTCCCTCCGCCCATCTGTCACTGCGAGCCGCGGTTTGCCGACCACTGGCCTAAGATTAGTAAATTATTAGGAACATCTAACAGCTGTTCATAACATCTGTATCTGACACTTCTCAGACCCATCCCCAAATACTTTTTCTGGGCAGATGAGTACATTTTCAGCAAAGTTGTGGAACAAGTCCTCATATCCTAATGTGGATCCCAGAGACGTTGTTGTAAACGCTGCCCTGGGTCCTTTTGTAGGAGATAGGTGCGGGATATAAATCAAATAAAACTAAATGAATATCGTGTCAGAGGTTAGCACTTGGCTTGGCAACAGGCCAGTTTCCCCGTTTAATTAACACTGCTTTAAACTAACTCAGCTGCAGATGATTTAAGTCCATCTCAGTCATGATGAAGGCATTATCATCGGGCCATGACAGAAAAAAAAAAGATGTTGCCGAGTACTACTATGATTTTGTTAAATGGAAGTGGGGAAAGACCCCAAGTGTCAGCCTCCACTTTGTTGCTTGCTTCGGCTGCCATTGAAACGGGGAGGGTGGGGCTTTGGTAATTGGGAATGAGACTGTATGGTGCAGGAGGGAGATTTGGAGAAGGGGGTGTATTCTCACCATCTACTTTGTATACCACTGGCTGGGGCCGTACGGTGGTCAAGGTCAATGGTCTTGCATGCCATCCTGATGATGCTCCTGGAGATGCAACCCAAATGACATCAAAGGGGATTGCGCATTGGACAATGGGGTGGGGGTTGGTGGGGAAAGGGGGTTGGACACATATTGATATGTATGATTTCGCGCGCTTGGGTCTCAGACCTTGCTTTACTTCGCTGCTATCTTTTCATAACCAGTAAAAGTACTCTTAATTCTTTCAAAATGGAGTTGAGTCGATTCTTTCTTGGTTATCGTTAGAGGCAGACCTGACACCAAGTTCACACAGTATCTAAGAATACTTTGAACTGAAAGAAGAGAATTTGCTGGAATTTCTAAAAAAACAGAAAGCATGTAGATTGGAATCTTATCTGTTATTTCTAGGGATATTCAAAATGTGGAGTTACACTGACCACAGAGGAAGTTGGTTGTCCTGTGGATTAAACTGTAAATCAGCCATGCTGTAAAAAGAGCTCAAAACCATAATATATAACCCGATGGGCATATGTTTATTTTCTCTTTTGGAGACACAAGACACATATGCATAAATGCAATTTCTCTTCTGAGAATGCAACTGAGCCTGCCTGGAGGCCACGAAGAATGTTGAATTTTCATTGTATTATTTCTTGTGAGAGAGGAAGTAATCCTTTTTCCTGAAAGAGTAAAAATTATTGATTCTGCTTCAACTGAGCACACTGGTAATAGTGTTCCTCTTTCTAAGTGATATTGTTTAGTTCCTGCTGTGTTGGTTCTCAAGCACTTTAGTTTACTATTAGAATGCACCAGGATTATAATTATTAGTAGGAGGGGGAGCTTGATCCCATTGCCATCAGGGTTAGCTGGTTTTTAGGCTGGAAGCTGTACACATCTCTATATAGACTCAGGGTTTGCTTTTTTTCATTTTTCTGTTTTCCAGATTCAGTCATTTTCATCTGCAGGTGATTATAGAGAGTCATACACAAAGTCACCGGTATTTTCTAATTGTTGTGAAGATGTTGTAAATTTGAAAAGAAACACGGTACCATATGTACTTCTCCATCACCAAACATTTCTTTAAAATTCTGATGATTCCTTAAATGTTCATAAGCTAGAGGTAATTGGGTTATGAGCCGTGAATGTGGATACCCAATGTCCTATCTTTAGCTTAAATCGGGTCTCCCAAATCCAGGGAAGATGCTTCCTTCCCCATCACTACAACAGCCATACGTGCCAAAGTTTTGAAGGAGAGGAGATAACAGTGGCATCTATGTGCTATTCTATATCCCGTATACCTGCATTCCCTATGCTTGTTTCCATACTTTGCATACAACTCCCCTTAATCTGAACAAAATACCTTTGGTGGTTATAGTTGTTTTTAAAATTTAAGTGTATATCTAAAATCTGCAGAATTTATTCTGATTTAAAGAGAAGGGAAGATGATTAAACTGTAAGCAAGCAAAACATTGTAGTGGGATAAGTAAAAAAAACCCGGTAATGACAAGAAACATGGTGGGAGCGAAGCTGTGCTGAATATATTTAAAGAGGCAGTACGGGAAGGATTCCAAGAGGTAGGAGAGGAATATTTGAATATCTACCTAGTCACCTCTTAATCTCTGTGATAGTCAAGATAATTCAAAAGAGAAATTGGCTTCTATTTTATGCATAGCTAATGGCGATGTATGTTCAACTAGAAGAAAGAATTTAAGAGAGTTTGAATGTAGTACCTTAAAAGCAATCTCCCCCCCTCCCCCCCCTCTCTCTCACACACACACACTCACATAGATAGACAGACAGACAATATTTCTTCCCTTAGTGAGCTCGCTCAAATCTCATGTTAAAAGAATGTATGAGACAAGGTCAGATTGCCTATTATTAATATTATAATTATTAACAATGTATACTATTATTATACATTTTAAATAAGAAAGAAGCCTACTCTATAATGATTAAAAATAGAAGGTGAACAGTAAAAAAAGTAATAATCAGGAATTCTCTAGAAAATGCATATGGCGCTCATTAGATTTGTAGAACAATAGAAGAGAATATATATATATATAGCTTAGGGTTGAACTGTGGAGTTTTTTGTGCTTTCTAAGTTTGGTTGTTTGCTTACAGATGTTTCATTACCTGGCTAGGTAACATCATCCGTGCACTGATTTACATGCAAACAGCCAAACTCAGAGCATCCTCTATAAAGAATTTTTGTAGCAGGCAAACCGTTTGATTTTCTGAATTTATTTTTACTACTAACTATATTAATACAGTTAAATAAAGCATGTTTTCTAGGCTTTTGACTGAAATCTGACAGCCAGTTTGATCTAGTGGTTAAGGCTCAGACTAGAAAGCGGGACACCGTGAGTTCAAGCCCCACTTTAGCCATGATAGCCACCTGAGTGACTTTGGGCCAGTCACTCTCTCTCAATCCAATTCTATCACAGGATTGTTGTTGGGGAAAATAGGAGGAGAAAGGTGTGTTG